>CM053793.1:264091843-265291843 GCA_028749045.1 Cupressus sempervirens
GAGGTTGAACTCATAACATCAGAGAGAAAATTGCACAGCCTTTCGTTCATACGTTCATAATGCAACTCGTAAGACCGTAAACATGCCACCTTGCAGAGTCTGACTGTCTTGGGCAATGTGTCCTCACCTGATTTGCTATCACTGGGCCCACTTGACATCGTCACTACTTGAACAGGGCTTTACGGTTGTCCACAAACCTGGAAACGTATGCTCATGATCATAGCTAGACCCCACCTTCGCTCCTTCATTGAACCCTTGTGCGTAAGGCCAAAAAACCCCATGCATCCTTCAGATTAGCTTTTATGCTGTGACAGGTACTATGCCCTTATGGGTTTTACGCTTCTACGGGCCCCTAAAATGTGCCCGTGTAGACCACCAAGAAACACCTCTTCGCCCTTTCGCTCACAATGAATCCATAGCCCCAAGAAACCTTTCTCCACCCTATTCTGCCATTATGGAAAGCAAAGAACGTAACCTCAAGAAGCTCTCTTCCTCCCCATTCTTCCATTACGACTACAAGGAATGTGACCTCGTAATCATAATTAAATCTTCTTTTGCTCTTACATCGAACTCCACCACACAGCCTAAAGAATAGACCTAGCCCCACCCGACATGTGGAAAAAAATTGCCAACTCACTATGAGTATCCATCAGACAGCTTGCTTCGGCGAGTAAACGAGAACCGTCGATCTAGGAAAATCTGAGTGTGAGTAAAATTGCAAGTTGGCAAGACATGAAAATACTTAGGGCATTAAAATATCATTAAAACTAGCAGGTAGCCGTTAGATGGGGCAACATTCGAAATTCAAACTTTTGGTAGGGGGGGGGCAAAAATATATAACAATCTACATTAGGATCATATTTGACATCTGTGACTATCTTTACAATGATGTCTCTAGTGATTACTAATGTCCTTCCTCATTGTTTCTTCTTAAGTTCTCCCTACTTCTTTATTTGTTGTTTGTAATCATTGATCTCTTCTAGATATGTGGTTTTTATTCTTTCTTTCGTAATAGCTATGAGTGCATCGAGTTCCTCCTTGCCTTTCGCTATTCTAGAATACCTCTCATAGAATTATCCTTTATCTCTAAAGATTGAAGATCATGATGATGATGATGTCATTAGGTGCCTGACTAGCCTACTCTTCTTTCTTGAATGCTTACAACCTATTGTTCTTGTTGTGCTTGGTACTCTCTTTTTTCTTTCTTGTTCATGTGTCTTGCTTTCAAACACCCTTGATCTCAAAGATGTAGGCCTAGCATTAATACCCTGACTTTCTTTATGTTTCTCTTCTTCCTCTTTCTTTGATGGTGAATTTAGTTCGTCTTCCATTTCTGGAGACTTCTCATCTAGGGGTTCATTATCTAGTATTTACACCATCTTAGGTGCTTCATCCTTGTCATGTTCATCATTCTCTGGTGATGAATCAAAAGAGATGGTAGTAGTCTTGATTGTCTCATTGATCTATTGTTGATTCATGCCACTTGGAAACTTGACTCTTTCCTATGTGATCTTCTCTCATTTCTATGCAATCGATGGGACAATTGTCAGTTTTTTCCCCATTTGCTTCAATTGTGGCCCTTTTGGAAATAGTTTCCTTATGTCTAGTTGACTTGCTTTGAGTCATACTGATCTTTTCCTTTTCCCCTCCCTATGAATCATCTTCCTCCCTTTTAGGACTAGGAGTTTCATGTCTCCTTTCTCTAGCTTGTCTCTCTGTCTCAACTCTTGTGCTAGTTTTTGGCTTTGTTGACTTGGGCTTATCTATCCTTGGCCTTTAGACCAATTGATTCTTTTCTACCTCCTAGTAGTTGACTTCTCTTTAATTAAGAATCAATGTTTGGAGTCAACTACTTCAAATTTTGGATTATGCTTTCTCTTGTATGGTTCATTTGATCAATAATGAGGTCTTTTACATCTCTTGTGATAGTGTACTCTCATTTTTATACTTTGACTAAGAACTTCTTTTGAGATTCATTCATCTTGGTCTCATCTTGATTAGATAATCCTTGACCATTTTCTCATAATCCTTTACTCTTGTGCTTCATTTTTCATTCAATATATTTTTTAAATCTTTGGGTAGTGACAACTCAACATCATATGACCTCCTTTCTATTATTCTTAAGAAAGTCAACACAACTCCTATATCTTTTGACTTTTTTTCCTTTGAAAATATTGTATATCTATTCTTAATAATAGTGTAATCATGATTATTTACAATTGTATTTAAAATATCACTGATGAGAATCAGTTTAGACTTTTTCTTACCTTTCTTACTCCCTCTTCCTTAGCGGCTTTCATGATCATAGATGCTCTAGTCAAATTCAGTTTCCTAGTCCTCAATATGGATCCAAAACTTAGGGTTTGATCATGATGATAATTCATTATCTTTCCCATGCTCTCCATTAACTATCTTTTTAGATAACCACATAGATCCACCCTTGATTTATTGTGGATGATTTGAACTGCTCTATATGCTATGTTTCTTGGAACATAGTGTTAGAAATAATAGTCCACCAAGATAACTAAGAGAGGGGGGGGGGGAGGGGGGGTTGAATAAGTTATCCAATTATAACATTTATCAACCTTAATTAATCTTAACCATTCAACCAAAGTAAAAAATAACCATAACAAGATGCACATACACAATTACACCAAATTTTTTAACTAGGGAAACCCTTGATCAGAGAGAAAACCTCAGTGGGAATGATACCCACAAAGATATTCTAATATATATATATATATATATATATATATATATATATATATATATATATATATATATATATATATATATATTCCTTGTTAGAGGATGGACCCTATTAGGAGTCTATAAACACCTTTAGTACATAAGATTCCCTAATAGGAGACTTTGAATCCAAATAGCTTCTAGGGAAAGACCGTTGAACTCACTATCCAATTGATCTCTCAACTATTCCTTGTAGAATAATTGTTCGTACTATGCTTTATCCTCTTTCCTTTGTCCTATCAATCAGACCAATTAGTATTAGACCTTGTAGACTAGGTCATGAGCCTTAGATCCAAGTATCAAACTTTAGATCACTAAATAAAACCTTGGCAACAAAGTTCTCTCCAACTTCTCTCTGCTCTGCTTATCTTTGCATATCAATTGATTATCTTTTATTCTGCTCTTCATGCTTCTTGTAATTTCCCATAAAAATCATATACAATCAAAGGAGAATGTTCTTCATTTATATCAAATCCATAAAATGATCCCCTAAGTCGATTATTACAACTTCTCAATTAATTATTATAGGACCTCATTAAGAACATGTTACACTTAGTGATATCATTAATCAGTTACCTTGTAACTTGAATAAATTTCCATACATGTAATATTATGACAAGTAAGCTTAGCCATGTCATCAACAACATGTATTCTATATGCCTTTAACCTTACTTCTTAGAATAACAATTCTGTTAAGAGATATAACAAGTTTACTAGAACGTGCTTCTATAAACTCTATCTTAGAATAGTCTTCACCAAAACTTGCATAACTTCTTCTAGACTTAATATCTTTTTCTTGTTAGGTTAGCTGTATATGATAGACACTTAGTAGTATCTCCCTTTAACCTTGCTAGTGAAAATAGTCAACAATCTATCTGTATCAACTCGATCTTTTCGCTATTCTTTTGTGAGATACCATAGAAAACTACTATGTTGACATCAATGAAAAACACAGTCATGAATGTAACATATCATCATGATAATGATCTAATCATGATCCTACAATACTCCCCCATAGGAATATCATCAAAATTCATTCTTCCAACAATTGCCCTCTTTGGCATTGATGGCAACATAGATGAAAAACATCTAGTTCCAAGAATACCAACTATAAAAGATTGTTATCCTTTCATTTCAAATCCTCTTCATCAATCATTCTCCCCTACTGATATACCTCAATGTACTATTCTTCATGTTGTAATCTCTCCCTTCAATGTACTCTTTATCAAACTATTTTTCATGTTGTAATCTCTCCCCTATTGACATCAATGTTAAAAAGGTCTCAACAACCATCTACCCCTATAACAATTGTCTCTGACTTTCTCAAGTGTCCATAGACACTATTCAAAAAAAAATCCATCAAGAGTCCTAGATGACTCTATCCACCATAGATACTCCCCCATACAAGAAACATCAGTATTCAGTTCAGACAAACAATAGTGCTTTATAACACTAGACTAATGCACTCTTGCATCATTTACTCTGATGTAGGTAGGCACATAACCCCTAGCATACCTCACAAATACTCAAAAGTTTCTTTGGGAAGAGGCTTGGTGAAAAAATCTACAATCTTCTCTTTGGTTCTTACATACTCCAATTTGATTTCCATTTCTACAACCTTCTCTCTCAACATGCGATACTTGATAAAAATGTGCTTAGTCTTAGAATGCAATACTAGACTCTTTAAGATATTCACTATACTTGTATTATCACAATGAATGACAATAGGTTCATTGAATTCTATCCTTATATCCTTCAACATCTGCTTCATCCAAACAACTTGATTACAATTGTTTACTATTGCAACATATTCTACCTTTTTTGTACTCTGTGAGATATAATCTTGCTTCTTATTTAATCAAGAAACCAATCTTCCTCCAAGAAAAAAATGCTCCTCCAATGGTGTTCTTTCTATCATCCATAATACCTACCCAATCAACATCTATATAAGCATATAAAGTGAAATCATTAGATCTGTCATACCAAAATCTAAACTCTAGAGTTCCCTATAGATATCTAAATATCCTTTTAATTGCTACATAATGTGCTTCTCTAGGAATAGCTTGAAATCTTGCAACAATTCCAACTACATTTTCTATATCTAGCCTTGTGTGAGTCAGATATTACAATCCTCCAATCATAGATCTATACTTCTTCTACTCAACAATAGGTGTCTCATCCTTTGTAGATAACTTGTGTCTAGTTACCATAGGTGTTCCAATTGGTTTACATATTTCCAAACCAAACCTTTTCAATAGATCTTTCAAATACTTAGTCTAAGAAATACAGACTCCTTCTTCATCATATGCAATCTATAATCCTAGGAAGTAATTCATCTCTCTTATCATACTCATTTCAAATTCCTTCTTCATTTCTTCTACAAACTAGTCATTTTCATCATCATCTCCTTGAAATATGATATCATCAACAAGTATTGCAAAAATCATCAATCCATCATCTATTTCTTTCCAATGTAGATTATTGTCTACCATTCCTTTGTTAACTCCAAGCTTTGTCAAATTCTTGTCCAACCTTGCACACCAGGTTCTGGGTGCTTGCTTTAAGCCATATAATGCTTTCTTCAATTTGCATACCATGTCATTATTTGTTAAAGGAAAACCTTCAGGCTGTTCTATGTATACGTCTTCTTCAAGTTCTCCATTTAGAAATGTTGACTTGACATCCATTTGATATACTTTGAATTTCTTATGTGCTACATAGGCTAAGAATAACCTTATTGCTTCAATTCTTGCCATAGGAAACAAGGTTTGTCATAGTCTATTCCTTCTTGCTATGAGTAACCTTTACATACTAGTCTTTCTTTGTTCCTTATAACTTCACCTTGTTCATTCATCTTGTTCCTGAATACCCATTTTGTTCTAATCACATATTGGTCTAGGGACCACCCATGTCTCATTCTTCCCTATCTGATCCAATTCTTCTTGCATAGTAATCTTTGCATACCTCACCTACATTCTTTGGTTCTACTTGAGATATCAAACATAGTTCTTCATTGATTACACTTATTTTCAGTGCACCTCTATCTCTACTTCTGATGATCTGCTCTGGTGGATGATTCTTTGTCATATTCTTACTAGAAGTAGGAGTTGTTATCTCAACTCTTAGCTCTATTCTAGGTTTCAAACTATGTTTCTTTCCTTAGTTCTCCTTCTTTCTACAAATCATTGTTAGTCTCAAAGAATACTTCATCATTCCTTGGTTTAGTAACAACATTCTCATTATTAGAATTGTAGTCAACTATTCTTTCTTGTATCCTAAATTTTTCATCAACTCTTACATTTGCACTCTCAACAATAGTCTTAGTTCTCAGATTATAACATATATAAGCTCTAATTTTCAATGAATAAACAAGAAACATATCTTCATCACTTCTAGCATCAAATTTACCAACATCATCATCTCTTTTGATATAACATTTACTGCCAAAAATTCTGAAATACTTAACTATAGGTGAGTGACCAAACCATAGTTCATAAGGGGTCTTATTTGTGTCTTTTCTAACTTGCACTCTATTCATAGTGTAGATTGTTGTATTAATTAATTCTCTCCAAAACATCTTGAATACATCATTCTTAGCTAACATAGCTCTTGTGGCTTCTGTTATTGACCCATTTCTTCTTTTTGCAATGCTATTTTGTTCAAGGGTTCTAGGAGCTGAAAATTGTCTTTTGATTCCATTAGCTTCACAAAAGATATTAAACTCATTTGAAGTAAACTCTCCTCATCTATCTAATCTTAAACATTTAATCTTCATACAGGTGACTCATTCTGAACTCTATTCTTGAATATCTTGAACTTGTTAAATGCCTCAGATTTTTCTTTAAGAAATGCAACCCACATCATTCTAGAAAAATCATCAATAGTAATCATGAAATACTTTTCACCATAGAATCCTTTAGTTTTTGTAGGACCACTAAGATCATGTGTACAATCTCCAACTTTTTTATAGTAGTAAATTTCTTGCTAGGAAAAGAAGCTCTGTTATGCTTTGTCAACACACCTTGCAAATTGTGTCAGTAGGCTTCACAATCTTAGGAAAATCTCTAACTGCAAACATATTACTAGTTTTCACAATGCTATCAAAGTTTATATGACAAAATATCTTATGCCATAACCAAATGTCATCTACCTTTGCAACTAAACATGTCATTTTAGTGGGATTCAATTGAAATACATTACCTCTAGATCTAGTTCCTGTTCTAATTACTTTTCCATCTTTGCCTCTGATCATGCATGTCTTCTTTGTGAACTATGATTGGTAACCTTTATTCACTAGTTTTCCAACACTCAAAATATTGTGTTTCAAACCATCAACAAAGGATACATCCTCAGTGTTAGTCTTACCATCAAGAGTTATAGATCCAATACCTTTAACATGGCAAGTTGCATTGTTTCCAACTTTGACAATGCCTCCATCATAACTTTTGAAGTCAAAAAATTTGTTCATATCACCAATCATATGATGTGAACAACCACTGTCAATCATCCAATCAGATTTCTTTTCAACCTATGGTACCAAAGCCATTTTCTTTGGACGTTCTTCTTTAATAGCTACAAATCCTATTTCGTCATCACTAGCACTTACTGCTTGTTCATCTAAATCTTCTTCTTCATTGACATACAAACAATCTCTATCTCATCTAGGTTTGAACTTTCCTTTACACCGTTTCTCTCTTTTAGGACACTTAGATGCATGATGACCAAATTTGTTAAAAGTCCAACATTTAAAGATTTTCTAACCATCTTTTTCTCTTCTTACAAGAAAGGCTACTCCTTCTATCATTTTATCCTCATCAGATCTACTACTACTAGAAAAATCTCCTCTAGCACTTGTGCTCCTTGATAGATTAGGTCAAATTTTTAGGGTACTAAAAGTTATCTCTGTTCTAGAGAATTCTTTGGGCTGTCTAAGCTCATTCTCAACTACTTCAAGTCTCCCAAGTAGTATTTCCTTGGTAAAATCTTTGGTATAAGAGATTAACAACTTCATCATTTAGTCTACTTACTTAAATGTAGGCATTAAACTCTTCAATATCTTCTAGATCACCTCATCATCTTCCATGGTTCCTCCTTGAGATGTGATACTTGTAGTAATTTCTAAAATTCTACCTACATATGTTCTTATAGATTCATCTTCCATCATTTTAGCATTTTGAAATGCACAAATCCAACTTTGTAGCCTGAATATCTTAGAATGTTCATCATGTTCAAAACTATTTTCCAAAGCTTTCCAAATCTTATGAGAAGTATTAAGTGTTTTTACCTGGTTGTACTTGATTTCAGGAAGTGTAGACAACATTGCTTCTCTAGCTCTCATGTTGCACATGAAAAGTTCTCTCTCATCCTTGGTACAAGATTCCAGTGCACTTTCATCAATAATTATCTTATCTAATTTTGTCAAGATCCAATATCTTGGACCCATACATAGCAGATGTGTCTTCATCTTTTCCTTCCAGTTGTCATAATTTGTTCCATCAAACTTAGGACTATCCTTTCTGAATATGTTCGCCATGGATCTCCCAAAGTTGTTAAACTTTATCTTCAAGGACTTGATTCTTTGATACCAATTATTAGAAATAATAGTCCACCAAGATAACTAAGAGGGGGAGGGGGGTGAATCAGTTATCCAATTAAAACATTTATCAACCTTAATTAATCTTAACCATTCAACTAAAGTAAACAAAAACCAAAACAAGATGTACATAAACAATTACTCTAGATTTGTTAACTAGGGAAACCCTTGATCAGAGGGAAAACCCTAGTAGGAATGATGCCCATGAATAAGAGTCCCTGTTAGGAGACTTTGAATCCCTATTAAGAGACTCCAACCTTGTTAGGGGTTGTGCTAACCCTGTTAGGAGTTGTAGAAGATAGAAGGACCCACTATGCAAATGGCTTCTAGGGCAAGACCACTGAACTCATTGTCCAACTGATCTCTCAATTATTCCTTGTAGAATAATTGTTTGTATTGTGCTTTATCCTCTTTCCTCTATCCTGTCAATTGGACTAATCACTATCAGACCTTCTAGACTAGGTCAAAAACCTTAGATCCAAGTGTCAAACTTCATGTCACTAAATAAAACCTCAGCAACGAAGTTCTCTCCAACTTCTCTCTACTCTTCTTATCTTCGCATATCAAATGTTTCTCTTTTATTTTGCTCTTCACGCTTCTTGTAATTGTCCATACAAAGCATATAAAATTAAAAAAAATGTCCTTCCTTTATACCAAATCCATAAAACAATTCCCTGAGTCGGCTATTATACCTTCTCAATTAATTATTATAGGACCTCATTAAGAACACATTACACTTAGCGATAACATTAATCAATCACCTTATAACTTGAATAGCATTCCATACATATAATATTATGATGAGCAAGCTTAGCCATGTCATCACCAACATGTCTTCTATATGCCTTTAACCTTACTTCTTAGAATACAAATTCTACTAAGAGATATAACAAGTTCACCAAAACATGCTTCTATAAACTCTATCTCAAAACAATCTCCACCAAAACTTGCATAACTTCTTCTAGACTTAATATGTTTTTCTTCCAAGGTTAGTTGCATATGCTAGACACTTAGTAGTATCTCCCTTTAACCTTGCTAGTGAAAATACTCAATGATCTGTTTGTATCAACTTGATCTTTCCAATGTTCTTCTGTCAGATACCACATAAAATTTCTATGTTGACATTAATGAAAAACATAGTCATGAATGTAAAATATCATCATGATATGATCTAATCATGTTTTGACAATACTCTCCCATAGGAATATCATCAACATTCATGCTTCCAACACATAGTTCTCTTTAATAGTGTGACAAAATTTGTACCCCAACACTATGGCTTCAAAATTCAACTTAGGGTTTGAAATATTATTCACAGTTCAGCCCATTCCATCCTAAGTCATCTTTCCTCTAGTCAATGGATTTGTCTACCTCATTGAGATCTTGTTCACCCTCTCAATTAGGGACTTTGTGATCCTATATGGTTTTTCCAACCATACATATTTCTCATGAATTCTACATAAAACAAATCTTACCTATTCCCCATGAAATAATTTGTGTATCTCCATCACTCTTCTTAGTGTGAACTCCACTAGATCCTTGTGTTCTTCTTTTAGGGCTCCTTATGAGCAGAATGTGTTGTACAACTCTTTTATCTTCTTGTCATCAATGTCTTGTATCTCGACTTCCAAGTATGCACTCACATCTTATGTGAGTAATGCATCATCATGTAGTAATGATAAAGCAATATCATCATCAACATCCTTCCCCATTTCTATGATTTCCTAGTGCTTAAGGTGACTACTTTGTATGTTGTCAATCAAGTTTACCTAGTTGGTTTCTTCAACCATTTTTTATGCTTGCTTCAGGATTATTCTAAATTGTGAGAGATTCTTCTTGCTATTGATACTATTATAATTTCAGTTTTGAGCTCTAAGGGTGTTGCAAAATGAAAACACAAGTGATCACACAATGCAAAGTATCAAATGTCTCTTGATCATAGTATTTATATCACAAAAGTTTAATGTTAGGGTTACAAAAATCAGCAAGAGATTTTACCTACCTTATGACATATGTCATTAATGCTTCATATTTCCTTTGCAATGGTCACTTTTCTTCTACTAAACCTCTCATCAGTAGGTTACATTTTTTCTTAGCATCAACACTTCCTCTTTTCATTAATATGGCTACCAATTTAAATAAGGGAACCGGTTTATAGATGCCTTTCCTTTTACCATCTAACCCCTTTAAGCTATGTGAGCATAGTCAGTTTGTGAGATCTCACCAGTGACTGGTGAGATTTCTTCCTCATCTGGCTAAGCTTCAACCACTTCTCTTTTCCTCATCCATTTGGTGGAAAATTCCTTCTCGATCTATTTGATGGTCATGTTCTTTTTCTTCCTTACTAGAGACCTACTACCTTATCTTCTACTACATTTGTAATCCCTTAGAAGATGACCTATCTTGTGACAAATATAATAGGTCATTCTTGTACATTTCCATGGTTTGGTGTAGTTTCTTACATTCACCCCCAACTTGCATTGAAGTGCAAGATGACCTTTGTTTCCATAGGATGTGTAGACCAGTGTGGAGAACCTTTCCCTTCTAATGGGACTCACTACCTTGGTAGTGTATATGAGAAATATGTTAGCAAGAAACACTAATCTATTAAAAGACCAAAGCATTAACTAGCATAAAAATCATAACATATGAGATAGACAAAGTGAAAACCCTCAAATGAGAATATGAGCCATGGAATGGCTCTCCCAATGAGGATGGTCACTTGATTTAGGGATGAGTCTATTATGTGGATGTGGGATGTATGCTCAAGATACTCAAACTATGCTTCAATGGAGATGGAAAATGGAAAATTGGTAGCTTTGTGAGCTCTCAATTTGGCATTATAAGGGTATGGTTAAGGGCTTTGGCTTCTCAAACTAGCATTATAACTTTAACTCAAGGATTGTGATGAAATGGCTTGGGAGGGGATCCAATTTATAGGCTAAGGGCTTGAGGGTTTGAGGGCTAAGATGCAAGGATGGGGAAATGGTTAAGGAGGGCTAGGATTGCATGAGAGGAGAGCACATGGATTGTGCTTCCTTACAGCCAATCAAGGAGTGACACATGTCACAGGGCGAGAGGATGGAGGAAAGGGCAAGGATGAGTCAACAAAGGAAGCTCAAGGGATAATATCTTCATAAAGACCCTTCATAATGGCTTGTAAGAGCAATGAATGGGCTTGTAAGAGTCTTTATGGCCTTCTAAGAGCATTCATGGTTGGGTGGTTAGGATATTTTGGAGGGAGTTGAGATTGTTGACTTTGCTTGGATTAGGAAAGTCTTAAGCTTGCTTAGGGAATGTGACAAGGTTAGGGGGGGATTAGAGGTGATTTAGGATTTAGATTAGGGATGTTAGAGATGTGCAAGTGGATGGAATTCAATGAGGGTGGGTGAGTTAGTAGCTAAGCTTGGTTAGTATGGGTGGATGGGGTGGATTAAGCTAAAAAGGGGGTTTAGAGATAGGCTTAGGAAGAGGATAAAGTCCTTCTAGAAGAGTCTAGAACTTCATAAGGTTTTGAGGATAAATAAAGTTTATTTATCTCAAGGGTTTGGGTTGAGGAGATATTTATTAAAAAAAATTTAATAAACATGAGAATTGATATTTAACCTTAGTTAAATATTTTGAGTTGGGATTAAGGGTAGAAAATGATGGGATTAGCCTTTAATCGAAATTAAAGAACGATTAGAAAATTTTGGAAGAGGTTAGTGGTCTTAAGGAAATTGGCCAAGTTTTGGACAAAAAATAAATTAAATATTTATTTTGGAATTTTTGATCAATTTATTAATTAAATAATTAATAAATAAGGAAATAATGTTTAAATAAGATTTAAACATTTTTGGGAGGGATTCCTTAATTAAATATTTTTAATTAAGACAAGGGGATTTAATGGCATAAAAATAAATAAATTAATTAAATAATTAATTAATTAATAAATGATGATGTCATTAGGGAATTTTTCAGAAAATAAAAATACTTTATTTTCTAAAGGATTTAGGTGTCTATAGGTAGACCTTTGATTGTCTTTGCCTCTTTTTCTACAATATTCTACTCTATGTCAACACTTGTTTCAATAACAGAAATGCTTGTCAATTATTTTCTCATATATACATTATTGTGTAGTATAGCCATAGAGTAGTAGTAGTTGTAATACCCTTGATGGGTATACTGCTGAATATGTGTAAACTACTTAAACCAACATACACTAGATGTGTGCCCTTTTCTTACCACAAAAACTAAAAATAGGTTTAGTAGTACCCTTACCTTTTGGAGACATGCTTCTAGTTATGTCGTTGCTTATATTTTTGGCTTTTGAGGTCTCTCTCTCCTCATCCTTGTTGTCACCTTAGTAACCAAGACTAGTTGTACTTTTGTTTCCTCTTTGATCCTTTAGTTTCTCATCAATCGTCTAGGAGTTCTCGTTGAATCTCCTCTATTTTTTATTTCTTTCATTTTTATTTCTTATCTCTTTAGTGATATTGAGAACTTGCTCTTTTAGCTCCATGAATTGCCCCATGTTGGTGGTGGTTGTTCTCCTCAGTCTCCAATTCACCCGCTCTTCTTGCTTCTGCAATGGCTTTATCTCTTGTGAGGATGACATCATCTTGTTTAGCTTGAGATTTAGCAATTTCTCTAGTTATCTCATCTCTCTCCTTTCTTAGCTGAGAAAATATTTCCTTCAGCTCCTCTATCTCAGTTATTAAGTCATAAATGACTTCCTTTGACTCCTTAGATTTTTTGTATTTATGTTCAATAACTTCTTGAATTTCATCGAGCTTCTGTATCAACTTCTTTCTCTTAGCTAAGAACTTTGTTAGCTTATCCTTTAAGTCTTCAATACTGTCTAGGCATCCTTCAGTTGTCTTCTTAGTGACGTTATAAGATCTTCCCTCAGGTTATTAGGCTTTTTGTTATAAGGGTCTGAACTCTGATACTAATTGTTGGTCCCAACCAGTACTAAGAGGTGGGGGGGGGGGGGGGGGTGGTTTGAATTAGTACTATCCACAAAATTAGTTTCTCCTTTAACCATTTCAAGTAATGTTAATGTTATCTACTTTACAACTAAAACCAAGATAAATATAGTAAGATAGAAACAAGTAAACTCACATGTAAAAGTATTAATCAAGTTGACACATTTTTTTTTTTACATGGAAACCCTCAATGGGATGATGAAAACCATGATAGGGATAATGTACCCACAAACCCTTATAATGAATGTAAATGGGTGCCCTGTTAAGAGCTAACAATGTTTCTTCTAGAAGTGAACCCTGTTAGGAGTGTCTACAAACTGTTAGAGTTATAAAAGATTTGTGAGAGCTACCTAGTTGGATGATTTACAAATCACTTTTGAGAGACACCTTCTTAGAGGATTTTAAAATAAGTTTTCTAATGAAGCTTTCCTTGTTAGGATCTTATAAATAGATGCAATGGTAAGAAAGCATACTAAATATTTTGACCTTGAATATGGTACTAGTTTTCTGTTTAGATCTCTTCTCTATCTCCTTGTAGATGTAGTGATCTTCCTTCTTGCTAGGTGAGTGCCATGTTCTCACTTTTCCCTTGGTTTTGTGTAATATTCTATAGTTGTAGCTTCTTTTCCTTTCTCTACAACTACTAACTATATTGGTTTCCTTCCTTCTGAGTTCTTAGTTCTTAGTTCTCTCCTTTTCTTCTCACAATAGCTACAACTAACTTCTTGATCCCTCTCCTCATTTAACTTATGCTAGATTAAGATGCATATATCCTTCCAGTGATGCCAGGGCACAATTATCCATGACTAAAATTGTCCCTCTTAATCTGAAATTCAAATGTTGAATTAAATGTTTGTTACATTCATAGGAGACCTATGATCCCTACACTTAGGGTCTAGACTGTTCACTCGACCAATCCTCTTGTGATCTAATGGTATCCTTTTGTCCTTGTTTGCATTCACCATTTTGCTCTTACCTTCTGTCACATCGTTGGTGATTTGGATTAACTTGTTTCTTACTTATGACTATTTGTGCCAATGTGGGCATGCCAGATATGTATGTTAGTGTACCTTATGATTGGTAGCTTGTAGACTTTTGTCTCCTTCTTCCTCTTACCAATTGTCACACATTTTTCTAATTACATACTTTTGGCCATCAATGATAACACTTCATACTTCTTCCATTCTTATTTCCAAAGATACTTGTAGGGTCAACATCCTCTCTATATTTTATTATCTCTAAAAGTTGTTCATGTTCTTCAATATGCAACCTCCACTTTTGATTTTCATGTCTTGTTTTTGGTAATGTCTAAATTTGTAACATTTTCACTTGAATATGGTTGCTACAATGTAAAATTTTTTTCCATACATGTATTCAATAAATTGAATACCATTTTTGTCTATCTTTATTTGTTTTTATTATATGCCTTTAATGACAACTAAACCAATTAGATTTGGCTATCCATCACTATCTATAGTTTCTTCTACCAACTTGTATTTTACTTTTGTGCATCTTAGTAGATAATAATCTACTTTTTCAGCATAGTCGTGATTTGTGTGGACAACAAAAAATATTCTACATACAAAAAAATGGAACTAAATTTCCAATTAAAAATTAAATATATAAATTGATTTGATCATCACTTGTCATATGTAAATTGAAATTAATCTTGAAAGAACACACACACACACACACACACACAACTAAAACAACTAAATTAGAAACACACTCATTATCATTTGAATATATAGGATCATGAATGTCAATGTCAATGTCGATATCTTCAAAAGGAGGCTTTTTTACTATCTCTATCATATCCCAATGTGAAACATATCCATTTGCAATATTTTCACATTCTCTCATTAGATTGTCTTTAATGAAGTCATCACTAAAACATGATTTTCTCTTACTTTAATAGTTGGAGGTTTGTGGTGTCTTGTAGTCAACATCTAATGTAAACTTCTAATATCAACAATTGTTTGACAATTGTAAGGATTAGACCTATTACAAATATGAACTAGAAACTATTAATAAATGCACATTTCTAAAGAACAATAAAAATTTACATGTGATATTTTTAAGTGAAAAGCACGTTACATTTCAAAATAAATTAAACATAAATTTGAAACACATAGACACAAACACACACACACACACACACACACACACACACACACACACACATGGTGTGTGTGTGTGTGTGTGCGCGCGCGCGTGCGTGTGCGTGCTACCTACTTGCCAAAAATTATGTTTATTGTGTTGGGTGTTTTGACTAGCAAAATGAGCTTCACACCATTCAAAAATTTGGTTTGCATTCTCTATCATGTTACCTATACATATAATTTATCTAAAAATTAGATCTTATACATTTTTTAATAAAAATATTTTTAAAAATATATATTTTTGTTTTTTCTAGTTTAATTTTTAAACTTGTAGGATAAAAAGTTCCCCCTATTTAAAAACAAACTACAGAACAAAGAATTATTTTCCAAATGAATATATTATTTTATTGTCAAATCTATGAGATTTTCTAAAAAGAATAATGGGTTTGATTTTTTTTTTTTTAATTTAAAAATCTTTATAGAGACGGGCATGAACATATATACCATATATAATAGACAATCGCGTGGAGTGGTGCATTGTGTAGATCTTGTATGCAAGTGACTATGAGTCCCTCCCTCAACCATACCAATACGCCAGATCAAAAAGTAAAATGTACTGATAACTATACACATGCAAGTATGGGTTTAGTAAGCAATAAAACCATGTACATATATGATAACAACTATAATAATTAACTGTAAGCATGTAAAGTAACTACATCGTGAGAACAATCATAATCAACTATTGAAAGCATATAATATTTAAGAAAAATCTCATGACACTATATATTTATAGTGTAGAGTTACACAAACATATCCTCAACTATCATCAAGTAAACCAATACACACAAATGAAAACTAGTTTAAAAGAGTACAACAACATAAACCAAAAAGTGAGATATGAGTGGGTATTATACATGCAAACATAGTAACCATGTATTTATGCAAGCATGCTTGCATAGTAACCATGTATGCATGCATGAATGAGTCGACTTAAGCACATATGTATGTGTGTGCATAGTAAACATGTAAAGAGTTAGCACATATTTAAGATATAAAGGTTGAAACTAGAAACCAAATATTTCTCTTTTCAAGCATATCTTCAAATTTCAACTTTTGTATCTTGTAACAAATATCATTCATCTTCTGAATATCTTAGTAAGAGTTGGATGTCATGGCATGCAAGATTTCTCAAATCTACGAAGAAACCCCACAAAAAAAAATCTCCCACTACAACAAAAAACCTTTAATACTTAAAGAGAAAATTGTCCATCCCTTAATAGAACTGTTCTCTCTAATACCACTTATTATGTAACAAGGTTAAGAAATCTTGCAATATGAACTTGAAACTTAATTTTTTTTCAAATCTAAAACTAATAATAACCCTTAAAGTGAGTTTAGAATTAAAAAATAAGAACACAAAAAACAAAACATGTGAAACATCACATTTATGTGAAGATGTCTTTTCGGGGGAAAAAAATCCACCATAGAAAGAGAGGTATATGTGTTACCAATCCAATGAAGAATAAATGAGCAATACACTTCTCTGCAGTCCTCTGTAAAATCTAGTGGCACTACATTGTCTTAGAAACTAAACTAGATTGAATGAATGACTCTAACTCAAGGCACCAATATATATGAGTTTATGAGGATGAATACAATTGTGGTATCATTAAATAATACACTACAAAATTACCTAGAAAAAATCAAACATAACCCCTTGGAATGATTCAAATCTACCCAAATTAATAACTTATAGGTGCTCTTACAACTTTCTTAAGGCATCTCTCATGCATGTCCACCTATAGAAAGAATCTGATAGAAATCGTTATATGTGTTATCATAGAATCTTATAACATCTGCCATAAACTCTTATGATCCCTAACAAATGTTCTAACATCTCAAAATAGAGCTTTCCAAGAGGATATGCCTATTTATTGGATCTTTTCCTAGAGGACAAATGATAAAAGTAGCTTTGCTTTTACATGGTCTCTTTCACTATCATTGGTTAAACATTTTAATATCTTATGGGTAAATTACGAGAGATGTTAAGAAAATAATAAAGTAAAGGATATGCAAGGTTGATGGCACCTAGATCCTAAGATGGAGTGAAAAGTCTCTCAAATCAAACCCTACATGATTCTAAGGTTGCAGGGGAGTTTCTCACCACATATGTGCATATGATGGGTTGCAAGCTAATAGCTAAGGTTGTGGTGCACCAATGTTGGAATCATAATTGAGCGAAGAATGCTCATTCAATAATCATATGCTCAAAATTATTCACAAGGGGAAATCAAATTAGTACGTCATCGTTCAAGAACAATGAGACTCTAAATTAATTCTGACTTAATTGATATAAGCCTAGCCAAAGGCAATCTTGTTAGGTTTGGAAGCTAATCTCAAATCATCTTATCCTCCTTTTCCTTGACATATGATTCGTTGAAGAAATGGAAGCAAATGCTTTAAAATATCAAAAACATCCTAGTAGATGACCAAATCATGTAACTCCTTTTTTAAAAGGATTTTATGAATCATATATACTAAATGAGAATTACCCCTTTACAAAACTTGCATACCAAGATATATTATATATTTTTCACAAATAATTTACTTTTTATAAATTTACAATAATGTTTTAGAAACATTTACTTAAGAAAATAAAAGCGTCTTAGAAATAATTATATAATCTTTTGATTATTTTATATAATTTATAAACAAAATAAAAAATACACTTCACAAATACATACAAATGTTGATACGACAACCTCATATTCTAAACCTAACATTTTTTTTTTAATATTGAAAAAATGAAAATTACAAAGTTGCAGTTAGATCTAAACCTAATGTTACACAAGGATTGGATATTCTCTACAATACCAATTTGGTAGCTAATGTGCTACCAAATTGGAACACAGTAAATTATAAAGTTCAATCAAACCATCAAATTTATTATCAAAACATACCCATAAAAATTTGCTTGACTTAACATAGTTTGGCTTGACATCTATCCATAACCATATTGAAAACTTTTACATGAGAGGCATGGTATGTCATATTGTACTGGCTGAATATTTTTCATTATTATAATTTTAAATAATGCTTTTTAAGTTAGGGCGTAAATTGCGGGAATTGTGCTACAACTTTGACCAATAATTAATGAGAGACCAATGTCTCAAGGTTTCCCGCACTTTTTCTTGCAAGTCAAAGTAGAATACTTTTTGAAAAATACTTCCATTTTTAAATATAAGTAGTGGTCTACATTTCTAGAGGACATTGAAAGAAACATGCTTCCATTTTTCAACAAATAGACATTTTTCCTTTAAGAATGCTTACATTTTCAACATAATGAGGCATCTTTCTTCTTCTTTGGCGGTTGATTTTAAATATGACTATTACTTGGTATTGACTAGTTAGTGTATAATTATTCTAATCTTCTAGTCTATTTAATACCTAATATTTGATTAATAGTTTAATTTGTTTAATTTTAATCATTTCATTATCTTGGTTGTTATTATATTTATAGGTTTATTTTTTATAGAAGATTTCATGCAAATGTGTTTATAATGTTTAAAATATAATTTTGACCTTTAAAAAATGGCCTTCTTTACTTAACTATTTATTTGTATGTCTTGTTCACATCTAAATACATTTAATATTTAATTTATAAAAAAAAAATTAAATCATTTTATTATTTTAGCTATTATTATATTTGTAATCTATATTTTCAAGATAAGATTTTATGTCAATGTGTTCATAATATTTAAAATAAAATATGACATTGACCATTTTAAAGCTTATCTTTTTTTATTTCAGTGTGTTCTCTTATCTCTTGTTCACACCTAAAATGAAAATGCATAACTATGTTTTTCTCATTAAATATAATTATTAGGAAGAACTCAAAATTCAACTAGGGGTTATATATAATAGAAATGGAAGAACCAAAGAAGCACATTAGAGAATCATTATTATTGATAGAATTGATTGTACGACTATTAATGTACTTGTTTAGTTGCACCTACTTCTCAATATTACACATTCCTAGGGTATACATTCTTTTTATCTTTTTAAATATTTGAAAGATTTGATAATTATTAAGGAAGTTATGATTTTTAATTTTCATATGAAAAATATATAAAGATTAGATTGATAGTGATTGGTAATAGAGGACATTTACAATTGAAAATGATATATTTGTAGTTACCTCATTGTCGTAGTTGTTATCATACTAGATTATGCAAGGCTACATATGGACTTGTACTCTTAACTCAAAGTTTCAAAGTAGAGAACAAAAGGAACATAATGTAGATTTCAAATTCCTCCTAGTCTAGCATGATAAATTCATAGCACTACAATTTTATCAAGCACTCATTCATTTTATCTTTTTGTTTGTTTCCTTCTATAAGTAACCTCAATTAATTTTTTGTAATGTACAATTTCAAATATACAAAAATTGCATAGCTTATTAGATGTTATACTTGGATTCTAGACTATAGGCAAAGCCACACAAAAAATGATTAAAAAGAATTGTACAAAATTGGCTCTACTTTTTATATTTGTATTTTGGTGAACCCGACATTTCCATGCATTAAGACTCTTTGCTTCTTATTAATTATAAATATGTTTTGTTTTTATTGTATACATGTTAGAATTATTTATTGAACTCAACTCTTGAAGGCCATTTACAACCAAAACATCCCATAAAGAGAAAATAATAATTTTATTTTGAAGCCTAAGAATTCTATAGGTGCAATATATTAATTGTTACAATATATAATAAGTAATTCTTCATAAAGGATAGATAAATGTGTAAGAATTTGGTATAGCTATGATACCATAAAAGAATTTGCCTTAGGGAAAAATAATGCCAAGATCAAGAAGCACAAGACTAGCACAATACGGACCAAATAATGTATGATAGATAATTGATGGTGATTGATGTACATACACACTAGGAGTGCCTAAATATAAAGGCCTCTAGAATGACTAGGAGTTAGCAATATGATAAGCCTCACAACTAAGCACATGTCCACCACGAGTGGATTATCCTCCATTAAGCATAGGAGTTAGTGCAATGATGAGAGAATAAGCCTACATAGGTGTGTCACATAAAATTATGTTGTAGACACCATGTGCTTAAGTAGATTGCAAACAACTGTGTTATCTACATGACAACTTAGTTGATTATGCAAACTTCAGTGTTGTAGACACCATGTGTTAAATTAGAGTTGCTAACTATTGTGATTAGAGTTGCTAACTCTTGTGTTGTCAACAAACAACTCATACGAGTATGCATACTCCTAGTTGTCTAACTAATAAATAATAAAATAATGCATTAACTTAAGTAAAGTGTAAATAATAATTATTTACACTAACAAAATGATAGGAAGGGATATAATAAGATCACAACATGTGTCTTAATTATATGACTTGAGACACACAAAAACAAATTGCCTAAATAAGCTTAAGAATGCTAGTGTAAATGGTAACCCAATAAACATCTTTCATTCTAATACCCTTTTGCTACAAGGTGAAAATTACATAAACCACATGTGCAAGTCAAATAAGGACATAAGTTAAAATTTGAGGCAAACCTCATATAAAATTAGTTCACATGCAAATAAGAACAATGAGGAGAAACTATCTCCTTTCTCTCGAGTGTGTACTACAATCTAACTTCCCAATTGCATAGTTGATGTGAATCATAGCATGATTGTTGTGATGTGGAGCCTAATCAAACTTGGAGGTTTATTCGACGTAGTTTTCTTCCAATATTATTTCTACGAGGGTTTGAGGGTAGCGCCTCCAAGATGGGGTCAAGGGGCAGTCTCCTCGAAGCCAAAAATGACCTTATATTGTAAAAGGTGTCAGCTATTATTTTTCCTATTGGACGACTTATTCTAGCCCTAATTTTGTAAGCGACAAAAGCTTGTATAAAAGGGCTTAGTGTTAGGGATTTCATAATGTAATGGTGATATTGTAGCTTCTTGCAGTGGTATTGAGTTGTAAGGGATTGCAGATTGTAATCACTGGATAATAATAACATTGGACCTATTGTTAATGGATGTAGCCCAGGGATTGGGTGAACTTGCACATTAAATCTTGGTGTCTTGTGTTCTCTTTTATGCGATTTACTATTTTCTGGTATTGGATATATTTACATGTAAATGTTATTTCTGTCTAAGTTTAATCCTAACAATGACCACATGGTCATAAAATAAGCATCTCTATAATATAATTGATTTCTCACTTGAGCTATAGCTGCACTATTATCTTTGTACTTCAACCCCCAACTATCAAATTGAATCCTCTAATTTTGTCTTCAATTTCTATAATATGATTCCATGAAAAATCTATCTTTTTTAATGAATCTTGTCATAATGTTACACCAGACCATCTTAATTTCTACCATTGGAAAATAACATATATTATTAATTCAAAATCATTTTTTCTCCAAGTAGCACATCCAAATAAGGAGGCCATCATAAAATAATATATAGAATACAACATGTTGCATAAATGTTATCATAATCTACCTTCTCTAATAGAAAATCAAATGGGTCAATTATGTGAACTCCATAACTCCACAAGAATTTGTAGTGAGACATGCACTACGATTTGCATGTCTGCAAAGAGAAGCTCTTTAAATATAGATAATATTTATACTTAAGATATTTACTATTTAATCATCATCATTGCCAATAACCAAAGTGAAAGATTTGAAGAATATGCCAAGAAGATGTTGGTCAAGTGACTTCTATGCTAAATTAAACCTTAGGACTTGGCCTAGCGATTCATCAAATATTTTAGGCCTTATTTTATCAATTTATTTATCAAAATATTTAGAACTAGACTATTGAAAAAAAATGTTGATACAAGTTTTCTCTTCCATCACAATCTTAAGTGTGACTTAGGAAATATGAAGAATAGGAAAGATGCACCAATGATGAATTTATAGATTGGCCTTAGCCACAAGGCCTATTAAGGCAACCAATTACAAATAAATAAATATCTTGGAAATAGAGAAAAGGATGAAACCTCATGAGTGAAAATCATCTTCAAAAGAAAGAAAAGTGAAATAAATATGTAATAGTGAAAGAAGAAAGAGGACTCAGTAAGGACTATTTTTATCACACAAGTACAATAGATGTCCTCTCAATAGAAGAAAAAATATGATTATTTCTACTTTCATGACTACCAATTTTATTCAATCTACATTATCCCTTACTAATGTCCAAATATTCATAAATAATCTTTACATTTTTATTAAGTATTCAATTATATGAATGTAAAATAAAAATAATGATAATATGAAGCATTAATAGAAAAAATAATATATAGAAACACATCATACTAGATAACCATTATTAGTAGAATGCATTGCAGAGTGCATTCATATATACTTTGTTGCACTTACTCAACTCCTCTCATTTTTAATCCTACACATTTACAAAAAAATGTTAGATTCTTCCATATATTTTCAAATAATTTCTCAAGTTGGATCATTATTGAGATAGTTATGTCATTTAATCTCTTTAGGACTTGCCCCTCAAAAGAATCAATGATGTTAAACCATGTCCAAAATGTTAATATTTTTTCATAGGTAGTAGAGTTGTAAAATATTGTTTCCATAGTTGGAATATTTATATAGGAAAAGGCATAATTGTTTTCATACATGTTCTAACACTCCAAAACAAACATGGATGTATGTAGATTTATTTTTTGAAGAATGAAGTTGCGAGAAAGAAAAGGAAAGGAAAATACAATTGTATAGAATGAAATTAAAAAACAATAATAATTAATCTAAAATATAAATTAAGAAATCAAATCTAATTCCTTTTAAACCAATCTGCTCATAACATCAAGACAAATATTGATTCCTTTTTAAATATGGATGCATCACTTATATCAATAGTTTTTTGTCTGTTGTTTTCTTTTCTTATATAGACAAAATTTTCAATTACACGATGAAAAGATTTTTTGTTTAAATTTAAAAAAGAAGAAAACCATATTATTTATTTCATATATGAACTTATTCAGTACATAATTATATTTTTCAAATATTTTTTTAAAAATAATTGAAGTATAGTGATTTAATTCAAATGACAATAATACAAGTCGTTTGATGAAATTTTTTATTTATTTAATGAAGTATTTTATTTTATATAAATATTAAAGGTAAATATAAATTTAATTTGTTATAATATGTAGTGTAGTGCCTGCTCCTAGGTTGCATTTTGTTATTATTGTCGAACTCTTTTAGTCTAGTTTTATGTTTGATTATTAGTAGCATTATTTTGAGATTATCAGATGTTGTTTCAAATTTAGTTGATTTTATGATGAGATTACTTGATACTCTATACTTCATATATGCATGATGATTACTATAGTGATTTTAGTTATTGATGATGATTTGTTAGATGGATTATCATGTGTTTTCTTATGGATACTTACCCCATACTGCATGTGTATGGTGTGTGTGTGTATGTTTTTATTTATGTATGACATTTCTGATGTGGTTAAGGAAGCGAGTCGTAGTCACCTACTAGTCGAGATCTACACGATGCACCACTTCCTACCATTATTTATTTAGCTTAGTATATATGTGTTTGTACATTCGTGGATTTTATGCAAATTGCAAGTATCAAGTATCAAGTTCTTTGAATTGCTAGGATGAGCATACACTATTGCATTATCTTAATGGTAAGAGAGGGGAGATAAATTCTTAAGTCCAAATCCTAACGTTGAAACCCATTTGTCCTAGAAAATTAGGACAAGTATCTAAGTTGATTACCTTTTGAATGTGTCATACAACATGAATTCATGATTATAACCCTTTAGTCTAATCTTGTATGTGTTTTTCTATGATGGGTTTTTGTATTTTGTTCTTTAAGTTTTTGGAGATTTTTCTTTTAATTAAATCAAATTAAATGATTAAATTAATGATTTAATTCAATGAAAAATTATTATGATATTTTTAATATTTAATTAATTAGAAAATAATTAAATTTAAAGATAAAATTATAAGCTTAATTTTAGAGCGTTATAATATTTATTTAATTTAGTAATAATATATTTAGGAGATCACTTTTAAATAAATGCTAAATATTATTATTACTTAAGTTAATAAATATTTTATCAATTAACATTTCAAAAATAATTTAAAAAGAAAAAAAAGATATTAATTTATTAATGAGTTTTAAGATTGTATAAAGTATGCATGAGATTAATATTTAATAAATTAATTAAAAAGAGAAGTTAAGTGATTTTAATAAAGATATTTTAATTGCATAAAGCGTGCATGAAAACATAAAAGAAAAGTTAATAAAGAGTTAGGGAGTTGTAAGCAAGGAATCTTCTTGGGTGATTGCACAATTAGTGCCTTGAACTTAGGAGAGAACTCCTTATCAACATTTGAGGGTTCATTTCCAAGGGACCGAAGTTTCAAGAGGACCACAAATTTTTGAAGAAGGAATTTTTGAAGAGAAGATTTTGAGAGAAGAAAATTTCTCTCACAGATCTTTTTGGTGTGTGCAATTTTAACGTTAGAATCTAGGTAGATTCTTGTGTTTTGATTCGTATAGTTAATTACGTTATTTCCTTATTCCTATCTTCTTCGTGACTGTGAAATGTAATATGAAATTCTTGGTGATAAGTATTTCAATATTGTGAATTTCTAGTATCCATGTTGACTCTTCTATATACGTAGAGATCAAAAAATCAATTAGAAACCCTCGTTTCGTAGATGAAAAAAATTTGTATAGGAAGTGTTTGAAATAAATAGAAATTTTAAGTTGGAAATTTGAATGGTTGATTGTATTTTTCATATCAAACTAAAATTGCAAATGTTAATAAAAAAAAAAAAAATTAAAATTTTATAGAGGAGGGTTTTGTTCTTTTAAAAAAAAAATATTAAAATTTTTATAAAATAAACTATTAAAAAAATTTAGTTAAAAATAATAATTAATGATGGAAGGGGTGGGGAAAACCCCATACCCCCCCACCCCATACCTATTGGTGGCTTTTAAAGGGCCACAATAATAGGTACCTTGCTGCTCACAACAATAGTCATACTGCTAACCTGTGGCAATAGAGATACCTATCGCCACAGGCTAAGGCCAACGACCTTTATAAAATGTCAATTTTGTATAGTTGTTTTTTTTAAAATTTAAAATTTAGTTTTTTAGAAATTGTTTATTAAGAATTATTAATATTAAAATTTTAAATTATTATCATTTAATAATTTTATTAATAAATTTTATTAATATTTATCATTTTAATAAATATTTAAGAAAGTATTAAGATGATTATTTTATATAATTGTTAATTAATTTAATTAAATGCAATTAATTAAGTTTAATTAATACTGGAAGTTGTTCAATAAAGTTTCAAAATTTATTTAATTATTATTAAGAACTTTGATTTTTTTAAATAAAATTATAAATTATTTTATTTAAAATCAATGAGAATCATTTTAATAGTTTAAATAAATAATTACCCTTAAGTCATTTGGATCAATGAACTTAAAAATTGAATTAGGGTAATTGTGTATGTTATTCAAATATAAGGATGGGGTAAATTGTAAGGGTTAAATTGTAAATCGTAGGTATTCAAAAAATCACATTGAAAAAAAAAACTGAAACTTTACTAATAACTCAACCATGTGTCTTCAAAATTAAACCAAACTATGAAACCTACACTGTTGTCTGTATGTTGATTATGCTTTGGGTTTGGGTGGACTAGAGTGTTGACTAGTTTTAAGATGTCTAACATAGGCTTGGGAGTTTTGTGATTGTGGTATTACGTTGAATTGATCTTGATCTTTTAAACCCAACCATGGTAATGTGTTTGGTATGCTCTATGATGAGTTTGAATTTATTGTTCATTATTGTTTTCCAGTATTCTTGTGTGAAGCTGAGGTGAATGTTATGACATAATTGACTTAACCATTTTGAGTCTTTGATCAGTATTTTTAGGATGCTTTCTAGTTACTTGTAGAGAACTGATGTGTTATTGTGAATTATCTTTCGATGTTTTCCAGTTACTTGTATAGGATTGAGGTAATTTTATATGATTCTTTGTTTAATACTTTTATGAGCTTAGAGTAGGTTATCTATATGTAATGTTAGGAAGTGGCTTGCAATGGAGGTTAGGGCCCTAAGTGGCTACCAAGGTAACCCATTGTAAGTTGTTTAATAAGTGAAAACACTACACTAAATGAGAGTAAAATGAACATAATAAGAGTCTTTGTATGTTCTCGCCCATGCCTCGAGTGCTAGTACAAACTAGGATGGGAATAGAGAGAACGCTTGGTTGTGACCATGCATCATTAGTATGCCTTGTCAGTACGAGAGGATAGTAGTTTCGTATAGGTCACTAGGGGGCTAGGGTCCTGAGAGACTACTAGGGTAACTCTAGCATTGGTCCATGCAATGAAACTTGCCTGCTTACATAGTAGGTTTCCTATGTGTCTTTGTGTGCCTCTCAGTTTGGATGTCGATTTATCTTGGAACCTTCGAATTAGATTACTTTTAGGGTTTCCTAGACTTAGAGAGTACTTTTGATATTTGGATTGATATCCTATTTGGGACTTGAGACTATATCCTTATCGCAGTGGGAGTGAGCCTTTTTGGGTTACCACACGGTCAAGTGGTAGTGCTTTTTACTCTTACCATTGAGATTTGTCCATTGATATCGTGATTGGAGTTTCTTTGTCTACATTTCCTTTCATTCTATTCTTGCATATTATGATGGATGGTTTCATTTATTGTATTGTACTTTGTTTCATGGATCGGAAAGGGATGTTGTAATCTATTTTTATAAATGTATATTCTTTTAGCCTTTCATACCCTGTGACATGTACAGTGGATGATTGTGCATTCTGAATTTTATTGCCAAGTGGCATTCAGAACAAATGTATATTATTTAAATGGACTTTGGGCTTTTAATTATTTTTTTCATATAGATGTGGTATTTATTAGACTTAGTATTATTTAAATTAAATGTGATTCAATGCCTTGGGATCCTTAAGTAATGCAATCTATGATGTTTGCTTAATTATGATTGTATGTTATTGCTTCTGCTACTTTATGTTTGATATGTATGTTATTCTTTCTAAAAAATAAGTTTGGCAAACTTAGTTAAAACTTTAGGTTAATTCTTTTGGATCACTTGGTGGGGTGTTACATGTAGATTAATTTATTTTAGTTTAGTTTAAAACTATATTAATTTGTATTTAAATTATTTTTTAGTACTATATTTGTATCTAACTTTTAATTTTATTATTAGAAAACTTGTCACTGAATATTTATATATTACTTTCAATCTATTTTAGTGTAGATATTATTTTATTTTATTTTTAGTTTTATGAATGAATACTTTGAGTATAATCTATTTAGTAATATTGTGTGTGTATTAAATTGAAAACAAGAATTTCAAATAGGGAGGGTATTTAAGAACAAAATACATAGTAAGAGCTAAAGTAAGAAGAGGAGGTAGAACAGACAAGTCTATCATTCAATTTATATGTCGTAGAAGGCTCTGAATCATCATTTTTTTTATAGGTCATCAAGAAAATACATCATCAACAAGCAGTATAGCAACTATCCAAGTGATTTGTGTATACATATATAGAACAATTTTTTGTTTTATTTTTTAATTAATTAATAAATATGGTTAAGAGTAAATTCTACTGCATACATATTATCCAAAAAGAGTAGAGTGATAAATCTGAAACAAGAATTTCAAATAGAGATAATATCCAAGAACAAAATACATAGTAAGAGTTAAAGCAAAAGGTGGAGGAGGGGGAGGAAGAGGGGGGTCTCATTATTCAATTTATATGTCATAAGAATTCTCCCAACCATCATTATCATCATCGTCTTTTTTCCTTCATCAGGGGACTATTATTCAAACAATATAGCAGAAATCCGAAGAGAGTTTGTCAAAGCTTGAACAACCATCAAGCCTATAGCTAAACATAGTTACCTTTATATATTTTGTATCATATCATGTTATCTTAGTTTGATTTCATAACATTGAAATAAGGTAGCCCCAAATAAACTAAGATTGTCCTCTTTGAAACTAGTCCCTAGCCCCTTTTTTGTGAATACGTATCTTTTATATTATAATTAATGAAAAATTCATAATTACAAAAAACATAAAAATGTGCATCCACTCTAATATTTTTTTTGCATTTGTTTTTATAATGACAATATCATATGCTTCACCCTGCTGTACATAAGAATAAGAATTAAGCAAACGAAACAAAACCATCCGTCTTAATTTCTTACAACTTTTGAAACAATATGATTTTAATGGTATTCAACTATTTAAAAAGTAAAGTACAGAAAAACATATAACCACAGCTAATCATAGATTGAACAGCATAAAATCAGCATATGTTTCATGCTATTCTCTTTAGTACGAGCTAAAGAAGAGAGACGTGACTGAAAGCACACCACAAAACACATTACATTTCATGCTCAACCCACAGAGAGACTGCCTCAAATAGTTGTCCAACATGGAGAGAAACAGTCCATAACCGATGCTTAAGTTGGAAACACACAATGATAGAAGACACTATGTAGTCATCAAGCTATGAAAAAACAAAAATGTACTTGTACCATGACAATGGATAGTCCATAAGCAAACCACATGACTACTTGAGTACATAAAAGAAGAGAGAATTCAAATCAATTCATAATGATGGATTCAAATGAGGACAGAGAATTCAAACCCGGACATGATTCAAATCAAGACAAACA
Organism: Cupressus sempervirens; assembly: GCA_028749045.1. Classification (NCBI taxonomy): domain Eukaryota; kingdom Viridiplantae; phylum Streptophyta; class Pinopsida; order Cupressales; family Cupressaceae; genus Cupressus; species Cupressus sempervirens. The sequence continues at coordinate 264,121,017 of CM053793.1, forward strand.
ACACTCTACTTTTTGCTCCATTCAAACTTGGGAAAGGACCCACATCTCCCTTTCTACATCGTGTATGTGAGGACAAAGGGAACAATGCATAATGTATGTGAGGACAAAGGGGAGAAGTTGTGACCTCATACTATTGGTCAAATGTTTGGGTTTCCAACCCTAATTTGGATCAGATTGTGGGCATATGAGGGGGTTTTGTACAAGAGCATCATCCTCAAAGTTAGAAAAATGTTGTATTGTCTAAGGATGCTAGCTGGACCAACTCACCACATGGTGGGTCATGGGAATCAGTGGTAAGTAAGAATTTGTCTTAAAATTGGAGATGCAATAGAAATATCATGCCTTCTATGTTTTAAAGTTAATATATCTTTTCTCAAAGAAATTGTTTTTGGAATCATGTTTTAGACACCATTTATTTAACTACGGTCAAGAGTGGGGTTACAATTATAAGAAACAATAGATAATGAAAGTGCCATTGTTAAGGTGTGTTTTTAGATGTTGGAAATTGATGATTATATAAGTGTTCTAAGATGTTGGTTTTAGAATCATCTTGAATTAACAAAATTTGTAGAAAGAGTTGTAAGATACATGTAAGTGAAAGAGATATGAATATTTTTTATAAAATGATATTGAGAGTAAAATATAATAACAATCAAGTATGCAATCTATTAGTTTAAATAAAATAGTTCTTCAAATAAGTACTAAAAATATTTTAATAGAAAATTTGATTATAAAAGATAAAAATATTTTATTTTGTTTATGATAATAAATCTTTCATACTAATGTGTGTCTTATCGTATATTAAGTTTCAAAAGTAATTGTGACCCTAATTTGGAAAATCTTGACCTTTAACCTCTTCTACAAACTTCAAATTAGAATTGTGGTCTTAAACTACCTACTCTTAATCTTCAAAAATATTTTTACCCATGTAGTTTTTAATTTTTTTGATAAACCTTGTTATCAAGAGGGTGGTTTCACATCTTAACTTGGTGCTTATTATATCAATTAAATAATGTTGGAACAAATTAAAAGGCATACAAAGGAGAGTTCTAATGTGTTGATGTTGATGTTGATGTTGATGTTGATGTTGATGTTGATGCAATTGTATCTATAAATGTTTTATTTACCAAATGATGTATTTGTCTATATGCATGTTGATACTAGAGATAACATTATCTAAGGATTCATAATTTTTGGTAAAATTTGAACATTCAATTTAAATATTTCCGCTTTAAGTCAACAAGCAACAATAGGCTAGAATTAAATCATCTTGGGCTTGCGCTTAAATTTAATGTAGAATAAAGGGTTCATGACCATATTTGGGTTCCTAAACTAGGTTCAAGGTGATACCAACACATTTTGATCTTGGACTAAGACAACATATTTAAGGGCTACATTGAAATAAGTATGAAACATAGACTTGGGTTCAAAAATGGTTTAGGCCAAGTGTCAAATCTTACACAAAATTATGTCATTTGAACACTAGACTATTACACTATGAATAAAGGGTTGAACTAAACACAAAATGTGCAGGGGATAATGCACATGATGAACTTATTGCACCTAATTTTTGTGCCCACTTTGACTTCACCAAAATTCATGCATACCAAAGTAACATATAACTTCTTGATGTTTCCAACTAATTATATCAAAATTCCTATAAATTAGCCATTTCAATCAATGGGTTGTAAGGTTAGGAAAACCAAGTGGGTTTCCCTTATAATGTCCTAATATCTTCTACAAATGCAAGCAAGTGTTGTATTTATAGTAGATAATTTGCAATGATAACATACCAAGGAAAGATTAGTCAACCTTGAATTTGGCTATACTCTAATTGTCCATAAATTATTCAATAATCATGTTGGAAAATGACTATGTAACAACACCTAATAGCATGAAATTAATTAATATCTATCATTTGAAAATTATTTTCAATTAAACATGGGCACTTCAATAGACTGGTGTTTAAATCCTAGACTATGAAATCAACTCCAAAAAAGCCAAAATGTTCATACAATAGAATTAATTCAAGTTATTGGAATTAAGCATTCATTCTTTATAGTAATAATTCCACTTGTGTAATTAAAGAATTCTACTTACATATCCCTACTTTCCTCTCAAGTATACTATAATTTGCATGCAAAATTTAATTGTTCCATTAAAAGAAACCCTTGCACAAATTACATAACAAAAAGAAATTTGTGATGACAAACCAAAATACAATTGATATTATCAATTAATATAAAACAATAGAGTACAATATAGAGATAATTTTGCAATATTTTTCAATATATTTTGAAAACTCACTAAAATTAATATAAGAATGTATACATGTTTTTGTAACTATATCTAATTCTAAACTAGACATTTCTCTACATCCACCTATCTAGAACAAAATTTTAAAACCCTTACAATTAATGGTCTTGACCTTCTATAAAAATAAGAAATAAAACAAGCTTCACATCATGTACACATGGAAAAATTTTGTTTGAAACCCATTCATAATTGAAGAATATTTCAAAAGGTGTCTTTGCACGTAGGAGACACAAAGTTGGCCTTGCCCCACCTAGAAACGAAAGGAAGAAGCATGACCATCAATGAAGGTGGAGGTGGACCAACAATTAGAACTAAAATAAAATGATTGAAATAAATAAATCTATCGTAGTGAAATGAGCAAGGTAGTAAAATCTAATATCTTATACAATTTTGGATATAATTTATTTTCTATTCAAAAAAGTAGATACCCATGACACATAGGCATGGTAAGGTTCTACATAATGTGAAGCATAATTTTCAAATTGCATTTCCATTTTCACTTGATTGTATCAAAGTTCCAATAACAAATTTTGAAGATAGGGATGATGTTAGCTAATCAACAAGGGTACAATTTATTTTGTACCACTAAATAATGTAAACTCATGGGGCCATTTATATTCTTGTACATATCGTCCCAGTCTTTTTTCTACTTCAAACTATGAAGCAAAAATGGTAGCCATTTTTACACCTAACTTGAACAATAAAAAATGATGTATGCGCATCCCAATTTAGGAGAAGCACATTCTGCTATCTTGAACCATTTAAAAAATTTATTTACCACCCCCCCGCACACACACACAATTGTTACTAACAAGGGTTTTTCTTACTCCTTTCTTCCTATCATGATTGGTGTGGAAAGCAATTGACTCTTTCCAAATAAACCTCAAACCATTATTCAAGTAAAAAATTACTACTTTCACTTCTTGTAATAATAAGAAATTAAGATCCTTGTTTCATTGAAGAGGTTTCTTAAAACATATTTTCTATTAGTGGATTCCAATCCCATAAAATTTGAACCAAGGCATCTTATCATGGAGATTGATTTTTGGTTTTAGTTCTCTCATTTTATATATTCTCTCAAAGAAATCTAGAAGACCATTTTTCCCTTTTTAGTTTTACACCCGTTTTCCAATACTATTATTTTTTGGATAAATGCATGAAGTGTGTATCATATAAGAGTAATAAAAAATTATATTGTATAAGATACATATGATGATTATATGATGAGATTCAATGAGAAATGTTGTACCTAAAAACAATTGCAAAGGAGCACAAGGAACTAGTATGCACTAGAGAATAGCACACAAAATTAGAGCTATGCTCAACCACACCTCAACATGACGCACACAAGCCTTGATAGAAATGATACATAAAATGGTGAACTATAATTCTTTTAGACATAATATTACTAGAGACATAAAAAAAAATCCTGAAATCACAAATAATCAATTAAAGGAGACTCAGTAGCTCCAAAGACAAGAGAAGACCCACGAAGGAGGGGGAGGATGTCATAATAGAGCCTCTTATTTTAACTCCTTAAACTTGACAACTATTAATGTAAAGATAAAGAAAATTCACATTGTCATTCTCTTGTCTTTACTTTGGGAGAGGTCTTCCTTATTACCATAAAACATGTTTATAGTTGTGAAGTCATTGCAATTTACACATGACAAGTATAGTCCAAGATTATTTAATTTTCTCTTCATATATTTTCTTATTGTAATAAAAAAATGGCTCCCAATGTACTTAAGGGTGACTTTGGGTCAATTATATATAATTCTTGAGATAAATATGGTGCATCTACTAGTCTTCTCCCCACCATGTTTATCCAATCAATAAAGCCAACAAGTTGCAACAAAGGTGTTAAAAAATATAGAAAACAAATTTGTCATGAGTATGGGAGTCAAATACACTATGCTATAAGGCATATGGAATTTGTTAGACACACCTCTCCATCTTCTAATATAAAAGGTCTTTGCAATTATTCTTAAAAATATATCTTAAGACATTCACTAGCTATATCAAATGTATTATCATATCTTGGCTTGAGAATTCACTTATTGTGCTTAGAATGTTAGAGCTCACTATTAGTTATCTAAGTTATCAAAGCTTCCTTGGAGTATACTTAGGAGAATAAATATAGGAGAAAGGAGGATGGCAATAGTGTGTAAGATCATACTTGGTTACAAGTAGCATATAGGGCTTTGTAAAATATTAGATTCCACTTAACACTAGATTTCATGAAATCCTTTGCACAATGCCACTTAACCAACAAGTGGGCATTTGTGTATGTTGCTTATTGGTGATGGACCACAAACTAAGAATTGAAGATGTTGAATGAAATATCTTGTATTTTTTTTTTTTTTTATTCAAGTGTTTTTTAATTTGTTGCTTATTATAATTATTAGGTGTTAGATAACTAAGAGGGAGAGGGGTGAATCAGTTATAACTAGTTATCTTGTAGGCCCTAAAACAATGATGTACCAACTTCAACGTCATAAACTTTCAAATCAATAATTCAATAAACACATCAAACATTTTAATATTCAATTTATAACAACATCACTCAAAATGTTATCTCATTTTTTCTTAATATACCAAGTATCAGAGTAATCATCTAACCTATAAAAAAGTTGTTGGATAAAATAGTTAACATGAAATCAACTTTACAACGCAAAAATCAATCACACATTTGACACAAGTATTTAACGTAGAAATCCTATAAAGGGAAAAAACACCTGGGAACTAACAACCCAAATAATTTAAGTCTTTTGAAGTGAGCTCTATTAGGAGCCAACCTTTTTAAAGGTTACATGCACATTTTTAGTGTGACCTTGTTAGATGGTTTTCACCAAAGATCATCTAGACCTTATCACTCCTTGACATTTCTAAAGAGTGGCCTTCTCTAAAGGACTTGAAAACATTACAAAACATTTAAATACTTTTCAAAAATTCTTAAAATATTTAAAACATCTTCCAAAAATCACAAAAACGTCCACATATGCCATGAGACCACCACAACCAACTTGGATAAATACTTCCTACTACACAATACACAAAGTCACAACATCAGTACAAATACTTATTTTAAGATTAAAGTCATATGTATTTTTGAGAATTGAGGATAAATCAATCAAATTTTAGTTAAATAAAAAATTCAAATTAATCAACTATTTGAACCCATTTGAAATTTACACATGAAATTCAATTTTAAAGAAAGTAAAATGGGCATTTATCCTCAAAAATTAATTTTATATTTGAATATCTCCAAAATCATATTTTAATCCAAATGGACCCAAAATGATAATTTAATATTTGAAGTGGGATTCTCCATTATGAATATTTTACTCAAAGTGGATCTCATGGATATTATTATTTTATTCAAAATGGTCCCAAAATAATAATTTAATATTTGAAGTGGATTCTCCATAATGAATATTTTATTCAAAATGGGTTCATGGATATTGTTATTTTATTATTTAACCTTTACCCTTGGTAAAAACCAAACTCAACCCCAATCCCTTTGAAACATCTATAAATACAAGGCATTTCTAGAGCAAAATCATCAAGTTTTTAGGCATTGGTATTATAGTTCATTGTTGAGAGAAGCATATGCATTATTATTATCATTATTATCATTACCATTTTTGGGATCTTTATTTATAGAGCAATCTCATATCTATGCTTTGTTATTGTAGTTCATAGTTTCATTTGCATGTTCATGTCAGTTTGTATATTCATGCTAGTGTTGCATCATTTCATGTTAGTTATACAATATCCCATTCTAGGATGTCGCTAAGATACCTGATCTAAGAGCAAATTAGCCATTGTAGTTAGGGAGAGATGAGATGTTCTTGAGTTGAGAGAGTGTTTCATTTATATTTTCTACATATTTTTTAGATTAACTCACTCTCACACACTCAGCTTAAAGTCTCATAAATACTCAATTTTCCACTATGTACATATTGGTGCCTATAGTAGAAAATTGTGTATTTATGAGACTTTAATTTGAGTGTGTGAGAGTGAGTTAATCTAAAGAATATGTAGCAAATATGAATGAAACAACTCTCTTAACTCAAGAACATCTCATCTCTCCCTAACTACGATGGCTAATTTGCACTTAAATCAGCCATCTTAGTGATATCCTAAAATGTGATATTGTATAACTAACATGAAACGATGCAACACTAGCATGAGTATAAAAACTAACATGAACATGCAAATGAGACAATGAACTACAATTACAAAGAATAGATATGAGATTTCTCTACAAATAAATATCCTAAAAATGGTAATGATAACAATGATAATAATAATGCATATTCTTCTCTCAACAATGAACTATAATACCAATGCCTAAAAACTTGATAGTTTTTCTCTAGAAATGCCTTGTATTTATAGATGTTTCAACGGGATTGGGGTTAAGTTTTCTTTTTACCAAAGGTAAAGATTAAATAATAAAATAATAATATCCATGAACCCATTTTGAATAAAATATTCATTATGAATATGTACACAGTGGAAAATTGTGTATTCATGAGACTTAATTTGAGTGTGTGAGAGTGAGTTAATCTAAAGAATATGTAGCAAATATAAACGAAACAACTCTCTCAACTCAAGAACATCTCATCTCTCCCTAACTACGATGGCTAATCAGATCAGGCATCTTAGTGACATCCTAGAATGGGATATTGTATAACTAACATGAAATGATGCAACACTAGCATGAATATACAAACTAACATGAACATGCAAATGAAAATATGAACTTCAATAACAAAGCATAGATATGAGATTGCTCTACAAATAAAGATCCTAAAAATGGTAATGGTAACAATGATAATAATAATGCATATGCTTCTCTCAAAAATGAACTATAATACCAATGCCTAAAAACTTGATGGTTTTGCTCTAGAAATGCCTTGTATTTATACATGTTTCAAAGGGATTGGGGTTAATTTTGGTTTTTACCAAGGGTAAAGATTAAATAATAAAATAATAATATCCATGAACCCATTTTTAATAAAATATTCATTATGGAGAATCCACTTCAAATATTAAATTATTATTTGAATAAAATAATGATATCCATGAGATCCACTTTGAATAAGTATTCATAATGGAGAATGCCACTTCAAATATTAAATTATTATTTTGAATAAAATGTTCTTTTTATGATCCCACTTTGATTAAAATATTATTTTGGAGATATTTGAATATAAAATTGATTTTTGAGGATAAATGCCCATTTTAATTTCTTTAAAATTGAATTTCATGTGTAAATTTCAAATGGGTTCAAACAGTTGATTAATTTGAATTTTTGGTTTAAATCAAATTTGATTGATTTATCCTCAATTCTCCAAAATACATATGATTTTAACCTTAAAACCCTTGCTAATTTAGTAAAAGGCCTGGTTAAAAAGATGTGCCCAATTTTAGGTATCTACAAATGCCCCTCTTTAAACTGATATGTGTAGCATATCGGTTAAAAGAATGCTCTTGAATCATTTTGGTTTTGATCCAAGTTTAAAAAATCTGATTAGTTATGGAAAAAAAAAAACTTGGATGCCCTGGTTTGATTGACTAGAGTAGAATGGATTGAATGGTTGAAGAACTTGGATGTGAAACTTAGATAGATGATGATTGTTATTGATATGTTGCCCCCTCATAAATGAAATTGGAAAACTCCAATTGTATTTCTAAAAAATGATGATGAAAAGATTTTACAATGTGGTAAGAGTGGCTACATTGAAGAACAAGATCACATAAATACTTGAAATAACAGAACAATGTAATCACCAAGTGATATGGAAGATCAATCAACTAGGTCAAATAGATGAAACATTCTCATCTCAAGATTCAGAGATGGGACAAATAATGTGTCTTGGATCAAGATATAGAGTTGGAAAATAAACTAGTTCAAGATAAAACCATTAGCTACAAAGCTAGATGTGGTTGACTTAGATCGATGTAGGATAATCACTTGCAATGAAAAACTAATGTAGTTTTTTGGAAATTTGTGAAAACAAGCCCATGGGGGAAAATTCTAGTGATCTAGTGAAAATATTGCACATGGAAAAGATTAAATATGATGTGGCTAATTTGGATGGATCTAGTTTAGACAATGGTTTCATCAGTGAAACTAGAGAGAAGGCAATTCTTTATCAAATGCGAAGAGATGGGATGAATACAATGGTTCAAAGATTGGTGTAGTAGAAATAGGAGAGAATTCTAATGAATTAGGTGGCACCAATCATATGAGGTATGTGATCAAAAGATAAAGGCATGAGTGCCTTGTGAGAAAGAATTTATAGATCAAACATAGATTGTTTTGGTGCACCTAGTGATAGGATCAAATGATGACAATGGGTAGATTGTTCTGATTGAGCATGGATGCACCATTGGGTTTGATGATGAATTAGGGATAAGGGACTTTAATTGGAAACATTGGTAGATTGATGATGTTGCTGTTGAGGAAGATAATTTCTTTGATATCAAGTGTCCTTAGGGTCATGAATAGAGGGTAAACCTCATACTTTATACCAAACCTTTGAAAATAACTTTTGGATGAGGAAAAATAAGAACTAAAGGAATGAAATACAAACCTAGGCAACATGAAATGTGATGCAAACCTAAGTTATGAAATGCAACTAATTGTCACCTTTTGTGAAGAGATGCCTTTTAATTATCATCATTGAGCACTAAAAACATGATATAGTACAATTACCACTAGTTCAACCATGGTAATATGAATACTTTATCATTCCAAGCAAACAAAAAGAAAACTATGGACAAGAAAGAAAACTATTTACATTATATACACTATTGACAATAAATTACAAAATTGCCATGGTATTTAACAAACACTACAAATAGAAAACAAAGAAAAGACCCATGATTTCATCCTGGCATCTCTAGTCTCGAATATCATTGAATCACTAGAAATCATAGCATAAGAGAAAATAAGAATTTTCCAATCCTTTGTAGTCATGGTTGTGTGTGAAGCAAGTGTATTATACAATAATTTGTACAATAAATGGGAATGTGGTCTCCACTTGGAAGAGTAAAAGCTATGATAAAAATAGTGTAAGTATTTATGTTTGTGGATGCACATTGGAATTGAATTAGTGCACAATAGCTCAAAAAAGGTGTTGTATTCAGAGTGTTTGTTAAAGTGTATTTGGTGTTAGCATGTGTGGATGACAGGTAGGAGCACAGATGGAAAGCATCTTTTGGAAGAATCAGTATTGTCATGCAGCTATCAAAAGGCATTGTATTCTTAAGTGGCAATATAAGGTTGGTTGTTGTGCAATTGTGAGATGTGTAAAAATAAAGTAGAGTGGCATTATTGCATGTCGTTTGTGAAAAAGATGGTAGACATCTCACCTACTCTCAATAAGTCAGTAGCATATAGTAGAAGGTATTGAGTTTTTTTTAGTACCATAAATAGGTGAGTGATATCCATTGATCTCATAGCACATTGGAGTAATTAAAAAATTCAAGAGAAGCTTGAGAAAATAATTGTTTGTTTGAAAATAGCAATGCCAAACTCACAAGAGAAATCACAACAAATATATAAGTCAGTAAAGGCAAGAAGTGGAGGATGGGTGGACGATGATAGGGATAGCGCAGTGGGCAGAAAGTGGCTGAGGAGGTAGAGGAAGAGAGAAAAATGTAGTCACTAAGAAGCGAGTGGAGCATCCTCCCATCAAATTGTGCATCAATGCGAGTGGGAAATGGAAGAGGCAAGCCAAGGTGATCCAACTGAGAGTAAATAGAAGAAAAAGAGGAGGATCCTACCCTACTATAGATGTTATCTGAAAGTGTGACACAAATTGCAAGGAAAGATGAGATAGCAAAGGAGACTAGATCTCTAGGTGAGTAGGCACAACTAGAAGATAGAAATGTGCATGTTTGTTTTACAGATAGCTAGCTAGAAGATCAAACACCTATGGAAGAGATCATCCCAGTTATAGAGCAAGGACTTCTGGTCAAGCCAATGGCATCACCATATTGGCATGGAAGGAACATACTTGGGGGAATGATTGACTTATCTACAAAGAAGGTGAGTGGTTCTATCATGTCTTCATTTTGTCTTTTTAGAGAAGTGTAGCCTAGTATTCTCTTGCAACTAGTTCATGATGTAGACATGGCAATGGAAGTGGAGTTGAAGAAAGTGTTGGAGGCTGAGACAAAGTAGACTAATAACGTAGAGAAAGATGTAGAGTTCTTTCAAGGTTTTATTGAGAGAGCTCGAGAAGATGGAGCACGAGAGGAAGCAAAGTGAGCAAAAGCAACACTATTAGTAGAATGAGTGTGGGCAAAGACTACAGAGGCATCTCTAGTGGTAGAGCGGGCATCAGTGGAACAAATTTGCAATGAGATGGTGTTGTTATGAGCTCAAGTGGAAGCATTTAGAGAAACGATGGAAAATACTAATGCCATAGTGTACCAATCACAAGATCAATTACATGTTGCCAATGCAAGGATCACCCACTTCATGAATTAGATGCATGAAGCAAAGCATGAGAGGGAGTCCTAGAAAATGATTGCAAATATATATAAGGTAGAATGAGACATTTCTCAATAGGTGATGACACTACCTAGGGTAGAAAAATGATAGGAAAATGTGAATGAAGTTAGGGAGAAGTTAGAGAATCTGGCATTAGAGGCAACATACTACATGGGATTGTACCATTAGGTAGTCCCCCTAGAGCACAAGAGAGGAATATCCTTCTTGAATAGGATGTTTATGATACAAATGAATACTTTGTTAAGAAACAGCCATATATTGATTCCAATGGATACAATCTGGGCAGGTGCAAGACTAATGCTAGGAGCTTCATCATCTGGGAATGCACAAACAAGAATGCCCCTAGCTGGAAATCCAAATGTCCCACCTCCATGAGGAGGAGATTAACGATCATTGTACTAATGTTGTAACGTTGTGTATCGTGTAGTAGGAAGTATTTATCCAAGTTGATTGTGGTAGTCTCATGGCATATGTGGATGTTTTTATGATTTTTGAAAAATGTTTTAAATGTTTTGGGAATTTTTGAAAAATATTTAAATGTTTTGTAGTTTTTGATGAATATTTGAATGTTTTTGGAATTTTTGAAAAATATGTGAATGTTTTTGGAATTTTCTAGCAAATATAAAAGGAAAAAAAAAGAATTGTCTCTTATGTGTAATAAACAATGAGTGCTCCTTGAATGATGAGTATGAACTTGTGCAACAGTTGGGGAGTGAGAGTGAGTGAGATTGTTAAAGTAGGAAGTTCTAACTTAGGAAAGATTGGTTGAACTTGATTGAGAAATTCTATATATATTGATAACCTTTGAAGACAAGTGAGGACCATAGTGAGAATTATTCTCTAAGATAGGAGCCATATATGTTTGGAAGAGGGCATTGAATAGTCGAAAGACATATGGACGACCTGAAAAAGGGCATTGGAGGCTGCCAAAAAGGCACTTGGGCCTTGAAAAAGGCATGTAAGCCTTGAAAAAGGTGCTTTGAGGAGTCTAGAAAGGCATTTTATCCTAAGAACGCATTTGGGCCTTGAACAAGGTATTTGAGGGGACAAGAAAGACATGTGGGCTCAGGAAAGGGCACTTGAGTGGCCTAAAAAGGCTTTGTAGGTTGAAAAAGCACTTTGGGCCTAAAAGGGCACTTGAGGACCTATAAAGACACACCTAAAAAGGCATTTGGGCCTTTAAAAAGGTGCTTGATAGCCTAAAAAGATCTTGGAGACCTAAAAAAGAAATTGGGCCTATAAAAGGCATTAGAGTGGCCTTAAAAAGGTGCTTGGGAGCCTAAAAAATGTATTTGAGCCTAAAAAGGCACTTGAGGGGCCTAAAAAAGGCATCTAGGCCTAAAAAGGCACTTGAGGGGCTTGAAGAACGTGTTTGGGCCTTAAAAAGGTGTAGAGGGGGGTGGAAAGCTCCCACACTAACATTTTCTTATTTTGTGCCCCCTGTGAGGGGATGATGAAAGAGTCTGACAAATATCTGGGCTTTTAGGATAGCATTGATATATTTTTTGTAGGGGTTTAGATCAATCGTGGCCACTGCAACATAAATAAGACTAATAATCTATTTGGAATTTTTGTTCTTGACAAGAGGAAAGAAGAGGGGATTTTTTCGGGGCCTCTTGTGCTATTCGTGTTGTGCAAGATGTTTTAGGACATAACTACACTACTTCTTAATGTCGTTGAGGCACTCTTTATGGTTTTACCAAAGATAATGGAGCCATAAAACATGCCATAAAATATTTAATTTTTTTTTCAATATAGTGGGACTCACCATTGATTTCATATAAAATTGGTCAAGGTACACAAACCTATCTCGAAGGAGCAGTAATTATATATGAACATCAGTTCGACACAAAATCAATGGATCATCGGTGTGAAAAATGCATCAATAATTTATGCATGGTTAAATAGCCTATTTGAGCTACACTGAGCCATGTTTGACTAGAATTTTAGGATGTTCACTTTTTGGTATTTTTGGCTATTCTTGGCAATTATTACCCCTTTTTGAATGTTTTTGGAAATTTTTGACAATTTTTGAATGTTTTTTAATTATTTTTAACAATTTTGGAATGTTTTTGATAATTTTTAACAATTTTAAATTTATTTATTTTAATCATTTTTACCAATTTTTGAATGTTTTTGATAATTTTTGACAATTTTTGATATTTTTAAACAAATTTTCAACTAGTGGGAATGAGATGAGGATGTGAGTGAGATTTTTTGGACTATGGAGATAACTAGGATTGTGTGAAGGCACCTAAAGAGTCAAGGAGACCAAAGTGGCCCAAAAGGGCTAAGAGCAAGCTTAGAGAGCTATATTGGAGATGATGAAGGCAAAAAGGATCTTTGAAACATCAAACATATTAAATAAGAGCTAAAATGAATAGTGGGAATCATTGGTCATGGCAGATAGCTGAGATGTGCATTGATTTTCCTGCAATTCACATCTATGGTATCTCAATACATAATTTGACTCCATGTTTCTCCTGATTGTTTGTTCTCCCCTTTTTTGTTGCACACTATTGACTGTCTCTACTACTATGAACTATGCAAGATGCTGAGGAACCACTGAACTATAACCCACAAGTGTTTCTCAATTGAGTATTTGTGAAATTAACTTGATTGTGCTAGGTAAACCTATGGCTATCTTGATTGTTTTTCAGCATTAACAGACTTGTGTTGTTTAGGGAAGTCCAAAGGTGCTATCTCTCGTTCCTTTTCAAACCAAAGGTGGCATTTCTCAGTTCTTTTGTACCATTTTTTTTTGGTATTTAAAAAAAAAAAATTGAGTGCTTTTTGGCTATACAATAGAGTAATAGTACTAAGCATAAAAATAGTTCAAATGGATGCTATTGAGAGGTTCTTGTAGTTCCATGCCATCACAATCGGCCAACTTGTAGGTTCTAGTCCTAAAGGATTCACTCATGACATAGGGACCTATCCAATTGGGTTCCCATTTTCCTTTCTTTTCTCTCTTAGCTTGATTTTTTGGATTTTCTGTGAGAACTAAATCACCAACATGGAAGACATGTGCTTTGACCCTCTTGTTATAGTGTCTAGATAGCCTATTCTAATAGACTTTGAGATGCTCATAAGCCATATTTTGGTGTTCCTCTAGAAGTTCTAGTTGTTCAAGGTGGGCTATCCCATAGTCTTCATCAGTCATCACATCATGCAAGGTGACCCTAAGTGAGGGAATTTCAAACTCTAGTGGCAAAATCGCTTCACTCCCATAAACCAAGGAAAATGGTGTTATCCCTGTAGGAGTCCTCACACTTGTGCGATAAGCACATAGTGTAGGATTTAATTGAATATGCAAATCTCTACCAAAGTTATCAACAATTCTTTTCAGGATGTTGATTATGTTCTTATTGGTGGCCTCTACCTGGCCATTTCCTCAAGGAAAATAAATGGAGGATGAATGGTGAATTATATGGAATTTATCACATAGTTCATCAATAATTTGGTTCTTGAAATAAAGGGCATTGTTTGTCAAGATAGCATGGGGTTCACCAAACCTACAAATGATATGACTAAGGATGAACAAATAAATTTGTTTTCCTATAGCAAGTGTGAGTGAGACTGCCTCTACCCACTTGGTAAAATACTCTGTTGCTATAATTATCTACTTATGCCCACTAGAAGAGTGGGGATATATCAACTCAATCAGATCAAAACCCCATTGATAGAAAGGCCAAGGTGTTAACAATGGAAGAAGTTCTTGAGCGGGTGCATGAATTAAGTTGCCGTGTATTTGGCATTTCTTACAAATCCTCACAAATTTGACAGAATCTTTTTCCATAGTTGGCCAAAAATGCCCCAACCTAAGTATTTTCTTGGCTAGAGACAAACCACTAGAATGTGACCCACAAACCCCCTCATGTATTTCTCTTAAAGCAATTTTTGACTCTTCATTCTCTAGACACCTAAACAAAGTTCCATCAAGACCCTTGTGATACAATGTGTCAGCTATGAGGGTATAATGAGAGGCTTGTCTTATGAAATTTCTCTTTTGATTTTGAGAGTGGTTGAGAAAATAGTTATCTTTGAGGTAGGCATAAATATGTTCATATCAAGATGATTCAAAGGGTTCAAGAAGGCAAACAATGTGAAATTCAAGCAAAGAAAATGTAGGTTGAACCAACTTCTATACTAAGAATTCAAAACATTAGTTTTTATCTGGTAATTGAAGTAAAGAAGCCAAGGTAGCCATAGCATCTACCGCTTTATTTCTCTATCTAGGAATCTAGTCAAATGTAATGGTAATAAAACATCTTTTGAGTGCATCCACCATTTGTTTATATGGTAGCAATTTATCATCCTTCGTTTGATAGACATCATTAACTTGGTTTATGACTACCTAAGAGTCCTCATAGATGTCTATTATTTGTAATTTCTACACCAATGCTAACTTGATGCCAATAACTAGGGCTTCATACTCACCCACATTGTTGGTGTATGAAAATAAAAGCTTGTAGGATTTTGGTATGGTGACTCCTTGAGGGGTAATGAACAAAATTTTGGCCCCTAATATGTGATGTGTATAAGAGTCGTCAAAGTATAGTTTCCAAGTGACTGGTTTTAGTTGGAGAACATGTGCATCTGGGAAGTCTAATTCTATAGGATGAAATCCATCTAAAGGTGACTCTGCTAACTGGTCTGCAATAACCTACCCTTTTATGGCTTTCCTATATATATATTCAATATCAAACTCACTTAGGATTAAACACATTTTGCCAACCTCCCAGTTAATGTTGCTTTGCCTAGAAGATATTTCAATAGGTCTATTTTAGCATTGAGTTTTACTTTGTGTGATAATAGATAATGGCATAGTTTTTGGGAAGCAAAAACTACTACAAGGCATTCTTTCTCAATGAAGGTGTAGTTGAGCTCATAGCCAACTAGGGTCCTATTGATATAGTAGATTGCCTTTTCTTTTCCTTGGTGGTCTTCTGGTGCTAATAGTGCCCCATAGAGAAATAATGGTTTTTTTTGGAATAGGTGGCATTAAAATTGGTGGATTTAGCAAGTATTGTTTGAGAAAATTGAAGGTAATATCACATTGTTCATCCCATTGAAAGACTACACTTTTGTGCAAAAGATGGGTAAAAGGGTTACAATTTTTAGCTAATTGAGAGATAAATCTTTGGACTAATTGAAGTCTTCCTTGTAAAGATCTTATTTGGCTGATATTTTTGGGAGGCTTCATCTCTACAGTAGCTTTTACCTTTTTCGAATCAACCTCTATCCCTTTGGTAGAGACAATAAAACCCAATAGTCTCCTAGACTAGATCCCAAAGGCACACTTTCATGGATTGACTCTAACCTTGAAGGCTTCTAACCATGTAAAGACCTTATCTAGAATAGAAAGGTGTTCTTCTCTAGTGTGTGACTTAACTAAAATATCATCCATGCAGTCTTCCATTATCTTGTGGATCATGTCATGGAAAGTAGTAGTCATTGCTATTTGATAAGTGGCTCCTACATTTTTCAAATTGAAAGGCATGACATTCCAACAATCATTTAAAGTGCTTGGTTCCTAATTTAATGCTAGTACCCTTTCCACCCTATCATCTTTCCTTCATGACATGTTAAAAATCACTTCCATCCTCTATTCAATTAATGGTCATGTCCTTCTTTGCAAAATGCATTTAAAGGAAAGTTTTCTTGTTTAAAAGGAAGGTATTAAGTTTCTTTTTCTACTCTAAATAATAAGTCGCAAGAGAGAAATAGAGAAAACCAACCTTCTATCATAATTGAAATGGTTGTCATCTTCCAGGTAATTCTTTCATCTTCTGGTTATTTCTTCTTCTTCCCTATGGGGTAAATCATATTTGAGGTTGTTTTCTTGGTTTGTATTCAAATATAGAGCTCTTAAAAGTTATGAAGTCTACATTACATATATTTGGGAACACCCATAGTCTGCAATGTAGGTCCCTTATTATAGATGATATAGACCTATTAGGGGTTGATTTGGGAAGAATTTCAAAAATATTGTGTGAAAGGATAGCTCAACCTTTTTCCACTAAGGTGTTAGACATGAACCTGCTTATGGCTTCCACTTTCCCTCCAGCTTACCTATGCCCAAAGCTAATTCAAGAATGCATACACATGTACAATGTGTCCAAAGGCCATTTACTAAAAAAGGATGGAAGTGTCTTGTTGGATATCAATAGAGGGACCATGTCTGGTTTATTTCACTTGGAAGAGAAACCATTTACTAATCCTACCCTAGCCTTATCTATGGCTAGGTTTTTTGAGAAAGCCAGTGATTATAGAAATGTCATAGCAAAAAGTTGGATAGAAGCTTTCTACAAGGGTGGTTTGAGGTTACCCAAAACCTTGAAGAAAAGCCTAATGATTGTTGAGGCTCAGGACATAATGGCCTTTTTGCACAGGATTTGTGGTTCCTCTAATGTTTCTATTTTTGGAAATTGCATGTATTTTTATGTTCAAATTGTGTTAGAAGGTTCACAATTTTTAGATTGGGTGGAACTAATTGCCAGCTCCCTCAGAAACCAGTTGAAAGGTGCCCTAAATTTGAAGAAATATTTTTTCATGTCATCTTACTTGATATACATGTTAGCTACCACTCAAGATTTGCAGCAATTTCCACATGAACATAGACTGGGGAGATCACCATATATAGCTATTGCCCCTTGTTGCATAAAGATAAAGATTTAAATTATTTTAAGAGAATTCATGATGTCTTCTCTAGAAAATTGTGTTTTAAAATGAATTTTTTTTTGCAGCACAAAGTTTCAACTGAGTCCCAAAGACTTGTCTAATCTTTTGGTAGCCTATATATTCAATTCCCAAGGTTTACATATTTGAGAATAGGAGGTTTTGATGAAGAACCTATGCATCTTCCTAAGTTTTCCTTTGATTGTTTCATTTTAGCAGAAGTAGCACGACAATTAATTTATGTGATAAATAAATTATTAGTGGAAGAATCCTATGATATCATTTTTCTGCTTAAACTGGACAAGATAATGTACAAAAGCATGGAAGATGCCAAATGTATAAGTTCTAATCTGGTTTTAAAAAAATTTGGTATGTATCAAGCTAGAACGAACTTTGACAGCAAAGGCATCATCCATAGTTTATTTGATAGCTAGGTTAAAATTACACATGTTCCTACCATAGAGGATTTCTGGGAAGACTATACTAATGAATTAGAAGTAAAAAGGAGAGGTTTATCCAAGTTTACCATTTCTCAAATTATCTTGTTTCAATTAAAGTTGGAGATAGATATCACAAATATAAAAGATGATGGAACAGACATCCTAACCTCTCAAGAAATTGAACCTATAAATCTTCCCATAAATTGGGATTCTAAGGAAGAAGGTGATATCCTTGAAATAATAACTAATGTGTTTAAGAGGATAAATTCTTGGTTGAAATTTAAAAAGGACATGTGTGCTAATGTCAGGGTTGATTTTATTTCTAATACTAGTCTCCCTATTGCAGGTATCAGAAGGTCCTCTAGAATTTCTAAGAAAAAGGCTCATAATCCTCCCCTTGTGCAGAAAACCCATTCTAGTAGGAGAGCTAAAATGTCATCTCTAGTAAGCCCTCACCAAGTTATTCTAGTTGACAATGAGCAAAGCAAGGACCAAGGTAGAGAACTCATTGGCAATAGCTAGAGAGTTTAGATGACTATGGGTTCATCTCCTCCAAGGGTACATGTCATGACTACTCCAAAAGGGGTTGTGGGATCACGAAAAGATGCTACCACTCTAAACTAGCTTGTGGCCTTGGTAAATAGGAAAAGAAGTCTAGTTCCAGTTTCTTTTCCTATGGATGACATTGTAAGCAAGTAACTAACAAGGCCCCCAAACCTAAGAGGACCAAAAGCACTACGAGGATAACTTTCAAAAGTGCAACTGGGAGAAGCATCACCGAATTGGCTACTTATAACCATGAGGAGGGAGCAAATAGATTGGGTTTGAGAAATTTTGAGGTAACACACACTGACCTAGGGGTGATGAACCATGAAAAAAAGGAGCACTAGATAGAAGCCTCCACTAAAAAAATTGTGTTGCAGTCACAAAAGGATGGAATAAAAAAGAAAAGCTTGAAAGCTGAAAAAAATGCAATGGAAGAGTACATAAACTCCTTAAAAGAACAAAGTTTTGTTCTTGGTAACTAGTTTCAAGCTACCTTTAATTCCAATGCTCCCAAAAATTAGCAACTTCTAGAAGATCTAAAAAATGGAAAAATGACAATGTTCACAGTGTCTAGTTGGATAAGCTAGGTAATGAGTCAAGTTGCCAAACTTATGCAAAATTTGCATGAGATTGTTTTCCTACCAAGAGCTTCTTTGAATGAATCTTGTGCTCAATCTGGGACATGGAAAACTGAAGTTGAAAAATTGTTAGCCATGGTGTGTTGGAAATATTCAAGACTATGCTAAGTTACTCAAAGGGGAGGTGTAAATCAGTAACTTATATTGCTTTACCAATTTCAATTCTTAATCCAATAAGTCAATTAGCACTTAATTCATCACATTTGATCTAATTGCGTACATGAAAAACTAAAAACATATAAACATTCATAACACTTGAACACAAAGATTTGGTGACCCAGAAACCTTCCAAATAGAAAGTAAAATTGGGGTGGGGATGATACCCACAAACTTTAGTAGTGCAACATAAAGTTGGCCTATTAAGGGTTACATTGATCAGTTTTGATCATTTTCTCTATTAGGAGCAATTAGGACTGCTAGGTCCACCTTGTGAGATGATTTACAAACATACAATGAAGTATGCACTCAGTAAAGAGATTTTATGAAAGACTGTTTTTGAAATATAAAGTGACCAAAACAAGGGGGTCAGCCCTTACAAAAAAATCTAGTAACCAAAACACTACTAGCAAACACCTATAGAAATAACAAGGTGCAACCTAGCCACATAGACAATATTAACCAAAAAGCACTAGCAATAACGAAGCAAAACTAGTAGAAGTCTAAATTAATCTAACCAACTAATGTTCAAGAATGTATAACCAAACATAGTAGCCAAAAACTATAGTACTAAACAAACTATAAAGTTTTGAATAAAAACTGTTGGCTCAAATACGCCAACTCAAGTCTTAGTAACAACTGTAAACTAGTAACTATGTTGCAACAGAAAACAATAAAAAAACTAGGATCCTTAAATCCCTTAAAAATAGTCAAAAAAATTATTTTCCTTTCTTGGCTAGAAGGACCTGGGCCCAGTCATCAACAAGAAACTTGTAGAGAAGCTTATTATCTTCCATGTCCATCCTCGAATCATCCTTCTCTTGTGCTAGAAATTGGAGGGTGGTACTCATTGCATGAGTGACCTTCACTGCAAATTTAGAGAAAGTATGAAATCCCTCCTCCAAGGTTTTGAATCTTTTTTCCAGCGGTGCAGTCTTTTCATTTCACTCCTCCTCTTTTTTGTTTCCATCCTTATCAACCTTTCTAGGTCCCTGATTAGTTTTTGTCAATTGATTTTTATCCTACAAAACTTGAGGGTTAGTAAAAACATTACATTTTTCTTTAATTGGGGAGGAAATTGTGATGGGGGAAGTGTCCACTTTGTTACTGTCTTCACAAAAACTAATGGGCTAAAGGGTGAAACTAGCTGATACATGAGTCTCAGTGGTAATGTCTTTACTAGCCAGTGCTAGGGTATTACCAGTAGATGCTTGGGAATTATCCACCGAGTTTTCACTTTTCTCTTTTTTCCCTTCCTCATTATCTCTCTTAGAGTCAGAGATATTTTCCTCCTCAAGCTCCCTTTCCTTGCTCTCAGAACTCTCCTCTTCTTCCTCTTCCAACCTATATCTTTTGGACTTCTGCTTGTACCTAGCCTAGGATTTAGCTAGGCTTCCCAACCTTCTCCTACCCTTTACCCCCTCCCTCCTCTTTTGACTCCTCAATTTCCACCTCTATATTTTTTTCAACCTTAATTTTTTTACAACCCTTTTTTTCTATAGCCGACTCTGGATTTTTTCTTTCTCTTAACATCTCCACTAGGGGAGGGGCGCGAGATATAGATTTTGGTACCTATGCTAGTACTTGCGGAGGAATTCCAATTTTGACATTGGTTATCAACCACTATAACCCTAGGGGGACAAAGGGTGAGGTGAAACTGATACAACCTAAAAATCAGGCCTTGGTGGATAATCGTAAAATTTAGACCCTTATTCCTTTTTTCTCTAACATCATTAACCGTATCCTCTAGAGAATGTAAGAGAACAAATGGAATAGAAATGAAATCCCTTTTTCTAAAATGATTGAGTAGTGGAAAGTGATAGTAGTGGTAAACTCCAAACCTGCCTTCAAGCATAAGGTATTTCATAATCACCAGGCATATGTCGTCCCATGGAGCCAAAAGCTTGTCCCTTCTGAATCCTCCCCTATACCTCATTGGTTCTTCATTCTCCTCAAAAAAGTTGATCATACTGGCCTCATCTACAATTTTCATGACCTTCTGCCATTTTTCACCCCTCATGGACAACCCAGTAGCCATTGCAATCACTTCCTCATTAACTTTGAATGTAATGCCATTTATTGTGACCTTGCACTCATTCCACCTGTTCACAAATTGGAGTGCACAATTTTCATCATATCTCACCATTGCCTACATATAGGGAAGAAATCCCCCCTCCTTCAATAGAAACCAAGTTTCCATTTTGTCTTTAAAATTTTCAATCTTCAATGGTTCTAGTCTATTCAAATCTCCACTCATCTCCTCCTTACTAATTTCTGATCCTCCAAGCTCAGCAATTCACATTTGAATTTCCTTACCATTGGGATTCTTGTAAATATTAATCACCAATATCACAAAAATTCTATGATTAACACTAACATGGGTTTTAGTTGTCTCCCAAACTAGTTTTTGGGTTGCTTTGAAATCCTAATCAAAATTATGATGGGATTCACATGTACTTAGCATTATTATTTTCACATCCCTAAATGTACTAACGGCCTTGGTACTGAAAGCTTTCGTACTTTCAAAAAGGAAGTAATTCAAATTTTGCCTTTTGTTACCATAATGGTGAAATAACTACCACCTCAAATCACCTCCATTTATTATCCAATCAGTACGGTACCATCTTATCAACTTCCCCTTAAACTTTCCATTAAATTTAGCACATTTTGTCTTCCTAGGTATAATGCTGCCAAAATTGGCACTAACCTTTATTTTCCAAATCATGCTTAACTTTTTCTCCCCTCCTTTTCCTTGTCAATCAAGGCCTTCATTTCCTCCTTTAAATTTTCTAAGTTTCTCCAGCATGTCAATTTCCTTAATTCAAATCCCATGGCGGCAACAACATCTACCACCATATTTCCTTCTCTGTAAATATGTTGTAATTGGACTTTCTCCATCCCATCTAGAATATGTCTTATATCCATGATAACATTTAGAATATTCTAGCTAGGTTTAAAAACTCCCTTTACCAAATCAATGATTTTTATTTGCATTTCCCTTATCAATTGCAAGCCCCAGAGAAAAGCCATTGCTTCAACTAGATTATTACTTCCTCCTCCAACATTTCTAGAATATACTAGCAGCACATCTCCATTTCTATCTCTCAACACACCACCCACTGCTCCTATACCCCCTTTTGCAGCACCATCAAAATTTAGCTTGAGTTGTGTTAAGGTTGGTGGTTCCCATTTTTTTTTCTATTTCTTTAAGACCTTGGAGTTATCAAAATGACTAAAACCCTCCTAGATACCCCATCTCTCTACTGTTTGTGTTTCTTTTCCACCCAGTTCTTTGGTAGATTGCATTTAGTAAGCATTATATTTTCCTTTAGCAATTTATGCATTATTCCCATGACAACCTCCTCTAGTTTTTCCTCCTCCTAAAAGATTCTATTGTTTCTTTCTTTCCAAATGTGCTAGCAAATATAGGGTGGAACACTTTTTGATAGAAGTATTAGTTTAGGGTGATAGAAGGGACAATCCCAATTTTCCACGAATTGACTTAAGTTATCCTTCAACACCTGACATAATCCCAATTTCCCCCAAAAAAACTCCCATATCTTTAAAGTATATGGGCATTTTAGAAATAGGTGGGAGATATTCTCCTCTTCTCCTTTGCAAAGATAACATCTATTTGGTATAATAAAACCCCCTTCTTCTTTTTAGATTGTCCAACGTTAGAATTTTGCCATGCTAAACAGTCCACCAAAAAAAATTAATTTTGGGGAGGAGATTGCTTATCCAAACTTTATACCATATTAGGGGGTACAAGTCTTTACTCCATAGATTTTTTTTAAACCAAATTTACTTTAAAGTTACCACTATGAGTTAAGTCCCATACCACTTTATCCTCTTGAATTAGAATTGGGATTCTTTGTGCTTCCATCAATTGTTCCAGTTCTTTAAAGAGTTGAATATCCTCTTGAGAATATGTATCATTTTGCAATTTCTTCCACCTTCTTCCTTGGTCAATATAATCCACCACTCATTGTCCTATCACCTCCTTCAACTTCTCCATTAGTCTTCTAAATTTTTTGTAAACTAGCAATTTCCCTCCCATCCAGCTATCTTCCTAGAACCTTATTTTGTGCCGATTACCCAAGATCCATCTTACCCCTTTCCTTAGTAGTCCCTTTCTCCTAATAAGATTCATCCAAATTTTGGAACCTCCCAGAAGATCATTATTAAATAGATTATGGGAGAATAGAGAGTTTGAGAGATATTTATGAAATACTATTAGATCTACCTTGTTTAAAGGATTTTGACCGGTTCACCTGTTAGGGTGAAGCAGTAGATCTTTGATTTGCAATTGAGTTTTCTGATTGAGATTCCTTAGTGTACTGATCACCTTTCTATGATAGATATGTCTTGGTTGCTCCTTATATTGATATGGCCTTTTCAATTCACTTTTTTCTGTTGCATTCATAACTTGAACTTTTTCGCATCCACTTTTTTCATTACAATTCTCACACACTGATATGGTACAATACATTACATATATATACCAATCCAAATTACAAAATTACAAAGTCAGCCATGATACAAGTTAACACAAATATTACAAATTCGACCCACATGAAGATAATTGAGTTCTAAAGACTGACTTGGTGAGGTTCTGATACTCAATATCCACTATCAATGCTTGGCATTATCATGCATATGGCAGACATAGAAGCTCGATCAAAACTGATCACTTTCAAGTAGTATTGAATTCGGTCTGCACTAGTGACTCGATAGATATTGTACAACTCAAAAAATATTGAACCTCTTGGTTAGCATAAAGTAGCTTGGTTAACATTGGCTTTGCATCACATGAACTGCTAACTCGGTAGACACTGCAATGCTCGGTAACCACTAATAAACTCAGTTTATACTAAAATGCATAGTTTGAACTATTGGACTTCACATTGATTGAATCTGCTTGGTAACTAATGGGATTAGTCCAAAGGACTCGATAGCAACTATAGAGCTCAATGGCTACTGAGTTACATGGCAAGCACTGTAGACTATTCAATAAGCTCGGTAGTTATAGAGAATCTGAATAAGTGTGTGTCACTAATAACAAAATTGACTGATATTTCAACAATCTCCCCCTTTGGCATTAGTGACAAATACACTTATTAGCCCAAAACTGAATACCTTGTATTCATCACCACGTGATACTAGCTAGGTATATTTTTAAGATTTTTCAAAATTGATCTTTGTAAGTATATACAATATACTATACATCTTTTGCTATATAAGTTCTCCACCATAGCATATTTCTCCCCCATACTATGTGTTCCTCTATGTACATGTCTTGCTTCCTCATAACATATAACTTTTCTGCCATATAAATGTAACTTTTCTCCCCCTTTTTGACAGTAATGCCAAATATTTATTCTAACATATTTACATAGAGACACCAAAATGGGATAAGAATTCAGAATGTACCTTGAGGGTGATTGCCAAGGTTTTATCCCAATTTTCTTGCAAGACCTTGCATGTATGAATTGCAATTTGCACCTCTGATGATAGTTCAATCATGTGGTCTGCAATAGAGAAGTTGTTATCATGGATCAGAGTCTTTGAATATGCATTATGTTTCTACATAGCATCCATGTCTAGAAGGATCATATTTTGTATGTGAAACAATGTTGAGCAGATCCTTGCTTCTTCTCTTAATAATTCAGCTTGCATGTCTGACAAAAATATGATCTTCTTGAAATGTGCAGAGCTTGAACTAGGGTCAAGTTGCAACTGTTGAGCACTTGCCTTCAAATCTATATCAATTTTGGACAATTAGTCCTTCACTTCCTTTGTATACTCAGTGACATTACATAGTTTCCCAAAAAGTGATGACACATTTGAACATGACGCCTCAAGATTGACCAAAATTTTTGAAAGCTCAACTTGATAAATGGCTATATGCTAAGCAATGTTCTCTAGTACTTCATTGTTAAATTTATTTTCAGCCTTATCAACTAGCTTATCTTGACCTTTAGTGTCCTCATTGAATTTTTGGATTGCTTCTTCTAGTTGATACAAAATAGGTTGAGAAGAATCAACCTCCATTCCTATTGCCTCTATCAAGATATTCTTGGCATCATCAATTATCTTAAACTCTTTGTCTCTTTCCTCTCTTAATCTTTGTTGTTTGGCCTTTTTTTGGAGGAGTTCACCAAATATGTACATTTGGTCTATAGAAAGATTGTAAATATCCCATTTGGGAATTACTATTTGCTCATCTAAATCTATGTCTTCCTCTATCTCCTTTCTTTTCCTCCAAAAATTTTGTACCCAGTTGAACCTTAGGCTCAACTATCCTTGCACATATTGCCTTTATACCCAAAATGGAAATAATAGTAGACATACTTGGACTTTTAGTAAAAACTAATACTATACTAACTAATGGAATACTTATAGAAATACTTGAAGAATCCAAAATTGAAGAATTCAAAATTGTAGAATCCAAAATTGAAGTAGAAAAAACTAGAGAGATTACCATAGATGTACTCAAAACTAAAGAAGTCAAAATTGGAGAAGTTAAGACTGAAGAACTCAACTTAGTAGATGAAGGATTTTGTAGCTCAGTGGATGAAATGGAAGTCACTTCTGTCAATGATATGTTGAGCTGAGTTGGGGCAAAGAGTGATTGGATATTTGATGTATCAGTAGTAGTCACAACCAAAATTGTTGAAGTTGTCTACATACTTGATGTAGTCAATGGTTTGCTCAAGGAGTGAGTAAGTGAGGCAATGACTATTGCAGCTATCTTGACTGGGTTAGTCTCCTCATCATCTTGATTTACTTCCTTACTAGCTTTTGGACCTTGATCCTCTTCATCTTCTTCATTATCAAAATGAGTCACTTCTTCAACATTTTCTTCCGCATCTTTCTCCTTATCTTCTTCTTCATCAAAATACTTTACTTCAATTGGAAACTCACTTGGTTTATGAAGATGATAAATATTTTTCCAAGTGTTTGTAGCATTTCTAACAACATGCTCAATGTAATTTAATCAGAACCAAACAAGTATTGAAGCTTAGAGTCAATTTTTCTTCGTTTTTCTTTAATGACTTTCACCTCAGCATTTGATATGCTTGGTAGTAACTACCTCATGGTTTGTGCATATATGTCTTTGACTGTTTGCTTAGAAAAATCCCATCTTGGCTTTATCTTCTCTAGTAATTCACTAGAGACTTGAGAAGCAATCTAGTTTGGTGAGTACTTCCACTTACCCATTTTTCTTAGCACTAGTTCTTAAAATTACTTTTGCTCTACCTCAGTCCTGATTTCATATTTCAAAGATTTAAAATTTTTTATTCCTGCTCCTTCTTCCAATTGTTTCAACTTGTCCTAGAAGGTGGGTGGAGGTTTACTAAATACAATGTCACTTCCTTTCTTTCATGACCTCCTTGCGAAGACTGCAGTGGATGACTTTGTAGGCTTGGTGATAATCATGTTGCCCTTTTTCTTAAAAGGTTCTTCTTATTTCTCAAATTCTTCCTCATCCTTTGCTTCTTCCACATCCTCACCTTTTCCCTTGGTTAATATGAGAGGTGCACTTGATTTCGGTTTTGCTATCCTTCTCTTCCCTTTGTTAACCACCTATGGGAGCTTTATTTCTAGCTCTATTCTGGCCTTAGCTTCATCATAATTTCTAAAATATACCTTATCACTATCCACCATGAAGCATACATCATCCTTGTAGTCTTCAACTAACTTCTTCAAAATTTTGAACCTATTGTTCATTTTCTCTTTGAACACATCTAATTAGTTGTCCATGATGTCGAAATAGTTCTCACCCACTTTTGCAATATATTCATTTATTTGGTAAAGTACAGGCACATCTTTTCTCTAGATTACAGTGCCTTTAGAAGGGAATAACTTCTAAACATAAAAGAATAGACAGGTTAACAGTGAACAAAATTTGCACGAGTTATTCTTTGATGTTCTAATACTTTCCATGTTTTTATTGAATTGCTTGGACAATAGGTTGGCAACATCATAAGATAGGTTATTTTTAACCACTTTATATACCAAATCCATAGCTTCACATGAAACACTATTAAGATTGCTTGAACTGTATATCTTATGTGCAATAAATGAATTCCAAATTTCAATTCTACATCTGTGACATTGCTGATTTTCATACCTCTTCCATCCCATTTGGCTAGGGTTTTCTTCTCCAACTCTACCCAACCTAGGGTTTTTGTCATTTTAGCTTTGGCTAGCAAGCGGAGGCCAGTGATTTGATGAATCATCTTCTTTGTTATCAGAATTGGTTGTTCAAACCACAGTTGTCTGTTATGCACCTGGCTAAGGATAAACCTAATCCATTTAATTTGACATTCTTAGGGAATATGAGGAATATGTGTCAATCCTTTTGCTTCCAGATGTTGATGCTCAGGTTTTAGGGTTTCATCAACACATAATTGACCTAGGGCATCATCCATCTCTAGAGTACCAATTTCTTGAATAGCACATTTAAAATAAGTACAAATATCATTAACAAGAAGTACCTTGGGGGGGATTTGGGATTGAGCTCCGCTTGGGTCTAGGGTTTTAGCAACCATGGGAATGAGCTTGAAATCTAGCACTTTCCATTCAACTCCTCAAACTTGTTGGTAAATAGATTTGTTCTTTTGATTATGACCCTTTAATACCCAAGTTTGGAATAATATCTAGTTACAAATAGTTGAAAAGCCACTTATAGATAAACAGGCTTTTCTTTGAATTGATAGGTATAGCTCCCTATGATAGATCTTCGGTGAATTATGTTTTGTTCCTAAAGCTAATTAGGAGTATGTTCTTGACTCGAGAATAGAAGAGGTAAAACCAAGTCAGACCTAAATAGAATCTAACTCAAGCAAAATGAAGATTTATAAAGATCTGATTAAGTTCATGAACCCACACATATTATGCATTCACGAGGCTTAACAACACTCCAGCCAAAATCCAACTTAGATAATTCAAATTTAAACTACCATTAGTTAAGGGGGAAAAAACTTAAAGAGATTTCTCTCTGAACAAACGATAACAATTCTTATCAAATTTGTTTGCTATCTCAAAATCGAGGAGTGAAACTATGTTCTTTCCTTGCTTCAATTCAAACAAAAGAGAAAACACAAACTAGAAATGACTAAAAATGGAACAGGAAATAATTGACATGAAATACCATTAATTGTCTTTGCAACATCAAGTATCTCACACCAAAAAAATTTTGACCTTTCATTAATCTTTAAATTTCATACGTATAGAGTTTCGAGATGACTGTTACAATAGAAGCTTAATCAGTTCATCTTTTGAAAATGACAAATGGCAAGATGCCAATTTGTCGTATTACAAAAATTACAAAAGAAAATGAAAAGAGGGCATAATCTAAATCATTTAGACTTCTTCCCCTTTTCTATTTTTGCTCTATATGTCTTAGCAGCAACTATAATTAGAATTAGCTTTTCATGGTTGGGCACGTGTATGTTGGTGAATCTCAAGAGACATTTTGAATGTTCCCTAGCCAGCTCTTTCACTACATTCAACTAATTTGGTAACTCGTTCATGGCCACGTGTCTACATCTGTTGAGTGTTTGGAGTTTTGTAACTCTATTTTGACCACTAGAAGCTACTCTAGATAGATTATCCAAACATACATAGAAAATTTACCTTTCATTACATCTATTCCAATGAGAGCCTTTCCTTGGCCACTAGTTTATGAATTAGTGTGTAACCCTTTCATGAGTTTGAATCCTCTATCTTGAGTCTTCTTTGCTTTATCCTCTATTTCTTTGAGTCCCTTTTTAGCTAGTTGGATCATTTCTAGCTTGAATTGCATGCTCTAAAGCTACTCGAATAGAGGTTCATTTCCCTTCTTCAAGATCTTCACTTCAACTGCTTCCTTTGCTTTCATCTGGATGATCATCTTTAGAAGGGAGATGCAATCATCACACTTTGCCCTTTCTCAAGCCAGAGAATTGCTATTTGATATGAGGTTATCCTTATATATTTCCAATCTAAGGATAACATTACCAATTTGTTCTATGATAGAAACTCCTTCTAATTTGAGCTTCTTAATCCACTCTTTTCCAATTTGACCAAAGTGTGTATCTTCCTAAAGCCAAGAAATGAGGGC
Organism: Cupressus sempervirens; assembly: GCA_028749045.1. Lineage (NCBI taxonomy): Eukaryota > Viridiplantae > Streptophyta > Pinopsida > Cupressales > Cupressaceae > Cupressus > Cupressus sempervirens. The sequence goes on from CM053793.1 coordinate 264,150,438, forward strand.
TTGTACTTCAGTTGCAGTAGGACTCTTGGTCACTGATATACTAGAAATAGTTGCCAATGGGGTGACCAGTTGCCTGATGAACTTGTTCAACTCTTCTATCTCAACTTTCATCCTAATCTTTAATAGCTTTAGACTTTCTAATTGTCCTTTTATTACTTCATTACTTGACCTCCACAAGCCAGCCTTTGTATCGTGTCTAGCCTCTCCAAGATTAATTGAGTGTAAAGAAAAATCATCAATCGTCATGTCCTCGATTCTTCCTTCTTTGTTTGGTTTGGCTATTTCCATTGTCAAGTGCCCTATTTCTAGATCTTTCCCAAGTATGGACAAAGTCTTCTACTTCTTAACTTTAGTTAGTACAAATCCAGAATGAACTGCAACAAAATTTGTATCCTTGGCAGGGGCGCCTTCATCTTTCCTTTTTCTCTTCCTCTCCAAAGCGTCCTCCAACCAAGAATTAGTACCTATTACCTTAGAGGTTGTCCTAAGTGATTCAATGCTAAACATCTTTTTTTTAGCTGGGGTCACCACCATTGCAGTTGAGGAGAAATTATTCTTTTGATCTTGGGAAATGAGCCTAGAAGAGCTCTAACTTTTCTCCACCTCTTGGGTTTTCTTTGTTGCCTCATCAGATTCAGTAGACTCACTGCTACTGCTCTTTCCATCCCTAAAATCTACTATTTGTATAGTGGAACCACTTGGCCTCAGAAGTGAAGCACTTACTGATGGAACAAGGCTATGATGAGGAGATGGAACTAGAGTGGTATGAGGAGATGGAACTGGAGTAGTGTGAGGACATGGAACTAGAGTGGCATGAGGGAATGGGACTGGAGTGGAAGCACTATCCTTTGGCTCCTCCATCTTCTTTTCTTTAGCACTAGTTTGGGTTCCAATAACTGGTAGAGCAACATCCTAACAAGTCTAAGTTATCGAAACATTCTTGTCTAGAGCCTTATCACCTCCTCCTACAAGTTGAGCTTGTCCTTGAGTGGTTTTTGTTATCGCACTAGGTGTAGCACTCTGAGAAGAAGTGGGAGTAGTAGCTGTCAAAGAAGCTTGAGTGGCCGTGTTCTTACTCTAACTCTTTTTAGCTATCCATTCAACCCATTTCCTCATTCTCTTAATGCTTCAGGCCATCATGACATCAAAGTCTTCTTCTATATCCATGTAAGGCTTTGAACTGATAGGACTACTCCTTATCTTAGTTAAATATGTGTTACTGTACATATTTTGCTCATCATCCTCCAATCCTTCAATATTGAGATCAATACCATATGTCTTTACTTATTCCACTATGAGCCTGGTGAAAGTACGATCTTGGCTCTCCAACTCATCCTTGCAATCTGCCCAATAATATTCTATAGTGGTAACATGTTTGATCGCACTCCCAATTTGTAACACATCCCTTGCATATCCATTAGGATTGAACATAGGTCTTATGACCTCATATGCTTCCAATTTGTATTTCATCTCAAAGGCCTTGAGCATGTTCTTTACATTAGATCAAGACTTGCAACTATAAGCCCCAACCTTATTAGGGAATTCATACCCTTTCTTCTTCAGGCTCCCACTTAGCACGTTCACTTGGACCACCTGCCTCATGATCTCTATTAGCATGATCATGTTTCTTGGGTATCTGGGCAGCTTCAAAGGGAATCCATCAAAAGCTACAAGACGCAAATAGGAAAAGGTTTAGAACTGGATAAAATAATTCCCAAATTGACTAATGGCTGCCATCACTTCTGGGATGAATCTCCTTTCTAGGCATCCTTGGAGTTCCCTGCAAATTCTCATTATAAACGCATCATTAACTCTGATATATTCTGCATAATTTTTTTGTAATTGCAAACATGGGTATAACTCATAGCATTTTACATCATTAGGAAAATTTTCTAATCTCGACAAACCCAACCACAATTGAAGAGATGCTAACATGTAAATCAGAAATGAAGACATGTAAAAGGTGTTGTAGAACTTCACAGCACTAAGAGCTCTAGACAAATGTTCACTTACCTCATAAGCCCAATCAACGTAATGTGTATCTGAACAGATAATTTGCACTAGAAAGAAATATTGTTCAAAAAAACTAAGTGCTTCGACCTTACCTTTCAATATGTGCAAGAGAACTAAAATGTCTATGATCTTGGGCTTGAGATTAGTGCTGAAAAGAGTCTTAAGGACCTTACTCTTAGTGCCCTACAACTTTTGGAACTAGGACCTCATAATTTCTTTTCTCCACATCATTTTCTTCAAGGAGAACTCAGACATTGCCCCTCCTACTATCAATTATGAGAATTCTTCTCATTTTGGGATTCTGAGGCAATTCACAATAGTTTGCCTATCAATCAAGATTAGCACGGTATGATCAAGTAATAAAATTTTCCTGGTGTCTAGATTGTAATGATTTATGCATTCACAAATCAATTATGGCGCTTGCATGACCATCGAGAAACCAACTGCCTCCACTAATCCACTCCCTCAGAGTTTCTCAATTATGGGGTGGATCGGCTCTGACCTCAACCTCCTTTGAAAGTCTTACATGTCATAGAAATAGAGTGAAGTATCTGTGAAACTTTGCAATGTGAACTTGTGTGATATCCCCATTTTAGTATATAAATTAATTATACATAAAGAGTATATAATATTAATAATCGATAATATTATAATTATATTAAGATATAATTTATAATATTATAATAATCATATATTATATTATATTATTTATAATTGAATATTATATAATTGTAAGTATTAATTATACATATAAATATAACTATGAATATTATTATATATTAGATATTTATATGCCATAGATAATTAGTACATATCCGTATGACAATAATATATGATATTATATCATTGTTATATATTAAAGTAATATTTAAATTATGATTCATATATAACATATAATCATATATAATATAATAATATATAATATATAGTCATATATTAGTATTGTAATATATATATATATATATGAGAATATCAATCGTAAAGGACATCAAAAATGAATTATCATGAAGGCTTATGGGAATTAAGAAGCAAATCATATGAAGATTTAATGAAATGAATATAAATTGAAGGAAATTCGTAAAGGTCCCTATAGGGGACATTACAAGAGGTATTAGAGCACAATGTCAGCCTGTAGAATGCAAATGGAGATATATCTACGTATAATCGACTTTGAATATCAATGGTTATTCATCTCTATGAAATCAAATATTGATCTAAAATTTCGAATTGCACGGATAATGCATTCTATTAATGCACTCTCAATGTACATCCCAATAGCATCGATGTTTGTATGAGGTTGTCATATCGTAATCTTATGTGAAAGTAATGCCTGATAGATTGGAGTACTTTTTAGATCCATTGTTCATGTTATGTCTGCCGGTCAATTGGTGTGGTAGAATATGATGTTTTTTCTCATCCCAAAGCTGATTTGACTTGATCCGACTGCGATAGAATATTAAAAGTGAGATGCTTCCAAAATAGTGATTGGGCAAGCAACAGCAGATTTACAATTACCACACATACATAAACTGCCGAGTTAGCCAGGTTATCTATGCAGCACTCATATATATATATATATATATATATATATATATATATAGATATGCAAATGATGCCATCAAGAAAACTTATATCTCTTCAAGATTGAAAGACAATAAGAAACAAAGGTCATCAGAAATCTAAATATCTCATCCCATTATTTTCTAAATTATGGCGTTCAAGTCACAGCTTATATGTACCCCCTGGAAATAAATCTAATCATCAATTGATGGAAAGTCTAACAGCCTCCATTAACAACATTTATGTGCTTCATTTTGTTTCTAATAACTCTGAAAAGAAAATGAGTTTAGAGCAGAATGAAAATAAGGAAGCGAGCCAAAATTCAGGGCGGGTTGGCATAGCCGAAGGTCACATAGGGCACCAGCATTGGTGGTTTGAAAGTTCTACAAAGGCGCGTATTGCAAAGGAGTTTTAAACTGCTCACAAGCTTTGGGCGAGCATATGAATGGCCACTGTGGAGAAAGATCTACACTGGAAAAGCGTGGGTGGACGCCTGGCTCCACCTCTCACCTCCCTTCGATACCATCTCTATCTGATCAGTCTACCTGGTCTTCTTTCTTCCCTCAGTTGTGCATTCCTGTCACTAGGAAGAATTATATCTGGGAGAAACCTTCGCCTCGTAAAAAGCACCAAATATATTCAAAGGAAAGAGATATAATGTGAAGTAAGATATAAGGCTCAAAAAACTTTAGAAATCTTGATCAGCCCTCTTAACTGGAAGAAAGCCTGCTAATAAGTTGTACAAGAACAAAGAATACAAAAAAGATGCAAAATGATTGAAACTCGGAAAAAGGTTCCAAATGAAGATAGACAACATTTTTTATCATCCACGTCTAGAAATGAACTCTCAAGCTATATACATTTTTGGCGATGCCAGCTTGTCCCCATAAAAAGTTGTGTGTCCATTGCATCAAACAGTTCAATTAACCAATTTACCTCCTCAGCTGTATCAGCTACTTGCTTCAAAGGAATTGTGAATGTCTCATCATATAATGATCACTCGGCAACAAGTAGATTGTTCTTGCGATAGAATGTTTGATGGAAGGGAAAGTTTATTTTTTGAGATATGTTTGCAAGCCTTCAAAATGATGTACGAGTGACAAGTGGACCATGCTCGCTAACTATTGAGGTGCATATATATGAATTTTATTTGGTACCTATACAAGGGATAACGTACCAATTCAACTTGACAAGACATATGAGAATAAGAGTCTATTTGACATTATGGATATTGGGCATTTTAATAGAAAAATGCACATACTTTAAGGAGGTAAGTAATATTTGTCATTTTATTATGATTATGTTTTTTAAAGTAATATGGATTATGAAAATTGATTATTATATTTTCATAATGAATAGAAAATAATATGTTTTAAAAATATATAAAAGAGAGATTTAATTTTGAAAGGATTAATTAAAGGATAAGTAGATTTCTTGTCCATACATGAATAATATAGGCCAAAGGTAGTATTGATGAGAAAGACCTATAATAAGGCCTTGGTAAAGGTATGAATTTTCTTCTTCACTCTTATAAAATGTTTAAGAGTTTTTCATTGTTGTTATTTATATATATGAACATCTAAATATTCTAGATGCTAATTTGTTTATTGATTAAAGGAGGTTATAAATATATAATTTTATTATATGTTTCATATATAATTAAAAAAGCTTTGTATAAGTCCATGTGGAAGCTTTGTGAATCATACTTGGGTGTAAATCAAGTGGGAGTTCGATATTTCATAAAAGGATTTGTTGACTATAAGAGGTTATGAAGTTAATACAATTAATAGAGATTGAATTTTAATTATTAAGAACATCAATGTCAGAAGAGGAGTTTCATCTATTGGCTCAACTAAATTAAGAGAATTTTATATGGAAAAAGGATATGAAGGTTACTTTGTGCTTTTAAATGGCCACTCAACACATAAAGGTAACGAGGTAAATTATATGTTTTCTTCATATATTATGAAATAATTGTTACTGTCCTTGTTATTATTGAGACATTTGGATATTTTGATGAATATTGAATAGTTTAAATATTTACTATCAATAATTCTAATCAAATAAGGAAATGACATTGATTTTTAAGTTGATAATAATCAAAGAATGTTGTTAAAAAGGTCATCATCTTCCAAGATAAGGTAAGGCCTGCGGTGGAATGGGCTAGCTAACATCACTCGGGGTACCAGATAAAGCCTGTGGGTACTGGGTAAGGCCTCAGTGATAGGATATCTCAGGGTACATCATACAAGGGCTCTATCTTGGAGATGATGGTCAAAGAGAGTTAACAATAATGAGGGAGAATGGTGAGGCCCACTGATTAGGTAACAGGGCACCCCATTATGGTTTCTCCTCCTATAATTGAGTGATAAGATTATGTATCTGATATTTCAAAGATTATGCTTTAAAAGACTTCTTATTGGAAAATAGTTGATAGAATCACCTTAGGATCATGATTCTCCAAGTCGAGATAAGGCCTACGGTGGAATGGACTGGGGGACATCATGCGAGGTACCGGATAAAGCCTACGGATACTGGGTAAGGCCTCGATGATGGGACATCTCAAGGTACATCATACAAAGGTTCCTTCTTGGAAATGATGATTGAAGGAAGGTAATGATAATGACGGAGAACGGTGAGGTCCACTGGTTGGGTAACAGGGCACCCTATTATGGTTCCTCCTCCCATATTTAGAAAATGATGAGTTAATAAATGAATTAAGACTATAAACACCCTATTAGGGGATTGATTTAAATATAATGTGTACTAATGATTTTTCTTGGTTGCAGGTTCATAATTAAGGAAATGCATGATGTGTGTCTTATGTGTTTGCATTGTGTTTGCTCCGTGTCTTCAACTATCTACATCATGTCTACTTCGTGTTTTCATGATCTATCTACATCGTGTATGCTTCATGTTTTCATTCAATGTATATTTCATAAATCTTTTTGGCCTTTTGAATGCAAGTACATTTTGTGTCTATGAAAAGTTTGTATGTGAATGATTTTGCTTGACGACAAGCAAATTCGAGAGGGGATGGCTGTGATATCCCCATTTTAGTATATAAATTAATTATACATAAAGAGTATATAATATTAATAATCGATAATATTATAATTATATTAAGATATAATTTATAATATTCTAATAATCATATATTATATTATATAATTTATAATTGAATATTATATAATTGTAAGTATTAATTATACATATAAATATATCTATGAATATTATTATATATTAGATATTTATATGCCATAGATAATTAGTACATATCCGTATGACAATAATATATGATATTATATCTTTGTTATATATTAAAGTAATATTTAAATTATGATTCATATATAACATATAATCATATATAATATATAGTCATATATTATTATTATAATATATAATCATATATTATTATTATAATATATAATATTAATATATAATTATATATAACTATGATAATAATATAATAGCTACCTTATTAAATATATTAATATTAATGAAAATAACCCTATGAAGTGTTGGATATATATATATATATATATATATATATATATATATATATATATATATATATATATATCAATCGTAAAGGACATCATATATGAATTATCATGAAGGCTTATGGGAATTAAGAAGCAAATCAGATGAAGATATAATGAAATGAATATAAATTGAAGGAAATTTGTAAAGGTCCCTAAAGGGGACATTACAGACTCTACCAAGCAAGGTCAAGAGTAACAAAAGCACTTATTGTTACCAAATTGTGGAGATGTCACTGAGTAATCAATTCCATATAGTGGATGGCAATCTGTCAACTTATCTACCTTTGTACTGAGCATTAATGGATTTTTTTTAACAAAAGGCATAGAATCAAATTCATTTCTTACCATTAATTTTTGAGTGCTATTGTGAAGAGCTATTTTTAGTGCAATCAAAGTGACTTGAAAAAATTTCCTACAAACGTTTTTCAAAGTTCTCTCAAGCTATCGAGCAAAAATGGCATCCAGTAGCAACAAGGTTTAGAAAGAGCCTAACATGTTGGTTGTCACCCCACTTTTCATCACGAATCCATGATGCAAAGTGAAAAATGTTATGTCTTGGTTAAGTCTAAGTGTGTCTGGGTCTAGTTTTAATCTTTCTTAGGTACAATTTTTTTCCATCAAATTATCCATTCTTCCCTTCCTTCACATCAGATGGCCATGCAGGTTTTGTCTATGTCGTGAGTCTATGGGTAGTCTAGGACCTAATCTAATGGAGATTCTTACAATTCACAAAGTGATCTTCGGTAATGAACTTGTTTTTAGATTATCATGTTTTTCATGAGAAAGAAGGGAGCTTGCAGAGAATGGAGTATCACTTGCTCTTCGGGGGGTTTTCTACCCTTGAAAGTGATTTCCTATAGAGACCAACAAATGAGGCTTGCAGGCTGAAGCAAGAAGGAAGTAAGTTGTTCTATGGATAAGTCATATCTCCATTATAGCCTTCCGGCTTGGGAAGCATTCAAAATCGCTCATAGTGCTCAGAATCACCTTTAGCAAAAAACTCTAAAGCAGCTTCTCCTCGGTGGGCTTTCAACCCATGAAGTCAATTTTTTTATGAAATCATTGTTGAAAGAGAAAAACAAGTAAGTGGGCCCCACTTCAAATTTTGCAGTCCTTTTGTGATTTTTGAAACTAAGAAGCATATTAGCTTAAAGGGTAAAGTGAAAATAAAAGCATGGGCAAAAAAATGGAAATTGCCTTCACCTTGGTGGGTTTCCAACCCTTGAAGGTGATTTTTTGCATCTAGTAAGAAATTAACTTTGAAAGCATGTTGGGTACACAAATTGATCACAAGATACTTAAAGATGGTAATGAAAATAAGTTGATTATAGTTGGGAAGGTATTTTGAGCAAGATCTAACTCGACAGCTATTTCCTTATGGAGTACTCTATTTTCAGTTCTCTAAAACTGGGTAAAAAAGTGGAAAGGTAAAATTGAAATAAAGAAAAGTTACCGTTAGGCCAATGGAAATAGTGAAAAGACACAGAAATATTCGTTAGGAACTCCTACATTTACTGATCTAATGGATTCATCCTTTAATTCATTTGTGTGGCGCAGATCCTTAAAATTAATAGATGGATTAGAATGCCTATATAGAGGGAAATATAATGATTTTACAAATCACCACTTTTCTTGAACTATTATATTGTCAAAATTGTGCAACATTTTCAAATTTCTTATGTTGCAAATTCATTTCTCTATGCCTAATCTAGATTCAAATTTATGAATTATCTTATATTCTGATAGAATGGCAACCAGATTTACTGGGTTAAATGGACTAGGTGGGATCAAGTTGTATCCAATTCCTACTTTTCCCTTTTTCCTATAGAGGTTTTTCTCATTCAGTTGATCCATGTCTAATTGAGATTTCATCATTCTCTCATTAATTTTCTTCTCAGCGTTCAGATCATTCCTCAATCTTTCATTTATTTGTCTTTCAAATCTCAAATCAATTTGTATTCTTTCATTGATTTGCCTTTCATAATTTAGATCATTCCTTATTCTTTCATTTTCAAATCTTAGTCTCATAATTTCCTCATTTGCATTGGAGAGCTAATCAATAAGGTCTTCTTGCTGAAGGGATTGGTTTTGGATTTCCTTGTTCCTTCCATCCATTTCTTCTTTTATCTTGTTTCTCTATTCCAAGACTTCACATAACCTTATTGACTGACTTTCTTGTTCTCTTTTTAGCTTTCTTACTTCTTCTTGTAGGAAACTATTCTTTTCTAGGAGTTATTTGATTCCATTATTTACTTCATCTGAGCTTCTTGAAGGGTGAAAGTCTTCAATTCTTTCTTCAATGTAAAGATGATCATTCATTTGAGTTGAAAGTTCCTTTCTTCTTTTCAGAGATTGGGAAAGTTGTTCCTTAGCTTTCTTGAGTTGGAAAATGGCCATTTCTAGATCCAACTTTTCATTGTCAATAGCTTTGTCAAGTCTGAATATCTCCATATCCTTGATCTTTTCTCAAGTTAAACTTTCTCCTAAGAACCACAAAGCTTTGATACCAAATTTTGGAAATATTCAAGACTATGCTAAGTTACTAAGAGGGAAGGGGTGAATCAGTAACTTATATTTCTTTACCAATTTCAATTCTTAATCCAATAAATTAATTAGCACTTAAGTCATCACATTTGATCTAATTGCATACATGAGAAACTAAAAACATGAAAGCATTCATAACACCTGAACACAAAAGTTTCGTGACCTAGAAACCTTCCAAATAGAAAATAAAATTGGGGTGGAGATGATACCCATAAACTTTAGTATTGCAGCATAAAGTTGGCCTATTAAAGGCTTACATTGATCACTTTTGATGATCACTTTGTGAGAGGGTTTACAAACAGACATTGAAGTATGCACTTGGTAAAGAGATTTATGAAAGACCATTAGGTCTACCTTGTGTAAATTTTTTTGGCTAGTTCACCTATTAGGATGAAGCAATAGATCTCTTATTTGCAATTGAGTTTGTAAATTAAGATTCCTTAGTGTACTGATTACCTTTCTATAATATATAGGTATGTCTCTACTACTCCTTATATAGATACAGCTTTTTCAATTCACTCTTTTTTTGTTGCATTCATAACTTGAACCTTTTTTGCATCCACTTTTTTCATTATAATTCTCACTCACTAATATGGTACAATACATTACATATATATACCAATCCAAATTACAAAATTAAAAAGTTAGCCATGATACAAGTTAACACAAATATTACAAAGTTGGCCCACATGAAGATACTTGAGTTCTAAAGACTGAATCAGTGAGGTTCTGATACTCAAAATCCATTGTCAATGCCTAGCATCATCATGCACTTGGTAGATGTAAAAGATCAATCCATACTGATCACTTTCAAGTAGTCTTAAACTCGATCTACATTGGTGACTCAGCCTCAGCAAACATTGAATCACTTGGTTAGCATAAAGTAGGTTGGTTAACACTAACTTTGCATCACATGAACTGCTAGCTTGGTAGACACTGTAGTGCTTAGTACCACTGATAAACTCAATGTATAATTAAATGCATAGTTTGAACTACTTGACTTCACACTGACTAAATCTACTCGGTAACCACTAGGATTAGTCCAAAGGACTCAATAGCAACTTTAGACCTTGATGGCTACTGAATTACATGGCAAGCACTATAGACTATTCAATGAGCTTGGTAGATATATAGAATTTGAATAAGTGTATGTCACTAATAACAAACATAACTGATATGTCAACATGGTGTGTCAACTAGTGGAAGTAGAAGAATTTGGGCCAAAAAAGTTCCTTCAAGAAAACCTTCTACATCATGTAGATGTAGGCTTAATTCAAGTTCTAAGGAAAGATATTGCCTAGAGAGTGTCAAACTACACTTCTACTATATCAAGAATGCAATCTTGTGAAAGATATTTCAAGGCATTGCTAGAGCAGGTAGAAAGAGACTTCTAGTCTATCAATTCACCCTTTCCTAGCCCCCTTAAAGAAGGAAGTTTTGATGTGGAGGCAATTGTCAAAAAACATGAGGAATATATCAAGTACATTAAGTACAAAATAGACCTCACATCATTCAAGTTCTCCAGAGTGGCAAAAAGTGAAGTGATAGATGTAACCCGTACCTTGCACCTACTAGGCTACCTAGGCACAGTGAACAAAATGAAATTGGATAGAGACATCTAGAGAAATCACCTTCAGAGCATCAAGAATCCAAACACAACTACCATGATTGAGTTCATGAATGTATTTAGAATGTGGAAGCTAGTGTGTGGGCAAAGAGATGCTAAAGATAATGAAGAAGAGGAGGAGGAGGAAACTACTTGATCATTTGGTAGTTATTTATATATTTAATGTGAATTTGCTCAAAAAAATTTAGTTATGGTTCTTATCAGTTGAGCTCTGGGTCTGTGTGCCCATTTCTAATGTTGGTTTTCATAATTATTTTTAATTGTATGAGAATTGGGTTTTTAGGGAGATTCTTAGATAGCTTACTATTTAAGCTTAAGACTCAATAGTATTAAGGGTTGACATTTTTTGATGGATATCATACTGTGACCGATTTGTTTGAAGTTTTATATTTTCATGCAACTTTTCTAAGTTTTTTCGATGATATATATATATATATATATATATATATATATATATATATATATATATATATATATATATATATATATATATATATATGTATATATATATGAGCAGTATTGTTCTTTGAAAGGAAATATTTGAATGATCAAAGATGTATGCTTTGAAATATTTCATTACTAATTTAGTATTGAATAATTTGAATGTTTCTCGTGTGCTTGATGTTTCTTCCCTCATGGTGTTTTCCCCTCAAATTTGTTTAATTTCAATAGTGTGATTGATAGAGAAACGGTGTGTTCTCTTTCTTGTGTGTATACATCTTTATTTTATCATTATTATTTAAGTTGTCTCCCCTATCCAAGAATAGAAGGGAAGCCTTATTACTTTCAGGTTAAAGTAATCTTTCTTTAAAAAGTGGTTTTGATTGAAAATTCAATAAGGGAGCTGAACCTTACTAAAATTTAGAGAGGAATTGTGAATGTTAAAATTCCTCAACTATTGGGAAGTTGTATTTGTCTAACGAACTTGGGCATAGAAACTTTTACTCCTTTTCTATGATTTAAAAGATAAATCTGTTCACCAACAAGGGCACGCCTTGTTTAAATCTCTAAAATCAATGAAAATCCATATGTTACCATCCTTCTTTGATATTGGAACAATACTTGATATCCAAGAGGCATAGGCTAATGGTCTTATGAACCCTATTTGAAGAAGTTTCTCTAGTTCTGCCTTGACTAGTAATGCAATGTGAGGATGCATTTTTCTCAATTTTTGCTTCAAAGGTTTTTCTCCAAGGTCAATGTTGAGATAATGCAAAATCAAGTTGGGGTCCAAACTTAGCATGTTGGCATATGACTAGGCAAAATTTATTTTCCTTTCTGTAAAAAAATCTATGAAAATTTCTCTTTTGGAAGATGTTAGAGAGATTGCAACATGGATAAATTTGGGGTCTTTAGTAGTTCCAATGTTGACCTTCTCAATTGACTCAATTAAAATTGGAGATCTTTCCTCAAAATGGTGAGGCATTGTATCAATGGTCCCATCATTAAGTGCCACAATTGGGTTTTCACCATCAGATATGTTAGCTTTAATTTCATTTATTTTTTCATCTAGCCCAAACACATGGTGACTTGGATTACCAAATCTTTCTCTTATTTTTTGATGACTAAGGCCATTGATACATTCCTTTCTTGTTAATTTAACATTGGATTCAGGCTTCGAAGATGGTTCAATAGTATTTAGGTATATGTTTATATCATGGTTGGTGTTAAAGGTAAGAAGGTGATGAGGTGTAGTTGTATCCTAATTGATGAGCTCAAGATGGATTAAGGCCAAAGATTTGAAATGATAGTCTAAATTGATTGGGTTAAAAGACATGACTTGATTTGATGGGTCACTCATTGTATCACTTGAGTCAATAATGTGGGTTTTATCTAGATGAGCTAGAGAACTAGGGTCATGAAAACACTCACTATATTCATCTTAAATTTTTTGGGGGAACATGTGTGGAAATAGAGCTTGAAAAGGTAATTCACTATCATCATGTCTCCTCTCGGATGGTTTCATTCTAGGAAGCCATTGATTATCTAGATGATATACTTGATCTAACTACATTGGTTTGAATCTTGGATCTATAAAGGCTTCTAACATTTATGTAAACAAAGTGATCTCTGGGTTTGGGTCTACTTCCATAGGTTCAACAAACTGCTCCAAGATAATTTTTGAGCTCTCTTGATACAATGGAAAGTTTGGAGTCAGGTTATCATTCTCATCAAATGAAGACTCTTGTCCACTCATGTTTTGGGAACAAGAGACATGGATGGAAATGCATTCTTTATCATGAGTAGATTCTTTAGATAAGGATTCAAACTCCCATAGAGAAGAATCATTGATTGTTGAAGTATTATGCTCATTTTCTCTATCATGAATATTCAAGAAAGGCTCCTCTTTGATATTAAGGTTTGAAAGTGAGGAACTTGCAGCTTCCAAATCTATTGTAGAGTTTAGAATGACCATTTTGTCCTTAGGGACCCATACTTGTTCACATAAAAAGTCTTTGGGTATGTGTCGATCATAATTATGTTGTGGTTTGGTATAAATTGGTAATCTCTTAGAATGATGTTCTAAATAACCCACCCCTATTTTAAGCTTGTCATACTTAAAATTTCTTTGTAGAGGTTCCATCGTGCATTTACCATTTCCTATGTGACCTGTCCCAAAGTATCACATTTTTTTCATTATGTCCAAACCTTTACCAAATAGATGCGGTGAAATATCAACAATTTGAATTTTTTGGTTATCTTCTTCTATGTTGTGGTTTCACAACACATGCCCCATTTCCTATCAATAAATGGGGACCCCAAACTTTACAAAGGTTTTTGGACCCCTAAATTTGGGATCCTACTCATCTTGAGGTCCCCTCAAACCCCTAGTTCATGCCTAGGTCCTATTGAAAAAACTTGAAGGTCAAAAAAAAAAAAAACTCAATGAGAAAAGCTAAGTATTGATGTTTTAGTACACTAGGCATACCACATGAACTGTGGTACTGCACTTAAAATTTGGAGAAAAGGTTTAAAACTGCAACTGCAAAGTAGCGCATCTGCACACCTACACAGTTGTGGACCTCTCAATAGAGGGTTACCCCAGAGCCTATAAAACCCCCCCTCGCCCTCTTCATTCTTACCTTCTCTCCTCACACTTCTCATCTATAGCAAGTCAATCCATGCACTTCACATCCACCACATCTCTGACCCCACATCTTTCTCACTTGGTCTATTTTGGTACCTTCTTTGTCCCTCCACCTTGTGCTTTGACTTGCAAAACATAAGTGGAAGATGCACATTAGTGCACTTGATTAGGTGTGCTTCTATGCACCTTCAACCTAAGTGAAAAATTTGAAACTCACTTTGTAAAATATAATAACAAAGAATTGGTGTGCAATAGTGCACCCAATTTGGTGTGCTACTAAGCACTCGAAGCTTTAAAACTTCAAAACCTTAAAAACAAAAAAGAAGAGGGCTATATGTGCACTAGTGCACCTAACTTGGTGCACTAGTGCGCACCCATATACACAAAAAAATTCAAAAAAAATTCAAAAACAAAACTAAAAGCCTAAGTAAGATGCGTATCAATGCACCCTACGAGGTGCATTAATGCACACATTATTTAAGAGTTAAATAAAAAATAAGGCATGCCAAGCACACCTATTAGGTGCACTAGGTGCACCATTCTTTTAAATTTTATGAGTAAAATAAGTATTGTTAGTTTTCAAGCAATGACGCTTTGCAAATTTTATGCGACTTAACTTTAGGGTTTCAATTTATCATATCCCGAACTAATGGGTGTCCCTTTGTGTAGATATAATGGCATCCTCTTCAACATTTGTGGACAAGAAAATGGAACTAAAACCCATTGTCTTCAAATTCCAAGGCATTCCATCAAAATTGAGGTTTCAAGATGATTACTCAGAGATAAAAGACATAGAATTAGGACACACAGATTTGGGGGAATTCCTTAATGTTTGCAAAAAATCCACTGAGAGGTCTACAATGGTCTCAACACTTATCTGATCAAGATTGGTCAATGCAGCATCACACCCGGTATCGGTGCAATCTTTAGAGCTGGGGATGACACTTGCAAAACACTTAGTCCTGGAGGAAAGGGTAGTGAAGAGTGTAACTAGAGAAATCATACTTGATTTGTGCCCCAAGAATATCAAGAAAGTATTCCACCTCCCACGAGTCGACCAATTCATTAGGCTCACGTATGAGCAAGTGGAAAGGTTGTATCAAGAACATATTAAGGAGGTATCAAAGATCATTTAGTCCTTGTACCTCATCAAGAAGACTCCTTTGGGAAAGAAGATAGGGAAGGTTGACATGACTAGGGGATATATGGTTGAAGACATTGGATATTCTATTATCCTATTAAGATAAGTTATGGGTTTACCTACAACTAGGAAATTAAACATTTTTATGGTGGATTTCATTGAAATAATCAAGAAGGTAACAATGTCATTGGATTGGGCCTCTACTCTAACCCAAAATATGTGTGAGTAGCTAGTAGTGGCAAAGAACAAAAGGAAGTTTTATATGACTTCATATTTGGTGTACTTGTTCGCCACAAGAGCAACAAACTATCCAAGATTGTACAAGAAGGGTAGCATGCAAGATCCAAATGCATGGCCTTACATTGTGTACCCTCATATGGTAAGGAAGAAGCTCTTGGAGCAAAGTAAAGAATATAGAAATGTGAATGATGCATTCATATTTGCCATCATCTGATTCATCAAAGGATGCAATGGCATAGGTAATAGTACTCAGAGCATATTACATCCAGTTAAAGACATTTACATATCTAAGGGTAGCTGGTACTACTATCAATCCAAAGAAGCTTCCAAGGTACCCTTGTGATAGACTCATCCTCTTGGAGATTGCTCGACAAATTGAGTCTACATATGATAGGGTTAGAAAACAACACAAACATTGTTGGACATGGCCTCTAACCATAGGACCTTTTCAAGTGAAATGGAAGCAAGATATTCCTTCTTTTGAGTGTGAATGGGATCAATATCCCTTGGAAGAATACAATTCTCTGTGGCCATATTTTGATAATATCAGGAGCGTACAATATTTAGCAAGTAAAGCATTCACACATGAGGAGGCCATTGAAGACCATTGGATGAACGCTACAAATGAATACGATGTCTGAATAAGGGACTATTGTAGGATGAATTTGTACTTGGTAGAAAAGGCCCTAAAAATGACAATTCCCTTGAAGATATGGCAGTAATATTCTAACAAGTTGTTGGATCCCCTATTTAACATGGATAGAATTGGTGACAAGCCTATTATGAGTGTTGAGGTTGACAGGAAAGAAAACTTAGATATCAACCATTAGGCTAGGCATATCATTAAAATGACACAGAATTGGATTAAGAAGCCACTTGATCTCGATCTAAAAACCTGAAATGGTAATCTTCCATGCACAAGCCCACCTGGCCAAAGGTAGAGGGAAGAAAGCCACCATTCCTACCTTTGTAGCCCAATCTCTTGTAAGGCCTAAAACTATGCATCACCTTGATAGGCTAGTAGGTTATTATAGAGCTTAGAAGAGTGGAGGCTAAGGGAAGAGGAAAAGAAGTTCTTGTCAAAGAGTCGAGCTAGAGGAAGGTGAAATCTCAATGTCCTCACAACAAGAGAAAGTAAATATGCAAGGGTCTGAGGACACTTGGGCATCACAAGTTCAATATGACCCACAATTTCCACCAGCTATTGCACCTAGCCAAATGGAGACAGAAGTTGAGGTTCAAGAGGTCTCTCCACCTTAGGATATGGAACAAGCATCCCCTTCTGCACCTAAGCATGGAAGAAAGATCAAAACTCCTATCAAGAAAAGGAAAAGGGTGATTAGGAGGGTGGTGTCTTTCCCATCTATCCCAGAACCCATTCTTGAAGAGGAAGAAGAGGAGGATGATGAGGATAATGTTCCCTTGAATAGGAAAACTAGGCTAGCCAAAGCCATGAAGTAGGAAAGGAGAAGAAGTTATACTGTTACACTGCCATCAATCCTAGAAGAACCTTTACAAATGACTACATGAGAGGATGAAATGCAATAATGGATTGATAAGAAGGATGTGAAGGGTATTGATATATCTAAGATGTCAAAATTTGATTTTATGCCTATAGGGATGGAATTGGTGGGAGAAAAAAATCAGGGATACATCAAGAAATGAGCCCCAATAGAAAGATTATACTCAAATGTCACCAGAGTCACAAGGTCCTAAAATAACTCCTTCATCCCCATTGCAAGTTTCAATTGTAAATAAAGGCTCTACTACTCCCTTTCCTCCAAGTACCAAAGAAGAACAAATTCAAAAGGAGTAGGAGGAAGAACCATAGCAAATATCAACTGATGAAGTGTTTAGAGAAGGGAAAATGGTTCAATATCCTTAGCAAGCTCCCCAAGACACTGAGGTAAGAGCAATGAGTTTCATTGAAATAGAGACTATAGAGGGAGAGCCATCACAGAGGGAAAGAACCTTGGAAAGGAGCGATAAGGGAAAATAGGTAACAAAGAAAACTCCTTCATCCTCAAGAGGTAGGCCTTTGGTGGAATAAGTCCCAAAGTGGTTGTGCAAAGAAGTAATAAGAAATAAAAAGCCACAATTCAACACTAGTGAAGAGGACATGGTTGAGTTGATTGAGGTTTTGAGAAATCCTAAGTCTCCCTCAAGAGAGGCAAGAGCATTAACATTCATCAACAATGATCAGAATCAAGATTTTTTCATGCAAGTGGCTATCCCTCCTGATACAAGAGCATCCTGGGTTGCCTTGTTATCCTATTCATTTTTGTTCATTCTACATGTTGGAGCTGAGTTACTATAACACTCAATGGGAGCTGAGTTATTGTAGCACTCAATGGGAGTTGAGTTGCTATAGCACTCAATGGGAGCCAAATTACTATAGCACTCAATGGGAGCCAAGTTACTATAGCACTCAATGGGAGCTAAGTTACTATAGAACTCAATGGAGCTGAGTTACTATATCACTCAATGGGAGCCGAGAAACTGTAGCACTCAATGGGAGCTGAGTTATTGTAGTACTCAATAGGAGCCGAGTTACTATAGCAATTCCTTCTTGTGCCGAGTTATTGTACCAATTCCTTCATGTGATGAGTTATCTAGTGTATGTCAAGTGACTCTTCATGTGTTGAGTTATCCAGTATATGTCAAGTGACTCTTCATGTGCTATGTTATCTAGTGTATGTTGCTGATTTGTGGCATTTATTTTGACTGTGACATTTATGCTAAGATATTTTCTTGGGATGTTTCTAGACCATTGTTGGGTCAGCTCTTCTCTTATGTAATGTTCTAGAATAATTTGTAAGTTGTTTTGGCAAGTATATATAGAGTGTTTAGGCTTAGAGTTAGGCAAGTTTTAAGAAGAAGTTTTTGGGAGTAGATTGGAGAGCAGACTGAAAGTGTAAATTTGCAGTTGGATCTTTGAATGTGAATGCATTTGTAATTGTCCATAACCCAAAAGGCCTTACAGTAGGGCATGTATGTTGAATATCTAAAGAATCAATAAAAGTATTTCTCCTCCTTTGGTTGTTGTCCCTTGTGTGTGCTTCCATTGTGTTAACTCTTGTAGGGTGGTTTGGATAGCTAGGTGAGCCTTTGGCAATAGTTATTCTGCCTTTGCCTGCATCAATTAGTATCAAAGCTTGAGGTTCATCTTTGTGGAGATTGGATTGTGTAGAACCTTGATTCAGATTTGGAAATAGGGCTGCAGATCTATGGATTTGACCTATAACTTGTAGAGGGTTAAAATCTTGCAAGAACCTAATTTGTAAAGATGGTTCATGATAGAAGAAATTTTGATGATGCTATATTGGATTAGTTGAGAAAATTTTTAGTAAGATTAGATATTGTGGAGACAACCTAGAGGAGAGGAGCACATCTTGATGATGTAAGTGATGATGAAGCAACAACACTAAACCATAATCTAGAACCTAAAAAAGATCAAGATGAGGAAAGATTGTTAAGAGTGTTGTCTAGGGAAAGTTCAAAGCCTACTGTAGAAGTTGTACCTTATGATGGAAAATTGGATACCAATGTTGTGTTAGATTGGATCTTTGATATGGAGAAGTTCTTTGAGTATGAAAACACTCCTGATAAGAGAAAGATGAAGATTGCAGTCACTAGGTTGAAAGGTCATGCATCACTATGGTGGGAGCACTTGCAAACTAATAGACAAAGGAGAGGAAAGGAGAAGATCAGAACTTGGCCAAAGATGGTGAACAAGGTAAAAAAAAAATTCATCCTTGTTGATTACCAAGTTAGTTTGTTGAGAAAGATGCAAAGTTTGAAACAAGAGGACATGACTGTGAAAGAATATACCAAGGAATTCTATAGATTGGACATCAGATCTAGACATGTAGATGATGATGTTGAGAAAATTGCAAGGTACATTAATTTATTGAGATCTAGAATTCAAGATGAAATAAGTTTTGTGAAGTTGGAAAGTGTGGAAGAAGCATACCAATATGCCTTGAAGGCTGAGGAGATCTTGACAAAGAAGCATGAACAAAGACAAAGAGGTAGAGGTGGTAGATTCCAGAGAGGCAAAGGTAGATCTTATGGTGAAGGTGGAAGATCTGAAAGTTCTATACAAGATAAGGGCAAATCTGAGTGGAAGAATGATGACAAAAGCAAGACTGAATGGAAAAGTGGTAATTCTTATTGAGGAGGCACTAATTCTTACCAAGAAGAGGTAACTCATATTTTAGAGGTGGATTTCATGGTAATTGTTTCAGATGTGGTAAAGAGGGACATCAATCTTTTGAATTTATATCCTATGAAAGTAGGCAAGGTAACAAAAATGTTGTGATTCAAGAAGATGATGAAGGTTCACCAAGTGGACTTGAGGCTGGAGAAAATCTGATGGTGAGAAGAACCTTATGTAATAAGGGAAGTGATGAGGAACCTATTTTAAGGGGAAGTCTTTCCAAGACAAGATGTAAGATGACTAGAAAATGCTGCAAAGTGATCATTGATAGTGGAAGTTCTAAAAATATGGCATCAAAAGAGTTGGTTACCAAGTTACAATTGCAAAGGTTGAAACATCCCAAACCTTATCATGTTTCATGGATCAAAGATGAGCATAAGATATTGGTAAGTGATCAATGCCTTGTGAAGTTCAAAATTGGGCATTACTTTGATGAAGTTTTGTGTGATATTATACCTATGGATTGTTGTCATATTTTTTTGGGTAGACCTTGGAAATATGATAGATATGTTGTACATGATGGAAGATTGAATCAATATACTCTTTGGGTAAATGGGAAGAAACAAACATTGCTACCTTTGATTGAAAGTTTGAATGAGAATAATTGTACTATTGTAAAAATTTGCATGGTTAATGGGAAATAATTTGAAAAGGAAATGAAAAGGAATCAAGTCTATTTTTCCATACTTCCTAGAGGATCGAGTGTTGGTAGTAATGGCTGCGCAACATAAGCTAGTAATGACCAAGTGATAACAGATAGTGACAGCCAAGTACCAGTAGAAATTATAGAATTGCTAAATGAGTATAAAGACATTATTACTGATGATATTCTTGATGGTTTGCCTCTAGTAACAAGCATAATTCATTTAGATCTAATTCCTAGAGCTAGTTTCCTAAACAAAGCACCATATAGATTGACACCTGTAGAGAATGAAGAACTTAACAGACAAGTGCATGAGTTGTTGCAGAAAGGTTTGATTACAAAAATCTTGAGTCCATGTATTATACCTACTGTATTAGCACCTAAAAAGAATGGAGAATGTGTACCGATTCTAGAGCTATTAACAAGATCACATTGAAATATAGGTTTCCTATGTTGAGGATGGATGACATAATGGATTGTTTGAGTGGTGCAAAGTATTTTACAAAGATTGATTTGAAGAGTGGCTATCATTAGACTAGAATCAGAGAAGGTGATGAATGGAAGATTGCTTTCAAGACAAAAGATGGGTTGTATGAATGGTTCATTATGCCTTTTGGTTTGAATAATGCACCTAGTACTTTCATGAGGTTGATGAATGAAGTTCTGAAAAGATTTTTGGGTAAGTTTTTGATATTCAGAAAGACTAAGGAAGAACATCTTGAACATATCAGACAAGTATTGCAAAGGTTAAAAGAGGAAAAGTTGCTAATTAATTTGAAAAAGTGTTCTTTTATACAAGAGGAGATTTTGTATTTGGGATTTGTGATTTCAGCTAATGGATTGAAGATGGATCCTGAGAAGGTTAAAGAAATTTTGGAATGGCATGCACCTGAGAATGTGGGTGAGGTAAGATCATTTCATGGTTTGGCTAGTTTTTATAGAAAGTTTATAAAGAATTTCAATGCAATTGTAATGCTATGACTAAAACGATGAGGGAGGATAAAAAATAATTCAAGTGGACACATGGAGCTGATAAGAGTTTTGAGACTTTGAAACAAAATGTTGTTGAATTACCTATATCGGCTTTGCCTAATTTTAACAAAGTATTTCAAGTTGAATGTGATGCAAATGGTAATGCAATGGGAGTTGTATTAAGTCAAGAAGGTAAACCTATTGCTTTCTTTAGTGAAAAGTCGAATGATGCCAAAAGGAAGTATTCTATGTATGATCAAGAATTTTATGCTATTTTTCAAGCATTGAAGAAGTGGAGACACTATTTGACTCCTAAGAAGTTTGTGTTGTATATTGATCATAAAGCTTTACAATACTTGGGAAGTCAACGTAAATTGAATTAGAGACATATGAAGTGGGTTGAGTACTTGCAGAGTTTTACATTTGTGATCAAGCATAAGAGTGGAGTTACTAATAGAGTTGTTGATGCATTGAGTAGAAAATGTTCTTTGTTGACTAAAATGAAGGTTGAAGTTCTTGGTTTTGATGAAATGAAAGATTTGTATGATGTTGATCCTGATTTTTCTGAGGCATGGAGAGAGTGCAGAGCACCACATCTGACAAATCACATAAGTAAGTATGATGAGTATTTCATTCAAGAAGGTATGTTGTTCAAAGGTATTCAATTGTGTATTCCTAGAAGTTCTATGAGGTCGAATTTGATTAAGGAAAAGAAGAGTGGTGGATTAGCTGGACATTTTGGAATTGATAAGACATTGAATTTGTTGAAAGAGAAGAAGTATTATTGGCCACAAATGTATAAGGATGTTCAAAAATTTGTAAAGAGTTGTGGAGTTTGTCAAATTGTAAAAGGGGTGAGTCAAAATACTAGTTTGTATACACCTATTACTATTCCTAAGAAACCTTGGACTGACATCAGTATGGGTTTTGTTCTTGTATTACCTAGGATAGTGAAGGGATATGATTCTATATTTGTTGTAGTGGATAGATTTTCTAAGATGACTCATTTCATACCATGTAAGAAGACATCAGATGCTGAGCATGTTACTGAACTTTTCTTTAAAGAGATTGTGAGATTGCATGGATTACCAAGAAGTATTATTTCTGATAGAGATCGTAAGTTTTTTGGTTATTTTTGGAAGACTTTGTGGAAGAAGATGGGTACTGAGCTGAAGTTTAGTTCTACTTTCCATCCACAGAAAAATGGGTAGACAGAGGTTGTGAATAAAAGCTTGGGTAATTTGTTGAGATGTTTAGTTGGGAATAAGCCAAGTAATTGGGAGATGGTATTGGCACAAGCTAAATTTGCATATAAAAATTCTGTTAATAAGACTATACAGAAGACACCTTTTGAGATTGTTACTAGAATGCATCCTAGAGGTATATCAGATTTGAGAGATGTTGCTGGCAAAGAAAAGAAAAGCATTGCAGGAGAAGAATTTGTTGATTTTATGGAGTCTTTACATAAGTGAAGTTGAGGTTGGAACAAAGTAATTAGAAGTATAAGGAGAATGTTGATAAGTCTAGAAGACATCATGATTTTGAAGTTGTTGATAAGGTGATGGTTCATTTAAAGAAAGGAAGATTTCCTATTGGCACATATAGTAAGTTGAAGATGAAGAAATTTGGACCTTGTAAGATCTTGAAAAAGTTTGACAATGGTAATGCTTATGAAGTTGAGTTACCTGATGACATGGATCTATCTCCTATATTCAATATTGTTGATTTGTATAAGTATCATGAGTTAGAGGATGAAGTTGTTGTATCAAAAGATTATCCTACAAAGCAAAATGAAGAAGTTGAATAGATATTGGATCAGAGAGTTGGCAAGAGCACAAGAGGAAAATATTACTATGAATATTTGGTGAAGTGGAAGAATAGGCCTATTGAAGATGCTTTGTGGATTTCTCAACCTCAGTTGGATTCAACCCAGATTGAAACCTCTCAATGATTCAAGAGGATTATTTCTTTCAACCCTGATTTTTTGATGTAGGAGCATCCTGGGTTGCCTTGTTATCTTGCTCATTTTTGTTCATTCTAGATGTTGAAGCTAAGTTATTGTAGCACTCAGTGGGAGCCAAGTTACTATAGCACTCAATGGGAGCTGAGTTACTGTAGCACTCAATAGGAGCCAAGTTACTGTAGCACTCAATGGGAGCCAAGTTACTATAGCACTCAATGGGAGCCAAGTTACTATAGCACTCAATGGGAGCTAAGTTACTATAGCACTCAATGGGAGCTGAGTTATTGTAGCACTCAATGGGAGTCGAGTTACTATAGCAATTCCTTCATGTGTCAAGTTATCCAAGGTATAATGAGTGACTCTTCATGTGTTGAGTTATCCAATGTATGCCGAGTAACTCTTCATGTGCCGATTTATCTAGTGTATGCTGAGTTTCAGTATTTGGACATGATTTCTATGAGCTGATTTGTATAATTTATTTCAACCACGATGTTTATGCTAAGATCTTTTCTTTGGATGTGTCCAGACCATTGTTGGGTTGGCCCTCCTCTTATGTAATGTTCTATAATAATCTATAAGCCATTTTGGCAAGTATATATAGAGTGTTTAGGCTTAGAGTTAGGCAAGTTTTAAGAAGAATTTTTTGGGAGTATATTGGAGAGCAGACTAAAAGTGTGAATTTGTAGTTGGATCTTTGAATGTGAATGTATCTGTAATTGGCCATAACCCAAAAGGCCTTATAGTGACCCATGTATGTTGAATAGTTGAAGAATCAATAAAAGTATTTCTTCTCCTTTGGTTATTGTCCCTTGTGTTTTCTTCCATTGTGTTAACTCTTGCAGGGTGGTTTGGATGCCTATCAACAATGGCAGGAAAGTTTTGAGGAAAAGGGCATGCTTATCATCCAAGGAAATCTAAAGCTACTTCATGTTATGCAAGAAAATGTAGATAAAATGGTAGCAATTTTGAAGTATGATTTCAGTATTATGGATGAAGTACATGCATGGGGAAAAGATTTAAAAACATTACAGGCAATAAAGGGGCAAAGATACAGAATGCTTATGGATGTATATACCATAAAAGAGTTAGATTTGATTGATGATTGGATAGAGAAAATAGCAGATAGAAATAAAGTAATGGAGTCATTACATGTGGAGATCCAACAACTCAAGGGCCAAGCTTGAGAGATAATTTTGGAGGTAGAGAAACACTATAGTAATGCATGTCTAAACATATTCAAAGATGATGCATGGGAGAAATTGATGCCAATAGAGGTAGTAGTAGAGAAATTTAGGAATATTTTTGAAGAAGCTTCTAGTGATGAGGATATCCAGCAAGCATTTAGAATAGAAGAAGCCTTGTTAGAGCTAGATACCAAACTTTGGGATTTTGTTGAGACCCGTATAAAGGTAGATAATTATTGGAAAAAGGTTAAAGATAAATATAATGCCTTGGATTTACAATTACAGTAAAGATCACTGAGATTATTGAGAAATTCAAGAGCAAGCATCCATACATATCTCTAGTATGAATTGGAATTTTAATTTTGACACTTAGTGAAATTTTGTAATTTTGGACCTTTGAGGTCTGCTAGTGCATTGGTGTGCTAGTGCGTTGGTGCTCTAGTGCGCTGTTGCACTTGGTGCGCTGGTGTGCTTTTTGCCACAAAGTGTTGGAAGATTTTTTGGAGAAGTCAAAGGTGCACAGGTGCACTTTTTAGAGGTGTGCTGACAGTTAACTACTAGTTCCAAAATTAGAGCTTTCCATGCTTTGGAAATGCATTCTAACTGTAGTTTAACTTTGATAGATGTCTAGTGAAGGAGGAACTTCTATTTTTGATACTTCTAGACACTTCTACTTTGACTCAAGGCTTTCTTTTTCTTCTTCTCTCATAATTTATTTGTTCTGTGACATGTAAAGGCTCATGCATCCAATTAATAAATATAAAAATGGATGGAGCCCTACTAAGCACCAGTTAGATTGTTAGTTTGTATATAATTAATTTTTTTTATTAAATTAAAATCATATTATTACATGAAGATGTCTCTCACTCTGAACACAAATTGAGGAGATGATTTCTTATAAATACTGTATTGTAATATGTAATCAAGGTGCCATTATTTTGCAATAATATTATGCTTTTGGTGCTCGCATTTGGAGTTTAGCAATTCTTGCCTAAATGTGTCATTGTTTTGATAATGTATGTTCATGGAATTATGATTGAACCAAAAGTTTATTGCATTGTTTCTAGTTGTGTGATCTTTTCATTCTAGTGTTTGCTATAGTTTTACAAATTTTGCTCACATATCTAGCTTGAGAATCACCAAATTGTGCCCGCATAACTCTTTTTCTCACATGAGCACACTTTTTGTGACCTTGTGATTTGATGAAGAGTGAAATATCATATGGTTATTAAGTTTTCCATTGACGATTGCATTAGTGGAATCAAGGAAGTGCTGCTCTTATTTTCATTAGTTACCTACCGATTTCTTTGAAAGCTTAATTCACAGACATGTTGTTTCTATAGCTTATGTCCACTAGGATTTTATTTTCATTTTATTTTTTTTAAAATTATTGTTATTTTCTTTACTAACCCCTTTTTAAATTAGGAATTCATATTAGTTGCATTATTAGATTGCATTCATTGGAAAACATAAAAAATACAAAACCATATTTCTTTTTTGTGTATCTTATTTTGAAGTTGTGAATACATTCTACATCTCATCCAAAATCATTTGAACCAACAAAGGCCTCCTTGTGAACAAAAACATTTATTTTCAAGTAAGTGGATTCTAGTAGGTTGCAAGATCACATGGGACCTTGGAGTTGATTCACAAGATTGACTTTTCAAGAGAGGAGTTCAAAAGAATTCCTTCTATTTAGCATCGTGCATAACGACAGCTCAATAGAAGTGGTGCTAGAAGGAGGGCCAGTTAGATTTTTGAAATAGAAGAAAAATATGAGAAAGTTTCAAAATTCTAAACTTTTTACAATTTCAAAAAAAAATTGAGTTTTAGAGAAATTCAAGTGCGCTAGTGTGCTGCTACACCAAATTATGTGGTCCACCTCATTTTGTGAGAAAGTGTACTTCTACAGAGGTGCACTTTTTCCAAAGTTGATGCAAACTAGAGGATTTTGATCCAAAATCCCCATTTTAGTGAGCTCTAAGATCTTTGCCAATTGCACACGAGTTTCTTGAGCTTACCCATTTTTGC
This sequence comes from Cupressus sempervirens, assembly GCA_028749045.1. Lineage (NCBI taxonomy): Eukaryota > Viridiplantae > Streptophyta > Pinopsida > Cupressales > Cupressaceae > Cupressus > Cupressus sempervirens. The sequence goes on from CM053793.1 coordinate 264,177,208, forward strand.
AAACCACATAGTGACAAAGGAATATCTCAAATTCAACCACTTCCATTCAAAATTTCATCATCTTCTTCAACTCCCCCTCCACTTCAACCACCTTTAGGTCTGCCAAATCCTCCAATGACCTTTTTTACAAATGTTGTAGATTCACCAATCAACTTAAGGGTGCACTCCATGACCTTCCCAAGAATCCCGAGAAGTTTTGCCCAAGGTTCATTTATGGAGAAACATTAATTGTCAAAGATCACATCAAGGTATTCAAAGAAATTTGCAACCAAAAATAGATTTCTAATGAGGATATGGCTCTTCATTTATTCCCCTAATCTTTGGGGGAAATTGCATTTAATTGGTACATTAATTTACCACCTGGATGTATTGGAGATTGGGATACTTTTGAAAGATTTTTCTTGGAACAATTCAAAACTTTCATCAACCTCACTATGATACATCAACAATTCATATCAATCAAAAGGGACCCAACTAAGGCAGTTTTACACTTCAACCATCACTTTCATATGGCATATCGCAAGCTAGAACTACCATACACTATACTAGTTGAAGCTACTATTTAAATTTATCTGAATGCTATGGACCATCTTACTGTTATTTTTTTGAGAAGACTTCTTGCAGAAAATATCAACACATTAGATATAATCTTCGTAGAAGAAATTACCTTCACTAAGCAAGCTAATCCTAATGGAGGAGGATTAATGCTTCCAGCTCAAGCCATCACAATAATGCCAACATACCCTATCAGAATACCCATGATGCCTAGTCAATTCATACCTATGAATCTAGCTCCATTACAATAGGCACCTACTCTACAAAACCCTACTCTAACATATCCAGGGTATGAACCTATGAAAGCTACTTTCTTTGAGCAAAAGGTAGCAGTGCCTGTTGTAGTGGATAATAGCTTTGTTTCCAAGTTTGGTTAGATGAAAAAGACTATGTCACAAATGAACAATGAACTGACTTGTTTAAGGTTGTCACAAGGACAAAATAGCAACTTCCAAAGAAACAATGCTGGTCCTTACAACAATAATTATTTCCAAAATTAGAATAAGAACTTCAATGGAAACAACAATAACAGTGGGAGCAACAATGTAGGGAACAATAATGGAGGGAACAATTTCAATCCTCTTGATCTTAATAATGACTTCCAAAGATAGAACTGACAGTGGAACACCTATCTAAATAATGGAAGCATTCCTACAAACAATAATAATAACAATGTTCAATATATAGATATTAATCAGTATGACAATGGTCAAAATGCATCTAACAACAATGGTTCATACTATAATGGAAATCAAGAGATGGCTCAGAGTTCACAAGTAAATGACAATGCTCCTCCTATACAATTTAATGCTATGCTATTAGAATCCTATGATTCTACGTAAAATGCACAAGAAAAATAGCCAACCAATGAAGAGTTCTCATTCCTATTTAGCCAAGAACCTGACCTTTGACATGAAGAGATGTTTACTTTTCATAACAATAATCAAAATACATACAATCTAAGAAGTAGAAAAGAATCTACGATACATGGAATTTCTCCATCTTTACAACCGACTCCTCCCAATCTGAGAGTGAGCAATGATCCAGTATTGATTAGGCCACCATATGGAGGAAAACAAAATAAGAACCAAGCAAATGTACCAACAATATTAAAAAACCCTACTTGGTCTACTGAAAAGTATAGTGTCATTGAGGATTTGAAATGAACAAAGGCCAACATGTCCATGTTTGACATGTTAGAAAATTATCCACAACAACAAGAAGCACTCATGAAGAATCTAGATCATACAAAGGTATCCCATAACATGAATACTATCCCTCAAAAGACAGTATCTCAATAGGTTAATGCTATGGAAGCAATGCCCACTAGGTTTAAGGACAAGGTTAAGGTGCTCCCATTTTTTCTTAGCATCAGGATATATGGAAAGATTCTTCACAATTGCCTTATTGATTCAGGAGCCTCATGTAATGTCATGCCACTATCAATAGCACAAATGTTAGGATTCATTCCTCAACCTTCCAATTGGATAGTGATACAATTGGATAAAATAGAGGTGAAAGTCATTGGCATATTGAAAGATGTTCAGATACAGTTGACAGTCGATCCCTGGATTCAAGATGTCATTGATATACATGTGTTCAATATTCTAGAAATATATGGGTTACTTCTAAGCAAAGAATGGAAAAAATGCCTGAGAGGATGGTTCTCTACAGATTTCACCCAATTATGGTTACCATAGAAGGGATCGAATAATCAAATCAAGACAGATGTAAAACCCAAATTAAAAATAATCATTACAAAATACAATGCTCTAAATGAGGTGGCATTCCTACAATCCAATTTGGGTTCATACAAAGTGATGGAATTTGATATGATCCCCACCAAAATATCAAGTGATCAAGATAGAGAGCTGAAGATACCGGTCCCAAAGGATGAAATCATGACACAATTCATAGATAGCATGGTGGCTAATTTATAGTTTTAGGAGAGGAAGTTGACCCTAGTATCTTTCTCCTTCCAAGATTTTTTCGATTGCATAAAGTTAGTCACTCTAAATTTGAATGCTCATTGTGTCAAGAAGTAGTTGTAAAGGTAACACACATGATGCAAGACAAGGATAATAAAATTCTAGAAAATGGACCTGCAAAAAATCAAAGTCATATAAACTCATCTGAATCTATGGAAAATATTGAAGAGGAAATTGAATATTTAAATTTTTCATATAGTGATACCTCTTTAGATGGTGGAGGTTTATCTTCTCCTCCCCCAAGAATGATCAAAGTTAAGAGAAGAAGACGATATGTGAAAAGTCAAGGCTGGAATTCGGTAGTCATTCATCCTGAACTTAAAGTTGATGAAATCAAAGAACTAATAGGGGAAATTCAAGAAAAACAACAAAAACATATGCTCCCTCTATCAAGAAATTATAAAGGAGAATCATCTAGTCCACCCCGTGATAAGTTACAATGGGTCCCCAAGAAACAATCATTTAATGCTCAAGTGAAAGAAAAGTTAAGGACAAACAAATAAAAGGTTAGAAAGCCCAAGGAGGATCCAATTTGGACACTTTGCTTTGATGGTTCCAAATGCAAATTAGGAGTTAGCGTAGGTATTGAATTGGTCAACCCAAAAGGTAGGTCTTTCTATGCAACATATTGATTATAGTTTAGATGTACTAACAATGATGCATAATATGAAGCACTAATTTGAGGACTTCTCTTTGCATTGCAAAAAGGAATTACAGCTCTCATAATTGAGGGAGATTCTCAATTGGTTATATGGAAAGTGAAATCATTATACTCTGGCAACAAAAAAAGGTTACTTGCTTATAGGAAAGGTGTATGGGATTTATTGGATGATTTCAAAGCTCTAAACATAAGGTCCATTCCAAGAAGGAAAAAAATTGTAGTGGATGCTCTTGCTATTTTAGAAAGTGCATTACAATCAGTCAATAAAATGAAATTGAAATGATTTTCAGTAGAATTGGTTGCTGCTCCATCTATTCCAGACAATATTACAAACATTCAAGCCTTTCAAAATGATCAACACATACTTGAGTTTATCATGTGGAATGTGCACTTTAAAGGGAAAGAAATTGATGACACTTTGAATGAAAAACCTTAGGATGATGAACTTGAAGATGAAGATGGGATCTTGAACTTAAAAACCAACACTATTCCTAAGGGAATGGTTGAGTTAGAGTGCATCTTTGATCATGATGAATCAATGCTTAATAAAAGAATGACCTAAGAAAATGGGATTGAGGAATGTGATGCATACAACTTGGGGACTAATGAAGATCCGAGAATGGTTTGGATAGGGAAAGTGTGCAATACACAAGAAAGGGAAGATGTGCTTAAACTACTTACCGAGTATAAATATGTTATTGCTTGGAGCTACAAAGAGATGAAGACGTATGACCTTGAGATTATAACCCATGATATCCCCTTAAAACTAGATGCCAAGCCTTTCCAAAAAAGATAAAGACCTATTAATCCTATCACTGAACCTCTAATAGTGAAAGAAGGTAAGAAGTTACTGGATGCTAAGATAATCTTCCTCATTTGTCATTCCACATGGGTAGCCAATTTGGTTTTGGTACAGAAGAATACTAGAGAGATTCATCTTTGTATTGATTTTCGTAACTTGAACCTGGCATCTCAAAAGGATAATTATCCTTTACCCTCACTAACTGAGGTTCTATAGATTGTGAATGGTTCAAAGATGATGTCTTACTTAGATAGATATTCAAGATATAATCAAGTGATGGTCGATGAAGAAGATCAACTAAATATGGCTTTTACAATGAAACGGGGAACTTTTGCCTATAGAAGAATGCCTTTTGGATTGATTAATGTAGGCACTACATTTCAATGAGCTATGGATGAAGCTTTTAATGGATTGGTCAATAAGTGTATAGTTATCTACATGGATAACTTAACTATCTTTTCAAAGGATTGAAGTACTCACATATTTGATTTAAGGCAGGTATTCAATAGATGTCATAAATATGGCATATCTCTCAATCCCAAGAAATGTTCATTTGGGGTCACTAAAGGAAAGCTCCTGGGTCATATCATTTTTGAAGCCAGAATCTCCATTGATCTTGATAGAGTTGAGGCCATTCTAAAGTTATCATCTCCCCATAGCTGAAGGAATTCAAGTCTTTCTTTGGGAAAATAAATTTTGTATGGATATTCATAAGTAGATTTGCAAAAATAGTTCATCCCCTTAATGATTTACTCAAAAAGGCAGCTAAGATAGAATGGGTTCTAGAAATTAAAAAATCATTTAAGGATATCAAAGTGGCCATTTCCATGGCCTTGGTACTAGTAAGTCCTTACCATGAGCTACCTTTTAAGATATACTCCTTTGCTTCAGAATATTCATGCGCTAGGATCTTAACATAGAAGAAAGAAAAGGAAGATGAAAGACCTATTGCTTTTATGAGTTTTCCCCTAAGAAATGTCGAGTTTAATTATTCCAACCTCGATAAACAATCTTTTGCTTTGATCAAGACAGTGAAGTTCCATCATTACATATTAAGAAGTAAAGTGTATGTGATTGTACCCAATCCAGTAGTAAAGACATTATTGGTGCAAAATGAACTCGGTGAAAGATGGGGGAAAATTGATGGTAATAATTCAAGAATTTGATTTAGAGATTTAACCCATGTGAATGGTTAGAGGTCAAGGGTTATCAAAAATGATAGCTAATAACTAGGTTGGGGATGAAAAGAAATTCAAATTTGATCATGAAACTAATACAAAAGATCAGAGCAGTATGATAGTATCTCAAGTTGATATAACAAATGTCTAGTACCAAGATATTGTTTACTACCTTTTGCAAAATTAGTGCCCTAGTTGGATGAATAGTTCATAGCGCAGGGGACTTAAAATGAAGTGTGATTCTTATATGTTGTATGACAGATAGTTGTACAAAATAAATTATGAAGGAATCTACCTAAAATGCTTTGGACATGAGGAAGCAAAGGAAGTTTTAGAACAGTTTCATGATAAGTATGGTATAGGGCATGGTATTGCAAAGGTGACTACTCATATGATTTTAAGATTGGGTTATTTTTGGCCCACAATATTCAAAGACACCTTTGAACATGTGCATTCCTATCATATTTGTCAAATTAGTGCCAACAAAGAAAGACACCCGACAATGCCTTTACAACTAGTCTACGAGGTACACCCCTTCACAAAGTGAAGTTTGGATTTCATTGGTCTAGTAAATCCACCATCATCAACTAGGCACACTTTTATTCTCATAGCCATCAATTATTGTAAGTGATGGACAAAAGAAAAAACATTCAAAAATTGCACTACTAAGGTAGTAATAGACTTCTTGGACAAACACATTGATACCAGATTCGAATATTCATTCACTTTAGTATGCAATAACGGATCAGCTTTTGCATCAATATTATTGACACAATGGGCATTTGAAAATTAAGTTATTATCAATTTCTTTTCAAGTTATTACCAACAAGGAAATGGGGTAGCCAAATCTACAAACAAGAACTTGATCATAGTAATAAGATGGTTATTGAAGGAGAATCCTAAAGATTGGCATATGCAACTCAAACATGCTCTATGGATGGATCGAGTAAGGGTCAAGAACACTTTGGGGACTTCTCCATATTTGCTTGTTTATAGACAAGAGCCAGTATTCCCACTTAATTTGAGAATTCCTATTTTGAAATTCATGAGCTGGTATACTGAAGATGCTAACAAAGTACAAATTTGATTGATGAATCTTTTAGAGATGGATGAGTAATAGATAGCTGCATTGGAGCACATGGCTAAACATCAAACTTTCATCAAGAGATCATTCAACAAGAGGGCCATGATAAAATCCTTCAAAATTTCTAACCTTGTTCTACTTCGGGATAAGGTGAAAGAAAACTCAAGCAACCACACCAAGTTTCAACGCTTGTGGGTTGGTCCTTATCAGATAGTAGAAATTATTGGAGAAAATACTTTTAGGCTTAGTTCCTTACAGGGGGAATTAGTTTCATTGCTAGTCAATGAGAAATTTCAAAAACATTATTTTGAAGCCTAAAAGAATGCAAAAAAAATTAAATAAAAAATAAAATAAAAATAATATATATATTTTTTAAAAATAAAAAAATAAAAAATTTAGGAAGATTTTATTCTACAATTGTGTTTATTTTCTGCAAGTATGTTTGCCTTCAATTGTGTGTTAGCTTTCAATCATGTGATTTCTTTCAAATTTGTGTCAGTCTAGGGGGGTAAGGTGCACTTGAGATTTTAAGTTGACATATCTTACTAACTACTCTTTTGGTTCCGATTTCAGGAAGAGGTATTTCTTTGTCAAAACATTTGGACGATTTTGTGTCTTATACCAATTGAGGAATGGATGTTACTTGCAGTAATAGGAGGGCTTTCAATCATGAGTTTAGGATTCTGGACCAACAAGTTCTCAACACCTTACAAATTTAAAGATTGATCATCCGAGCTGTTGTCAAACCAAGGTTGAAAGCAGCAAGGGATGGTCCAAACCCCAATTGGTTCAAATATAAGGATCTTCTCAAAGGAATTGCTAAGATCATTGTTTGGTGTGAGAGTGTCTAAAAGGTTCTAAAAGAGGAATGCAAGGGATGTTCACAAAAGATTGAATCCAAGAAATGACACTAATGTCCTGACTACACAATCTAAGCATAGTCAGGATACGAAAGAAAATTAAAAAAAAGAGAAGAAAATGAAAAGAAAGAACAATGTTAAGACTTAAGGATTCTAATAGATCTAAAAGGGGTAATTTGATAAATACAAATTCAAAATGAGTCATCTAGTACCAAAGCATTGCTTCATCAATGAGTCAAAATGATGACATTATGAACTACATGGAGCAATTATCCAAAGGATTACCAAGAAATTTCAAACAAAAGTGACAGACTACTAAGAGCCCTTGAACTGATTCTCTCATTTGGTCAGGCAAAGGATTGAAAAGCAACCTTCACAAGGATTCCTAATGAATGTGCCAAGAGGGATGGAAGATTGTTTCCAAGTTGTCAGAAGATTTTGATTGACCGCATCCTGAATTATGGAAGGAAATGAATACACAAAGCACACACTGAGCTTGGATGTTTTAGATCTTGAAATTTTGACTGTGAAGTCATTTGAAATACATTCGAGACATCTAAAATTTAGTTGATCTTTAACACACATTGAAAGAATTTTTGCTGATAAATAAATACCTTTATCATTTCTTCCTTTTTGTCAGGGCTATTTGTTTTGGTTTCACAATGCACACCCCATTTCCTATCAGAAAATGGGGGCCCCCTACTTTACAAAGGTTTTTAGACCCTAAATTTAGGATCCTATTCATCTTGAGGTCCTCACAAACCCCTAGTTCATGCCTAGGTCCTATTGAAAAACCTCAAAGGTTGAAAATTCAAAAAATTCAATGAGAAAAGCTAAGTATATATGTTTTAGCACACTAGGTGCACCATGTGAACTGTGCTACTGCGATTATAATTTGGAGAAAAGGTTTAAAAGCATAGCTATGAAGTAGTGTAGCCATGCACCTATGGAGATATGGACCTCTTGATAGAGGATTACCCTAGAGCATATAAAACTCCCCCTCACCCTCTTCATTCTTACCTTCTCTCCTTGCACTTTGCATTCACAACAAGTTGATCCTCGCACTTCACATCTACCGCATTGTTGACCCTGCATGTTTACATCTGGTCTAGTGCAGTACCTTATCCATCCCTCCACCTTCTACTTTGACTTACAAAAAAAAAGTGCAAGGTATGCATTAGTGCACCTAATTAGGTGCGCTTCTGGACACCTTCAACCTAAGTTTAAAATCTGGAACTCACTTTTCAAAATGTAATAACAAAGAACTAGGTGCACAATAGCACACCCAACCAGATGGACTACTATGCACTCAAAGCTTTAAAATGTCAAAACCTTAAAAACAAAAAAGAAGAGGGCTAGGTGTGCACTAGTGCACCTAACTTGGTGCCCACCATATACACAAAAAACTTCAAAACATTAAAAAATAAAACTAAAAGCCTAAGTAAGGTGTGCATCAGTGCACCCTATGAGGTGCATTAATGCACACATTATTTAAGAGTTAAATCAAAAATAAGGCACACGAAGCGCACCTATTAGGTGTTTCAGGTGCACTATTCTTTTGCATTTTATGAGTAAAATAAGTTTTCTTAGTTTTTAGATAGTGTCACTTTGCAAATTTTATGCAAATCAACTTTAGGGTTTCAGTTTATCATATCCCAAATGAATGGGTGTCCCTTTGTGTAGATATAATGGCATCATCTTTAGCATCCATGGGAGAGATAATGGCACTAAAACCCATTGTCTTCAAATTCCAAGGCATTCCATCAAAATTAAGGTTCCAAGATGATTACTTGGAGATAAAAGACATAGAATTAGGACACACAAATTTGGGGAAATTTCTTAAGATTTGCAACAAATCCACTAAGAGGTTTGCTATGGTCTCAACACTTATCTGGTTAGGACTACTCAGTGCAATGTCACACCTGGTATTGGTGCAATCTTTAGAGCTTGTGATGACACTTGTAGAACACTTGGTCTTAGAGGAAAGGGCATTGAAGAGTGTAACTAGAGAAATCATACTTGATTTGTGCCCTAAGAATATCAAGAAAGTATTCCACCTCCCACAGGTGGACCAATTCATCAAGCTCACGTATGATAAAGTGGAAAAGTGGTATCAAGAACATACTAAGGAGGCATCAGAGATCATTCAGTCCTTGTACCTCATCAAGAAGACTCCTTTGGGTAAGAAGATGGGAAAGACCAAAATGACTAGGGGATATATGGTTGAATACATTGGATATTCCATTATCCTATTAAGAAAAGTTATGGGTTTACCTGTAGCTGGGAAATTAAACATTTTTATGGTGCATTTCATTGAAAAAATCAAGAAGGTGACAATGCCATTGGATTGGGCCTCTACTCTAAGCCAAAATATGTGTGAGCAGCTGGTAGTGGCAAAGAACAAAAGGAAGTTTTATATGACTTCATATTTGGTGTACTTGTTAGCCACAAGGGCAACAAACTATCCAAGATTGTACAAGAAGGGTAGCATGTAGGATCCAAATGCACGGCCTTACATTTTGTACCCTCATTTGGTAAGGAAGAAGCTCTTGGAGAAAAGTAAAGAATATAGAATCATGAATGATGCATTCATATTTGCCATCATCTGATTCATAGAAGGAGATTATGCAAAGAGGTTATCAGAGGATGTAGTGGCATAGATAACAGTACTCAAAGAATATTACATCTAGTTAAAAACATTTACATATCTAAGGGTAGTTGGTACCACTGTCGATCCAAAGAAGCTTCCAAGGTACCCTTGTGTTAGACTCATCCTCTTGGAGATTGCTCGACAAATTGAGTCTACATACGACAGGGTCAAAAAACAACACAGACATTGCTAGATATGGCCTCTGACCATAAGACCTTTTCAAGAGAAAGGGAAGCAAGATATTCCTTCTTTTGAGTGTAAATGGGATCAATATCCCTTTGAAGAATATAATTCTCTGTGGCCATGTTTTTATAATATCGGGAGAGTACAATATCTTGCAGGTAAAGCATTCACATATGAGGAGGCCATTGAAGACCATTGGATGAATGCTACAGATGACTAGGACATCCGAATAAGGGACTATTGTAGGATGACTTTTTACTTGGAAAAAAAGACCCTAAAAATTACAATTCCCTTGAAGATATGGTAGTAAGATTCTAACAAGTTGTTGGATTCCCTATTTAATAGGGATAGAATTGGCAATAGGCCTATTACAAGTGTTTAGGTTGATAGGGAAGAAAACTCAAATATCAACCATCAGGCTAGGCACATTATTAAAATGGTGTAGGATTGGATTAAGAATCCATTTGATCTTGATCCAATACCTAAAATAGTAATCTTCCATGCACAAGCCCACCTAGCCAAAGGTAGAGGGAAGAAAGTCACCATTCCTACCTTTGCAGCCCAATCTCTAGTAAGGCCCAAAACCGTGCATCAACATGATAGACTGGTAGGTATTATAGAGCTCAAAAGAGTAGAGGCCAAGGGAAAAGGAAAATAATCTCTCCTCAAAGAGTCAAGCCAAAGGAAGGTGGAATCTTGGCACCCTCACAACAAGAGGAAATAAACATACAAGGGTTCGAGGATAGTAAAGCATCACAAGTTCAAAATGATCCACAATTGCCACCAGTTACTGCACCTAGCCAAACAAAGATAGAAGATGAGGTTGAAGAGGTCTCTCCACCTGAAGCAGATAGAACAAGCATCCCCTTCCATGCTTAAGAAATGAAGAAAGATCAAAACTCCTGTCAAGAAAAGGCAAAGGGTGATTAGGAGGGTAGTTCCTTTCCTATCTATTATGGAACCCATTCCTAAATAGGAAGAGGATGATGATGAGGATAATGTACCCTTGAATAGGAGAACTAGGCTAGCATATGTCTAAAGAATTATCTTCCCTATTGTGAAGAACCAAAAAAGTTGCAGTACTGTGCATAGTTCTAATCCCCTAATATAGTTATGTCTTCCCCTAGGTACAAAAATTTCAAAAATTGGAGAAATGTGGATAGAATAGATTGCATATCATGTATCCATGGTCTACCTAGTAGAATATTGTAAGTAAGCTTTACATCAAGTACCTGGCAAATAGTTTCCTTAGTAATAGGGTCAACTCATACGGGTAAAATGATCATTCCTTTGAAAGATCTTTCTTGCTCATCATATGCCTTGATTGTTATTTTTTTTGTGGATCCACGATATCTTCTGAGTACCCTAATGCCTTTACAAGACTCAAACTACAAATGTTTGAAGCCACACCTCCATCAATCATTGCTCTTTTGAAATGATTTCTATGGATAAGGACTTCTATGTGGAGGGGAAAATTTTGGGGTTCGGTGAAGGACATATCATCTTGTGCAGAAAAGGTTACACAATGAAGTGCAACAAGATTACTAACCATGTTCTAGAAATAAGTAACATCCAAATTGTTAGGCACTAGAGCTTTGGTTAAAATGTCTTTATGTTCTAGGGATATCTATAACAATTCAAAAATTGAGATATGCATAGTAGTTTTGACAAATTGATTAACCAAGTTGTATTTCATCGTAGTAGAGCTACTTGTTGGTTGTTCTTGATTGGTGGTTGTCTTTGGCAATACTACTTTATAGGCTTGACCTCTAGTGATAACATTTAATGGTTTTTTCTTGTATTGTTCATTAACAATTATAACATTCACTACATCATCAATGCCTGAAATCATGTTGATTTTTTGGTCATAATGTTGTGTATAGTGAACCTTTTCAAAAGTATTTTTATTTGGGTTGGTCCACGATGGCCCACCTTTCTCATGATTCATGAAAAGAATCTTAAAGGTAGTATGGTCATCATTTTTTCTAAGGCTATTAACCTCAATGACCTTGTCATTAATGAATTTTTGGATGGAAACCTTAAGAGCATAGAAATTATTAGTGATATGCCCCCAATTTCAGTGATACGCACAATAATTTTTCTCACTCCACCAACTCAGCTTGACTGCAGGTTCATATGGCCTAGACTTAGGTAATATAATGAGTTCATCTGCTAAAAGTGTCTTTAGGGCATTTTTGTAAGTTTTGCCAACTTGGGTATAAACTTTTGGTGGATGTTTGATATAATCAATTGGTGGCAGGACTTGAGCATATGCCACTTGTTGATTTGTGTGAGTATAGAATGGTCATAGATTAGTACTCTTTTTTTTTAAATTTCTCGAAGGGGAAGTACTAACTCCATTGGTGTTGGGAGATGATGAGTCTGGCCAACAATGGCTCTACTACCTGACATTATTAGCATCGACAACTCCATCATTGACAAGATTTTTAATAGAATTTCACCATGAAGTCTTTTTTTTTATCACTAGAGGTATTTGTGGAATTATTGGAACTAGAAGTATCCTTAGAAAAAAATTTCCCATCTTTGGTTACCCTAAGACTATCATTGTCAAGCAAGGTTGCCTCTACTTTCACAACATTTTTAAGCATTTTCTCAAAGTCTTGAGGGTATTGCAATTGCAACCAATATCTCATGAGTTTTTTGAGGCTATTTATAAAGATGGCAATCTTTTCATTTTCTAGGATGACTCAATTATATTTGGCAAAAATGTGTCGCCATCTTTGGAAGAAATGTTGAAAGCCTTCATTAGATAATTGTTTTATGTTGCAAAGATCGATCATGGTAACTTTCCTATATATGTTGTAAGCATAGTGTGTGACAAAAAATGAAGCCAATTGGTCAAAAGTGAAAATGTTTGAGGGGAGCTTTGAAAACCATTCCATGGCTTGCCCTCCTAGGCTTCTTGGAAATAATTGCATGAGATAGGTGGTATCATGGACAAATTCCATACTTATCATATAGAATTGTCTTAAGTGATCACAAGGTTCAGATGTGCCATGATACTTATCGTATTTTAGAATTTTCATGTTTTGAAGGAATGGCTCAAAACCAACACTCTTATCAAAAGGGAGTGAGAATATTTTTTCTAGACTAAACTTTGGTGGTTCTACCTTTTCTTGACACAATCTATGAAGTCCAAATTTCATAGCTTCTAGCCTTTAAGTGATAACTTCTAAAGGTGAGTCATCATGGAATTTTTTTATGTGGCTCATATCAAAATTTTGAGGAAATTTGGCCCCTTTTTCAGCAAGATATAAGAGATATCGCTCTTTCATTCTATCATTTTGATGTAGGAGCATCCAGAGGTATAAGGGCAATCCTGTGTCACCCAAAAAAATGTACTTAGACTTAGTTTTTGTTTTATGTGTTTTCATTTCTAGATACCCATTTGGGATAAATAAAGGTTCCAACTCTGACAGTTCCACTATTAGTGTTCTGGGTTAGAGTTTTTGGTCACCTTGGGATACGTGTAAATGCCAAAAAATAGTAGTATGGAATTGAGCCATCATTTTGGTGAGCTAGAAGGTTTAAATTGGTTGGATGATTGTAATTTTAATTTAGAGCATTCCATAAAAGGAATCAGGTCAAAAGGCCCCACGGTTTGAAAGTTATCACAGTTTTTTGATTTCTGGAGACATCCTAAGAATGCTTCAAAGTCAGGTTTAGGGCATTAAATGACCTCATATAGGACCAAAAATTGGGGGAAGATCGAAGCTGGTCCATAGGGCTATAGAGCACTTTGAGAGCTTTCAAAAAATGTAAACGGTTCGTCAATCAAAGCTACAGATCAAAAGTTATGCCTCCCAAAAGTTTGGTTACCATTTCTGGATTCTTCTAATTTTGTGCCAACTTCTAATGCAACTTTTGGAACCTTCTACTTTTTCGGTGGATGCCAACTAGCACTTTCTAGAATGTATTCCTAATCCTTAACCCTTCGAGGTCTATTTAAGAACATTTTCGGCATTGTAAAAGGCAGTTAGGAGTGGAGTTTGAGAGAAGGTAGTGGGAGAAGAATTTATCTTTAGATTTATGCTATTGTAAGTCCATAGGGCATATTTTGGAGTCTGTTTCTCTGCGCTAAGTGTACTAGCATATTTTCACAGTTAATAAATTTTTCTCTTTCTTGTTGTGTTCATTTTGTACTTGGGTTGTGTCCCCATCACATTTTGTTCACAATATCGATCAGTTCAGGATTTTGTTGAACTTCATCAATTTTTCTATTGTAATAATCTTCGCTCCCTAGTGGAAATTGAGAAGTCATTCTTGTTGGTGACTATCTTTCTTGATTTGATTGTTTAATTTGTTTGGTTTGGTTGGTTTGGTTTTCAATTTGTTTGGTTTGGTTGGATTGGTTTATCACAAGTGGACTCACATATATTGGATTAATGAATGTGTATAAGGAACTAACTTCAATTTCTGGATTAGCAATAGTTCATGATTTTGAAGATTTTGGAGTTGCAATTTGTCTCGATAATATTGCACTCATTTATGTGGGAATTGTTCTTTACCCTCCTATTTGCAAAGAAAAAGGTTTGTTTGTTCTTGTTTTTGGGATACTAACAAATTTCCTTGGTGACATGAGTGATGAGTCTAACCTTATCGAAATCTTTTCATGTTGCAAAATGAAGAAAATCTTGGATCAAACATTAATGGAAATTTTAAGCAAGATGGGAAGTCACTCAAACAGGATAGATCATAATAAGATCTTTGAAGTTGGTGAAGAAAGGATGTAAATATCCTGATAATTAATCACAAAATAGCTCAATGACATTTGTTTGGTTGGACTTAAAAACTTGGTTATTTGTAAACAAAATGATAATGGAAAGAAACATCTTGCTTAAGTTTGAAGGAATTATGACCATTTGAATTCTCTCAATTTGCAAAATGTAGATCAAGAAAAAGGATAACCAAAAGTGTTGTTTCTTTCTTAAAATTTGAAGTGCAAATAGCCTCTGTTTGCAAGTTTCCTATAGATGTGCTATACAATTTGTTGATTGCATTTCAAAAATAATCCAGTGCACCATTTCAAGTTCCATATACATTGTTTTTAGTTTCAGAAGTGTTGTTCTAAGAAAGTTATGTGCCATTTGAAAGGATTTATGCAATTTTTTAACAATGTGAATGTGTTGTTTCATCTATAGATATTGTCATTAATGATTTTATCCAATTTTGTTTGAAGTTTATCATTTTTAAATGTTCTTTTGACTAAAAAAATAACACATTCAAACTCAACAATTTGGAAAACATGAAGGAATAAAATATTCATAAGCCTAAAACCAAAAATGATTTCCTAACAATGGTTCTGAAAAGATTGGTGACTAAAAGGTTTTAGTTTGAACATTATCACCTTGCATCCCATTACAAATGCAAGTCAAAGGCTTTCCCTCTCACTAGCCTCGTTAAGGCAAATTCTCAGGAGGAAGGCCTTACTATAGCTATGTAACTACCTACTAAAACAAGAAAAGCAGAAATCCAAAGTAGGTTGGGGAATTTGATAACCCTAAAAGGGTGAGAGCATATCCCTTCTACCTCATCTTTCTAAAACACACCAAACAAAAATTCAATTTACAAGCCCTTACTCTAAGAAAGACAAATGGGCTCCTAATTAAACTAAGTTTTGAACTTTGAGAAGCCACAATCTAAGCAATATAAAGGATCTAGGCTTACCTTGTCCATAGCTAGCAAAGGCCAGGTGCATTTTTAAGGGTCTTTATGCTTTGTCTCCATGGTTTTTTGATGCCTTTTCATCTCATGTTCATTTGAAATCTGATTATGTTTGAAATCCTAATTCTCCTAAAATTTGGCTAAGTCTAAAATTTTGGAAGCTTGAAAATTTGTAGAATCTTTATCTTAACTCTGAGAGGGTTGGAACATATCTCAAATGAATCATCATATATATTTAAAATATATCTTAAGTATAAGAGTTTATACTTAAATGATATATTTCAAATATAGGAGCCTAGAACCTGCTTTCCTACAACTTGCAACCAAACAACAATCATGAATATCAACCAGTTTCGAGAAATAATCAACTTATTCAAACACATTGTAGCAATGACCATATCAAAAGTCAAATTTCAAAAATAGAGAATGTAATCAAATACACTGCAAAACTAAACATATCTGCTACACGAAATAACAGATGCGCTATGAAAACATTTAGAAGGAACAAATGTGCAAAAAAATAGAAACAAAAACACTATAGCAGATTATAGGTGCATGAAAACAATCGAGTAGTGGGAGTTTTTGCTATTTGTTTTCATTTTTGAAGCATGTTTGAATGCATTTGATAGGTTTTTAGTCTCCTTATGATGTACCTTTAAGCCTGTAAAGAAAAAAATAAGAAATAAACCTACAAAGAAACAAACTTGAAAAGAAACAAACATGCAAAAAAAAAAACAAAAAACTATAAACAAAAAAAGAACATAAAAGAACGATGAACAACAAAATGAAACACAAGGCCTTTCAAAGTTATATTTGATGAATTTTTTTTTTTTGCAATTTTGAAGCTTCTTGTAGTTTCTTCTTAAAGTGCCTCCAAGTTGACAATGAATCAAACCTACAAAACTTTTTAAAAAAAAAAAGAAACATGAGGCTTTCAAGCCCCACAATGGGTGCCAATATGTACACAGTGGAAAATTGCATATTCATGAGACTTTAGTTTAAGTGTGTGAGAGTAAGTTAATCCAAAGAATAGGTAGCAAATATAAATGAAACAACTCTCTCAAATCAAGAACATCTCATCTCTCCCTAACTACTATGGCTAATTTTCTCTCAGTTCAAGCATCTTAGTGACATCCTAGAATGGGATATTGTATATATAACATGAAATGATGCAACACTAGCATGAATATACAAACTAACATGAACATGCAAATGAAACTATGAACTACAATAACAAAGCATAGATATGATATTTCTCTACAAATAAAGATCCTAAAAATGGCAATGATAACAATGATAATAATAATGCATATGCTTCTCTCAACAATGAACTATAATACCAATGCCTAAAAACTTGATGGTTTTTCTCTAGAAATGCCTTGTATTTATAGATGTTTCAAAGGGATTGGGGTTAAGTTTGGTTTTTACCAAGGGTAAAGGTTAAATAATAAAATAATAATATCCATGAACCCATTTTGAATAAAATATTCATTATGAAGAATCCACTTCAAATATTAAATTATTATTTGAATAAAATAATGATATCCATGAGATTCACTTTGAATAAAGTATTCATAATGGAGAATCCCACTTCGAATATTAAATTATTATTTTGAATAAGATATGATTTTCATGATCCCACTTTGATTAAAATATGATTTTAGAGATATTTGAATATAAAATTGATTTTTGAGGATAAATGTCAATTTTAATTTCTTTAAAATTGAATTTCATGTGTAAATTTCAAATGGGTTCAAATAGTTGATTAATTTGAATTTTTTATTTTAATGAAATTTGATTGATTTATCCTCAATTCTCCAAAATACATATGATTTTAACCTTAAAACCCTTGCTAATTTGGTGAAAGGCCCGATTAAAAGATGTGCCCAATTTTAGGTATCTACAACACCAACTTAAACTTTATAAACTTTCAAATCAATAATTCAATAAACACATCAAACATCTTAATATCCAACTTATAACAGCACTCAAAATGTTATCTCATTGTTTCTTAATATACCGAGTATCAGAGTAATCATCTACCTTATAAAAAGTTTCAGTATAAAATAGTTAACATGTAAGAAATTGAGAAAAATGAAAACTAATAAAATAATCCAAGAGAGCTTGATATGAAGGATGTTACCATAAACCAAATGAGCTTCACAATTGATCAACAAGAATGGAGACAAGAGATTTTGAAAGGGGAAAGAAAAGAAAACCCCTTGTGTAATATTATGAATGGAAGGAAAAAGTCCTAAGAAAGGAGAGAGAGAAGGTGGCTCAAATAGCTCATTACAATAACATCAAGATAATGTGTAGAAGAAGCATATTAGAATGTGAGAGAGACATCTCGTTTATAGAGATGAGAAAGGAGTTGCATGTGGTTGCATGTGTAACTCCCATTTCTATGAATGCCACCATTCATAATAAGTGTGTCCAAAGTGTCAAGATTCTCTTAAGGAGGATAAACTAATTTCTTTTATAAAATGAATTACAAAAGGGAGTTATCCTCACATGTGGACTAGAGGACAAGTAAATGACATGTCTTTCACATGTGTACTAAAGGATAAAATACATAAGGGATACCTTGGTTTATCCCATTTAATAAATACATACAACAAAGGAAAGGTTGCTACTTCTAACATCCCTCTTTAATATTTACTTGTGGAGATTGCACTAAAGGGAGTTAAACCCAATTTACAAAAGTACAACTTGGTGTTTTTTTTTAAACATCTTCAATTAGCATGGGTACATCATTGGAGAGTAAAGAGAAGTGGATAGCCCTTCAAGTGTGTTACATCTTCAAGTGGATTCATGTGGCATAGTATCTGTAAATAATGATGTCTTGTATGTGCCTTGATGGATTACTTGAAACATAGAAACAAGAAACAAGGCAACTATCCACAAGGATAATTTCATCTTATATTCAAGTTAGAAACTTTTTAAGTAAACTGAAATAGAGTGATAAATATAAGTGTAACTTGGTACCACAAAGAAATCAAGATAAATCATATTCTACAAAGAACAAATACGTTATCAAAAACTCTCAAGAAAGGACCATAGAAATGGATAGCTAATGAATCCAACATCAATAATGCATCAATCATGTGGATATAGATAGTCCACTATTAAGTCATCTCACTGCAAATTAATGGGTGATCAATCCATAACATTCATGACTCCTAATTTAAGCAATGAAGTATGCAAAACATTATACTTTATGATTTCAAAGATACCAAAGGGAAGGATTGTGAGTATTAACAATAGATTGCTTTCAAATAAGAGTAAAATGCCTTCAAGATGGGTTAGATTAACTAAAATTGGAGGGAAACTCCAAGGATAAATTGTATAAACCATAAAGTGCCAATATGGAAATAGAATGATGCTAGAAAAGCATAAACTACATTTATGTACCAATCAATAGAAAAAAAATGATGAAGGCAATAGTTTATAATAACTCATAATCCCAACGAATAAGAAAGAAAAAAAAAAAATTTACAAATGTGAAATATATAACAATGCACTCATATTTGACAAGTCACAAAAGACACAATAATTTGTATGTTTATCAGGATATATATGTGGGCCCCCATATATATTCACAAATAAATATACTTAAAATATCATGGTATGAAATCATGCAAATATAATTAAGATCATAAATTCAATAGTTAATAGAAGATAATTTCTAGGCAACATACTAAAGAGAAATTATAAAGATAATGAATGAGGAACATTAACATCAACCTGTATTTGCAGCAATTAATCCTCCTAGGTTGAAGTCCACCCATTCTAAAAATTGATCTCTTTTACTAAGTAATTATTGAAACCATTTAGTTTTTCTCTTAACAAATTTATTACTAGAAGAAGAGTCATGATGTATGAATGCATCATTTGTTTCAACATTAGCTTCATTACCATTATCAATATTAACATTATTACCATGATCTATAAATGCATCATTACCTTTACCACTATAAGAAAGAATAGGAAGAATAAAGGTAGATATATGAGAACTAGGGTTTAGAGAAGAAGGTTGGTCCTCCATTAACACAATTCTGCTTCCATGAAACTATTCATTTTGAGCATTAGAAAAATCATGTGCATCATTTTCTGCAATACAAACATTTAGTGCTATTTTCACTTTGTTAGTAATAGGATTATAAGCTTGATAACCTTTGGTATTTTGTATTTTTTCACTCATGCACCTAGTACATGAAATCTTATATGGAGCAACAGTAGGTAAATTTTCAACCATATTAGATGAGACACAATTAGTAAGCCTTTCATGCTTAATATTAAAAGCAGTATTTTCGTGCAAGGAGTGTCTTAAATAAGTAAACCCAAAAAATTTAAATAAGTTATCATGACCTAACTTAGCATTAACAAAAACTTCATTAGTGTTAGGATAAATAATAGAGCACATGTCCCTATGAAATTCAACTTTGTAATCTTTACATAATTTAACAACAGAAAGAAGATTGTATTTCAACTTAGGAACATAAAGGACATCATGTAATTTTCCATTTGGAATACTAATATTACCAAATCTTTCAACTTTGCAACTATGATTATCAGCTAATTGAATTGGAATATTAGAAGGATTAGGTTGCAAAGAATCAAATACTTCTTTATGAAATGTAACATGTTGAGATGCACCAGTATCAATGATCCATTCCAATTGTTTAGAAACATTGTAACTAATAGTAAAAGAATGATGAGATGGATGAGAGTTTTGATTATTGTTGCTGGTAGGTTGCTTATCTTTTTGTTTTTTAAAATAATTATTAGTTACATGACCATCTTTCCCACAATAAGTACATTGGGGTTTTTTATTATATTGATTAGGATGATTATTATTATGATTTTTGTTTGGATTATTATTATTAAGATTATGATTATTGTGATTATTATTATTATGAGTATTGGGAGAGTCATTATTAGAAGATTTGAAATTTTGATTTTGACTTTTAGACACAAAGGCATGTTCATTAGACCTAAGAGTACCAAGTTGTAACAACTTAGCTTCCTCTTGATGCAACAAATTTTGAAAAATACTATATATTAATTGAGTAGAAAAAGTAGGAATAGAAAGTTGAGAATGAACATTAGTAATAAATTGTTGAAATTGCCTAAGAAGACATTTTTTTTAAATAATGATAATTAAACTAATATCGGTGAGAGTAATGCCTAGACCAATTAGGTTGACTTTTAATATAATCAAACTTAAGTAGAAATTCATCCATAGAATTAAAATCAGTATACCTTAAGTCTTCCAAATTGTCTTGTAACTGAATCTTGCATGATTCTGATGGTCTGTCATATGTTTGCTTCAAAATATCCCAAGCTTCATGGGCAGTAGTGCAATGAGAAATTAGAACATATAAATATGGGTTAAGAGATATACTAATGAGACCAAGGGCTTCCTCATTTTTAGTATTCCATGCATCTTTTTCATCTTGTGTAGCCGAGGTACCAAGAACTTCAGAAGGGTCAGTAGCAACATCTAAAATATGCTTAAATTGAAAAATGAAGGAGAGATGTGTTTTTCAGGCATGATAGTTTGCATTATTTAACTTAATTTATGGAATTAAAGTCGACATGATTTCAAAATCAATCGTAAAAAATTATCTCACTTGGTTAAATGAATTTAAATGTGAAAAAATTATATTCCTCCTCTTATATATGAAACAATTCTTTTAAATTGTGATGTGAATATCAGGATTTAACTGTGTGATTTTTGAGTCAAACTCGATGACCCATGTTTCATGAGTAGTGATTCAACATGAATCCATCTCTCATGAGAATAAATGGAACACTTAGCACTCATTGGATCTAGGTGATGCTCACAGGGGTGAAGCACCGGGACTTCCTGGGACGTCCCGGTGCTTCACCCCTGTGAGCATCACCTAGATCCAATGAGTGCTAAGTGTTCCATTTATTCTCATGAGAGATGGATTCATGTTCAATCACTACTCATGAAACATGGGTCATCGAGTTTGACTCAAAAATCACACAGTTAAATCCTGATATTCACATCACAATTTGACTAGCTGTGGAAATCATCTCCTACTTATCAATTCTTTTAAATGTCAAAAAAAACTAAACTTTAAAAATCTTAACAAGTTTGATTTATTGAAAAAAATAGTAATTTAAAAACAAATCTTATAAAAAGTTTTAAATAAAACTAATACTGTTTGAATTTTTTTTTTAAATAAAAATGGACTTACTATTTATTATAAAAACTTTTTTTTGACAAATATTGAAAATATTGTCAAAGATTTCAAATGAAAACTTTTAAAATTGTTATTTTTTAATTAAAAATCTTAAGTTTTAAACCGATTTTTTATTTAAGGAAAGGGCTAACATGACTAATGAAAGACGAACCTTTTTTATATTTTGAAGTTCAAACTCTCGTTTAAAACAACAAACATGTGGAGAAAGAGAGATATATTAAACTTTTTTAAAGAGAAGAGTTTATAATTAGTTTAAAATTATGAAAGGGAGAAAAGACTAAATGAATTGTTTATAGTTGAAAGTAATTGTAGGATTATGATGGTGATTTAAAAGGACGTTATATATGACAATAGACAGTACATAAAATGATTACCCTGCAAAACATTCAAATGCTTATGCAAATTTATTAGATGTGGCAAAGATATGATCACACTGCAATAAAGAAATAAGTGCTAAAAAAAAGTTACAATTGAAAAGAATATTGGAAGGAGGTGTTACGATAATAAATAAATTACCATGCTGCAGAATATTAGTTAATCATGAGACATGCAAATAAACAAATTAGAAAACAACACAAATAGCCTACAAAGAAATGCTTAAAATACAAGTAGCTTAAAAAAGGTCAAGAGAATAAAAAGATGAAAAAACACAAATTGCAAATGGGAAAGGCCAATGAACTGGCTGACTTCGATTGATATGTAGTAGGGTTACAAGGTAGTAGGGTAGGCATAACACGACAGGGGTAGAAGGTAGCAAAAAGTGGGCACAGACAAGGGTAGAAAGTGGAAAAAAGTAGGAGTAACTAAGAAAGAGATTCCAAAGCTCTATTAAGAAAGAGGAGCTAAAGCTTACGCAACATCGACTTTATTAAGAAAGAGATTTCAATGGCAGGATCCAAATTTAATCTTCAATGATGCTACAAGAATGGTCACACAAGGGGGAAAGTAGGTTGACGTGATAAGGAGAGGTTGCAAAAACAAATAAGGAGAGTGGGACGATGGACAATAGGAGGAGTACGACAGGTAGAGTGGAAGGCACAGACGTCAAGTAGAATGAAGATAATGCTCATAGAAAAGAATAGTAGCTCAAAGAAATATCTCACGCAATGTAAGGAATAGCTCGTGCAAGAGGAGTAGGCTGAAAAATAAGCTAGAAATAATGAGATTTAGAAATATAATGAATTGAACAGAAGTAACGTTCCAAATGTTGGCCAAGACAAATATGATTGGCATAACTATTAATAGAAGAATGACAGAAAAAGTAATAATAATAGAAGAATGACAAAAAATAATAATAATAGAAGAATCAAATTTATAGTTATAGATGAAAGAAATGTTATTATTTGAATGAAATAAAGGAGTCAAACAAGGAATATATTCTTATTTGCAAGATAGATTGTATTTCCAGATTTAGCATAGATATAATTATTAACAAAAAATTGCAGAATATTCAAATTTTTATTTTTTTTAAATAACAACTTATAATTAAAAATAGAAGCAATATAAGCCTTTATCCTGTAGCAAAAGATTAGTAATGGGAAATAAACTTTGTATGAATTAGATTAGCGAAGAAATACAAATATATTGAGATCATTTTTATGATATGGAAGAATTAATTAAGATTTAAAATAAGTAAGACTTCTCCAAATGCATACAGATTTTAGATTTTAAAACCAAGTATAAATTAGTTGTATTTTTTGCAAATAAATATGAAAACAATTTAATAAATTTTTCAAAATGCAAAAGAAAATTAGTATTGCAACCTGCAAAGAAGAATGTTAGAGAAATGAAAGTAGATAAAAAAGAGAAAAAAGGTTAGATGATAATATAAAGAACTCTATGGCAGTAAAACTTCCAAAGAGGGTTAGAACAAAAAAAAACTAAACTTGTAGATTGAATAAAAAACCTACAAAAAAAATAGGAATGAATTTTTTTCTTCACTTCTCCTATCAACAAAGTTCTCCAATATGGTAACCTTCACAAAAGCTCAAAATGAAGATTAGAAAGCTCTAAGACCATGTAAGAAATTGAGAAAAATGAAAACTAATAAAATAATCTAAGAGAGCTTGATATGAAGAATGTTACCATAAACCAAATGAGCTTCACAATTGATCAACAAGAATGGAGACAAGAGATTTTGAAAGGGGAAAGTGAAGAAAACCCCTTGTGTAATATTATGAATGAAAGGAAAATGTCCTAAGAAAGGAGAGAGAAAGAAGGTGGAGCAAATAGCTCATTACAATAACATTAAGATGATGTGTAGAAGAAGTATATTAGAATGTGAGAGAGACATCTCTTTTATAGAGATGAGAAAGGAGTTGCATGTGGTTGCATGTGTAACTCCCATTTCTATGAATGCCACCATCCATAATAAGTGTGTGCAAAGTTTCAAGATCCTCTTAAGGAGGATAAACTAATTTTCTTTATAAAAAGAATTACAAAAAGGAGTTATTCTCACATGTGGACTAGAGGACAAGTAAATGACATGTGCTTCACATGTGTACTAAAGGATAAAATACATAAGGGATACCTTGGTTTATACCATTTAATAAATAAATACAATCAAGAAAAGATTACTACTTCTAACATAACATGAAATCAATTTTATAACACAAAAATCAATCGCACATTTGACACAAGTATTTAACGTAGAAATCCTATAAAGGGAAAAAACACTTGGGAACTAACAACCCAAATAATTTCAGTCTTTTGAAGTGAGTTTTGTTAGGAGCCAACCTTTTTAAAGGTTACATGCACATTTTTAGTGTGACCTTGTAAGAGGGTTTTCACCAAAGATCATATAGACCTTATCACTCCTTGACATTTCTAAAGTCTGGCCTTCTCTAAAGGACTTGAAAACATTATTGTTGAATGTTACCATATATGATTTCAAAGACTTGTTAGGTCCATGCAGTTAAGTGATTTTTCTTCTACAATGGTAAGAAAGTAATAGTCAAGTGATCTGTTAGGATTTGGCATTACCTTTCTTATTTATATTTTTGCTTCACTTTGTCTATTCTTCCTTCTGATTTCTTCTTGGCTAATTCACAAACTCACTTTTTCACTTAGCACTTCCTCTACTTGATCTTCTTAATTATGTTCTTCTCAGTTCACCCTTTGTCTTATTTTTTTGCTTCATTCACATTAGCATAATCAACAATTATCAACAACAAGAAACATCTTGTTTGTCCCTTTAAATAGCTAACTTTTTCCTTTCCAAAATCTTCTAGATTTTGCTACTTAACTACAATTGCATATCTTAGATTCATTGAATTTAGTTACTCATAAAATAAACTTTCTTCTTGAACTTCATACTCCATTTCATATTGTTAAATCTTCTCCATTAGTTCTCCTTTGAATTACTCTAGCCATTGATCTCATAATTGAATTCATCCTTATCTTTTAGACTTCTTGAACATTCTTAATTTTTACCAATTGTCAGTCTCAAACTAATCTCTTAAAAAAATATTATTCATGGTCATGCTTAGTTAAAACTAAAACTTAGTTGGTCAATACATGACTCGGTTAACATAGAAATTTCTTGGTTAACACTAGACTTCAACACTTCTTCCTCAGATACTTGGTGACAACTATAGTAGCTCAGTTAATATTATATTCCTTCATTCACCGTGTAGAGTATATTCTTATTTATACTTCTTTCTTAAGTTTATGTAAAGAAATCAAACCAACATTATATTGTCAAAGTCTAACTCATTCAAGTGTCCATTGAATACCATACACTTATCAACACTTATATCATCATACTTTCTTCAAAAACTCTTCATCAATCAAATGATATGGCATGTTGTTGAATTAGTATAACAGCTAACCAACTAAGGCTTGACATTAATGAAAACATAGCAACTAATATAACTCTTACATATACATTAATTAGTGTTATCATTTGGGGCTGACAATCTCCCCCTTTGATGGTAATGCATAAACAATATTTTAGATTACAAAACATTACATCATAAGATAATAAAATGTATGTATTGACAAGAACACAACTCTTCAACTCTCTAACTTGATTCAGGTTCTCTACACCAAATTTAACATTTTCAGCTCAGTGCCCACTTTGAAATATCCTCAACCTTTTGGTGTACTTCACTTTCTATTCAGTAGCATCACACTTCATATCAGCTTCTCTCCTCCATATAGATTCTCTCCCTAACTTTCTCATTACATCATCTCACTTATTGATTCTCTCCCCCTTTGACAACAATTCCAAAGGTAACTATAAGTTCCAATGTAAAACTTATAAAACCTTGTAGTAATACTATGTACCTTGCATGTACATATTACATCAATTTCATTACATTCACATTCCAAAACCTCATAAAAAATTCCCTAAAGAGTGAACTTTTGAATCAACTCCAGAAAGATATATGTTCATCCATGAATTAATGCAGCATACATCCTTTTTTAGTGAATCGTGGATAGGGGAAGGACCCCTAACTTACCTCTTAGATACTTAAAAGAATCCCTAGATAATGGCTTTATGGATATGTCTAAAATTTTCTCCTTAGAATTCACATATTCTAGCCTTACTTGCTTCTCTTGTACTTTCTCCCTTGGATAATGATACTTTCTAGATATATGCTTGGTTTTTGCATGCATCATATGATTCTTGGATATGTTTAATGCACTTATGTTATCACAATAGATAGTGACTGGCTCAGTAACTTCTTCTTTTAGTCCTTTCAACAATTGCTTAATCCAAACGATATTTGAAAAATTAATTGCAATAGAAACATATTGAGCTTCACTTGTAGGTTGTGATATGTAACTTTGATTCTTTCTCAACCATGTGATCAATCTTTCTCCTAAAAAGAAAGCTCCACCACTAGTATTTTTTATATCATCAACATTTTCAGCCCAATCAGCCTTAGTGTAAACTATAAGTTTAAAATCACCTTCTTGTTTTTACCACAATCCATATTATTTTGTTCCTTTTAGGTATTTGAATATCATTTTAACAATAGTCATGTGTGTTTCCTTTTGATCATAGGAAAACCTTGCAAAATTACCAACTACATATGAAATATCAAGTCTACTATGCACAACATACAATATTTTCTCAATCATTGATTGAGCTATTGTGTCTCATTTATTTTAGTAGTAGTATCCCCCTTAGATAATTTACATACATTCACAATAGGTGTACTGACTAACCTTCACTCATCCACCAAATATTTTCAAGATCTCCTTAATGTACTTAGACTATGTCACATATATGCCTCCTTTTGTTTGATTAGCTTTTAAACCAAGGAAAAACTTGATCTCACCAAACATAGACATCTCAAAAACTTTATTCATTTCATCAAAAAATGATTTGCACAAAAAATCATTCTAGCACAAAAAAATTTATCATCCAAAAATATTTTAGCAATAAGTACCTTATTTTTAGCTTCACTCTTCATGTACTGGAAACCATTCTCACTAATTCTGACAAATCCAATATTTATCAAATATTAATGTAGCCTTTCATACCATTCTCTTAGTGCTTGCTTCATTCCATATAGTTCTTTTTAGCTTGCATACAAGATACTTCCATTTTGGCTCTATAAACCCTTTTGTTTGTTCAATGTATACCTCTTTCTCTAGTACTCCATTTCAAAATGTAGACTTAACATCTATTTGATATACCTTGAATTTATTGTAAGTTGCATATGCCAATAGAGTTTTGACTCCTTCTAGTCTGGATATAGGTGCAAAGGTCTCACCATAATCAATACCTTCTTCTTGGGTGCATAACCTTTACAAACTAATATGGCCTTGTTCCTTACAACTCCTTTATTCACATTTAGTTTGTTTCTGAAAATCCACTTTGTTCCAATTAAATTCTTGTCACTAGGTCTTGATACCAGTGTCCATGTGTTTTTGATTAAGTAAAATAGGTTTTACAAAGATCCTGAAACCCAAAAGTTTTTACAACATTTCTAAAATAGAAATATTAAGAAAAGTCTAGCTATAATGCATCTACTTATCAAAATCCAAACCCAAACAACAGGCCTGGGGCCAGGATACAAAAAACCAACAACACTAGAAACTAGTGTCCATGTGTTATTCTTTTCAATCTAATCTATTTCTTCATTCATAGCATTGATTGGATCTTCATTATCAACTATATATTTTGTAGTACTTAGCTTAAACTCAAAAATCAAATAAGTATTATCTTTTAACTTACTTGTAGTCATGACTCCAACACTCTTATCTCCAATGATTTGTTTAGGGGATTGGCTCTTTCTCACATACTTTTCCATGACAGATTTGGATTTTTAATCTTTAGCCTTATCATCGGTTAGTTGGAGCTCAACAAACTACTTAAATTATTCTATTTGTGACTCAAGAATGCAAGTTGATTCTTGGTGGCACCCTACTATTGATCAGAGGTAGTATCAAGTGCATCTTCATATACATACACATACTTTTTATAATCCTTAAGTTTTATCTTTCTCTCTTCATCATTCTTATCTGTAAACTCATCAATTCTCACATTTTCACTCTTAATCATAGTGTTAGTAGCATTATTCAAACATGTGTATGCCTTGCTACTAGTAGAGTAACCTACAAATATCCCTTCATCACCTTCATAATCAAAATTTTCATTCCTTTAATATTTATGGATATAACACATACTTCTAAATATTTTGAAATAACTTATATATGGTGTATGACCGTACCAGAGTTCATATGGTGTCTTTCTGGTTCCTTTGTTTAATTGAACTTGGTGAGAGAGTATATATTGCAATTCATATGGCTTCTCTCTAGACTATTTGTGCAACACCTTTTTCAATCAATGACATTCTAGCACAATCAAAAATTGATCAGTTTCTCCTTTCAGCAATTCTATTTCATTATAGAGTCCTTAGTGCAGATAATTATCTCTTAATTCCATTCTCAATATAAAAAATTAGTGAGTTCATCAAAAATAAATTCACCACCTCTATTTGACCTTAGGAATTTCAATTATTTACCAATTTCCTTTTCAACTCTACCTTCATACCATTCGAACATTTGAAAAGCATCATATTTAAAATTCAAAAACATTACTATCATCATTCCTAAATAATCATCAACAAAGAGTATGAGATATCTATCTCCATAATATCTCTCAACTCTCATTGGTATAGAGAAATCAATATGTGCTAGCTCCAAGATATCATTAGTTGAATTTTATTTGCTCGAAAAAATAAATTTAATCATCTTACTAAGTTGACATTTCTTGCACATAGAATTATCAAGTTTATGAAGATTCAGTAAGCCTCTCACTTTCTTCTTTTTGCCAATTTTGACCATATTTTCAAAATTGACATAGCATACATCTTCAACTTTTGCAAACAAACATGTATCAACTATATGATCTAGGTAAAATAGTTTAACTCTTTTTTTCTCTCTAGTTCAAATCAAATTTTCATTGTCAACATAGATATTTACTTTTCTATTCTAAAACTCCAGCTTATGACCTATATTATTCAATTGAGAAACACTTAGTAGATTTTACTTTAGTCCTTGAATCTAGTATGCATCATTACATCTAATTTTATCATTTAGCAGAAAAGTACCTCTACCTTTCATAGGACATGAAACATCATTTCCAAGTTTAACAACTTCACCATCATGCTCCTCAAGTTTATCAAACTTACTTACATCTCCAGTCATGTGATGTGAAGATCCACTATCAATAATCCATGTGTTACTTTTACTAACATGAGAAATAAGGTCTTTTTATTCCTCACACCTTTCCTCATTTGGATCTTCTTTAACACTAACATACACCACTTCTACTCCTTTTTTATCTTCTATATCTGACTCAGTGTGCTCTTCCTCTACAATGTAGCATGACTTCTTCCCTTAGTCTTTGTAGTCATTTTTTTTTTTGTATTTGTGATCCTTCTTGTCATTTATATCACTCATGTTCTTGTTAGGACATCTAACATAAAAATAACCAACTTCATTTCATTTAAAACATATCATGGGTCATTTACCTTTAAATTTTCCTTTACCTCTCGATAGTCTCCTTGTAAGAAATGCTTCAATTGTTAGCCCCAATTGATGATGCAGCTAAGAATGCTATGAATGTATGTAAAAGAGTCATATAAGTTGTTATATTTTCATTGATGCCAAGCCTTAGTTTATTAAACATTATGCTACTTTAGTAGAATGCCATATAAATTTGATAAATGAAGAGGATTTGAAGAACCTATGTTGAAGATAGAGTTAATAAGTATGGTATTCAATGCACACTTGAATGAGTTGGATAATGAAATTATAATGTTGGTTTGATTACAATCATGTAATATTTTAATGTAATGTGTTATACAAGCTATACTGAGTGATAAGGTTAAAGAAGAAAGATAGTATTCACTAAGTGACTACAATGTTCATTGAGTGTTTGGTTAAGCAAGTGAAAGTTTAGTGTTAGTTGAATGAGTTCAGTATTGATCGAGTGATGTTTTACTTGAGTGAAATGTTATGTTCACCAAGTAATAGCAAGAAGAACAAGTTTGTAACTATGGAATTTGAAGCCAAATTTTGGTAAAATAAAGAATGTTTGAGATGATCAAAGGCATGAATCAAAGTTTCTTATAATATCTACAAGTGGAAAAATACAATGAAGATCTAACTATGGAGATTGAAGAAGGATAATGATGGGAGCATAGTTCTATGAAAGTTCTATTTTCTAAGTGGCTAAAAGAAATGAATCTGAGATTGATGGTTGTGACAAAATGACAATAATTGGAATAATATGGAAGCACACAGACTAATATTTAAAGAGTAATTGAAAAAAAAAATTGGCTACTAATGTTGTTTGACAAATATTAAGAAAGGATTCAAAGTGTGAAGTTTTTGAAGAAAAGAAGAGCCAAGTGAACTAAGCAGGGAAAGAGAAGGTCAAAGTAGAGTTAAGTGAAATAGAAAAGATTGAAGGTGTGAATTAGCCAATAAATAGATCAGAAGGAGGAGATCGGGAATAAAATGAGCAGAAAGGAGATTTGAATAAGTAGGGTAGTCTTTAATCTAATAGATCAATTTATAATGTTACTTTATGATCATTGTAGCAAAAAAATATTGTTAACCGAGTGGACCTAACAAGTCTGTGAAATTTTATATGGTAACATTTATTAGTGATTTTTGTAGGTCCTTTAGAGAAGGCCACTCTTAGACAACATCAAAGAGTGATGACATCTAGATGATTGTTACACATTTTTATCACCATGCAAAATGGGTAGGTTGAAAAGCCATATTTCTTAGGCTGGTGAGAATATTTTTTTCTAACTCATTAATACCCATGCAATCAAGGGATACATAAAATGTTGTCCATGCTTTATTGTTATATATTGAGGTTTTAATCTTCTAAATCCACATAACTTATGGTTACACAAATTTCATTATAATCTTTATATTCAATGGGTCCCATTTGTCACGAAATTAGAAGAATCATGAGGACCTTTGATCTTCAATGGATTGAAGGTTGTCGCTATGTTTCCAATGAAACTATAAGTTCTTTTTCCATGGTGGCAAGGTGAAAAACAAACACATAGCATGGTGGACCCTATCCTTAGTTCTAGCAAAATGAATCGTGCATCTTCCAAGTCGTTGATCTTCCCATGATTGATGGTGCTAGCTATGTCGTCATACAAAGCTATGAGGTATTTATCCAAAGCAACATAGTGAGAACTTACCACATAGATATATGGATTTAACCTTAGTGGTGGACAACAATATGATGAAAGTCATGTCAAAATAGGCTGACATACAAATGCATTCCCATTGGCCAGAGGAGTTGACGGTACAAGAAAACATCAACCTTTGATGATCGTAGATCTCAGTTGATCTAACATATGTCTCTTTTTTTATATGAAGTTATGCATTTGTTACCCATGATGAAAAAGTAAGGAGGTGACATGTGTCAAAGGTTTGATGACATAACAGGCAGGGTCGTAAGATCCTAGGTGATAAGGTAGGGTGGGCCCAGGAGCATAAACAAGGAAAAGTGCACATGTTGTTTTGAAGCCTCGATGCTATGGTGGGTAGCATGTCATGAGATCTCAGGTGCCATTCATGTGGGTTATGATCTTATGATGCATGGTCTGTCATAAGATCATGAAGGATAAATATCAAGTTGTCGATGTTATGCCAGTAAAGGAAAGGGGTGGTTGTAAGGTTGTAAAGGGCCAAAAGGGCATGTTCTAATGCTATAATGCATGGTTGTCATATGGTCATAGAGCTATTTTCATGGGCCTATGACACTGCAATACAAAGGGGGTTTCCAATTGTCATAAGATCATAAAAGCTAGGGTTTTCATGATAAGATGTTATGAGGGGTCTTCCTCCCAACATGTTGTAAGGTCGTGATATCAAGAGATCAAGAGTCAAAGTTAGGGTTGAATTTTTTATTATGTGTACAACCTTGACAAATGAACCAAAGGTGGCACACCTGGCCTATCATGTTATAACATGTGGATATGTCTTGGAACTTAATTAAATTTTGCCCCAAGGTGGCAAAGTATCAATTCAAAATGAAGCGATGCGAGTTGGCATTAATCAAGGGGACAAGTTGGTGATCCAAATGGCTTAGTTTTAATGAATATCTAATCTACAGTTGATTATGGGGATGATGGAGACCAAATCAAATCACTTCCATGGGATTATCACCAAGATATATGATCTTTTCTTAAATTCAAAGTTATGACTATTAATGTTATGTCGAGGGGGTGGTTGTGGATTTGATCTTTGAATGCCACAAGAAACAAAAGGAAGTTAAGGTACTCTTACAACATGTAGTACTTGGCTTTCTCATGATTTTTCTCCTGATGTTTCCCATAATGGGAGGTGTAAAACTTAATGGTGAATGTAATTCTCTGAGATATAGGTACTCTCCCATTGATTTTTTGACATGTGCCCCTCCCATATGAAGCTTGTTGCAATCCTGATCTATTTAAGGATTACCAAGATGTGGAGAAGAGGCTGGAATTTTGAAGAATTATGTAAGATATCATTGTCAAGATCTCTTAGGAGTCCTTCATGTCTTTCTTAGCACATCACTTTATTTTGATAGTCAATTTGGATGAATGTTGTTCAATGACCTATAAAATTTGAATGAAGGAATAGTCTTAAAAACATTATTGTTTCTTCTTGTGGCTCAAGTTTTTCTAATTTGATAGAATTTCTTGATATTTTTCTCTTTGAATCCATGGATTTTGTTTCATTTTTGTAACTACAAGTGGGATTTGATTATTCATATAGGTTACAAGTTGAGATACTCTATTTCCATTCAAGTTTGTGACATCATGATTATTAGCATTCCCTTTAACATCTTGTTTGGATTGCATCCTTCTTGTGAAATATGTATATGTGAATGATTATTTGCAATATTGAGTTCTTTTCAGCTACCTAGAAGTGTTTCTTCAAGTCAAACCAGCAATACCTTCATCCAACCATTCGATGTATCACCTCTTTAAATTTTTAGTTTCTACTCTCCAAGCAATCCTTCTATCCCTCTTCCCTTCAAGTTTACTTTCTTGTTCAAAGAAGTAAATTAGTGAAACATCAAGAGGATCTAGCCTATAACCCAGATATTCACTCCTAATTTAGGTATTTCCCACTACCTAGGAGTGTTTCCATGTTACTTGAAGTCGACTAAGTTAGAATCCATCCATAGGTGCAACTTCAAGAGATAACAATGATCTTTTGGTGTAAATCCTCTCACAAGGTCACATTAATAATGTGTATTTATACCTTTGACAATGTTAGCTCCTAGAAAAGCTTAATTTAGAAGAGTGAAAATTTTGGGTTGTTAGTCCCATGTGGGTTTTCCCTTTATAGGGTTTCCACGTTAAAAATATTGGTTTCAAATGTGTGAAATTTTTTATGTTGAAAGTTGATTTTCATTTTATTTACTTTTTACTACAAGTTAGTAACAACTAAGTTTTATTACTAACATTTGGTAATAATAAAAACAATGAATGAATAGTTTGGATTAATTTATTTACAAGTGTTAATTGTGAAGTTGAATGAGATTTCCAAGTGATTACTTATGATGTTTATGAAGTTTGTTTCATACTAAAGTGTTTGAAGGGATTGTAGGATAATTAAACATAATTGATTCATCCACCACCCCTCAATTATCTAACAATTGGTATCATAGCACAATGCCTAGAGAAAGAAGTTTAAAGGAACTTAAGCTAAAGATCAGAATATGTATAAGAGAGAGGTAACAAATCCAAAAAAGGATAATTTCTCATCATGAAAAGATAGAATGAGGTTACACCTATTTGGAATTTGAGATAATATTACTCATTGGTTGAACAATGGATATACTACATCTCTTGCTCCTGTGATAGTGGAACAGATGACTAAAAAGAGGAATGTCAAAAGATTGATGATTGAGATTACATATGCACTTAATGATGTTGAGTTTGATGATATTAAGAACTAGACAAATGCTAAATAGATGTGGGACAATTGACACTTGTACACAGTGGAGACCCAAATGTGCTAAAAGATAAAGCTAAAAGTCTTAAAAGGCAAGTATGATGACATTAGAAAGAAAGAAGGTGAGAATGTGCATAATATGTAAAATAAATCAAAGAAGTTGTAAGTTAGAGGTGTTGGAGGAATTATTAGTGACGATGAAATTGTAAGTAAATTTCTTAGAACTCTTATGCCGATATTTGCTATCAAAAATTTTGTAATTCAAGAAGTGAGAGTTATGCCTAGTTATGTTTTGAAACTTGATAGTTTAATTAGTTGGTTGACTACATTTGAATTGAGAAATTATAATAACATTATGGTTACACATGGAAATTCTTTTAAGTCTTCACTAACCATAAAAATTTCAAAGAAAGAGAAGAAAAGGAAGGAAGAAAGAAAGCCTAGATGTGAAGATGATCTAGATGAACTTGAAACATTACTTACAAGAAGGTTATCAAGAGGTAAAGGTAAATACAAAGGTAAACTATCCCTGATTTGTTTCAAGTGCAATGAAGTTGGTCATTTTCTACTAAATGTCCTAACAGAAGCAAGAGTGACAAAAATGACAAGAAAGATTACAAGTATAGGAAAAACGTAGACTATAAATACAAAGGGAAGAAATCATGCTACATTACTGAAGAAGACCACAACAAGTCTAGTATTGATGAAGAAAAGGAAGTAATTGAGATGGTATATGTTTCTATCAAGGAAGATACCTATGGAGAAAGGTATGAAAGTGAAATTGTCCTTATTTCACATATTATCAAGAATTATTCATGGATTCTAGTGGATTCTCACATCACTAACTAGTGACTTAAGTAAATTTGATGAATTTGAGGAAACCGATGATGTTGTAAATGTTAACTTAGGTAAGGATGTTCCTATTGGAATAGTAAGGATATATAAGATGTTGAGGGGGTGGGGGGGTGGGGTGTGGGGGAAGGAGGAAAATCAATATCCTCTTAAAATTTCATTCTCAAATAATTTAAAACTTTCTCTTTCCATCTCCTACAACTTGGTAATTACTAATACTTTGTATCAACATTTTATAAATAAAAACAAGATTACTAATTTAACATTCATAATCTAAAACTTGTAAGGTCATGAAACATAACACATAACACAATCATTTGGTATCACAAAAACCCTTGGTTAGAAGGAAAATTGTGGTGAGGATGGTATCCACAAATACATCACTATTGTAGTAAGAGGTTGCCTTATTAGGGATACACTATTTTTCACTTTTGGTGACTTACACAATTGAGATTATACAATATAATTTATAAGGATATATATTTTACAAGGATTTTACAACACTCTTCAAGTGTGTCCTCGATTAAGAGATTATATATAAGATTATTAAGTCCACCTTTTTCATAGATTTAGGAAACTACTATGGTGATTAAATAGAAATAATTATCTTTACAATAGAAACTTACTTGCCTAATTAGATCCCTCTTCTGCTCTATAATTATCACCTTCTTGTGATAGATATCTAATTCATTCCAAATCTACCATTGTCTCTAATCTCTGACCTATGTACTGAATTTCTTTTTCAATCCTTACTCTACAACAACAAAATACTTTGATATTTCATAAACAAAAATACTTCTCCCAAAAAAAATATAACCCACAACTTCAAAACCATTATATACTACTTTTATAATTTTCTTTTTTCATTTTTTAGGTTGACCTAATCAGGGTTTTAGAACATCCTAGAATTTTTGTTTGATCATGATCAATGGTTCTAGAATCATTCAAATTTTCCTCCATTTACATCTTTATTTTTATTGGTCCTCCCAACCTTGTAATCAACAACAATCAATTCACAATATTAAATAAAATCTTTTCAAATCTTTACCTCAATTCATCTAAACTATTTTCCTTGGTCTGTAGGATTGTGTAGCATTAGAATTTGTGCCAATTCCAACTCTAATGTTGTCCATGTGTCACTTGGTAAATATTGTGTTCTCACATACTAAAACTCAATAAACATTTGTTCAACATCCTTTCTGTATCTTAGTAAAGTATGTACACAATCAGTTCTGACTTCTCTTTAGCTCAGTAAAAATTGAATTTTTTGGTGAATACTTGAGCTCAATTAACTCCTCTTCACTACTAAGGTAGTATAGTAGCTCAGTTGCAATACACAATTTTGACACTAATAGGCAATATGATTCTTTATATAAGTAACAACATAAACATTATGTACACAGATAACTTGATCTTTACAAAATTTTACCCATGTTCATATGCTTCCTCACAATATAACTTTGGTTTTTCAAAAAAAAAATTATTTGCAGTATACATATAATATTTATATATCCTTATAACTTTGAAATATATACAAACAAACATATACATGTATTCCCCATTTTTGACACTTATGTCAAAAGAAATCTTAACATAGAAAAATACTTACTTCAGGGATAATCCAAAATGTTCCAAGAAATCTTTGTGATTCTTGAATATTATCTCTAGAGTATTGTCCCAATTAGACTTTATCATCTTTTAAATCTTTTTTAAAATCTTAAGCCCTACCATACGATCAATCATATGATCAAAAATTGAAAGACTCGGGGTGGCTATGAGAGCTTGTGCACCTTTGATATGAGTTTTCATAACCTCCAAATGAGGTAGTAGCAAAGCTTGAATTTTATTTTATTTTCTCGAAGTGCTCTCTTCTTGTATCAATTCATGTTGAATTCTTGTGAGGAGTCTCACTCAAGTATAGTGCAGTGATGATGTACTAGGATCTTTATTTAGTTCATCTACACTGGACTTCATATCTTCATCTGTTTTCCACAATTTATCTTTTTCCTTTTTGGTAATGAAAGTAATGTCACACAATTTATGAAATAATGATAAACATTTGAAACAATAGTCTTTAATGTTGTAATAGAAGTGGATAAACCCACTTGCTCAATAGAAATCTCAATAGAGACTTTCTCCAACACTTTGTTCTCACTTCTCTATATCAATAGTGATTTTGTGTCAATATCTCAAACATTTAATTTATCAACGGTTTGAACAAGATGATCCAAGATAGGAACTTTGTCATTCAAATAAATTTATGGCACTACCACAAGCAATATATCATTTACGTCATGTAGAACCTTCTTCTTCTTGTGTTCTTTCCTTAGCCTTTATTTCACATAACTCTATATAAATAGTCATTCATTCATCATCCAAAGTATTTGTATCCCAACTTGGTATAGTGATTTCTTCATCTAAAATGATTGGGTTGGACTGAAAGGTATAGGACTCCTTCTTCTTCTTTATTTTCTTCCCTCTACTAGTGCTCAATAAAACTATTGTGACAATGGAACTTGGATTTTCAAATTTGGCAATGTAACTCTATTTTCTATTTGTGAGACTTCTTATTTGAATTATTCAACATTAGATATTTGTGGCACAAATGGTACAAGTTTCATGCTCAGCGATGTGCATTTTTCTCCATTATTCTTGTCCTCAACACTCGATATCTTTTACACTTTGACCTCAAGTAATCTTAAAATTATTGTTTATAAGAATATTGGATCAATAAAAAAAAGTTGAAACATTACTTGGGAAAGTAAATCCTCCAAATTTTAGCTCTTTTGCAAGTATTAGTTGGTCTTTCCCAATCATTCCCTCACTTAGAGGTCTATGGGCTAGTGTTGGATCACTTGTAGCAGAAATTTTTATATTGTGCTCCATGGATCCTCCTCCAATTTGAGCATGTTTAGTATCACTTTTCTCATTTCCAATACTAACTTATATATTTCCCCCTTTTTCCTATTGACCCTATTACTCGGTATTTGTACTCTTTTCTTGTCCCTTGGTACTTACTAAAGTGTTTGCTAGCATATGTAAGGAATCAACAAGTATATCATTCACATCTTCTTCCTTGGGATTGGAAAATTAATTTATTTGTTGAATAACTAGCTGAAATCTAGGGGTGTGTGTGTGTGTGTGTGTGTGTGTGTGTTGGCTTGATACTTATTGTGATGTCTTCATGTTTCTTTGGTAGTATGGTTGACACTATATCTATTAGATTTTCAATTTTCACACTTTCTTTATTCCCAACTATGTCTCCCGTCATTTGATGTACTATATCTACAAAATATTGTGGGTGGTGTTGATATAATCATCTTCTTAATTATCAAGTTCAACATCTTTCTTTATTTGTGTGTCATCAACATCAATTGTTTCATTAGGATCCTTGATATTATACACTTGTCTCCATATTATTTTTTAATCTTCATCAACTAATTGTGAATTCCCAGATAGAATATAAATAGCTCTATGTTTTTTTTTTTTAAATCTATTCTTTTGTTTCTCTAGAGCCTTGGTAATATCTTCCAAACCAAATTCGGGCATAATTTTTTCCAATGCTCTACTTATCATCTCTTTTTTGGTTCTTAAGGCATATTGCCATAGAATTTGAATCCTCTAATAAAGTTCATCAGGAATTTGGTCTTTGATTCCCAATGGGGCATATTTAAATTTTCTCATCATGATAGTTAATACATCTTCTATTCTCTTTTTGTCCTCATCGCTCATTATTTCATATTTACAATATTTAAAAGTTCCTAGGCCACTACTCTCACTAAGAGCATGAACAACTTC
Organism: Cupressus sempervirens; assembly: GCA_028749045.1. Taxonomy (NCBI): domain Eukaryota; kingdom Viridiplantae; phylum Streptophyta; class Pinopsida; order Cupressales; family Cupressaceae; genus Cupressus; species Cupressus sempervirens. The sequence goes on from CM053793.1 coordinate 264,216,181, forward strand.
ATTATTGTTTTGGGTCTTTTATAAGAAACAACTTGAGTATGAATTATCTCATTAGATTATGTTCATTCATTCTCATCTACATCATCTTTCATGATGAGCCCTCTCCTCCTTTTGGTAGATGTATTTGTTGGTGTAAATAAGTACTTTACTATTTAAACTTACTTAAGTTTACTTAGATAATGCATTATTTAATTTTATTGCATTATTTTATTATTTTTATTTGTGAGACACTTAGGAGTTTTCACACCTCTTTAGTTGTCATGTAGACAACATAGGAGTACGCAACTTATTTAAGCACATGGTGTCTACAACACTATTTTGCGTGTCCCACCCTTGTAGGCTTATCCTCTCATCACTGCACTTACTTCCATGCTTAATGGAGGATAACCCATATTTGGTGGACATGTGCTTGGTTGTATGACACTTCATGATGCTAACTTCTATGCATTTTAGAAGCTCTCCTAAGGCCTTTATATTCAGGCACTCCTAGTGTACTCTTATGAAGAACCAATTATTGAATACATTGTTATTCTGATCATACTCTCTCTCTTGGTCTACTGTGTGCTTGTGTTTTAGTTCTTAGTTCTTGGGTGAATTTTTCCCTTGAGAAAATTCTTACAGTATTGGCTTATTTTTTGGATGACTCGATGTCCTACTTCTCTTTCTAATATGTTTTCACTTGTGATGTTATTGGCTCTATAATTTTTATAGTACATTTCTTCAATGTAGGTGTAGCTTCCCATACTACTTAAGTTCTAGATCTTGTAGCCTTGGGACTTATAGGGGTAGTTGCTGGTCTTTTCTTTCCTTTTCCTAACTGTGGCTCAACAATAACTATTGCTTTTTCCTTCCCCTCTTCTTTTTAATCTTATCCTTTTCCCTCAAAAATAATTAAGGTTATATCAGTTTCATCACCACCATATGTTCTCTCTAGTATACTTAATATTTTCTTTGAAATCTTCTCAATATTGGTTACTGCAATATAAATTTTTATATTTTCTTTTGCCTTCTCATACATATTGAATCTTGGAGCATCCTTATCCATTGGTTCATTTATCAATGCTTCAATGGCCTTTGTAGCATGATCTATATTTACTTCATAATCCATTAGTTCTAGCCATGCAACTCTTGGTAAAATTTCTTTAATAAGCATAATGTTAGTATCAACAACAAAATAAACTTCATCATAATATTTTTCAACTAGAGTAGGGGTTATCTTGAACCATTGCTTCATCTTGATCTTTAATTCTCAACATACCCATCCATAATACTTTCAAATTTATTTCTTAGTGCTTGAATATACTCATTAATTTGGTAGATCACTAGGGTGTCTAATTTCCAATTGACTTGACCAACTAATGGGAAATAGTTTTGCATATAAAATAATATATATACCAAAAGTGATCCAAACTTGCATGTATTTTCTCTTGAAACTCATATTATCTTCATATTATCTACCAGTTGCTTCATCTGTATCTCAACAATATCATATTTATGACCTTTCTTCATTCAATTTTACAACCAATATTAATAGCCATGCATAGAACACTGTTCAATCTACTATACTATAATATCTTATATATCATCACATACAAATAAAATTTTATCTCTAAAAATATAATAGTATCCACCTTCAAAGATTTTCTATCCCATTACACCTTTTTTCTCCTCAATTTCATTCTTGGAAGTCATCTAGATGGTTTTAACTTTTTCTATGATAAGGTATCCAATAACCATGTGAATAACATCCTTTGTAATCTTGATAGGTGCATCTAACCACATGTGCATATCATGCACTTGACTCATAACTACTCTAATCTAGTTTTCCTTAAACTCCTTTAGGAAATGTAGAGTGTGAACAAGACCGATTGCCTCTAAATGCTTGAACTTATCCTTTAACTTACCATCAATGCACATTTGACCATATACATCACAAAGTTCATGATCTCCAACTTCTCCAATATTACAATGATAAAATGAATGAATATCATTTCAAGTAAAACCCTAGGTGAAATCATAGATAGGGCACCCACCTTGTATTTTTTTGTTGAAATATTAGAGCTACCACTCTGGGAAGCACCAACATCCTTTTTTAGAAACACCAATTTCAAGGAACACCAATCCCTTACACTTGAAGCACCAACTTCATGAATACAAGAAGCACCAACTTCCAAAATGAACAAATGAGATATAAAATTAGAGGATCATCTCTGTTAAAACACAAATCATGAATCACTAATTTCAACTTCTTGTTGAAAACACAATGAAGGATATACTTCTATTCTCCTCAAAACATCCAATATCCAAATATATTTTCTTTTTCTATTAAGAGATCTGATCAAATACTGATATGAATGAATGAAGCAAAAATATATAACCCTTTTTCTACCTCTGATAAACTTCTTCAATAAAAAGAAAATCACAAATATGAGAATAGAAACATAAAGCATTAACCTCTTCTTTGCTGTTAAAAATCTGCCTGCAAATTGTTCGGTCTACAAGGAATTCCACATCGATTCTGCAACTTCTATCAAAACCACCTATTGGATGTTTTAGAGGAATGTATCCTCTACTTATAAACCAAGAAATTCAAAATTTTGGAGGTAGTTACATACCCCAAACTTCCATTAGATCAAAACCACTCAAAACTGCCAAAACTGTCATAAAAATTTGGTACTCGTTTCTGATAAATAGACTTTTTCTCCTTCTGTACATGTGTTATGCAAAAACTAATGATGACCCATTTTAGCTAACTTCGAGACCTTTCCAAAAAGGTATCATAGTTGGGGTCTATTTGATAAGAAAATCTTGTCAACTTTCTAATAGACCAAAACTAGTTTTTCATATCCATTTTCAAAAACAATGTGAACATTACATCAAATAAGATAATTACATGATGTTAACCATACCATATGCTCATTATTGACATTAATGACAACAATCAAAGACCAAATACCAAGAGTTCAACATACTCCCCCTTTGGCATTGATGTCAATACCAACTTTCACCTGTATATCCATCTGTACATGTATATCCTGTATATGTACCTGTATACTTGTATATCCAACATGTAGACATCTTCTTCATTTTTCTCCCCCTTTGACATCAATGAAAAAGGAGATATACCAAGGTTTCATTTTAACAAAAAGATAAGAAAAATATGCTCCCCCTAAAACCTATCACTCATTTACAAACTTATGCAAGAGAAGAGAGGAATAAAACACCCAAACTTGTTCTTAACCCTTCAAATGAGGCTCTTGAGAGAGGTTTTGTAAATATGTTAGCAAGCTGATCTGAAGAAGGAACAAATTCTAATTCAACATTACCATTCAATACATGTTCCCTTATGAAATGATAACGAACATCAATGTGCTTGGTGTATGAATGCATAACTGGATTCTTAGAAATATTGATTGCACTCTGATTATCACAATAGATAGGAACTGGTTTAGACACTATTACTTTCATATCTGATAAAGTTTGAACCATCCAAAGAACCTGTTGACAACAATAACATGTGGCTATATATTCAACCTCTGCAGTAGAAAGTGTAGTAGATTCTTGCTTTTTACTATGCCAACATACTAGCCTGTTACCCAAGAAAAATGCTACTCCTAAAGTACTCTTTCTTTCATCTAGACAACCTGCCCAATATGAGTTAGTATAAGCAACAAATCTGAAATCATCATGTTTAGGATACCAAATCCCATAATCCAAAGTACCCTAAATATATCTGAAAATTCTTTTAACTACCATAACATGAGATTCTTTAGGTGAAGATTGAAATCTTGCAACCAAACATACAACATGGATGATATCAAGCCTTGAAGCTGTGAGATATAGTAAACTACCAATCATGGATCTATACGTAGCTTGATCAAAATCAAGAGAATCATCATTTTTAGTAAGTTTACATCCTATTATCATTGGTGTTCTCATACATTTACAATCTTCCATATGAAATTTCTTTAACATTTCTTTTGCATACTTAGTTTGGGATAAGAATATACCATTTTCCAACTGAGAAATTTGCTACCCAAGAAAATAGGATAGTTCTCCAAGCATGGACACTTCAAACTCAGATTGCATAAGCTTTGAAAAATGTTGACTTAAAGCATCATCATTGGATCCAAATATTATATCATCAACATAAACAAGAACAATGAGAACATCATCACATGTACCATATACATACAAATTGCCATCAACACCACCTCTTTTGAAGCCATTTTTTATAAGATATCTATGATATCTATTAAGAAATGCCATTTTAACATCCATTTGGTACATTTTAAAGCCCTTGAAAGCTAAATATGCAAGAAAGATCCTAATTGCTTCAATTCTAGCCACTGGTGCAAAAGTTTCATCAAAGTCCACACCTTCTATTTGTGCATAACCCTTACAAACCAATCTAGCCTTGTTCCTTGATATCTTTCCATTTTCATCAAGTTTATTTCTAAAGACCCATTTAGCACCTATTACATTTTTATCTTTAGGTCTAAGCACTAATTCCCAAGTTTTATTCTTTTCAATTTGACTTAGTTCCTCTTTCATAGAATTAACCCAAAACTCATCCATACTAGCTTCTTTATATGATTTAGGTTCAATTTGAGATAACAAACATAGATTAGCACATTCACTAGATGTAGTTCTTGTTCTCATTTGAATACCTAGATGTTTATTCCCTATAATCTAATCTTGAGGATGATACTTCTTCAATCTTTGTAGTGCCTCTCCCATTTGACTTCTGCAAGTCACCTTGACAGATGCAACCTTGTTGATCTTTTGTTGTGATGGATCATGATTGTGACCATGAGTGGTCTATACTATAGAGGTGATTTCATAAATGTTTCTGTATCAATTGCTTTGATTATGCTTTGACTGATTTATGAGATTATGTTGTGATTTATGGTTCACTGAGGTTTGTGCCAATGGTTACCAAGATCGATGTGGTATCATGATGTTGTTCCATGATTAACTCGAGATGTGTGTAGAGATTGCACTGTGTACTATTACCATGCTACACTGGACTAGGTTCCCATAGTAGTGGTTAGTCATGTTTATGATTGTGTTCACTTATGTGTTTTAAGTGCCTTTTTATCTTGTTTAAAGAACCATTATGAAATGCTTAAATAGTTAGAAATGGATTGTCCATGTTGGATTATTTGGTCATGTGTTGCAAATATTTACCTTGTTATATTGTGATCTGAGAGATATTTTGTTCTCATGTTATGTTTTACATTTGAGATGACCTAAGGGTCAAAAGTTATACTTTGAGTTCAGTATCATAGATGTTAGACTACTATGTTTCTTAGTTGATCATATTGCATGATGGTGCCATTTTGAGATGGCAGTGTGTTATATGATGATATCTGGTTATATGGTGTTTAGACATATCATTGATTTTGCTATGTGATGGATTAAATGCTATGGTTATTTACTTCATTCTTGCGTTGTTATGCTTTATGCGAACGTGAGTGATGTAAATAGATTATTTTAATATAATTAAATAAATAGTTAAATTAGGTGATTTAATGCATTTATTGCTTCGGCTATGTTATTATATGCAATTGCACTTGATCATGTTGTTTAGTGTGCAGGATTTATATCCCTGGCAATGGCACATGGAGTTAATGATTCAATTATTTATATTTTACCACTGTCATCCCTGTGTGGTCGACGTATCCTTATTTTAATTATTTAACTAAACCTTTTGGTGATTATTAAATCCAAACTCATTTGCATTATGTGGCTAGACCAGTGAGCGTGTCTATGTATTTAGAGTTTCACATTGTCATGAAAGTTGTTAAGGAGATTTTTGTGTTTTTGGGTTTTCAAGATTTTTTATTGATTTATTTTAATTTTTGGCAGCTTTTCCATAAATGAATTTCTATTTATAGGAATAGCCTATTTTTGTTTGGATGGATTCAAGGTTTAACTAGGTTGGCTAGTTAATTGCCCTAATCAATTATTCACTTGAAAAGTGAATAAATATCCAAAAAGGAATTTAATTCCTCACTTCTCACTTTTGAATTAGAAAGTTGGAGAGTAAAACCCAAAATCCTCTTCATGAGGATTTACTATTTTGTTCATTGTGGGAGCTACAACATGGGATCGTCATGAGGTTGAGCTCATTGGATCTAGCTCAAGGAAACTTTGGATTGCGGCAATTTTTTTTATCTACTTCTACAGGCATTTTATTTTCTGGTCCAGATTCTCGCTTTGCCCTTTTGACTATGAGGTAGGGCTTTCCTATTTTATTATTTCTACTCTGTTTCAACTTCTATTTTTGGTAGCCATTTTTTAGGAGGCTGAGAACTAGTGTTCCCCTCTATTTTCATTTGCTAGTTCTACCCAATTGGTCAGGTATGAATATTTTCTTATTTTTTGAAATGAGGGTTTGGGGTTTTACGCCGTTATGCTGGTCATTTTTGCATACGATGTTTGAACTTGATTATTTTTGTATTTTTTGAGTTTTTGTACCTAAAGACCAAATGGGTTTTAATTTTGAAGTTTTCCAAATTTTTGGGGTTTTTACCTCATTTTGTATGCCACCTTGTTTTCCTAGGTTTTCTTGGCATAGGTTGGGTCATGGACCTTGATTACACATTTGGATATCAGTCAGACCTTTTTTGCACTTTTGTGTTTGCATTGGGATGCATGTCACATCTGTACTCCCGACATTGTGGTCAGTTGAGTGATTTTATCCCTGTTGTTATGATTTCTCTTGAACCTTTGTTATTGTTTTGTGGACACTAGGATTCGTGTAGAATCCATACTCCTAGATTGAGGCTGATTGAGTGAGTTCATGATGTTTTCTCTTGTTGCATCATTTGCATTCATGTAGAATCCATACTCTCAAATTGAGGCCGGTAGAGTGATTTCATGATGTATGGTTTTATTGGTTCTTGGGATTCGTGTAGAATCTATCCTCCCAAGTTGTTTTCAGTTGAGTTTTATTTTTGCATTATGTTCTCATCCAATCGTTGTGTTATGATCTTTTTGATGGTGGTGTGCCACACACGAGTACGTGCACATACATTTGTCAGGTAACTTGTGAGGCCCGATCTTCTGTAAATTTGTCAGAAGTTATGATCATTGGGGTTGGGTTGGGAGTATGCATGTCCACAGGCACTTATTTTAGGATGAGCATGTGTAGGGTAGGGTAGCATATGGAGGGGGCTCATATCTCGTAGCCCGACGATCATGGCACCATGGGTTGGCAAAGGGAGTTTTAATTAAGTGATAACTAAAGAAATTGTGTGAGTGGTAATAAAACTTAAGATAATAAAATTTCGTGTGATGGTTCTAAGGGAGTACCTTGCGAGAGTTTCCACACATGATCTGAGCTTGGGCTTGTTGATGCCAAGTGACTCTTCATGATGTCAGCCCCTACTAGTAGCCTATTGAGTGTCTGACTAGGACCTACACTCCTTGCATTGTCTTAGGTTCTTGGTTATAGCCATCATACTTTCTGGCATGAGTGTTAGCCATGGATGATTGTTTTGTGTGTGTTTTTGGTTGGATTATTATCTCCATCAACATGGTGGGTGTAGACCTATGGGTTCCATGTGGTTGGTAGGCATAGCTACCTCTACCACTGCTAGGGACTGGTGTATAAAGACAGTATTTTATCCTAGTGTGACCGTTGCTAGATGTTTTCACTTAATACTTTGGGTTCTAGTTTAGGCTTTCTTGTGATTTATGCTTTCATTGGAATGCTTGGATATCATGTTTAGATGATGTTAGTTTATTTGACACATTCCTATATTATGATATTTAGCATATGACTAGATGCTGTGAATTGTTGTATTGGATTATCTATTGCTTATTGGTTAGCATGTTAGATTTTCTTATTATGTTGATTAGCATGTGATAGGTGATGTTATCTACTAGTAGGATTATCTTATGCTTCACTACTAGCATGTTATATTTCCTTATGCTTTTATTGTAGCATGTTTTAGTAGTGACGTTCCTATTACAATAGTACCGATGATCTGATCGGTGGCTTGAGATGTTATGCACAGGGGATGGCTAGGATCCATGATGATCTTATGATGATATTAATAGTTGGGAGGAACTGTGTACTTAGTTTGGTTGTTCATTTATTGTGATGTTATTTCTTTACATTGCAATTTTTTTTATGTTCACTGCAATGTTATTTTCAGCATGTCCTTTACTGCTTTGGTTTAGATGGATAGATGTTCCTCTTTCCTATTTCATGGCATCTTGTGGTTTATGTACTTGAGTGTTCGCTCCTCAATTTGCGTGGATCTGATACTCCTTGAGGTGGAAGTTTTCATGTTTTTATGCTTTTTATTTATGTTTTTTTGTCACATTGATTTGTTTTCTCACGTGGAAAGGAAACTCCTCGTGCAAGAATGTATTACCTCTTGTAGGGATGGAAATCCTCACACAATGTGCAACAGATCCTCACGTGAAGCCATGCACTTTCTCACACGCAGTGATGCAAGATCTTGCATGAAACTCGAGACCAATACACTTTCTCAGAGGAGAAATAAGGGCCAATTAGGCTTGGTCGAGGAAGGTTTGAAAGTTTTTTTGGACACCTTATTGGATTTCACACCTTTCTAGTTCAAAACAGTCTTCCTATGGGGTTTAAAATATATCATTGAAGTATAATTTAATTCCTTATGCTTAAGATATATTTTAATATATGCAACGAATCTTTTGAGATAGGTTTCAGACCTCTCCGAGATAAGATAAAGATTCTAATAAATTTTAGGGCTTCAAAAATTCAGACTTAGCCAAATTCCAAGGTTTTAGAATTTCAGATTTAGCCAAATTTTAGGATTTTTCATTTTACCCCAACTTGGTGTGTTGTTGATGAGTGGTCATTTTTTTGAACCCTCATCTTGTGCATGGTCCTTGTTGGCTTTTGTTTGCATGTGTTAGTTTGGTAGTGGCATTCAAAGATTTTTTGGTTGCCAAGTTTTTGGTGAATTCTTTCGTTGTGATCTTTGTGATCCATGTATGATGTTGACTAATGCATTCATACTTGTAAAAAAAAAAATTATGGTTTGTATTTCATCCTTGTTTACAAGGATCTCTGGGCGGGGCATTACAACCTTTTTCCTATAGCCTTTGTACCTGTAGGTTCTAGTGTTTCTATTTGATCTTTTATCTCTTCTTCACCGTCATCAACCTTATTATCTACTTTTTTTCCTTCACCAACTTTATTGCCGACTTCTTTCAATGCTTTATCATTGTCTTGTAGTAAAGTATTATCCATTTGTATTTCCTTTTTATCCTAGACAACTTCATCCACTTTCACACGTACACTTTCAATGAGTTTATTCAACCTTTAATTAAAACATTTGTAAACTTTACTTTGAGAAGAATATCCTAAAAAGATTCTTTCATCACATCTTGAATCAAAGCTTCTTATTTTATCATTAGAATTCTTAATGAAGCATCTACTTCCAAAAATTCTAAAATGCTTAACAGTTGCAAGATGTCCATACCATAACTTATAAGGAGTGTACTTAGTTTTTACCCTTAGTTGTGCCCTATTTAAAATATATACTATTCTTTGAACTGCTTCTTTCCAATACCTAATTGGTACTTTAGATTCATCTAACATAGTTCTTGCCATTTCTTTCACTATTCGGTTCTTTCTCTCAACAACTCCATTTTTTGAGGTGTCCTAGATGGTGCATATTGTCTTTTGATGCCATGTTTTTCACAATAATCAAAAAATTCATCTGAAGTAAACTCACCACCTTTATCTAATCGTAAGCATTTAACCTTCATGTTTAACTCATTTTCAACCATTTTCCTAAAAATCTTAAACTTGTTAAATGCCTCTGATTTATGTTTTAAGAATGTTACCCATGTCATTCTTGTATAATCATCTATAAAAAACATGAAATACTTTTCACCATTTAATGGCATTTTCCTTGTAAGACCACATAAATCAGTATGTACTAATTGCAATGGTTTAGAAGCAAAATATTCTTTTGAAGGAAAAGATGCCTTTGTTTGTTTACCATGTTGACACCCTTCACAAATAACATTCTTTTGCTTACTTATACATGGCATACCTCTTATTTTTTGATGCTTACTAACTTTTACCAAGTTGTCAAAATTCAAGTGCCCAAGCCTTTTGTGCCATGACCAACTCTCATTCACCTGTCCCATAAGAAAAAAATCTTCATGATTTTTAGTATTTGTGATATATTTTAAATTGTATACATTCCCTTTAGATCTTTTACCTGATGCAACCAACTACCCAGATTTTAATTTGATTTCGAAACCATGGTCATCAAAAAAAACTTCACATCCATTATCAAAAATTTGACTAACACTTAGAAGATTTTACTTTAATCCATCAACATAATACACATCATGAATGGACATTTTTTCATTAAGCATCAAAGAACCCAAACCTTTAATTTTCCTTGAAGAATCATCACCAAAACTAACATTGCCACCTTTGTAGTTAATCAATTTGTTAAAATTCATCCTATCTCCTATCATGTGTCTAGAACAACCACTATCAATTATTCAAAAGTCTTTTTCTTCAGAATGTAGAGCCATTTGAACAAACATAGACTTATCAATCTTAGGCCTCCATATCTTAGTCACTTTAGTATCAAATTCTTTATCAACTTGTAGACTAGCATAAGATTGATCATTCTGAATTGACTTAGTTTTGCAATTACTCATAACATGACCAAAGAGATTGCATTTGTAACATCTTAGACTATTAATTTTAGGAAAGGAATAACCAAAATGAAACTTTGAATACCTCCTTGACATGTATCAGCAATTACTTATTCTATGTCCATATTGATGACACATGAAATAATACCCATCAAAGAAAGAAGTGAACCTATTTGAGTATCTTTTACCAAGGAATGAAGTGCTTGATGTAACCTGATTTTTATCATTATAAATCTGATTAAAATCTGCATTTTTACCTACATTTGATGTGGTAGCATTCTGATTTGTATCCTCACTTTCAGATTTAAATATCTTGAATAAAGATTTATCTTTCTTGTCACTAGAACATTGTCTAAGTTCAAAACCAATTCCTATTAGATCATCAGCTCTTCTTTGTTTCTTTAACATATCATCCAAAGTAGTGTTCTCATATTTTTCTAAGTTTCTTCTGTATGATACTACTTCATTGATTAACCTTGTACATTCCCGATCTTTAGAACTTAACTCTTCCTTAGTGACAAAGACAATTCTCTTTTTTTCCTCAACTTGTAATTTCAATTCTATAACTTGTTGATTTAAGTCCTTAGTTTCTTTTTCAAAGTTCTCTTTTTATTTTAAGAATTGATTTACTTGAACACTTTAATTCCTTTTTAATTCCTTGATCTTTTTAAGTGCATAAAGAAATTCACACTCTAAATCAGCCTCAACAAGTTCAATATCATCATCATTGTCTGATTCTTGACAAGTAGTTTCTATAGCCATGAATGAAACTTCATTTTCATCACATTCAAAACTACTAGATTCACTATTTGATACATCAGCAATAAAACTCTTCTTCTTCTTAAAGAACTTATTTTTGTTATAGAATTTCTTTTTACTTGATTTCTCTTTCTCATCATCTACTTCATCATGACTATTATAAGGACATTTAGCTGCAAAGTGTCCTATTTTACCACAATTAAAGCATTTGAAAGGAATTTTACCTTTGTATTTACCTTCTCCTTTATTTAATTTCCTTGATAAATGCACTTCAAGAACATCAAGATCTTCTGATTCTGAAGAGACTTTCTTCACTTTCTTTTCCACCTTGAATGTTGCTTCTTTGCTTCTGGATTCTTGATTGCCAAACTTTCTCATTTCATATGCTACAAGTGCTCCATGAATATCTTCCATTGTATACTTGTTAATATCCCTAGTTTCTTCTATAAAACATATCTTAGAATCAAATTTATTAGGAAGAGATGTCAAAACTTTCTTTACAATATCAATACCATCAATTTTTTTACCAAGTCCTCTTATGCCATTTATAGTTTCATCTATCTTAAGTAGACAATCTTCTACCTTTTCATCATTACTTGTCTTAAGGTCTCCAAATCTTGATTTCAAATGTTGTATCTTGGCTTCTTTAACTCTATCATTACCATGATATGTGTTTTTCAATTTGTCCCATACTTCTTTAGAAGAACCAGAATGCATTACCTTAACAAAAACATCTTTACATAAACTATTAAGTATAGAAAATTTAGCTTTCATATCAGTTTTGTACTTCCTCTTTTCATCAGGATCTATAGGTAAAGTATTAAGAACTTTATAACCATTAACAACTAGAGCCCAAACATCAACATTAATAGATAACAAATATGTTTGCATCATTACTTCCCAAAAAGCATAATCTAATCCATCAAAAATAGAACTTTTGAAGAACTATCTTGAGCCATAAACTTGATAAGTATTCCACTCAATCAAAATCTACCCAAAGTTGTTAAACTTGATAAAGGAAACCTTTCTTTGATACCACTTGTTGGAATACAAACACCACTAAGAGGAGGGGGTGAATCAGTGGTTTAAAATACTTTGAATAACTTGAAACAATTACAAGTTATAAAAATTTAACACATGAGCAAGATAGTTAATGAATAACAAAGTGACACAATATTTTAACATGGAAAACCCTTTAGGGTAAAAAACCACTTTGAATCTAAAACTTTATTGGCCTCTTGGACAAATCTTTTAGACCTACAACTCTGGGAAGCACCAACACCCTATTTTAGAAACACCAATTTCAAGGAACACCAATCCCTTACACCTGAAGCACCAACCTCATGAATACAAGAAGCACCAACTTCTAGAATGAACAAATGAGATATAAAATTAGAGGATCGTCTCTATTACAACACAAATCATGAATCACTAGTTTCAACTTCTTTTTGAAAATACAATGTAGGATATACTTCTATTTTCCTCAAAACATCCAATATCCAAATATATTTTCTTTTTTATTAAGAGATTAGATCAAATACTGATATGAATGAATGAAGTATCAATATATAACCCTTCTTCTACCTCTAATAAACTTCTTCAATAAAAAACAAATCACAAAGATGAGAACAGAAACATAAAGCATCACCCTCTTCTTTGTTGTTAAAAAGTTGCCTACAAATTGTTCGGTCTACAATGAATTCCACACCAATTCTGCAACTTCTATCAAAACCACCTATTAGATGTTTTAGAGGAATGTATCCTCTAATTATAAACCAAGAAAGTAAAAATTTTGGAGGCAGTTACATACCCCAAACTTCCATTAGACCAAAACCGCTCAAAATTGCCAAAACTATCATTAAAATGTGGTACCTGTTTCTAATAAACAAACTTTTCCTCCCTTTGTACATGTGTTATGCAAAAACTAATGAAGACCCATTTTAGCTAACTCTGAGACCTTTCCAAAAAGGTATGATAGTTGGGGCCTCTATGATAAAAAATCTTGTCAAATTTCTCATAGACCACAACTATTTTTTTATATTCGTTTTCAAAAACAATGTGAACAATAAGTCTTAATTGTATAACACTTAAGTATTTGTCTGGAATATGTTTTGAACAATATTGAAGACATCAAATAAGATAATTACATGATGTTAGCCATACCATATGCTCATTATTGACATCAATGACAACAATCAAAGACCAAATACCAAGAGTTTAACACTCTAACCATCACCAATTCCCAATTTGTGTGTCCTCATTTCCCATATTTTTGGATTATCCATACTACCAAGAAAGAACAATAACACACAATTTATAACAAAAAACATTATTTTGGCCTAAATTCATTTTATGTCTATGTATTTCGAAAGAATAAGTATATCCATCCAAGCATAATTGACAAGGGTTTTTCAGATGTACCCAACCACAACTACCTTTACAAATATAGACTTTTAGCCTACCCACATGGAACTTCATGTCATGAGTCATAGTCTACCCATGTGGGACTTCATCACATGGATCATAGTGTACTACAATTTCCTGATTATTACAGAAACCATCAAAATGGTCTACTCCCTTTGAATTAATATGTCAAAGAACTTTAAAAATTAAAATAAATCACATCCTCTAGTTTCTCCCTATATCATATGAGCATCCCCTATTCACATTTCTAATCATGGAAGATGTCTTGTTTCAAGGCACTCTCAACATCTGACAAATATTCACAACATTGTTGACAAAAGTAATTTTCGATACACAAATGTAGATATCTTATTGGTGAATGTAATAAATTGTGGATTTATCCTCAGGCTTGACAATACCAAGTATTCATGATAATGTTTCTTCCATTTGAGGTTCTAAGAATGTTCATCAGCCTCCTAACCTCTTTGTTTAATGTTGCTCTTGATGGATTTGTCAAAATCCTTTTAAATGTGAATTCCTTCTCTTTAGACAATGTCTTCAATCATCAATCCCATGACTAAAGCATCAATATTTTTATCCCTTGAATGAAATCTCGTATATTTCTTAATTTGTCTAATATAATCTTCAGAAATCTAGACCTTAGCATATGTAGCAATGTCATAATTCATGATAATACTTCTAGTATAATCTAGTTCAATTTTATCCAATGAAGAATATAGTGCTAGCACTACTTTGACAAAGTGTACCCATTTAAGAAATGTCATTGCTTATATATATATAGAAGTATTTGGCTAGTACTTTAAGTTTGTGTTGGAGTGAGTTCTATTGCATCATGGTATTGTCTAAGTTAAGTGTGGTCTTAAAGACTTGTAAAATGTTGGAGCAAAAGAAATCCACAAATTTTTGGTTTTTTAATTATTTTGACTTCTCAATATGATAGTCTCGTATTAATTTTTAGAGAACTCCCACCTTGAAGTGCTTGAGTTAAATTCATCATTTTCAAAATAATAGACTACAAGCTTGCATAATTAATATCTAGGCCATCTGATTATAATAGAGTCAATAGTTAGATATATTTAAGTAAGACCAAATGCACATAGGAGTCAATGTGCACTCCTCTTAATAACTTTCAAATAGTCAGCTCTCATGTCAACTTCTCACTATTCTTAATGAAGTTGGTTATCCTTGATTGGTTGTTAATTTTCTTCATCTTTTTCCTTCATATATGTAAAAATGAGTATTTAAAACTCTTATTTGTCTTGTGTTTTGACTATTTAGCATTTCTTAGAAGACATGAATAACAAAAGATTCATCAAAAACAATCAGAATAAGAAGGAATCTAAGATTAGATTTCTGATAGCAGCAATTTAATATAATTTAATTTGAGCTTGAATTTATTTCACTTCTATCATAATTATTTTGTAGGATTTCATTAAAGTAATGAACTCTAACTTGACTTTGGTTCATAATAGTCATTAGAGTCTTATTTCAATGATGATAACAACCCCCTAAATTCTACAAGTAATAATTGAATTATTCCCTTAGAACCTTTGATGTTTATTTAGCACAATAATTGTGGGTTTCAATTCTAACAATATCTGATAATTTTTGGGTTTGACACATTATATACTTCACTCATGACATGAATCAATCTAAGGCTCAGAGATATCAAATCACCAAATGAAGGTTTCATTACTTAACGATTTCTAATATCCCCTTTAATATACACTAATTCATTGCACCATTTTGAAGATTAACTTCTAGCTATGCTAGATATTTTTGGTTGTGATGCAATGATGATGAGTGCTCAAGATTAATTAATCACCCTTTCATTTCCACATGATAGGTTGCATATTCTTAGTTTAGTTCCAATAAGTCACATGGCGACTATTATTCTTAGATTACTATGTTTCACATGGAAGCTCGAACCCTTTACATGTGACTCTTCCCTTCTTGTAAATCCCAATGATTTTATTTGTTCTTCTATTTAGCATTTTATTTTTATTTATACACAAGTGGTTCTACATGATAGAAGGTACTATTAGTCTGGTATAGTTTGTTGTAGATACCTTTGTGTTTGTAGAACTTTCTTTCTTTGATCTAATGATATTTTGTGAATTTATTTTTTTGCTAGAAATTTTGGAATGTCTTATGCATAAAAAAATTTCTCTTAGAATGCATCATAATATTCCCAATCATTTATGGACTGTTGTTCAATCTTAATCATCAAACTCTTTCTTTTCCTAAAATCATTTTAATTCAATTTGAAATCTTTTCAATCCTTTAAAGGTGGCACTTATGAGGAAGTTTGATCATAATTTATTATTTCTTAATGGACCTGGTAGGGAAACTTCTCTGATACCATGTTAAATGTGATGTCAAATCAATATTGATAAATACGATTATGAAGTCTTATTGAAAAACTCTAGTTAAGGTAGAACATTTATTGATTTCAATGGCTTTCCTCTTACAATTGTCATTATAAATATAGTACTCAAGTGACTTAACCATGAATAGAGATGATAGTTCGATGAAGAGTCACATTGAAGAAACACAATGTTTAAACTTAATGAATTCAAATGACTTAATTATGATTAGATGTGATCATACATCAAGTGAACTAGTAATCCCTATGATTATCGGTCATGTTAATGTGCAATAATATTGATGCAGGAGCATCCAATGGTGTAAGGGCAATCCTATATCACCCAAAAATATGCTTAGTGTTAGTTTTTGTTTAACATGTTTTTATTTTAGGATACCCATTTGGTTCAAATACAGATCCCAAATCTCATAGTTCCACTATTGGTTTTCTGGGTTAGTGTTTTTGAGAACCTTGGGATATGTGCCAATGAAAAAAATGGGTTATTTTGTAATTGAGACATAATTATGATTAAATAGAGGGTGTAAGTTGGAGGGATGATTATACTTGTAATTTAAAGCACTCCATAAAAATAATCGGGTCAAAAGGTTATACGGTTTGAAAGTTATTATAGTTTTAAGTTGCCTGGAGACCCCCTAAGAGTGCTTCAAAGTCATATTTGAGACACTAAATAGCCTCTTATAGACCTGAAAAATGGGGGATGAGAAAATATCATCCATAGGGCTATAGATCACTTGGAGAGCTTTCCAAAAATGTAAATAGTTCATCAATCAGAGTCCCAGATCAAAAGTTATGACTCCTAGAAGTTGGACTACCATTTCTGGATTCTTCTAATTTTGAAATAACTTTTGACGTGTTTTAGAGAACCTTTTGTTTTGGAAGTGGATGCCAAATGGAATATTCTAAAATTTATTCCTAGCCCTAAACCTAATTCAAGTTAGTGAAGGTCATTTTTGGCATTGTAAACATAGCTTTTGGTGGAGTTTGGGAGAAGGTATTGTGAGAATAGTTTTTCTCCAGAATCTGATAACATTGTAAGCCCATAGGGCATGTCGTGGAGTATATTTTTGTTGTACTAAATGTAATAGAATATAAATTCTCATAATAATATTCCCCTTTTCCTATTGTGTTCATTTTGTCTTGAGTTGTGTCCTGATCAAGTGCTATCAGAGCAAGTTTTCCTGAGTGTGTAGATAGAGCGCCGACTGTGACGTAGTTTTCACTAGGACTATTTGATTGTGGGTTTTGATATAGAGAGAATATGTCTCCAAAAAGGGAGAGTGATGTAAGGGCCAGTGTTGTTCCTCCTGAGGTTAGAGCCCTCCAAAGACAAGTTCGGGTATTGCAAGGGGATATTCGTAGAGGGATGAATATTGTCATAGGTAATGAAAGTGAGGAGGAAAATGAAGAAGGAGATATTGTGCAAGAAGGGGAAGGAGATGGATAAGTCCTATACTAGGCAAAGGAGAAGCTTTCTAAGGCCATTGCCAAGTTGGGAAAAAGACCTAAAATTGACATCGGCATGTTTTGAATAAATCTAAACTTAGATGAGTTGATCAACTAGATCAATGAACTAGAGGAATATTTTGAGCATGAGGATATTGGGGACCCTAATAAGGTTAATTTTTTAAAGGCCAAAGTGAAGGTCCATGCCAAAATTTGGTGGCAAGAGGTTCAGTTGGAAAGAAATAGAAGAGGAAAGGAGAAAATCACAAGATGGGATCGCATGATGGACAAACGAAAGAAGCAATTCATTCCTATTGATTGTGAGCTTGATTTGTTCAAGAAGATGCAAGGGTTAAAGAAAGTAGGAAAATCCATCTAGGAATACACAAAGGAATTTTACCTAGTCCTTATTAGGGCAGGGTATGTGGAAGCAAACAATGAGAAGGTTTCCCATTACCTTAATGGGTTAAGACCTACCATTCAAGAGGAGTTGAATCTGGTTAGAATGACTAGCATTGGCATACCAATTTTCCTTGTGAGTTGAGGAGAAGTTAAATAGAAATTTTTATGGAAGGAAAAGAGAGTGTAGTCAAGGAGGAAGGGGTGGTGATAGGTCATTTGGAGGAAAAAATGAGAACCAAAAGAAAAATGAAGATGTGGGTACCAAACAAAACCAGAGGAACAAAGGTTTCAACCACTCCCATGATCAAAACTTTGGAGATTAGAGAGGAAGAGATAGAGGATGTGGACAAGGTTTAGGAAGAAGAGGCTTCTATGGTACCTATTTTCATTGCATTGAAGAAGATCATCGAACCTACAAATGCCATCAACACCAAGGAAGGGCAGATAGGAGAGCTGAACATCAAGTAAGGGTTGTTCATGTGGATAATGATGCACAGTCATCACATTTAGAGGATGTAGAAATGGGAGAGGTTCTAGTTAATAAAAGGGTCTTGCTAAGAAGTGAGAATGAACCTGTAAAAAAGAGGAGTTTGTTTTTTACTAGGTACAACCGTGAGGATAAATGTTGTGGTGTGATTGTTGATGGTGGGAGCACTAACAAATTGGTGTTAGAAGAAATGGTCTCAAAGCTAAAGCTCAAGAGGGAGAAATATCCCCATCCCTATTGAATTGCTTTGGTACAGGATGATCACAAGGTCCTGGTTAGTGAGCAATGTTTGGTAAAGTTAAATATTGGAAGCTACCATGATGAGGCTCTCTACGACATCATCCCAATGGATGTGTGCCATTTTTTATTGTGAAGGCCATGGTAGTTTGATCAACATGCTATACATGATGTTCATGCAAATACATACTCCCTAACAAAGGATGTAGTTTGCCACAAATTGAAGCCCTTGATAAAGGAGGCTGAAAAGGTATGCAGTAGTGATAGGGTTTGTCTTGTTGATGGAAGAAAATTTTTGGATGGCATGAAACATCAACATATGTGTTATGCTTTAATTCCTAGAAAGGATAAGGAAAGTAGTAGTGAAGTTCCACTTGAAGTTTTAAGTCTATTAAGTGAGTATGGAAATGTCATCTCTTATACTATTCCATAAGGGTTGCCACCAATAAGGAAAATTAGTGATGAAATATATTTAGTCCCTGGAGCTAATTTTCCAAACAACGCTTCTCATAGAATGACTCCTACTAAGACTGAGGAGCTAAACAGACAAGTTTAGGAGTTGTTGAAGAAAGGTTTAATTTGAGAGAGCCTAGGTCCATGTGCAGTACCTGTAGTGCTAGCACCAAAGAAGGATGGAGAGTGGAGAATGTGTATAGACTCTTAGGCTATAAATAAAAAAAACCATCAAGTAGCAATTTCCTTTGCCAAGGATGGATGATCTTATGGACTACTGGAGTGGAGCTTAGTACTTCATAAAGATAGATCTCAAGAGTCATTATCACTAGATTTAGATATGAGAGGGAGATGAGTGGTTATGAGTGGTCTATATGAGTGGTTATTCATGCCTTTTGGACTAACCAATGTGCCAAGCACCTTCATGTGGCTTATGAATGAGGTACTAAAGAAATTTTTTGGGAAAATTTGTTATTGTCTATCTGGATGATATTTTGATTTTCAATAAGTCTTTGGATGAACATTTATTGCACATTCGTAGTGTCCTTGAAAGGTTGAGAGAAGAGAAACTATTGATTAATTTGAAGAAGTTTAGCTCTATCAAAAGGGAGTTAGTATATTTGGATTTTGGTGGAAGCAATTTGGATGACCAACTCAAACACAAGTGCATGAATGCATCGTCAAAAGTTCACTATGGCTCCTCTAATTGACATGTGAATGTTAAGAAGGAAAATACATAAAAGAGACCACAAAGGTCCACTATTCAAAGAGCTCAACCAAAGAAAGTGTGGGTTCTTAAATCTATTATCGAAGAAATGTGTTCCAAAGCATCTAATAAAAAATCAAAAGCTATATGGATTCCCAAGTCTCTTTTGGAGGACTTAAATATTGCAAACAAATGAAAGTTGACATTCAAGCTTCCAAAGGATTCCACCCCATCACTCCACCTTCCTCCAAAATGGTTCTGCTACCTCATATATCTAAGCCTCAATCAATTTTGTCCATGATTTACCCATCATTCCATCACCCTTCAAGGTGTGTGTCAATGTTGATCTTGCCTAATAACTCATCCACCCTCATGAAATCCTCTAAATCTTATGCCTATATAATATCCTTGTTCATTTCAATCTTCCAAAACCAACAAACCTTTCCTCCATCTACCTCTCATTTTCCTATAATTTCCCTTCCATTACCTTATCAACATCTTTGAGCATACCTTGTTATGGCCTTGTCTTATCATAACTTATCTTTCTTATAGGTGTTCTATCTAACTTGAGAAAGCTTGAGCTCTTTCTGAAAACAAAGAAAAAAATTAAAAATGAAAAATTGCCTTGGTGAAAACCACTTCTTGTGGCACCTTGGATAAGTACCAAGATGAAAACCTAGTGAACAGGCATCATGTGTAATTCTTCCATCCATGAAATCCTGTCATGATCTTGCTTATCCTTCAGATGTCCTCATCTCAAGTCATTCACTCATAACCTCCATAACAAAATTTTCTATCCTATTTAGTTAACCTTTTGGTCTTAATCAATGAAAGAAAGAAGAAAACTTAGTTCTTAGCAATCTCCTGGCACGGTCATTTTCTCAAATTACTTATGTGATATCCTTCCTTACACCATGAGCTTATATTGTTATATCCTTTTTCCCTAGCTTGGGTAATCTTGTGAAGACTTTCCTTGAGGGTAACATTCACCACTTCATACTCCTTACCTATCTATCTATGCTTATCCACTAGGTTGCTACTACATCTTGTCCTACACCTTGCTAGACACTAGAACAAAATGATATGATCCTATTTGAGAGCTAGTAATCTCTTAAAAAGTTCTAAAATTTTTGAAAATGTCATGAAAAAAGTTGCAAAAAGTCCTAAAAAAAATCTATTATCTTGGTGAAAACCTAGTAATTGGTGCCTTGGTAATACCAAAAAAAATCAAAAATGCAAAAATACAAAAAAAAAAAAAAAACTCTACCAAGAAGGTGAAAACTTCGTAAATATGTGCCTCTTGTTTCCAATGCTATATCTTGCAATGCATCTTTTGGCTCTTGTATAATTGCTTTACTACTTTAGTTTTCTTTTTTCACTCATGTATCCATGGATTGAATATTGTCATAACTCGGGGGCAACACCCTACAGTGTCACTTTTTGAGATTCCTCTTATGGATAATCTCTCACGACAGTCACTAGTTGTTTTAACTACATCTACCTACTGTTGCTAGTGTCACTTTTTGAGATTCCTCTCATGGATAATCTCTCACATCAATCATCAATTATTCTAACTGTGTATGTTTACTATTGCTAGTGTCACTTTTTAAGATTCCTCTCACAAAAGATCTCTTGCTTCAGTCACTAGTGGTACTCACTGTGTCTTCCCACTATCGCTCAGTTTCCTACTAAGGTTCTTCTTACTAAAGATTCCTCTTTGACTTTAATCACTAGTCATTCTAACTGTGTCTATCTACTATTGTCACCCTCCTGAAGAGATTTCTTTCATCCATGTTTGGAACATTAACACTTGACATCAATCCTATAACACAGAAAATGAACTTAAAATGATAAACTTGTTTGGATAAATTGAGCTTTTCTTTGTTTGTTTTGCTTTCACTTTATTATGTCCCTTCAAGAAAATTGATGATTTCTCTTTTAACTAGAGAAGTGAGCACTGGGGGCATGATCTTTTCTTTACTTTTTGCTTGTGATTTAGTTCCAATGATCTAGAGCATCTATATAAGAGGGGTGTCCACTATAAGAGCCTCTATCTCGTGTTGGATGGTCATGTATACCTCGACTCCTCTAATATGGACTCTTCATTGAGGTTGCTTCTTCTCCTTTCTTGTTGGAGTGAATTCTCTATGCTATAGTAAATATAGATATTTTTCCTACTACGTGAATGTACAAGTCACTGCGAGTATACATAGCACACTTCTATCTCAGGTTACAAATGCAAGGGTCATTGCGAACAAAAAACTTACTGACTACTTAGCATAAGAAGGATCTCTCATGTGTTTGGTGTGTCTACATGCAAGAAACATTTTGGTCATCCTAGCATTTATGCTCTAATGATTATGTTAACTTTCTATATTAAAAGGGACAAATGTTCTAGTCATTCTAGTTTCTTGTGCCTCGAATACTACATTTAATCTCGACAAAACTAGAACATGTGTCATATTCAAATTTTTGTGATTGCAATGTTAGTGGGAATTGTATGACATGTGGGATTTCTCTATAGGCTCAATGATGATAATTGTCAAAGCTTGGTAACCTAACCTAAGGTTGTATCTAGTTTAAGGTTGCATCTAAGGCTGCATTTACATAAGCACATGGTTTGATCACTGATTTACTTGCATCCATTATGATGAGGGATTGTCAACTTCTTCAAAGTATCATGTTTCTTCACAACTGCACAAATGATCGATTAATCACCCTCTTGGCTAGTTTGGCTACTCTGAACTCATTTTTGGGATTGAATTCAAAATCTAACACACTTAAATAGCTCAAATTCACACTTTAAATTTTTGGGACTAACATGATCAAACACTTGTGCAATCCAATTTTGCTGATACTTTGTGAATCTTGGAATCTATTCAAATCACTTTTTTCTTCAAAATTTTCAACACTTTTAGAAAAATTCAACTCTGGTCAACTTTGGTCAAACTTGGTCTTTTGGACCTCACAATTACTTTGAAACTCATGTCCTCATCACTTGAGGCATCTCATCACTCGAGTCATCTTGTCCCCTTTCTAATCTAACATCTACATCATCTATCTCATCTTTTTATCAGCTAATCATATCTTATAAGCAGTTCTTATCAGAGTTTGATGGACAGGTATCAGGACAGTCTAAACCCTAACTCCTAAGGGTCAAGCCTCATTCTAAGGATGATTCTCTAACTCATGATGGGATCTTGCTATCTTTTATGGCTAGGTATCTAGGTGTTTTATCTAGATCCCTTAAGGTTAAGCTTCATTTTTTGGGACCAACATGATCAAACGCTTGTGCAATCCAATTTTGCTGATACTTTGTGAATCTTGGAATCTTTTCAAATCACTTTTTTCTTCAAAATTTTAAACACTTCTAGAAAAATTCAACTCTGGTCAACTTTGGTCAAACTTGGTCTTTTGGACCTCACAATTACTTTGAAACTCATGTCCTCATCACTTGAGTCATCTTGTCCCCTTTCTAATCTGACATCTACATCATCTATCTCATATTTTTATCAGCTAATCATATCTTATAAGCAGTTCTTATCAAAGTTTGATGGATAGGTATCGAGATAGTCTAAACCCTGACTCCTAAGGGTCAAGCCTCATTCTAGGGATGATTCTCTAACTCATGATGGGATCTTGCTATCTTTTATGGCTAGGTATCTAGGTGTTCTATCTGGATCCCTTAAGGTTAAGCTTTGTTTTGGAGATAATCTTTAAAAGCTTATCGATCTAGGTATCTAGGTGTTCTATCTGGATCCCTTAAGGTTAAGCTCCATTCTAGAGATAATCTTTAAAAGCTTATTGATCTAGGTATCTAGGTGTTCTATCTAGATCCCTTAAGGTTAAGTTCTATTCTAGAAATAATCCTTAAAAGCTTATCGATCTAGGTATCTAGGTGTTCTATCTAGATCCCTTAAGGTTAAGCTCTATTCTAGAGATAATCTTTAAAAGCTTATCAATCTAGGTATCTAGGTGTTCTATCTTAATCCCTTAAGGTTAAGCTTCATTCTGGAGATAATCTTTAAAAGATTATTGATTTAGGTATCTAGGTGTTCTATCTGGATCCCTTAAGTTTAAGCTCTGTTATGGAGATAATATTTAAAAGCTTATCAATTTTGGTATCTAGGTGTTCTATTTGGATTCCCTAAGGTTAAGCTATGTTCTAGAGATAACCTTAAAAAGCTTATCAATTAGTCTCTATATCATCAATCGCAGAGCCAATCTCATTTCTTGATCTTCGCATCATACTTCTAATTTCTTTGAATTGAACATGCTACTCACACATTCATTCAAAGATAGGCAAATGTAATACCCCAAAATTGTCACATTGCCATGTTAACCAATTATAGTCTATTTTAATCAATCCTAAGTTCTATTTTACTAGTGAATTCTCATTCTAGTTATTGCTATTTGACTTAATTGTCAAATGTAGAAAACCCTAATCTACATTAATCACATTCTCTATTTAATTCCTAAGTATCAACTCAAATTAACTACATTAAACCTATTGATTAGATTTAATTTAGTTTAAAGTGTCCATACTTTGGTTAAATTAAATAACTCTTAAAGCTAATGTGCAAATGAATTAAATTTATTTAATTTAATAATGTCCTTATCTTAATTATTGTGTTTAATTACTTAATTTATTATAAATATGCATTTATGAGGTCATATCTCATTTTATTAAATTAAATAACATTCCAAATCCTCTCTTCAGTTCAAGAATGGGAATTCTGAGTGATCTATCTCTAGAATTGAAATTGACTCAATCAACTTATTCTTACACTCAGGTGAATTTCAATTAACTCTTCATTATACTTAGGATTTGAGTTAGTTAACCTCACCTACACTAGGAATTTTCCATCTTGACTGAATCTTAGCTTCAATCCTACCATCTTGACTGAATCTTAGCTTCAATCCTACCCATTCATTCAATTTGATCTCAACTATTGACTAATTTTGGGAATTCTATTTAAGAGGCTTATAATTCCTCATTATAGAGGTTGGAATAAAAGTGCATTGAATTACTGTTGAAATACTTACTCGCTTGCTTAATATTCTTGTAGCTTTTATTGCTTAGCATTAATATCATATAGATTAAAATGCATTCATATAGCTTAATTTTCTTTTATCTGTTATTATAGTAAATTGCATTTTCATTTAGATTAATTGCACTATCATATAGCTACATAAATCCTTCATACTAGGGGTCTAGTTTCCCGCTTCTCGGTCTAAGAGCAAAGGAAAAATCCTTCTAGTTAGAAGGCAACAAGTCGCACTAATTAGATTACTCAGATGAACAATTTGATGCTCATTCTGAGATGATATCTCAGGTAAAGACTGTTGAAGTGTGTGTGAGAATCTAAGGCCCACAATTCACATATACAAGATTCACATTTCTCGGCTATTTTTAATATTACATACTTATTAGAATATCATGATGATTGTGCAAAGGAGTAGTTGATGTTGGAGCCATGTCTAATTCCTACTTCTGAGAAAGAGGAGATTGAAGATATTTTGGATAGTCATGTGGGCAAGAGTACCAGAAATAGGTATTATGAAGAATACCTAGTGAAGTGGAAAGGACGACTAGTGGAGGATTCAACTATCCACAGTGGAGGTTTCCCATTTGGGTTTTCCTCTACCAGCTATAAAATGACAAGGTCGCTTTTCAATTTACCCTAGGTGTCTGATGTAGGAGCATCCACTACTGTAAGGAAAATCTTGTATGACCCAAAAATATGCTTATTTTTAGTTTTTGTTTAATGTGTTTTTATTTCTAGATACCCATTTAGGTCAAATCGATATTCCAACACTCATAGTTCCACTATTGGTTTGTTGGGTTAGTGTTTTTTAGCACCTTGGGATATGTGTTAATGTAGAAAATAGGTTATTTTGTAATTGAGCCATAATTATGATGAGTTAGAGGGTGTAAATTGGACGGATAATTATACTTGTAATTTAAAGCACTCCCATAAAAATAATCAGGTCAAAAGGCTTTACGATTTGAAAGTTATTGTAGTTCTAAGTTGCTTAGTGACTCCCTAAAAGCACTTCAAAGTCAGATTCGAGGCACTAAACAGCCTTATACAGGCCCAAAAAATGGGGGAAAAGAAAATCTCATCCATGGAGCTATAGAATGCTTGAAGAGCTTTATGAAAATGTAAATGGTTCATCAATCGGAGTCCCAGATCAAAAGATATGCCTCCCAAAAGTTGGACTACCATTTATGGATTCTTCTAATTTTGCATTGACTTGTGATGTATTTTCTAGAACCTTCTATTTTGGAGGTGGATGCCAAAAGGTATATTATAAAATGTATTCCTAACCGTAAACCTAATTCAAGTTACTTAAGGTCATTTCTAGCATTGTAAATGTAATTTTTGGTGCAGTTTAGGAGAAGGTATTGTGAGAACGGCTTTTCTCTAGAATCTGATAACATTGTAAGCCCATAGGGCATGTCGTGGAGTCTATTTTTGTTGTACTGAATTTAATTGCATATGACTTCTAATAATAATATTCCCCTTTTCCTGTTATGTTCATTTTGTCTTGGGTTGTGCCCTCATCAAATATAATAATTTAACTCCCCAATCTAAAAAGTAGATAGGATCATTTTCTCAATCCATATAAATGCATTCAAGATTGAAATAATCAAGAATTTGCAACTTGATTCTAAGAGAAAGATAACCAAGTATTCGTACTTGGTTCAACCAGATTAATTTCAAGGAAAATTTTCAAGGAGTTTATAAAAGAGCATATCATATCAATGTCTATTTGTGTGAATGTATATCAGTTCGCTTGGTCAACTGATATACATGCACACACTTACATATATATTCTGCTAATTGATATTTATATGTATATATTGTTAATAAATGCACTAACTATTTACATTGGATTGTAGC
Source organism: Cupressus sempervirens (assembly GCA_028749045.1). Lineage (NCBI taxonomy): Eukaryota > Viridiplantae > Streptophyta > Pinopsida > Cupressales > Cupressaceae > Cupressus > Cupressus sempervirens. Next base: position 264,243,072 of record CM053793.1, read on the forward strand.
CTACCAATCCTGCTATACTAGTTGAGCACCATGGAGACATCAATTCGAATGTCCATTGTAGTACTCAAGGTATATATTTTCTATTCAAATTTTGATTTTTGAATTATCAATACAAGTAAACATTTTAAATTGAATTTAGTGTAGTAATAAAAATTTAACTAAATTATGTGTTGGGATTAAGAAAACATCTTATATTGTAGTTGCAAGGAATGTAGAGTTTCAAGTTGTTGGCCAAGATGATGTGGTTGGACAAGGTAAAGAGCACTACACTTATGTTTTTTAAAGTCTCAATTTTTTAAAATTCAAGCCTTTTATTTATTATTGCAAAGGACCCACCTTTACAAAGGATAGTTAGATCATGTCCATGGGTGAGAATAAATTTTGATGATGACATGGATATGCCTATGCAATAATATAGGGAAGGACAAAAAAAAATAAAAGACAAAAAAGAAATGATTCTCATTTATGTAACTTATTTGATAATGATTGATATTTATGTCTCGATGTTTTAATTATGTGCTATTGAATGTTCTAATGAATCTTATGTTTTAATGTTCATGTGAATATTCTAACGAATCTTATGTGTTAATGAATGTTATCATATCATAATTCATGAATGTTACATTTTATTAATAGATAAATGAATGAATGAACTTTAGATGTTGTTGTCAGGGGGGGGTGCTGGTGGTTGGGAAAATGAGCTTCCACCTTCATGTGGTTGGCCCTAATTATTAGAGAATATTAAAATATTCTTGAAACTAAGTGAAGCTCAACATTAACCTATTATTGTATGAAAACTAGCTATGTCAATCTCTTGGTTTCAAGCAATGCAAAAGGAAACCATAGTTCAATATGCAATCTCAATTCATATGCATAGGACATTGTGTGGAGCTGAAAAATGCAACAAATTTGCATTTTTGTTAGAGGTCTTTAATTAGGTATTTTAAGTTATATATTATCATGAACATTGTAACTTTGACTCTTATAGGTGATGGTAATGTCCTCGGCATGCAAGAAAATCAATACTTTTTATGTGCTAGCTTACTAAAGACATTCTCTCAGCCATAGAGTTATAACATTCATGATGGTCTATAATTTTAAAAACTTAATAGACCTATTAAATAAATTTAAATTTGATGCATAAGTTCATCTCCACCTATAGTCCATGCATATGGAACACAATTGCACACGCATTCTTGATTCAGAGTGGTGGAATCTGATTTTGGATGCGAGGGGAAAATGGCATACACCAAAAGATGGGAAAATGATGTCACTTTGCAAGTCTAGAACTTTTTTTTGTTATATTTTTTCACACATATCCACATGAATATGAATATTTTATCACATGTATCATTTAAGAACATTGTTTCTTTCATATTTCAGGTTGAAATGGGTGTATTCTTTCTATTGATCATCTTGTAGTCCCTAGATAGCTAAGATAGCCCACTTCACCAAAGGACATGTGTTACAAGGTACATGTTCTAGAGTATTTTTTTTCATGTATATATTTTTTAAAATATTTATTCATTAATGGCATTAGTTTCATAAAAGTAGGGATATCCAACCTAGATTTCATATGCTTCATGATTGATACTTGTACTAATAAGGATGATATGTCCTTCACTCACATGATAGGTGAAAAATTAGAGGTGTTTATATACCACATTAAAATTTTCCAAAATATAGACCCCTCTACAACACTTTGGAATAGCATGTTCTTGACCTTTGATCTTTTTTCTAAATAGCTATTAACTTTCCAATGCTCAGATTTGCAAATGCAATCATGGCGACTCTAATCAGACTATCGCACCTTTGCAGTTGGAACCCAATTTGAAGTCATGCTTGTGGTGAACTAATAAAATTCAATAATTTGATTGAAACATGTGAAATTAAGTGATCTATATTGGATTTATTATCATTGATGATCAATTTTTTTTTTTTTATTATTCTTAGGCCATCTTGACAAAAGGTGCCTCTTGCAATAGCCTTGCTGTTGTATCCACCTGTGTCCAAAATTGAGGTGTATTTCTCTTTCTTCTTTACAATTTTTATTAGTAATAGATGCAATAGAAATGTTGGTTATTCCATTACTTATTTAGTAATAATAAAAAGAGACACTTTGAATGTTGTAAATGGATGAATACATGCATGGATTTTTTTGTACGCAATTTTTGAATAAAAGAATAAAATATTGATTGGATGGAATGGCAATGGAAGAATGAATAGACATATATCATTCCTTCTTTATCATTTTTAAAGAGAAAGAATGATTTCCTTCTTTAGATGATATTATCTCTAGACAAATTGTTGCATCTATTCATTTGTTTTTATGCGTGCACATTGTGATTAATTTTTGGCTACTCTAATATCAAGCTTGTAGACAAGGTTGGGAATGGTGAATGGATTTTTCTACCTTTATTTGAATAAGGATAAAATAGGTGGGGGTTAAACATGGCTATCATTGAATAAGTGGGTATATATGCATTATTTCACATGGCACATTTTTAAATGAAAAAAGATAGACTTGTTTCCTTTTAATTTTCCCTTGCATGCATGAATCTATCTAGCCACTATAGTAAATATTGCTACGGATGTTCTAATTTATTGGATAGCATACCAATTATTTTGGAAGGTTTTTTGTGGAGGTCTCAAATGTTGAATGCATTTTTCTCCTCCCTACTTTCTAATACTCAAGGAAAGAGGTTGTTTTGGATGACACTTTGTGTGAATTAATGCATATGTGAATGCATAGATGATCTTGAATATGTGGGGATTCTTGTTTTATTTTCTATTTTTTTGATGTTGGATAGGGTATTGAATAGGTAATAAATGAATGTCTTATTCACTAGTTTTCAAATTTCCAAAAGGATGTAGATGTATTCTCATAAATGTTCAGTAAGTCTATAATTTTCCTATGGGTTATCAAGTTTGTCTCTAAAAAATTGGTTTTCTTTGTAGAATTGGATGTGTGGTTTGGAACTATAGCATGTAATTATTCTTTGATGTTGATGAATGGTAGATGAATTTAATTATTACAAAATAGTGACAAATTAGGCATGCAAGTTTACTCCTACAAATGTGGTTGTCAAATATAGACAAATTAGACACTATTAATTTGAGTTTTCCTAAGAGACTGGGTGAATTATATGTCAATTTTTGTTGTCTTCATTATCAAGTTATAACTTTTTATGTTATTTGTGCAAGTAACCTTATGTGATTCAGAGGCAGGAAGGAGAGCATGTGTAGATCCAACACCTGTGAATGTTGTTGAGACTTATTTATGTCAATCTCATTGGTTGTGATGAATTGGTGCATCTTTATTTTTCCTCTATCTTATTTTACTCATATATTATTCTTAACTATTTTATTATTTTTATTTGGCTCCTGATTTGAATATCTAAAAAATTCATTTCATGCTTTTACATAGATGCACTAGGAAACTCCTATTATATTCTTGTATCAGTTATTTTCTTTTCAGTCTCATTGGAAAAATTTGGGTTACTAGTGTTGATATTTAAATTAATTACTTTAATTTTAATTAATAAAAATAGTATTGTCTTTTGGTTATATCTTTGAACTGTAGGAAATGAAGCTACTTGTTGCACATAAATGTTGCAAAACACACAAGTGGATGATAAAAATAAATATGGCAAATAGTGAGCTGTATAATGGTTGCAAAGATGGTCATATAATTGAAGTTGGAAGATTCTAGAATGACTTATATTTGTGTAAAATATGTTTCCTCCATGGTATAAATTTATTTATAACCTGAGATATCCTTGAGCCTATGATTTTAAAACCTAATGCATTGGTCATCTTGGTATTGATAAGTTATGGGGATTACACCATAATGAATAAACTACAATAAAGGCATGAGATACATCATCATATGAATGTTGGAAATATAAGAGTATCTAAGAGGGGAGGGGTGAATTAGTTACTACAAAATAATTCCAAGTGCCTTAGATGTCGATATAAATTTCTCACTAATCCAAATCCTTGCACTGCTCGATTAGAACTAGATATGCATTATAAATCAGTTAACAAATAAGTCTTAAGATATTAATGTGAATTAAACTTTAGTAATTTATTTGTAGAAACATAAAGCATTAACAAAATAACATTAACACATGAGACACCAAGATTTAATGTGGAAACCCAATTTGGGAAAACTACCAATGCAACTAGTTACAACTTTTCACTCTTCTAAAGTGATCCCTATTAGGAGCCTACCCTGTTAAAGGTTACAAAACACATCATTAAGTTTGACAATATTATAGGATTTTAATCACCCTATTAGGAGAGGCCTTATTAGAGGTCTTTATACACTTCAATCTAGAAATTGTTAGCATGAATCTTGATGTTATGGGGGAGCATTGCAGAAAATTGATGTGATGTTTCATGAATGTGTTTGTCAATGATGAAAACATAGTAATAAGTTTGTAAAAGACTAACAGAGTAGCAGGCTATGATTTTTGTATTAAGAATATTATTGTTAGCCAAATTATGAGTCGCCATATTTTAAACTTTTCCTATATTTCCTATCTAGTCATCGAAGCTTCTTATTGTCATTTCATGTTCTCCTAATCATCAAAAACATTGTACAAAATCACCTGAAGCTTCATGTCTTTCCTCATCTTTCTCCGAACCTATTTGAACCACTTTGAACCTTGGTTTGAAGTAGTTCAAAGTGGTTCAATCAAAGGTTTTTACGCTGACATTCATTTTCTGCAGGTAATTCGCACAAGACTCTGGAATGTTCCTTTGAACTACTTCAAACCTCTTTGAAGCTTGGTTCAAAGCAGTTTGAAGTCATTCGATAATTAAACCTTCTATGGAAAAATTGACTATGGGTTGGTAAAGCCGCCAGGTTCACGTGGCATAAATTACCATGTCACGAGGTAATCATTCAAAGGAGGTGCCTTAATTTCTACCATGGGAAAATGCCATCATGACTTAAAGTTTTAAAAAAAAATTCCAAAGGAAAGATTGTGTGTCAGAAAAAGCTAATCATTGTCAGTACAGCCACAAAGGGAAGCATTTAATAAAAGGTCATGTTGAAAGATTTTGAACGTGTGACCTTAGCTGCAGTTGATCTATCACGAATGCCTCATTATGAGGCTATACTTTCTCATGTATGTTCTCTTTCCCTTAAAAAGAGCATAGTCTTTCTTTTTTTTATCATGTGAAAAGGAAATTTGGAGGAGGAGCTGCTAAGAGACAAGAAAAGAGGTTATTTTTCTCAGCATGTTGCAGGTGAGAACACAGAAAAGCCTTCCTTTTTTCTACCATTTATGTGCATTTCAAAATAAAATTAGCTTGAGCCTTGTTTTCCTTGTTTAAGATGAAATCCGTGTTGTATTTCGTTGGTAATGTGTCAAGTTTGGAGTGCAAAAGACCCATTATTTGTGATACAAATTTAGAAGGTGTTAGGCTAGAAAAATTACAGTCAAATTTCCTTGAGTAGACCAATGAATTAAATTGTTGTATGGAAATTCTGACTAGTGGTTTGATTGAAGCCGCAACCTTCCCTCTTGCCCTATTAAGCCCTAAATTTCTTTCGCTTTGTATCGACCATTATGATGTAAGGAGTAAAAGTATCCTTAATAGGGATGGAGAACCTATACTATCAATATCTATGAAGACTATTGCCTAAGTGTTGCATCTACCAAAAATTACATTTGTTGCATTTTCTCCCATTCAATCCCTAGCTAAATACCAAGAAACCCCAAGAGAATATCGTAACATCCTAACCAAGAAGTGGACAATGACTAATTATGGTGGAGGTTCAAGACTACCTAAGATAGTCACAAAAGATTACCTAAAACCCCATATTCATGATCTTTAGTGATGTTACATAGAGTTAAGGGTTTGGTTGATGTCCTCCTTTTTGAAGAATGGATGTTTCGTTATGTTGAAATTATTTTAAGGGGAGAACAATGGATGTATTGGGCACAAATAATTGTTAGCTCCTTAAGAACATAGCTTAGACATACTAAGGAAACCAAGGAGAATTTCTACATGGCTTATTATCTTACATATTGCATTGCTTGTGTCAGTAATCTCACTTCCCTACATCATGAGATTTAGAGTGAAGAAATAACAATCTATCAATATTGTCCCATGTTATAAAGAGATAAAGTGTTGGAAATTTTTAGAAAGGTGCACGATGTATTGATAGAAAGTGTACATTTATCTCAAAAAAAGACACCCATGCCCAGGCTGTCCTCGGAAGCCCAAAAACTAATTCAAAATTATGGAAGCTATTACATACATTTTCCAAAGTTCACCTATTTGACAATAGGGAGTTCAAAGATGAGCCCATAAGGTTACCGCATTATGCACTTGACTATGCAATTTGCTTAGCTTTGGTTTTGGGTCTTATCAGGGAAGAAGGGATTTTGATAGTAAAGGATTTGTGGCTTGATTTTTTGGTTTGAAAGGTCAATCATCTATAATTCCACAACTGGAAGATTTATGGTAGGACTATAAGAATGAAGAAGAAGTGTTAAAAAGAGACTACTCAAGATTAACACTTCAACAGATCAATTCCCTCAAATTGAAATTTTAACTTGAAGGAGTAATTGAAGATGGTTCAGATATTGTTGAACTTGGGTCGGAGGAAGCTAGTGAGATAAGATAATTGGAAGTGAATTGGAATTAGGGAGAGGAAGATGATATAAATTTGAGAACTAGATCCATTCTTACTCATATAAAAAACTGGCTAAGGAGGTAGAGCATGAAAGTAGTCAATGAATTGTCTCCAAAAAAGGTTTCTTTTTCTAAACCATTGACGTCTAACATCCAAGTTTCATCTCCTATTGTAGGTGTGTCAACTCTCAGCAAGTAGAAAAGGATGTTAGCACTTGCACAGAACACGACTCCTCAAACCAAGTCTAAAACTAAGTCTGAAGCTCTCATGTAGCAAGAACTTCAGAAGGAAAAGATGTTGACTCAAGGACAAGATTCAAGTGATGGTTTTGGTTTCTCAGACAATCCTGATGGTGACATATAGTTTATTGAAGCCCCTAGGGTAGACCAGCCTAAGTTCATGACTCCTACCTATGATACTCAAGAAATCTTTGCTAATATCATTGTCCCATCCTAGTTATCTAGCTTAATTAGTAAGAAAAGAAATTTGCAACCAATGTGTACGTCTATGAAAGACATTGTAACAAAATATGCAGCACATGGTTCCAAAGTTAAAAAGATAAAAATTGGTGTCCATTTAATTAAAGACCCAGTAACTAGAAAGATCACAGCAGAGCTGGCTACATATAAGCAGAAATTTGAAACCAGAGAAATTGATAGTGAAGGCTTCAAAGTTACTTCGGTTGAACTTGGAACCATCAACAGTAATACAAGCAATAATTTCTTTAAGATTTTTTGTTGATCATATGTTAACCTAGTCTGAAAAGGATAGCAGGGAAAAAAAGGAACTCGAGGCCTTAGTGTTGACTATGGCTATTAAATTGATTCTTTGATGAATCTTGAAGCCTTACCAATTGTTCAAGCCCCTTAATTTTTTGACCCTAATTCTACAGATAGTCAGCAACTTGTAAAACAAATACAAAAGGGGAAGCTACTCTCAGATGCAACACAAAATTGGGGGAATGCTATTATCAAAGAAGGTAATAAGTTTATCCTAGAATTCACCACTATGTATGCTAAAGGGAAAACACTCTTGGGAGAGATTCAAACTCTGATTCTAGGATGGGAAACCGAATGGAGCCGGTGTCAGGCTATTATGTTTCAAGTGACTAAAGTTGAAAAATTTGGAGTGCTTAACTTTCTAGGTGAGAATCAGATGAAAAATGTGGATTCCTATATGTTGCTCATCATGAAAAATAACATGGGCTAGAAAGAATCAATTTACAAAGAAGTAATTAAAGAGATACAATCAATTGAAAGCAAGATTGTTGGGATGCATGAGGAGCTCCTTAATGACATGAATATAGTAAACCCTATGGTAATTCTGCAATTTGATGATGGGAACATGGATTCTAAAGCATTAACAAAGAACTTCAATGATATTATTGAAAATATCAAGGATAATGAATCACCTACTGCTAGTGATTTCACCACACTAGCAAATATCAAATCCATGTTATGTTTGAAGAGGAATCTCATGCCACATCAACGCCTGAAAATCAAGGAATTCAAATGGAAAAAAGACACTTGTAGGAATAAGCTATTGAGTTTGAAGAACCCCCATTCCCATGTGATGCAAGAGTTTATGAACACCTTTAGAAGCTAGAAATTGGTGAGGCAAATTGTGGGTGAAGAGGAAAAGACCGGTGATGAAGTTTGATTGGAATAGTTACTTCCGATCATGTTTTGGCAACCATTTTAAATAACTATTTTTTGTTCATATCTTAACTATTTGAAATGAAATGGATGGGCTTTAATGGAGGCCTTTTAGATTTGTAAAAACTATAAATGTTGGGGCATTAAACTAATTAGGGGTTAGAACAGATAGCTAGAAAATACTTTGATAAGTAGATACTTTTACAACAATTGACAGATAGCATATATATGTTTGCTTTTTGAATGATTGTGTGCATGAAGAAAGTATATATATATATATATATATATATATATATATATATATATATATATATATATCATCTTGGATCATACTTTGAAACTTGGTGTTTGAAGTGTTTAAATCATCATTACTTTGTGAGTATTTGATTTATCGATTAACGATATCTATTGTTGTTTCTATTGTAGTTTATTTTTGTTAAATTCCTTGAATGATTATTGTGAAGTTGTTATATCATTCCTTTATTTGAATAAGTGTTTTTGGAGGAAGATGGTGAGTTAGTTTCTCTTTATTGCATGAATGAATTGTCACCTCACTACCCAAGAGTATGTGAGAGTCCTTATGCACTTTTTGGAAAAAGTGAAAAATTAATTTTGGATTCATTAATAAATCTTTCAAAGGGAGTTGTACCTATAAATATAGAGAGAAAAAAAATAACATGAAATTTTTTCAGCTATTGTGAACATTTTTGTACTTTCCAAGTCTTGGGCATAGAGTAAATTATCATTATATAAATAGAAAGACAATCTGTTCGCTAATAGATTTTTTATGACTCCACTAGGGAGAGTTCTTGTGTAATAGAACCAAAAAAAAAGGTACTACGAGTTATAATGGTTCTCCCACATGATAATGTGTTCCTTGTGCTACAACCTAACCTTAGATTTGAAGATACACAGGAAGATATAGTCTCAGATTTGACCGCAACTACCTGGACATTGTGTCAAAATAGCCGACAATTTCAACAAGTGTAAAGGGTCCTAGAAAGAGAAGAAGAATGGGCTAAACTGTTAAGGGGTGTGCCTAAGATTCAAGAAGAGGCACTAGTAAATAGGCTTGCTCAAGCACCTGCAAGACCTTAAATAAAAAGTGAGAAATAGAGATGGTTGCTAGGAGATATACAAGAGGAGAAAGAGAAAAGGGGATTATAGACAAGAACTTTGAACCTCTAAAGAATTTGACTTTCCTACCTAATTTTAACAATCCCAAAAAAGAAGAAAAGTAAGTCTAGTAGTAGACCCAATTCTCCACCAAAATAGTCCCCTTTCTCACCTTTAGTGTATTCTTTACTTCCATTGATAGCTCTTGTTCCTTCTCATTTGAATATCCAACCTTTACAAGTCATATTACCAAACATGGTTGTCAATCAACCATGGGGACAAAACATAGGTCCATTGAATCTTGGTGTCAATCCTATAGCATTGCCCAAAGGTTCCACAGAAATCCTACCTAAATTTAGCAGAGATGGTAAAGTTTCAACAGATGATCACTTGAGCACTTTTCATACAGCATGTGGCATTATAAGCATCCCTACCCAAGAAATTATTGTTAGACTATTTTTTGAATGCTAACTGATGTTGCTATTGATTGGTTCAATCACCTACTCCAGCATTCTATTACCAATTGGAATGATATGAAAAATGCATTCAAAAATAGGTTCAAAACCCCTGAGAATGAATGCTCCTTGTTACTTCAACTTAGTTGAATGAAAAAGGAGATACACAAACCTATGAGAGAATTTGTGGCAAAATTCAATAGGTTAATTCAAAGAATTCCTACAACATCTAGGCCTAATACAGAAAACCAAAAGATATTCTTTGTCAATGTTGTCCCTTCGGATGTAAGTTTTCACCTCATCAAAAATGTAGTTGCTGACTTAGCTGCTGCACAAAGGCAAGCTATTCAATTGGAGGATGTGTTTATTAATATTGGTAAATGGAGAAGAGAGGTTCAATCTTTTGGGGTTGCTTCATCCTTTGCTCCCATAGACCCTATCATGCAGAAGTTGATGAATGATGTAGCCATTATGAAGAGGCAACAAAATAAACCTCGTGGCCCTTATCAAGCTCCTTACTAGGATATCCATAAGCGATAATAGCCCCCAAATTATAGTAAAACCCCCATGTCAACCGCCCCCCAAACAAGGTTGTAAATTGAAGAAGCCCCCAAAGAGGTGATGTGTTCTTTTCATTTGATCATGGATCATGATGGACGAACTTGTCCCAATTGGCTAAATTGTGTTCAATTAGCAAAAGATGCACTTGCAGCAGAACAATCGCCTGAAGTTGAAAAGATAGAAAATGAAAGTGTAGGTGCTTATTTTCTTGAATACAAACCAGATACAGAGAGGGGAGGCACTATTTTCATGATGCTTCAAGACCCTACTTGTACAATAATGACTAGAGGTCAAATAAATTAAAAGCCCTATGCAGGATTCATTCTGAACTCATCGAATGCTAAAGGGAAAGAACACATACAGGCTGATCCTATGAAAAATGCAAAGCCCAAAATATTGTCCAGAACAAATTCAATAGCCAGTACATCGACCTTTGATATTGTAGAATTTTATAATTCTTCCCCTATATCTATTTCTCCAATTGAATATTTGAGGTTGAATCCACAAGAATTAGATAAGTTAGTTCAATATGTAAAAGGAGGCTCTGCTACTAATGTACAATTTACTGATAGTATGATTGAAAATCCAAAGGCTACAAGTGAACCTGTCTTTGTATCTCAAGGATGCAGAAAAGATGCTCCTTATAGGGAATTAGCTATTAACACTGTTGGAGGAGAAATAGAAGAGAAAAATCCTAATCTATTCTATGTATCATTATTATTAAATGGATAGAAACTCAGCAACTATATCATTGACTCTCGAGCATCGGATATATTATTCCAATGCTCGTTGCAAAATCCCTCAACTTGGAGGTTATGAAAACCTTTGGATGTTGTTACGTTATGGATGGAAAGAAAGTACCTCTAGTTGGTCAAGTGAAGGAAATGCAAGCTATTGTTTATGCCTACCCACAGAAAATATTGAAACTTACTATCTTGGTAGCTGTCATACTACCCAGCTATGGAATGTTGCTCAGCAGGAATTTATGTAAGGATATCAGTGGAGAAATCAAGATGGACTGGTTTAAAGCCTATATTTCAATAAGGAAGAAAAAGATAAAACTAGAGCTAGAACTAAAGAATAAATATAAAGTTGTACCTTCATACAATCCTAAATCACAGATACTATAAGAAGAATGTTAGTTTGGAAACTATGTTATTTTGGCTAAAAAGCAATGTGAAGAAATTGAAAAGGCAAATGGCAAAGAAGCCCTATCGACATTGGAGTTTGATAGAAGCTACTCAAATTTTGGGTCAAGTATAGGTGTTGTCCTAATTTCACCTTCAGGAGACATTTTCCATTTTTTTTTAAATTATATTTTCATAATACAAACAACACTGTGAAATATGAAGCGTTGCTTCTAAGTCTGCAAGAAGCCAAGGAAAAGGGGGTGAAAAAATTGAAGGTAAAAGGTGATGCTGAACTCATTGTCAAACAAGTAAGGAAATATTTTTTTGTAAAAAATGATAGGTTGAAACACTATAGAAACCTAGTTTGGGATGAAATTGAATCTTTTGAAGCATTCTCTATTGAATTTATGCCTCGATCTCAAAATATTAAAGCAGATTTCTTAGCTGTTCAAGCTTCCTTGTTGTAACCACACCCAAAATTCAAAAGTGATACCTACAAGATTGAAATGATTTATAGACCAAGAGTCCCAAATAATGTCAATCACTGGTAGGTTTTTGATAATGATGCACATTTGAAGGATTTCATCGAATGTGCTAGGAATTTTGCTGAAACTTTCTTCACATGATCAAACCATGAGGGTAAACCTATTGGAGAGGGATTATCTGAATCAAGAGAAGTTGTTCAATTGAAAGTTAATCGTATCCCAAAGGGGCTGGTGACCCTAGAACATCTCTTTGGTAGAAAAGATGATAGTGCCAAAAATAGAAGAAGTGACCCTGATAAAGGTGCAGAAGAAAAAGAAAAAATAAATATTAGGAATGTGGAAAATCCCAAATAGATTTCCATTGGTAGAACCTATTCTGAAAAAGAGAAGGATAAGTTGTTTGAGCTCCTCACCCAGTATCAAGATGTCTTTTCCTAGGGGTATGAAGACTTGAAGAACTTCAGAAATAGAGAATTTATACATCATATACCTTTAAAGCCAGGAGTTAATACCTTTAGGCAAAAGCTCAAAAACTATAATCCTAAGGTATTTGAAGCTATTTTTAAAAAAGTATGGAAGATGTTGAAAGCTTGCATAATCTACCCAATTCATCACTCAACTTGGGTAGCAAACATTGTCCTTGTGAGAAAGAAAAATGGGGAAATTAGAATTTGTGTGGATTTTAGAAATCTAAATCAAGCCAGCTTCAAGGACAATTATGCACTTCCCACTATGGATCACATTTTGTAAACGGTTGTTGGGTCTGAAGTTATGTCAATTCTTGATAGGTATTCAAGATATAATTAGATTTGTGTTGCACCTGAGGATCAGCACAAGATAGCCTTCATTACTCCCTGGGGCACTTTTGCTTACAATCGAATGCCATTTGGCTTGATCAACGGGGGAGCAACTTTCCAAAAGAGCAATGAATTCATCCTTTAAGGATTTGAGGGATAGAATAATTGTGATATATCTTGATGATTTGGCCATATACTCTAAGAGAATGAAACATGACTTGAGAGATTTGGGAATGGTGCTAGAATGATGTAGGCAACATGTTATATCCCTCAATCCCAAAAAGTGTGTAGTCTTTGTAGAAGAAGGCAAATTGCTCAAACATATCATTTCTAAGGATGCTATAAAGATCAACCCAGAAAGGGTGAAGGTCATACAGAAATTTGCACTACCCACTAATAGAAGTGATTTGAAGTCCTTTGGTCAAATTAATTTTCTAAGGAGTTTTATGCCTGAATTTTTTGAAAAGGTAAGATACATGTTGGGTATGATGCACAAAAAAAATACTTTTAGATGGCAAGAAGAGGGCAATAAAGCATTTGAGGATATTAAAATAGCTATTTCAAACACACCTATGCTACTAAGTCCTAATTTTGAAAAAGATTTCATTATTTACTGTTATGCTTCAAAACATACTTTATCTAGCATTCTGACTCAAAAGGATGATGGAGACAATGAAGCCCCAATTTCTTTCATGAGCATTCCCTTGAAGAAGCATGGATTAAATTATACCCAAATGGAGAAACATGCATTCGCTGTGGTGAAGGCATTGAAGCAATTTAGGTACTATATTCTACATTCCCATTCAATTGTCTATCTACCAGAAATAGTTGTAAAAAGCATATTGACTTAGCAAGAGATTGGGGTGAATAAAAGAGTTGTATGGGTTACTAAAGTTCAAGAATATGATTTAACTATCAAACCTACTTCTCTAGTAAGAGGACGAGGTTTATGCAAATTGATGGCTGAAAATAAAGATTCACCTCCTGATAGTATTAAAGAAATGCCCATTGTTTTGCTAGTAAGTTCAATAGACCCCTGGTTCTCCAATATAACCTACTTTTTAACATATGGTGAATGCCCTCCAAATATGAGCTATAAAGAAAAATAGAATCTTAGGTTGAAGGTTGCAAACTATGTAATCTCTAATGGTATTTTGTATAAGAGAGGGATAGAAAGAACCTTTTTGAGATGTGTAGATGCAGAGTAGCAAGAAAAGTTGCTAAGGGCATATCATTCAGATGTATGTGGAGGACATTTCTCATCTACAGTGACTACCTTTAAAATCCTAAGGAATTGCTTTTACTAGCTACGTATGTTCAAAGACAGCTACAAGTTTGTAAAGAATTGTGAGAAATGTTAGCTTTTCACTGGGCACCCTCAATTGGTAGCCTTACCCCTTAGGCAAGTGGTGATTTATGAGCCTTTCCATCAATAGGGAATTGACTTCATTAGACCTCTAAGTCCCCCATATAGCACTAGGCACATACACATATTAATAGCTACTGATTATTTCACCAAATGGGTGGAAGCTATTTCACCAAATTGGTGGAAGCTATCCCAACCAAGAAGGCCAATTCTCAAGTGGTATGTGAATTCTTATTTGAATATGTATTTGTCAGGTTTGGGGCTCCCCAAAAGATAGTCTTAGACAATGCAACCTATTTTTCATCGAAAGAATTTTCTCTTTTCTATTATGAGCACGGCATATCCCTATCTCATTCATCAAATTATTTTCCTCAAGGGAATAGGTAGGCAAAATCTAGTAACAAGAACCTGGTTGCAATAATGAAAAAGTTGGTGGCTGATAATCCATAAAATTGGCATAAAAAGATGCATGAAGCTTTGTGGGCTGATCATATTACCCCTAAAAGGGCCATTGGCATGGTTATGTTTGAGCTGGTATATGGAATTGGTGCTCAAGTATCCCTACCTCTAGAGTTGTCTACTTCCAAATTGAAAACTATGATTGAGGATCATTTTTTTCAAGACTCCCTAGAAAACAGAGTAATGTATTTGAAAAAATTAGAAGAAGAAAGGGAAAAGCTTGTTGATCATATTATGGAGCATCAGATGAAGGTGAAGAAAACTTTTGATATGAGAACCAGGCCTCACAATTTCCTAAAAAATGATGAAGTACTTTTTTGGGATAAGAGAAGAGAACCTCAAGGAGCACATGGAAAATTTGATTCCCTTAAGAAAGGGCCATTTATTATCTCTGAAGTTGTTGTTCTAAACACCTTTTTGTCTAAGTTACCTAGATGGCACAATTCTACCCTTTACCTATAATGGGTTGGATTTGAAGTTAATAAAGTTATAATTTCTTAAAGGCCCCAACCTTGTACATACCTTTTGTTGTGTCTTTTTTTCCACTTGCTTTATTCTTCCTATTGTTTTCTATGTAGTCTTGGTGTTGTTTTCATTCATAATTTTCTAAGTCCTCTGTGTACTCTACGTACCTAGTCCCTAGTTAGAGACCCTATTAGCCATATTATGAGTTGCCATATTTTAAGCTTTTCCTAGATTTCTTATCTAGTCATAGAAGCTTCTTATTGTCATTTCATGTTCTCTCGATCATCAAAAGCATTGTAAAAAGTCACTAAAAGCTTCGTGTCTTTCCTCATCTTTGTCCAAACCTCTTTGAACCACTTTGAACCTTGGTTTGAAGTAGTTCAAAGTGGTTCAATTGAAGGTTTTTACACTGACCTTTGTTTTTTGTAGGTAATTCGCACAAGACTCCAGAATGTTCCTTTGAACTACTTTGAACCCCTTTGAAGTTTTGGTTCAAAGGAGTTTGAAGCTTGGTTCAAAGGAGTTTGAAGCAGTTTGATAACTAAAGTTTCTTCAAAAAAATTGACTATGGTTTGGCAAAGCTATCGGGTTCATGTGGCATAAATTACCACATGAGGAGGTAATCATTCAAAGGAGGTGCCTTAATTTCAAGCATGGGAAAATGCCATCATGACTTAAAGTGAAAAACCTTTTCACCAAAGGAAAGATTGTGTGTCAGATAAAGCTAATCATTGTCAATACAACTGCAAAGGGAAGCATTTAATAAAACTTCATGTCAAAAGATTTTGAACATGTGAGCTTAGTCGCAGTTGATTTGTCATCAATGCCTCATTATGAGGTTGTACTTTCACATCTATGTTCTCTTTCCCTTAAAAAGAGTGTAGTATTTCTTTTTGTTTATCATGCAAAAAGAAAATTTGGAGGAGGAGCTACTAAGAGACAAGAAAAGAGGTTATTTTTCTTGGTGAGTTATAGGTGAGAACACAGAAAAGCCTTCTATTGTTCTACCATTTATGTGCATTTCAAAATAAAATCAGTTTGAGCCTTGTTTTCCTTGTTTAAGATGAAATCCATGTTGCATTTCTTTGGTAATGTGTCAAGTTTGGAGTGCAAAAGACCCATTATTTGTGATACAAATTTAGAGGTGTTAGGCTAGAAAAATTACAGTTGAATTTCCTTGAGTGGGCCGATGAATTAAATTGTTGTATGGAAATTCTAACTAGTGGTCTAATTGAAGCTGCAACCTTCCCTCCTACCCTATTAAGCCCTGAATTGCTCCAGATTTGTATCGACCATTATGATGTAAGGAGTAAAAGTATCCTGAACAAGGATGGAGAACCTATACTATCAATATCTAGGGAGACTATTGCCTGAGTGCTATGTCTACTAGAAAGTACATTTTCTACATTTTCTCCCATTGAGTCCCTAGCTGAATACTAAGAAACCCCAAGAGAATATCATAACATCCTATCTAGGAAGTGGATAATGACTAATTATGGTGGAGGTTCAAGACTACCCAAGATAGTCACAAAAGATCACCTAAAACCCCATATTCATGATCTTGTAGTGATGTTACATAGAGTTAAGAGTTCGGCTGATGTGCTTCTTTTTGAAGAATGGATGTTTTGTTATTTTGAAATTATTTTAAAGGGAGAACAATGGATGGATTGGGCCAAAATAATCACTAGCTCCTTAAGAACACAGCATAGACATGCTAAGGAAACCAAGGAGAATTTCTACATGGCTTCTTATCTTACATATTGCATTGCTTGTGTCAGTAATCTCACTTCCCTACCCCATGAGATTTGGAGTGAAGAAATAACAATCTATCAATATAGTCCCCTATTACAAAGAGATAAAGTGTTGGAAAACTTTAGAAATGTGCACAATGTATTGATAGAAAGTGTACATTTATCTTTGAAAAAGACACCCATGCTCAGGCTGTCCTCAGAACCCCAAAAACTAATTCAAAATTTTGGAATCTATTACATACAATTCCTATAGTTCACCTATTTGAGAATAGGTGGGTTTGAAGATGAGTCCATAAGACTACCACATTATGCACTTGACAATTTTGTTTTAGCTAAGGTCTGCAGGTACTATCATTAAGGATAATCTCCCGCAAGAAAATTTTGAATTGATGTTTCCTATCAAGCTTGGCCCTTTGACTTGTAACAGCATGGTCAATGCTTCAGTCATAGGAAGCAATTTACTCAACTTTGGTTTTGGGTCTTAACAGGGAAGAAGGGATTTTGATAGTAAAGGATTTGCGGCTCGAGTTCTTGGTTTGAAAGGTTAGTCATCTACAACTCCACGCCTAGAATATTTATGGTAGGATAGTAAGAATGAAGAAGAAGTGTCAAAAAGAGACCACTCAAGATTAACAGTTTAACAGATCAATTCCCTTAAACTGAAATTTCAACATGAAGGAGTAATTGAAGATGGTACGGTTATTGTTGAACCTAGGTGGGAGGAAGCCAATGAGTTAAGACAATTCCAAGTGGATTGGAATCAGGGAGAGGAAGATTATATAAATCTAAGAACTAGATCTATTCTCACTCATATAGACAACTAGCTAAAGAGGCAGAGCTTGAAAGTAGTCAATGAACCATCTCCAAAAATGGTTTCTTTTTCTGAACCATTGACCTCTGACATCCAAGTTTCATCTGTTGTTGTAGGTGTGTCAATTCTCAGCAAATAGAAAAGGATGCTAGCACTTGCACAAAACATAGATCCTCGAACCAGTTCTAAAACTAAGTCTGAAGCTCTCATGTAGCAAGAAGTTTAGAAGGAAAAGATGTTAACTCAAGGATAGGATTCAGGTGATGGTTTTGGTTTCTCAAACAATCCTAATGGTGACGTGCAGTTTATTGAAGCCCCTAGGGTAGACCAACCTAAGTTCATGACTCCTACCTAGGATACTTAAGAAATCTCTACTAATCCTGTTGTCCCATCCTAGTTATCTAGCTCTGTCAGTAGGAAAAGAAATTTTTAGCCAGTGTGTATGCTTGTGAAAGACATTGTAACAAAATATGCAGTACATGGTTCCAAAATTAAAAGCTAAAAATTGACACCCATTTAATTAAAGATCTAGTAACTAGAAAGATCACAGCAGAGTTGGCTACATATAGGCAAAAATCAGAATATGGAGAAATTGACAAGGAAGGCTTCAAAGTTACTTTGATTAAACTTGGAACCATCAATAGAAATATAGGCAATAATTTCTTTAAGTTTTTTTCTGATCATATGTTAACCCAATCTGAAAAGGATAGCAATGAGAAAAAGGAACTCAAGGCCTTAGTGGTGACTATGGCTACTTATATTGATTCTTTGATTAATCTTGGAGCCTTACCAGTTGTTCAAGCCCCTAAATCTTTTGACCCTAATTCTATAGATAATCAACAACTGGTAAAATAGATGCAAAAGGGAAAGCTGCTCTCAGATGCAATGTAGGATTGGGTGAATACTATTATCAAATAAGGTAATAAGTTTATGTTGAAGGGGAAAAACTCTTGGGAGAGATTCAAACTTTAATTCTAGGATGGGAAACTGAACGGAGTCGATGCCAGGCTATTGTGTTTCAGGTGACTAAAGTTGAAAGTTTTGGAGTGCTTAAGTTTCTAGGTGAGAATTAGATGAAAAATATAGATTCTAGTATTTTTTTCATCATGAAAAATAACATGGGCTAAAAAGAATCAATTTACAAAGAAGCAATTAAATAGATGCAATCCATTGAAAGCAAGATTGTTGAGATGCATGAGGAGCTTCTTAAGGACATGAATATATTAATCCCTATGGGAATTCTACAATTTGATGATGGGAACATGGATTCTAAAGCATTAAAAAAGAGATTCAATCATTCTATTGAAAATATCAAGGATAATGAATCACCTACTACTAGTGATTTCACCACACTGGAAAATATCGAATCCATGTTATTTCTGAACAGGAATCTCATGCCATTTCAAAGCCTGAAAATCAAGGAATTAAAATGGAAAAAGGATGCTTGTAGGACTAAGCTATTGAGTTTGAAGAACCCCAATTCCCATGTGATGCAAGAGTTTATGAACACTTTTAGAAGCTAGAAGTTGGTGAGGCAAATCATGGATGAAGAGGAAAATACTGGTGATGAAGTTTGATCAGAATAGTTACTTCTAGTCATGTTTTGGAAACCATTTTAAATAACAATTTTTTGTTCATATCTTAATGGTTTGAACTGAAATGGTTGGGCTTTAATGGAGGCTTTTCAAATTTTTAAGAACTATAAATGTTGGGGCATTGAACTAATCAGGGGTTAGAACAGATAGCTAGATAATACTTTGATAAGTAGATACTTTTACAACAATTGACAGATAGCATATATATGTTTGCTTTTTGAATGACTATGTGCATGAAGGAAGTTTATATATATATATATATATATATATATATATATATATATATATATATATATATATATATATATATATATATATATATATATATATATATATATATATCATCTTGGATCCCACTTTGAAACTTGGTGTTTTGATTGTTTGAATCATCGTTACTTTGTGAGTGTTTGATTTATCGATTAAAGATATATGTTGTTGTTGCTGATGTAGTTTACTTTAGTTAAATTCCTTGAATGATTATTGTGAAGTTTTTATATCATTCCTTTCTTTGAATAAGTTTTTTTGAAGGAAGATTGTGAGTTATTTTCTCTTTATTGCATGAATGAACTGTCACCTCACTACCCAAGAGTATGTGAGAGTCCTTATGCACTTTCTGGAAGAGTGCAAAATTAATTTTGGATTCATTGATAAATCTGTCAAAGGGAGCTATCCCTATAAATATAGAGAGAAAACAAATAATATGAAGTTTTCTCAGCTATCGTGAATATTTTTGTACTTTCCAAGTCTTGGGTATAGAGTAAATTATCATTGTATAAATAGAAAGACAATTTGTTCACTAACAATTATATTACCTATCTGATGATGTGCAATTACTAGCACATACTATAGTATGTATTTTTTACAAGGGTAAGTGCGCAGAACCTAAATTGACAGTGTACAAAAGATATGATTTATTCATAGAGAACCATATGGAAACAAAGTATTAGGAAAGAAATATTATTGTATGATAGTTGTAGTTCATTACAATTGTAGTGAAGGGTTGTGCAGTTAATTGGAGATAGTATATTGATTGTTGATAATGTCAAAGAGTGCGCATGTACAGAAGTTGCACATATGAAAGTTTGTGTATAACTATGAGTTGACAGCATTAATTAAATATGTATTTCATTTAATTAACATGTGGAAATTTGACTCAAGGATTTATTATTGAGCATGGTATAAAGGAAAGATTCTTTCTATTTTTTACATATAGTGAGGTGAAAAGACTTGTGAATTACTAAGAATCAAAGGGATACAAAAGAAAAGTGGCCTACCTATGTGTGTAAGTGATCTTAAGGGTTATTGTTACTAAGTAAAAAGTTCCAGATCTAATTGCATGGTCTGAAGGTGAAGGAGTTTGACATACTAGATAAAGGAAGAAGTAAAAGCTTCTTACACATCTATTATTCTTAAAGGAATAATACTGAGGTCAATTGGAAAATGGGTTTGTTGATCTGATCCTGAAGCTAGTTGGACAGTGGGTTAATCTACCTTCCATGACTCCTAATAGGGTTGGAATCTCCTAACATGGATTCAAAGTCTCCTAATAGGGACTCTTTGTACTAAATGTTGTAATAGACTCGTAATAGGTTCCATCCTCTAACAAGGAATATTCATATTAGTACATCATTTTGTGGGCATCATTCCCACTAGGGTTTTCCCTCTAATCAAGGGTTTCCCTAGTCAACATATTTGGTGTAATTTTTTATGTGTATCTCTTTATGGTTGTTTCTTACTTTGGTTGAATGGTCAAGATTGCTTAAGAGGATAAATGTTTTAAATTTCCATATAATTAATTCACCGCCCCCCCGCCCTCTTAGTTATATTGGTGGACTATTGTTTCTGACATAAATGTCATGTTGTTAGAGAATTTACAAAATGACTATTAAGCCAACTCTATTAGGAGATTTCTTTACTACTATAATTGTTAGAGAGTAACAATGATTGACTTGATTGATGAAGCAACTAACTTTACAAATTTTAGTTCATTGTTTTGGTTTATCCACTTGATCCTTCTTTATCAGAATATTCTTTATAGCTCCTTAGATGTTCTATCTTCAATCAGATATCCTTCTTATTTTCCATCTTTCTCATTTTTCTAATTTCACATTTCACTCCACACATTGACCTTTCATATATATGGACCTTAATGTCAATTTGGATTGAATGCCCTTTAAATTAAATAATTAACATCCACTAGTTTAGTTTGCATTAACCATTTAATTAACAAAAGTATTCTACTATCAGTCAACTAGTAATGAAAATAATCACTTATTCAATACTAAATCCCTTTGGTAATCAACCTAACTCAGTTTACACTAAATTCCTTTGGTAAGCAACCTTACTTGGTTTATACTGACACCCTTCATTGATCGACCTAACTAAACTTGGTTCCTTCTAAATTATGCTTGGCTAATACTGGAGTTTTCTTTAGTTTCTGAGTAAGCTCGGTTAATACTAGTTGTGCTTGGTTAGAGTGTGACATTTGTGTAACATCAATAAAAATATACAATTGAATAATTAATTTCAAGAATCTCCCTCTTTCGCATTGATGAAAACATAACATGTCATTATGTAAACAAAGATTTGGAGAAAATATCCTTAACTTGATTCTGATTCTTCATCCACGAGAACTTCCTCTATCATCTTATCTTCAGACTCTGTCTGGTCAAATTCTCCCTCTTGCTTATATACTAATATCTTCCTCTAATTATTTTATATGACATCAGTATCTCCCTCTTTGACATCAAATGCCAAAGACTTTATACAATGAATTTATAATGTACATGATGTATTGATTCATATACAATGGTCTTTGAAGTTCTTGAATCAACTATATAGTTTGTCAATGAAGCTCTTCTTGATGCATCACTAATATGTACTCTAGTGAGCATTAGATAGAGGAATTACCCTTATCTTACCTCTTAGATAAAAAAATTTATCCTTAGGTATTGGCTTGGTGAATATGTCAGCAACCTTCTCCTTTTGTTCACATATTCCAATCTTACCTCTTTATCTTGAACTAATTCTCTCAAAAAATGATACTTGATTGCAATGTATTTTGTCTTAGTGTGCACCACTAGATTATTGGATATGTTGATTTTAATTGTGTTATTGCAATAGATAACCACTGGGTCCTTGATTTCTTCCTTCATTCTTGACAACAGTTTCTTGAACTATATTATGTTGGAGTAATTAGTTGTTGCAACAACTTATTTTGCCTCTACTGGAAACTGAGAGATACAATTCTTCTTCTTACTTGTCCATGATACTAACCTCTTTCCAAGAAATAATCCTCCTCCACTAGTTATTTTTCAGTCATCATGGCTTCCAAGAAAATCAACATTAGTATAGGATTTCAAATCAAATTTTTCTCCTTTCTTCTACCATAGACCATAGTCTTCAATGCCTTTTAGATATCTCATAATTCTTTTGACTACCACCATATGATTTTCTCTAGGATTTGCAAAAAACCTTGCAGCTATACCAATAATTAATGCAATATCAGACCTTGTGTGTACCACATACTAAAGTTTCCTAATCATGGATCTATAGGTAATTTGATTTGCTTCCTTTAAATCATCATTCTTGGATATTTTGTGTCTAGTAGACATAGGTGTTCCAACTGATTTAGAATATTTGGTTCCAAATGTCTTCAATATCTCCTTGATGTACTTTGACTAAGTAATGTAGATGTCATCCTTTATTTGATGAGCTTGTATACAACCAAAGAATTTTATCCCTCCAAATATTGGCATTTCAAATTCTTTCCTCATTTCTTCAGAGAATGATTTACATAAGTAATCAAGACTTGTGAATAAAATACCATCCACAAATATTTGTGCTAACAATATCTTATTCTATGGTCCTTCTTTAATATATAGAGTATTATTATCATTTTTTCTTTGAAAAAAATCCTTACCAAATATCCATGTAGCCTTTCATACCATTCTCTAGGAGCTTGATTCAAACCATATAAATCTTTGTGTAATTTTTAGACCATCTCTCTTTTATTTGGATCAATGAAACCTTCAAGTTGATCAATGTAGACTTCTTCTTCCAAATTCCATTCAAGAAATCTGATTTTACATCCATTTTATACACTTTGAATCCTTTATGTGTAGCATATTCAAGTAGTGTTATGACTCCTTCAAGTCTAGCAATAGGAGAAAATGTTTCTCCATAGTCTATACCTTCTACTTGATCATATTTTTTATAGACTAGTCTTTCCTTACCTTGATACTTCACCATTTTTATTGAATCTATTTCTAAAAACCCACTTTATACCAATTAGATTTATGTCCTTACGTCTAGGAACAAGATTCCAAGTATTGTTCCTTTCAACTTGCACAATTTCTTCATTCATTTTTTGTATCCAACTTCAATTATTCCAAGAATCTTTTATAGTTCTAGGTTCAAATTCAATAAGAAAACATGTACCTTTTAGTTTTTTACATGTCATTATACCTCTTGTCTAATCTCCAATTATTTGTTTAGGTGCATGATGTCTTCTGATGTATCTAGCAAGTACATGTTCCTTCCTTCTAGATTTTGGACTTGTTTCACTTGGCTCACCATGCTCAAAGGTTCTATGAACTTATAAATCTTTTCTCATTTCCCACTATCCATGACTTGGTTTCCCCTATTTGTAACTCGAGTTCCTATGTGCGTGACTTGGATTGTACTAATTGTTGCTTGGGTTGCACTAGCTATAACTTGGATTGCACTGACTACAACTCAGTGGGTATTGTATACTTAGATGACTTGGGTGATTTTGACAACTGGGGTGGTGATGTCTATTATTGCCCAATTGTATTTTTTTGTACCTTGGGTAAAGTTTCAAGCTCATAGTAAAAAAAATTGATGTAGTCTTCAAGTTCTTTTTTGCTTCGTTCTTCTCTCTTTTTTGCAAACTCATCAATTTTCACATGTATACTTTCTATAACCTTGTGAGTTGAAAGGTTCAAACATTTATATGATTTTCTCTTATTTGAGTAGCGTAGGAATATGCCTTGATCATTTTTTGCATCAAAATTTATTTTCCTTATCTCTTTCAAGATATAACATTTTCTTCATACTTTGAAATAATAGACATTAGGTTTATAGCCATATCATAATTCATAAGGAGTTTGATTTGTACATTTCTTTAGTTGGACTCGGTTCAGGGTATGAACTATTTTATTGATTACTTCTTTCCAATATTTGGAAGCAACATTTTTCTCTATCATCGATGTTCTTTTACAATCCATGATGAATCTATTTCTTCTTTTCACTATGTTATTCTGTTGAGGTGTACCAAGTTTATATACTTGCCTTTTGATTCCTCTTTCATAGAAGAACTCATTGAATTCATTAGAGATGAAATCACCTCCTATTTCTGACCTTAATCATTTTAGATTCTTTCTTGTTTCTTTTTCAACTCTAGCTAGATACCACTTGAATTTTTGAAAAGCTTCAAATTTTTCTTTTAGGAACATCAATGCCATCATCCTAGAATAATTATCAATAAACAAAATGAAATATTCTTCTCCACTATAGCACTTAGTACCTATTGGTCCACAAATATCTATATGAGCTAGTTCCAAGACTTCTTTTGACTTATAATTCTTACTTTTGAAACTACATTTGCCCATTTTTCCAATTTGACATTGTTTACATATGGTCATTTCAAGTTTCTTTAGATTTGGAATACCTCCTAATCTTTTGTTCTTTCTAATGGTAACCAAATTATCAAAGTTTACATGACACATTATTTTATGCCATAGCCAATTTTCTTCTACTTATGCCAAAAAATATGAACTTTAAGTAAGATCTACATAGAATAGATTACCTTTAGTCTAATTATCAGTCCCAGCTAGGTTTCCTTTATCATCCAACAACTTATCTTTCCTTCATGAATTCTACCTTGTATCCAATGTTGTTATGTTGTGTCACACTTAGAATATTTTGTCTTAGTCCTTCAACCTAGTAAGCATTGTCACATTTAAGTTCATCTGTTAATGCAATGCATCTTTTTCCTTTCACATAACATGGTTCATTATTTCCAAATTTAACACTTCTACCATCATAGTGGTCCAAGTGTGCAAACCTAGTTTTGTCACTAGTCATGTGATGGGAACACCCACTATTTATTATCCAAGTATCATTCTTGATAACATGAGAAATAAGTATCATCCTTTCATTATCATCATTTTTTGATTCATCCTTAACAACAATATATACCATTTCATCTTCTTCATCATTATCAGAATCTTTAGCACTATAAAAAGATTTCTTACCTTTATCTTTGTAGTCTTTGTAGCTCTTAAAATCTTTCTTGCCTTTGAACTTGTTGAATTTTCTGTCATCTTTGTTTTCTTTATTTGGACACCTTGTAGCAATGTGACCAACCCCTTCACAAGAGAAACAAATCAATGGTATCTTACCTTTATATTTTCATTTCCCTTTTGGTAACTTTCTTACAAGTAGTGCTTCAATAGCTTCAAGGTCATCCTCTGAATCATCATCTTCTTCACTATCCATTTGTTTTCCTTTTGAGTTTCCTCCCTTTCTACCAAGATTTAGTTTGACTTTGAATATTGATTCTATGTTGTCAATGCTAGGAAGATAGTTATCTATTCAACTTAGTTTCAGTCCCAGCTAGGTTTCCTTTACCATCCAAAAACTTAGTTGTCCTTCATGAATTCTACCTTGTAGCCAATGTTGTTATGTTGTGTCACACTTAGAATATTTTTTCTTAGACCTTCAACCCAATAAGCATTGTCACATTTAAGTTCATCAGTTAATGCAATGCATCTTTTTCCTTTCACATAACATGGTTCATTGTTTCCAAATTTAACACTTCTGCCATCATAGTGGTCCAAGTGTACAAACCTAGTTTTTTCACTAGTCATGTGATGGGAATACCCACTATTTATTATCCAAGTATCATTCTTGATAACATGAGAAATAAGTATCATCTTTTCATTATCATCATTTTCTGATTCATCCTTAACAACAATATATACCATTTCATCTTCATCATCATTATCAGAATCTTTAGCACTATAAAAAGATTTCTTACCTTTATCTTTGTAGTCTTTGTAGCTCTTGAAATATTTCTTACCTTTGAAATTGTTGAATTTTTTGTCATCTTTGTTTTCTTTATTTGGACACCTTGTAGCAATGTGACCAACCCCTTCACAAGAGAAACAAATCAATGGTATCTTACCTTTATATTTTCATTTCCCTTTTGGTAACTTTCTTACAAGTAGTGCTTCAATAGCTTCAAGGTCATTCTCTGAATCATCATCTTCTTCACTATCCATTTGTTTTCCTTTTGAGTTTCCTCCCTTTCTACCAAGATTTAATTTAACTTTGAATATTGATTCTATGTTGTCAATGCTAGGAAGATAGTTATCAAAGTTATCCAACTCAAAAGTAGTTAAACTTCCCACTAGTTCATCCAAAGTTATATCGTTTTTGGGATCACATATCATCTCTTGAATAGCTGAAACTCTAATTGTATAAATAGGAAGAAGAGTTCTTAATACCTTTTTGACTACTATTGTATCATCTATTTTTCCTCCTGTGGCTCTAATTGCACTGCCACTTGCTTTGATTCGTTCATTATATTTTGCAATATTTTCATCTCCATCTAATCAATCTAGCCTCTCAGACTCTATAATTTGGCTCTTTTCACATTATCATCTCCTCCATAGATCTTTGCTAGTTTTTTCCACATGTCATAGGTAGTAGGGAAATATTTGATTTCATCAAATCCAGAATAGTTGAGAGAGGAAGAAATATCAATCATCATTGTGTTTTTATTCTTCATGCCTACCATTTGATCTACTATTAAAGGTTTTGGAGATGCCACATATTGTTTCTCTAAGAAGTGTTGACCTGTATCTCCAAGGGTTCCCATATGTAGCTTCATGAGTTCTTGCCATGCTAAAAAGTTATCTCTATTAAGCTTGAGGATATCTCTTTTGTAAGACATCTTGATCTTGAGCTTAGGTTTTTGGAATCTTTCCTACAAGCACAAACAACTCTGATACACATTGTTGGAAATATAAGAGGAGTAACTAAGAAGGGAGGGGTGAATTAGTTACCACAAACTAATTCCAAGTTCCTTAGATGTCGATACAAATTTCTCACTAATCTAGATCCTTGCACTGTTTGGTTAGAACTAGATATGCATTGTAGCTCAGTTAACAAAGAAGACTTAAGATATTAATGTGAATTAACCTTTAGTAACTTAGTTGTAGAAACATAAAGCATTGAGAAAAATAACATGAGATGCCAAGATTTAATGTGGAAACCCAATTTGGGAAAATCACCAATGCAACTAGTTACAACTTTTCACTCTTATTAAGTGAGCCCTATTAGGAGCCAACCCTATTAAAGGTTACAAAACACATGGTTAAGTGTGAATCTATTAGAGGACTTGAATGACCCTATTAGGAGTGCCTTATTAGAGGTATTCAAACACTTCAATCTAGAAATGTCACCTTGTTAGAGGATTTACAAAATGACTGTTAAGCCAACTCTATTAGGAGATTTCTTCACTACTAAAATTGTTAGAGACTAACAATGATTGACATGATTGATGAAGAAACCAACTTATCATATTTTAGATCATTGTTCTAGTTTATCCACTTGATCCTTCTTGATCAGAATATTATTTTCAGCTCCTTGGATGTTCTTTCTTCAATCAGACATCCTTCTTATTACACATCTTTCTCATTCTTCCAATTCGCCAATCCACACCTTGACCTTTCATATATATGAACCTCTATGTCTATTCAGATTGAATGCCCTTTCAAACAAATAATTAATATCCACTAGGTTGGCTTGCATTAACCATTTAATTTTAAAAAGTATTTTGATGTCAAGTGGCTAATACTGAAAATAATCACCTGGTCAATATTGAATTCCTTTGGTAACTCACCTGACTCAGTTCACACTGAACTCCTTTGGTGACTGACCTGACTTGATTTACACTAAAACCCTTCATTAACCAATCTAACTAAACTCGGTTCCTTTTTTAAAAAAATTGGCTAATACTGGAGTCTTGTTCAGTGCCAGAATGAGTTCGGTTAATATTGGATGTTCTTGGATAGAGTGTGACATTTTTGTAACATCAATGACAATATACAATTAAATAATTGATTTCAACAATGACATCATATATGAGCCTGGCATTTAAATGGGATGGAAATGGATGGACCACATACATGAATCTTTATACGGTTGGTTTATAACATATTTTTGTTTCCTTCTATTCTTTTAATGGTATTTTTGTTATAAACAACATACATAGAATGAATGTTCTTTTGGTCTTTCCCATCCAAAATATGGTGCATATTCACATGTGTAGACTAAATCATGAGAGTGTGTTTATTGTAACTTGGAGCACTTCTCAAGAACCTCGATTTAAATTGAGTTTGATCAAATAAAAATATGTATGTTTGCATTAGTAGAGTTAATAAGGATAGTCAATTCCCTTCATCTGCATTTAGAAAGAAAAAAAGATGACCATCAAATATAAAAATGAATTCTTTTTTATTGATTCTAGGATATTTTACAAATAAAAATATAAATTAAGTTTGATCAAATGAATACTAGCGAGAATATCTCACCTCTAGAATAACACACTGGCCAAACTACATTCTTTGACACTCTAAGCATTTTACTCGAAAAGAAGCAACATCTTTCTTCATAATGATCCATAAGTCCAAATTCAATGTAAGCTAACAACATAATCACTCTTTGATTCATCAAATATGATGGAAATGCCCTTCTTACAAGCTCTCCACTCGCTAAAGCAAGATTTTTTCCCCTGAGTCTTAAATGGTAATTAGCATTAATGTAGTTGCTTGCCTACTACTAATATTTTCTTAAATCCTATTTCAAAGTAGGTCAATCTTAAAGACCATGATTATTTTTTTGGTTTTTCTTCAAACTAATTTTTATGTTTTCTTTATTCTCTGCTACTCTTTCAATCACATCACACAATTATGCATTTTTGGTTTTAGTTTACAGTTGTAATAAATATCTAGAAAAAATTGCAAGTCATCACGCCTAAGACTATTCTAAAAGCCAATTATTTTCAAACTCATCATCAACCCAAAATACTATTAGTAATTGTGACGTAATCCAAATTTTATCACCAAAATCATGATATTAATTGAGTCGGTACTGAAATTTGGAAAATACAGCAAGAGTTGAGGAGTGACACCAAATTTTTCATATATATTTCAAAAAAATTGAATTAGTTTCAACACCCTCATTGACAATATTAGTCATGACATGATAGGTTAAGAGGGGAATTATTAGGAACCCCTATTCTATATTATGGAATAGAAAAATGATAGGAAGCAACAATGTTGCATGTCTCGAATAGAATAAAGTACAAAGTTTTGAATCCTCAAAACACTCAAGGCCATAAAGGGGTGCTTATTAGATTTAACCCCTTCTCATTTCATTTTCTAGAAGAGATTTTGGGCATCAGCTCCATGTCCAGTCTAAACATACCCTACAAACAATGTTGACCACAATGTTTGCAATAATTTTTTTTTTAATAATTCAACTAGCCATCACAATTATGAAGGACCTCCCTTGAAAGTGACAGTCAATTTTGATGGATATATGTCTCTTGCACATCACAACTATAACATAAGCATTGCAAGTACAATGGAACATCTTGATATATAATCATCACTTCTATATCATAGTTGTCACATATACGTCACAATTGTGATGGTAGAGTCAAAGCTTCAACCATCATAATTATGATGGAGGACCATGGTTGTGTAACACTACTATTAAAATTGTGACATCCAAAACATGAACTCTTGTCCCTTCTTCCAAGTTATGAATGTGTCTATCATCACCATTTCGATGGATGCCTCTGCCATCATAATTTGTGATAGCAAAAAGTATGATGGGAGTGCATAGGAGAGTTTATCGCTAGTGTGACAGTTGGACAGCACAATTGTGATGGTTTTCCATCAAAAAATAAACCCAAATGTTGTAGTGTTTTTACTTTGTCTCTTTTGCAAATCAATTTCATAGGATTCAAATTTGCCTTGTTCTATCATTTTGTACTCATGGAGCTTGAAGCCATTTTTCTTGATAGGATTTTTAAAAATATTCAACTAATAGCTCAGTTTTCTTCCAACTCACTTTCCTCTCAAATTCACTAATAAAATCTCACTTCAAAAGCTTCGACAAAAGATTCTTCACTCAAATTACTTTGATTCTCTCTTAGCTCTTCAAAATGCAAGGTAAAAAATTAAAAATTGAAAACCCTATATATATATATATCACAACATTACCTTTTTTAACCATTAGGGCACATTAAATACATAATACTCCATGTTCTCACTTATTTAATGAACTCAGTTACCATTAGTAGTGAGTCACTTCACACTTCCAGCACTACTTGATTGACATAGTAAACTTGATTCATGCTCGGGTAAAGAATCACTATACCTCTAGTACTACTAACTCAGTTGACTATATTGACATGTAGTAACTGACATACTTGGAAAAGATAACTAGTTGAAATATTTCTAGACTTAATATATTATCCATGCACATTAAATATCATGCAGATGTGGACTTTCTTCCATTTCACTCTAGGAACTAGTGTAGGATAAATATTTAGCCATGCAATTCCTTACCATTGGTTGCACTTGATGTCTCATTTTCTTCTTACTTCCTTCTCTATGTCTTATTCATCTACTCATGAATTTTTTCCACAATTATCTTTCCTTTACCTTTTGAATCTCTTTCATTTGGTGCTAACACTCTATTTCTACAATTCTTGCTTAGATGACCAACATTGTGACAATGATAACATGCCATGCCAAAATTTCTCTAGTTACTAGATCTTCCTCCAAAGTGTAATCTCATGCAATTTGTAGAAATATGGTCATACTTCCCACATTCAATACATGAATACCATGTGTTATAATCCCAATTGATTGCATTGCCTTTCTTTCTCAATTTCTAGTTGGCTTTCATCAATTATTTGTATTCTTATGAACTATGTCCAAAATTATTGTTAGGATAGAAGTAACCAATAAATGCATACTTATTAGGTGATTGTCTAAACCTAGATTTACACTCAAATTATTGGTGTCCATACGTATTACAATAATAACGAGTAACCATTAAATTTGGGAGTAAGATTGCTCTTACCATTTTTATTCCTGCATATTTTGTTGTGTGTCCAAGATTTCCATAATGATAACATGTTGGCTTCTTTATCTTTGGACCAGTGTACAAATTTCTTTTCTCAACTTTCTTTAATGATTCACCTTGCTCAATTTTTGAGTGCTTAGTATAGCCTGGGCCAGATGTATCACTCAATTGCCTCTATCCTTTGAGTTGTTCATCTAGTGTTTTGATACTTTCTTCTGATCTCTTCATTCTTTCAATCATTTCTTCCTCACACTCTAGTTCATTCTTCAACATTTCATTTTTATTCCATAACTCAACAATTTCTTCGATCTTCTTGCCAATTTCCTAATTTTCTCCGAGTAGTTGTTTTGTCATTTCATAATGTTTTTGAGTTAATCTTGAAATCTCTTCATCTTTGGCATCTATTCTTGCAGTAAGTTGTCTCTTATCCTCTTCCATCATTTATTTTTCATCCTCATCTTTTCTCTTTTATTAAATTAGTTCACACATTCTTGTAGACTGCACTTCTTGTTCCCTTTTTAGTGATTTGTCCTACTCAAGAAAGACTATGGTTTTTCTCCAATATATTAGCTATAGTAGCATATGATTCATCAGACATGTTTCCATTTTCCAATTCTTCTATGGCTTGCTCTTGGTAGTTTGTCTCACTAGTTTTTTGGGAAGTTTCTTGTCTTCTATTCAATGATTGTTTCAGGTTGATCTTTAGTTCATTCATTTTTTTCATGGCTATCATCAACTTCATTATCTAATTATCAATAGTCTTATCCATCCTATACTTCTCCATAACTTTCATCATTTACTCTTAGGCAATAAACCTTCAATAAGATAACTAGGGTCTAATACCAATTGTTGGAATAGTAAAGATATATATGATGTTGAGGTGGGAGGCAAGGTGAATCAATATTATTTTAAACTTTCATTCTCAAACAATTTAAACATTTATCTTTTCACCTTATACAACTCATTAATTACCAATCCTTTGTCTCAACATTTTGTAAAGGAAAATAGCATTACTAATTTAACCTTCATAATCTAAAACATGTAAGCTCATGAAAAATAACACATATCATAATTATTTTCTATCACAAAAACCTATGGTCAGAGGGAAAACTGTAGTGGGGATGGTACCCACAAATCCATCACTACTACAGTAAGAGGTTGCCTTATTGAGGCTATAAAATTTGTCACTTATGATGACTTACTTAGTTAAGAGTATACAATAAGATCTATAAGAATCTGCCTTTTACAAGGATTTTACAACACTCTTCAAGTGTGTCTTAGGTAAGAGATTACATATAAGACTATTAAGTCCACCTTTTTCAAGGATTTAGGAAACTACTACAGTGATTAAACAATAGCAACAATGATCTTTACCATAGCAACTTACTTGTCTAATTAGATCCCTCTTCTACTCTCACTAGTACATTTGGGTTCATTTTTCAACCTTTATTGGTCAAATTTTCCACCCAATTTTTGACCAAATTTTGACCAAATTCGACCAACCCATTGGTCAAAAAAAATTTGGTCAAAATTTCAACCAATGTTCTAGTTGGTCAAAATTTTCACCAATGGATTGGTCGAAAACCTTCCAGAGCCATTGTCCAAGTTCAATTAGGTATTGGTCAAAATTTTGACCAATGAAGGTGGAAAGTTTCGACTAATGAAGGTAGAAATTTTGACCAACAAATGTAGGAAAAAATTTAGGCATTGGTGGAAATTTTGACCAATAAAGGTAGACATTTCAACCAACAAAGGTAGGAAAAAATTCAAGCGTTGGTGGAAATTTTGACCAATGAAGGTAGAAATTTTGACCAACAAAGGTAGGAAAAAAATTAGGCATTGGTGGAAATTTTGACCAATGAATCTACAAATTTCCACCAACAAAAGTAGAAAAAACCTAGGCGTTGGTGGAAATTTTGACCAATGAAGGTACAAATTTCCACCAACAAAGGTGGAAAAAAATCTAGGTGTTGGTGGAAATTTTGACCAATGAAGGTACAAATTTCCACCAACAAAGGTAGAAAAAACCTAGGCGTTGGTGGAAATTTTGACCAATGAAGGTAGAAATTTCCACCAACAAACGTGGAAAAAAATCTAGGCGTTGGTGGAAATTTTGACCAACAACTAGGTGTAATTTTTTTTCAAGCATTCTATAAAATAGTTCACATGCCTTGCATATGATATGACATTCTGTATGCATCCTACACTCTCTCATCCGGCTGATGATGGATTACGCAGAGTGATCTGAAACCATGATTCTAAAAAACACACACAATCAAATCCAAAATGAACGTGCACTACAAATGGATTGTGGAAATCTAATATTGTTAATTTTGCATGCATGTCTACTAAGACAAATATATGTTTAAGTTGTGATTGTCCTGGTAGACATGCATGCAAAATTACTAATATCAAATTTCCACAATCCATTTATAGTGCAAGTTCATTTTGGTTTTGATTGTGTGTTTTTTAGCATCATGGTTTCATATCACTCTGCGTAACCCATCATCAGCCGGATTAGAAATAGTGTAGGATGCATGCAAAATGTCATATCGTACGCAAGGCATGTGAACTATTTTATAGAATGCTTGAAAAACACCGACAGTAACTAATATGAAGAATATATAAGTAGTTATATGATTGAGACAAATCATGTACATTGTATGAAGGTAGTCCATGGCTGACAAGGCCCACCAAAAGATAAAACATATGATAAAAAGACTTATTTTCATGTTTTGAACATATGGGGTACACATAACATGACTTATTATTGCACAATTCAACTAAGTTTAGTTAATTTCCATAGGGATTGTCCCCATTTAATGGTGAACGTTTTGTGACATTTCAAGCCTTTTGATTATATAAAGAAATGGATAGCATGAAAAGTTTAAGTAATGTCAAGCCATTTATTTACTTGATATATAATGTGAATAGAACTATTATGTTGCTCAACAACAATCACCAAATAAAATTATCATGTACCCAAAAAGGGATGGATGGAATGTCGAAATCGACCTCCAACTAACTAGTATCACCATCCCTCTATATTATAAGTTATAGTGGTGCTCTAGATTTGCTCTATTCCATCATATAATTACATATCATACACTTTACCATAGTCCATATCAACAAGATCAAAGAGATCAGTTTCATTTGACTAGTATGTGGAAGACCTTGATGTTGAGAAGTTGTGTGATTCACGTGGAGCGGAAGGTGTTTTGGCCCCTTGGAAGGAAGCTTCATCTCTTTTATTGGCTTCTTTATTTTTACTTGGAGAAGCATATTGCTTTGAATTTTCCCCATGGCTCCTTGCAGATGATGCCAAGAGTGTCCTTGCTATTTTCTTCTACCATAACATAATGTTCACAAAGTGTTAGAATTGTCTCTAGATGGAAAAAAATTGTAGAGGCTCAATTGAGGAAACTGATGAAATTCAGGCCTCTTTTGGCACAATCAAGAAATAGCCAGAGTAGCAACTGAGTCTAACATACCACAGCTAGGCAACCAAAATAGATGGACCAAAGTGAAAAAACAATTTTGATTTCTTCTAACTATATAAATTTAAAAACCGAAGAGCAAAAACTTGCCTTGGCCAGCATAGGGATAGGTAAGTAACATGTCAATCTGGTGGAATAGGAGGATGATGTTGGAAGCCCCACCAAATAACCAATCACTCTTCAAAGATTAGGCTATCATGGATTTAATGATAGCATACTAAGAACAATATTTTATTCCAAAGTAGCTTTCTTAGTTGGGGATGCAGTGATGAGTACCTTCTTGAGTTTGTTGATTAGAAATCTGTAAAAAAATTATGGTCACTGACAAATAAACCAATATAGATGATCTACATCACAAGTGCAAGGATGGAGAGGGATCATCAAGGAAATTAAGGCCTCTTGATGGTTGTCACAGAGACTCAATGTCTATCAAATCAAAGAATTTCAATCTGAGACAGTCACTATTGAAGCCTTATCAGTCATGAGGATGAAACTAAATGAATTGTTGTTACTCTAACCATTTAGAGCTGAAACTAAATGAATTGTATGCTAATATTCAAAGCCTTGGTGATAAGCACTAATCATTCCATTAGTAATTTTTATGGTCGGTAACAAAATTACTTTGTATGCATTTATGCTAAGAAACAGTAGTCAGTTATTTAATATATGCTAGACTCAAAATTGACAGAACTCCAGTAACTATCTATGAAGACCACTACACACATATATGTTGTTTCTATAAAATAATTCTTTAACTAATATCTAGACCATAGAGACAGATACACATTAACTTGCATTCTTACCACTTCTATTGTCCATACATCTCCCTCTGACCACTTGAGAGGAAGAGCTTCTTTTGGGTTCCATATTCGAAACTGAGGGTCATCGCCAACTACAGTAAATTGCTCACCAAATTTGCATTTCTTTTCTAAGACAAACTTCACTTTAACCAGAGGTTGCCCTGCAATAAAAAAATTGTAAGGTTTATGATGGAATTTTCAACCTAATTATGAAGATGAATATGAGAAAAAGAAACTTACAATTACAATAGAAAGAGCTTTAATATGTAGCTTGCAATTTTGTAGTCATGTTATCAACACCAAAAGTAAATGACTACTATTTAATTAAGTCCTAGCAAAATGGAAAACCAATGCACAATCTTGGACTTCAACTATTCTGAGAAATTTTAAATTATTTACTAGCATTCATTTATCGAATTGATCTCCACTTCTAAGTTTTGAGGATATTATTTTTTACTGTCATTCATAGAGTAATATCTTGCTATCTTTTCTGATATTGCTAAAGAATAATAATGAAATTTTTTGCTTAACATGTTGTCAACCTTACCGAAGGAAACCTCAACTTTAGTAAGCTTGTCAACAATAAGTGGTTGCAAGACTTCTGTGGTCATTTTTTAAGACATCTCCTTGATTTGAGTATAACTCATCTAGGTTGTTGCACTTCTCATCTTCACCAGGAAGCCAAAAACTCATGCTATTGCCTTGCCAGTTAAGACTGCATGTTGGCTTGTGGACCATTATTAATATGGTATCAAAAATTATTCTATAAGCTAAGAGCCTTTATATATGTGTAACTTATGAAATTTCACAATATCTATAGTATTCTTGTAGAACTAAAGAATATAAAATATTAGCCAGAACAATGAAGTCCTGCAATAAATTGTTCTGCCTTTAAAATTGATCTTTGTGACAAAATATGACAACTAGTTCATTCAAAGTAGTGTTTCACCTTCAAATTTATGAGCAATAGAAAAAGACTTTATTTATGTCTAAAAAATTCCTTCTGATAGATTGAATTCTTACTGTGCTTCAAGATACTAATTCCAACAATCAGCATTTGCTAAAAAAATTATAATTATCTTAAAATTTCCATCTTTGTCAGAAAAAACATGTTTCCAGAGTTATAGTTGTGGATGTAGTATGAAGAATTTACATAGTGTTGACAGTAAATGGTTTATATAATTTCATGTTTTAAATTTCCAAAATATAAATCATTCTCTTCTAAACTTTTCTACATATGTGCTTAAATTATAGATGTAACAAATAAAAATAGCTAAGCTTGTAATTTTAGAGGAAAAAACCACATCAGCAAGCGAAAGTTTCAAGATATGCAGAAGAGTCGTGGTATTGGAATCACTCATACATTCATCAGAATTTCTTGCTATTTGAAGTAACCTATATAGGATATTGATATGCCAAATCTATAGATTTTTTGACTTTACAACATTGAAGACAAAATTCTCGAAGTCCTAAAATATACTGCTACTAAAGTTAAATATTGCATGAACCAAAGACATAAATGTAATGCACGCATCACACAAGAGTCTAATCTCATGCTGCCTTTGTATTCCTTTTCTCATCAAAGCCTTGGAAATTTCCAAAAAAAAGAGTAAATTATTACAAATCCTTACTCTAAGTTAAACTAGATGAACAATATGCTAATTTAGAAGGAATTCAAAACATTGTTGTTCCTCTTGCCCTTACGCTTTCTACTTGGAACTTTCCTCTCAACTAATGGAAATCTGCAATTTTGCCTGCATTACATCTATATTTTATTTTTCTTCCCTTCCAAGATGTTCTCTTTAATTTTATTCTCTGTGTTTTCTCACCCTAGAATGGGTCAAAGTTAAACTAGATGACCCAATAGATGACAATTTCTATATCTGAAGAGCACATGATCTAGTGGCTGCTCCGAGTCATCCCAGAGAGCCTAGAATTATTTTTTATGGCAAGACATCTTCCAAATCCATTTTGACACCAATTTGTGCATAGTTCAGCACCATGTGAGGAAAAGAAGGCTCTACTGCAACAATGTACTTTCCAACTACATTCCCTCTCCTCTTTAGTGCATTTGTCATTTCAAAATAGAAAATGTAAGCAAGGCAAGGGAAAAATTTGGCAATAGAACCTACATATGTTTGCATTCTATTATAGGCATTCTTGAGGAGTAGAAGCTCCACACATTCTTATTCCCATCAACAAAAATAATATATCATTGATTTATTTTACCTACAAAATAACTTGCATTTAAAGGATAAACTTGAGATGTGCAATATGTATCCCAGGTACTATAATGGAAATTCTACTTCATTATAGAAAATTGGTCTGTCTTGTTTCCAAAAAACCCCAAAATAGTTGGATAAGTATAAATACTCCATTAATGACTAGCAAAATTGGGACAAACCAAAAGGCATTCATACATTTTTAATGGGCTATCCCCAAAAAATATCATGAGATAAGCAATCCTCATCAATCATACCCTATACAAGAAATACTTTATCCCAATATAAAGAATTGTGACTTAGACCTTCCCGAGTACACCACTTCAAAAAAAATTGAAACCATGAAAATTAAATCCTTAAAATGCTTATGTGATTCATATCTTACAATGCCAGTTTGTTCTGAACTTTCATTCATTAGTAAAAAACAAATAACAAAGAAACCAATTATAAATTTGCAAATGATATTCTTGTTTTCTCACTACTTTGCCCCCACAAACCAACAACATTCCAAATACAAGGCACAATATGTTAATTTCATTACACTGACTAGAAATGGTGCAAGTATTCATAGGTTAAGGATTCTACATGATGACTTGACATATGTCACAAAGTTCAATTTTTTCCTTGGCTTAAACTTTTTAAAACATTAACAAAGAGACTAAAACCATCTCTAGGTAGACAAAAGGTTAGAAAACAAAGCAACTAACTTTAATCAAAGTTCATCAGCCATAGTTTCTTGGATCTCAGCTACAATTTCAAGGAAAATGCAGCATTCACTAGCTACCAAGTTAGTAGTATGATGCCAATATATACAATAACAGAAAGAATATATGTGATACCTATTTATGAAAAATCAATAAAAATATGTTCAACGGAACAAACCTTTCTATCTATGAGAAATTCAATTTATGTTTGGGTATCACGCAATTTTAGCAAACGCAAATTTGATATCCATCCAACACATGGAAAGCTAATAACTATGCATATTACATGATGGGGTCAAGCCAAATAATAGAATGGACACAACAAGAAAGGGGAAAACTTTATTAACTATGTAAATATGCTAATACATTCTGTACAGAGAAAATAGACTTCAAAACATGCCCCAAGGGCTTACAATAGCATAAATCTGGAGATAAATTCTTCTCCTAGTACCTTCTCTCAAACTCCATTCTGAACTACCTTTTAGAATGCCAAAAATGTCCTTAAACAGACCCCAAAGGGTTAAGGATTAGGAATAAATTCTAGAAAGTGCTAGTTGGAATCCACCGACCAAGTAGAAGGCTCTAGAAGCCACGTTAGAAGTTGGCACAAAACTAGAAGAATCTAGAAACGGTAATCGAACTTTCGAGAGGCATAACTTTTGAACCGTAGCTCCGATTGACGAACTGTTTACATTTTTGGAAAGCTCTTGAAGCGCTCTATAGCCCTATGGACCAGCTTTTCTCATCCCCCATTTTTCAGCCCTATTCAAGGTCATTTAATGCCCCTAACTTGACTTTGAAGCATTCTTAAGATGTCTCCAGAAACTGAAAAACTGCGATAACTTTCAAACTGTGGGCCCTTTTGACCTGACTCTTTTTCTAGATTGCTCTAAATTACAATGAAAATCATCCGACCAATTTACACCTTCTAGTTCACAAAAATGATGGCTCAATTACATACTCCTATTTTTTTGACATTTACACATATCCCAAGGTGATTAAAAACTCTAACCCAAAACACTGATAGTTGAACTGTGAGAGTTGGACCCTTTATTTGACCCAAATGGGTATCCTAAAATGAAAACACATGAAACAAAAACTAAGTTTTTTTTTTTTGGGTGACACGGGATTGCCCTTATACCTCTGGATGCTCCTGCATCATTACATAACAGAGCAAACCTTGTTCTTCATGAGAAGTCTTTAAATCAGTTGGGTTGGTATG
The DNA here is from genome assembly GCA_028749045.1 of Cupressus sempervirens. NCBI lineage: Eukaryota > Viridiplantae > Streptophyta > Pinopsida > Cupressales > Cupressaceae > Cupressus > Cupressus sempervirens. The sequence continues at coordinate 264,283,007 of CM053793.1, forward strand.
CATAAAAATATCTTCCAAACTCATCTCATCCTAAAAATCAGTGAAGAATCTCATCAGACAGGTTTAGCATTGACATAGCTCAAAAATTTATTAACTCGTTATATAATAAAGATTCTCAAAAAAATCTAGATTAGTTTTTAAAAGATAAAAATATTTATCCATGTAGCAAAGCATTGCCAACTAAATTGAAGAAAAGAGTTAAAATATAAAAGTTGACCTGGTGTTCTATAAATAAAGACACCAAACTCAAATGCTTCGATAGTTAGTCTTATATGTTAGTCAGTTATGCTAAAGGAACATATAAATTGATGCCTCCCATTTTCATTACAACAATTTTCTCCTTATTTCTCAGCATAGATCATAAAATGCCTCTCATTGTCATTACAACCAATACTTTGTCAAAAAGTCCCAACAAACATGACATGAAGTCTACATACTTGAAAATTTGAAATAATGAGAACAGCAACGAAGGCTTTATCTTGATACTACAATGTCTCAATAAAATTGACTTGTAAATGTACAGTAAGATCAAAGGTAGTAGCTTCAATCATTCTCTCTTGTGTTGAAAATTTTCTAGTAATTGATAGAAAAGATTTATAGCTCATCATTTCCAAACATGGGAACAATTAAGAAAAGATTACAAGATATTTAAAGTACATTCAAGTTGACAATTAAATTTCAAGTGAAACTCATTCTTAACTAAGAGACAGGAAAGTTAGTCTACATGTACAACAAACATAAAACTGCTTCCCCACCACCCAAAAAGCACATGAAAAACAAGTAAGAGGCATGAAACAGGACAATCTTTTATATTATTTATTATCAATATCATAATATCTTGACAACTAAATTGCATGCTCAATGTAGTGAACTCGGTCACAGGATAAATCTAAAGATGCAGAATTATAAAATATGTTCATCTATGTACATATTGTGATTAAACACTCTTATTGTGAGATGCAGTTGTGTATTGACCTCAAACAAAACATGTTTTCAGCAGAAATATTTTAAGCCTTCCAAAATACATAAGTATTTATTGTGCTTCAAGCCCAAAGCCATACCAAAATGAGGGCCTTTTTACATCCTAATAAGTGTTACAAGTACAATATTTTATGATAACAATATTAATAATTATTAATATACTTTAAAAGGTAGCAACTTGTCTTGTAGCCACTCCCTCGTACATATATAGTACAAGCACTATTGTCTCTTTGTCCCTAATATCTAACTATTTACAAGCATGTTGTCTAAGAAGAGCCATATCTTTACAAATTACCAATGATGATTTTTACTCTTTAGTTGTCATATAATTTGACAAGAAATGTTTGGAAAATATGGAACTAGTCCTCTAAATTGTGGCAATCTAAAATGATTTACCAAATGCGATAAAAAATATTGCAAAACAAAAGAAAAGAGATGCAATCTGTACATTATTTACTATGACTAGCCTTGATATGTAGATGAATATGAATAGAAACACCAAAGGCTGAAATAAAAAGCAACACATCTGGCACTATAAAGGGTGTCATCTACACATTTGCTTTGAGCAACCTATTTTCTCCTTGCAATCACTCTCTACAGGCTACCACCTTGTTTATGAATGGAAAAATAGAGTTCAATCAACATTCACTACATTTGATAAAAGAAAATAGTTTCCCAGTAGGTTTGTATGATTATTGAGAGAGCGAGACATGCTTAAGAAATATTTAAAACTAATTGCAATTACTTGTAAAGAAAAGAATGAGAGAAATTGCATCCCTTAAAGGGGAAGGGTATAAAAAGAGGTCTAGCAAAGATAAATGTGAAAGAAAACTAAATGAAATTTTATATATTTATTTTTCATTGGCAGAGCATAAACAGTGTCCTAGTAGCCCAAGGACAAAAGCCCTCAGCATACTTATTTGGACTGATCCATTATTCCAATTGGTCTATTTTCAAGGTAGAGTTCTTTATAAACTCTTCACATTTCACTAATGGTCTGGTAATATTTTTTATTTTTCAAGTTTAGAAAATGTTAGAAGGTTTACTCTATGACATGGAATTAACAAGCTACATAACATCCAATTTCAACTCACTAATAAAATATACAGTCAGAATACAAACTATGGAAAACCAATGATGAATGGAAGGAGATTGGTAGTAGAGACTAAAACATGCCAAATAGACATATATCCAGCTCAGTGATGATAGTATGTATTAAATTCAGCATTTATGATTTCATTAGAGGAGCTTTTCATATAGAGTCTTTATATGCTAACACAGGAAATGTGATAGCCTGTCATTGTTTTGAAGAAATTTAAGGAAATATGCCTCTCCCACTTTCTATGATTAAAATGTAACTTGTGGGAGAGGTACTTAAGCCTATAAATATGATGTTTTTACTATGATTTAGATGCAGGTGATAGTGAACAGAGAAAGGAACAGTGGGTGATTGATGAACAAATAGTGAGGGTGTACTTAGAAAGCACCACATGGTGAATATAGTGATATGAGGGTTGGAGTGGATAAATGAGTGTTGGAAAAAATTGAGGGAGTGTATTGTAAGGTGTCTAAACCATTAGAAAGGTTTTGTGAAACTATTAAGGGTCTTTCTAGAGAGCCCTAGGCTAGAAACCCTTAAAACAAGGGTTTGATGAAAGAATGCTTAGATGTGAGTGGAAGTTCAAAAAAATTTAGGAATCCTTCTATTTAATAGTTTCCTTAAGACTATGTCAAGGTTTTGAATGTTGGAAGTAAGAGCAAAAAGGAGCTGCTTTGTAAATGGAGGGCTAATTAGGCCTAGTTGCATGTAGGAGCAGTCATAGAAAGGTTCATCAGTTAAAGGATGAAAGAATTGAGATTCATAGGATTTGAAGAACTCAATAAATGGTATTTAAAAAGGTGGAGAGGTTACTAGGTTGTTTGAGAAGTTTGGAAGTAAAGTGCAGATTACTTGCAGGACAGGGCTAATAGGACAAGCTTATTGAAGGCAGTTTTAAGTTTGAGACAAAACTAATGTTGGTAGGAGTTGGAACTCCTTAGTTATGTTATTTGAAGGGTATTGAAGCATTGTAAGGATTAGGGGAGCCTTTGAGTACAAAGGTCAAGAGTTGTTTATAGGAGGGGTGAATTAGGAGTGTTCCCAAGGAGAGGGAAGTTGAAACAAAGGCAAGGTGAATTGATAAGTTGTTTGAAATTAATCGAGGGAGTGAACCTATTCAAGAGGAGTGTTTTGTTAGTTTCCTAAAGTCAGAGACTTACTAGTTTTTTAGGGCAACTATCACCTATTAGTCATATTCAACAATAACAAGTTCAGTAGGACTCAAAAGTTAAAATTGCTAGACCACGATGACTTTGCCAAATCTACCTTGAGAATGTAAATATATAAAGGGAAAAAAATGATCAAATATCAAACATTTTAGGTAGCCACACATAAATCCCATATCACATTTTCATTCTATGTTATGGGCAGTAGTAGTTGTGGATCATTTTAGACCTACCACATGCAAAGTGTCCATTTTATGTTAGTTTGAGCTTCACTTGGTTTCAAGAATACTATAATATTCTCTACTTAACAAGGCCAACCACGTGAAGGTGGAAGCTCATCTAGCCTCACAACCCTCCCCCTAACATCAATCTAAAGTACCTATTATCATCTAATTACATACTTCATTCATTCATTCATCCATTTATGAACTATAACATTCAATCAATACAATCACATAACATTCATTAATATGATATAAAATTCATTAATACACAATACTAATAAAGTCTTCATTAATACATAACAATATTCATTAACATAAAATAAAAATCTATATGTATACACATCATTCATACATAATTACTTAAAACAAAGTTCTTTCATTATCCAACAAGGTTTATCAAAGAAGATTTTTAAAACATCATTTCTTTTTTTTGTTTTTCTAAGCTCTCTTAAGAAAAGTGCTCATAGGAGCATCCATATCTACATCATTCTCCTCCTCTTCTGGTATGTGTAATGTCAAATTATGATGGCTCCTTCTCTTTGGAGGAGCAAGAGGCTACTGCACTAAAGGGGGCTTTGTTGCAAGAACAAGTGAATGGGATTAATGCATCAACTAATGAAGATGACTAAAAGATTGAAACATATTAATGCAATCTTCAATCAAGAACATCTGAGCTCAAAAGCAAAAAATAGACTGGATGAATTTTGTGATTGTGTTCTAATTGAAATTCTCACTTTGTCTAGAAACCACAGAATGCAAATTGTATTGAAAGAATAGATATTGTACTCATAGAAATCATCTAAGTGGGATGTCTTCATTGGATTTTGCTTCTTATCATTTTGATTTTAGATGAAATATAAAACCCAAATTCTGATTGGGAGTTGATAAGTTGTAGGTTTCATCATCTAGGAGTCTTTGTCATCTTTAATGCACTGGTCCCTTTGTTGAAGCCTTGGAGTGTCTAATTCCTCCTTAAGTGTCCCAAAGTAGAAAGGTGTATTAGAGGTGTCCAGAGATTTCTTGGTGAAAAAGGTGTCTACTAGTTGTATTGTGGAGATATCTAGGGTTTTGAAGATGGGGCTTATAGAATCTAAGAGGGAGTTATATGAGGAATTCAAGTGATATTTGTTTTTTCTAACAAATTTGTTGCAAGATTGCAGGGTTATTATATGCCTGATGATGATGCAGACCATGGGTACATCAAGAGACTAGTTGAAGGATGGAACACTTGGGCTAGATCCAAGGTGTTTGATTACAGGTACATGAGGACAAAGAGTAGAGGGTACATCACAGTTGCAAGGTCTGTTGATGAAGTGATTAGAGATTGGAAGAAAAGGAAAAAGAACCCAATCTAAAGGGACTTGGATTGCTTTGATCCTTGGGAGCATGATGCAAGAGCATCAAGGCCAAGGATGAAGACATGAGAAGAAATTAAGGTCACTAGATAGCAAACATGACTATGTTGGGTCATTGAATGTAATAAGACCTTGTAAAGGTCCTTTTTGATATGTATTGTAACCATTTTGTTAAAGTTCAAAGTTGTAAGCCATTAATGGCATGATGAAAGGACAAGGGGTACATGAAGTCATACATGAGGTCATTCAATGTAGTACAATGGAAAAGAGAGTCCTAGAAGGTACTAGGATGATTAAATGTGGTCAAAAGGTCATGATGTGCATATAAAATGCAAATAAGTACAATGTAATTGGAAAAATCATGTAACATTGTCAAATGTTGACAATAGGCCACCTCTGGCACTATAATGGAGTCTAGAGGTTAAGTAGTGGTCTAGAAGTCCTTTAAGTATTAGAAGAGTCTTAGTTTCAAAAAAATTATCAATATTTGAGTCTTAAAAGACCAAGGTTAAAACAATTAGTAGAGGAGTTGTTATTAAAAGATATTAAAACTATTCAAAACTGTCCCAAGACATTTAAAGGAGTTTTTGGTCAGTTTTTTAAGTTTAGACAGTTAGATGGTGGAAAAGGAGTTTATAAATAAAATTTATTTGGTGTCCAAGGCATGATGGTCAGAGATCTCAATGTAAAAGTCTTGAAAAATCAATAAAATTTAGTATTTCGCTGTCACATTATAACTGTCACAAACAGTGACTGATGCAGTTTGGTTTGTTTTAAAATTTGTAAGTCTTTTGGCATCCAAAATCTTTGTATTTGAATCCTAAATATTTAGAAGGCTTTGATCATGACTTATTAAGGTTTGGATAGTGAAATTTTAAGAGAAAGAAGTTATTTTGTTTGTTGTAATAAGACAGTCAGGTGACAGATTTAACTCTGTTGTGTTGTTTTAATGAGTAAAAGCCCCTCCTACTTTATGTAGATGGTTGTCTCTTATGGAAGGAGGTTTAAACATGTATGATACTTATTTTAGGTATTTTTTTCATGCAGGAATGTGCAATGAGATTGGAGAAGAAGGTCTCTAGTTGAGACAGAGTGTTGTTTGGGAACACTTGGTGGTTGGAACAATCAAGGTCTAGAGATTCCATCCACATGAGGCCTTTATTTTATTGCACAGAAGGTCATGTTAGGATCAATTTAAGGTGTTGGATCCATTGGGAGGGTCTAGAAACATTTGAAGAGGTGAGTTTGGTAAAACCCTAGGCTTATGCACCTAGAAAGGAGGGATTGATGATTGGACAAGAAAAAATTTATGGAATCTCTTGTAAATGTGAAAATACTTTATTTTGAGTTAGGATACAACTCTTTTTGAGGTTAGATGGTTTGGGGAATGAGATCTACTAGTGGTCGCTTTGTAACAGGAGGGCTAAAAGAGGGCTAATTGTGGGCAGCAGTGTTGGTTTGGGCATTTGGTCCAAGGAAGTAGCATGAGAATTTGTAGTATTTTGTATAGTGTCCAAAAGGGTATCAAGATATGGTCTTTTTTTCTGAGTGTTTTGGGAAAGGTGAGAGAAAATAGTGAAAAACTGATTAGGCAGGGCTAATTGGGAATAGGCCTAGTGTAGGGCTAGAATTGAGTTTTGGTATTAGATGATGAGTTGAAGATTTGGGAACCATGAGAATAGGTTAATTGAAGTTGTATGAAGTGAGTGAAGGTGGAGAAAACACCTGGTTAAAGTGAAGACAAGATTGGAGCCTATTGGGCATTGTGGAGAAAACACCTGGTTAAAGTGAAGACAAGATTGGAGCCTATTGGGCATTGTGAGTATTGAAGTTGTATGAAGTGAGTGAAGGTGGAGAAAACACCTGGTTAAAGTGAAGACAAGATTGGAGCCTATTGGGCATTGTGAGTATTTGTAACAGGAGGGCTAAAAGAGGGCTAATTGTGGGCAGCAGTATTGATTTGGGCATTTGGTCCAAGGAAGTAGCATGAGAATTTGTAGTATTTTGTATAGTGTCCAAAAGGGTATCAAGATATGGTCTTTTTTTCTAAGTGTTTTGGGAAAGGTGAGAGAAAATATTGAAAAACTGATTAGGCAGGGCTAATTGGGAATAGGCCTAGTGTAGGGCTAGAATTGAGTTTTGGTATCAGATGATGAGTTGAAGATTTGGGAACCATGAGAATAGGTTAATTGAAGTTGTATGAAGTGAGTGAAGGTGGAGAAAACACCTGGTTAAAGTGAAGACAAGATTGGAGCCTATTGGGCATTGTGAGTATTTGATAACTTGTTAACAAGATTGCTTAGATGAATCCAATGGATGGATTGAGGGATGGACATTATGTTTATAAGATGTAGAGCCTATGGTGGCACATGAGAATGATATGTGCACTTTGATACAGTTTGGAATTGATTGGATCAAGTAGAGTGATCCTATGAAGAAACTTGTTTGTGTTATGAGAACACTAGATAAGTCCCTCTAGATGAGAACAAAGGGACCAATGCATTAAAGATGACAAAGACTCCTAGATGATGAAACCTACAACTTATGAACTCCCAATCAGACCTTGTTGATGCTCTGATACCACCGGATGGATTTATACAAAGTCATGTGTGGTGGCACATGATAAAACAAAGACTAAAAATTATATTCCTACCAGTTTCCTGCGAGTGAGCTCAGCTGCTACTTTCACACTACCAAGATGATGAATGTTTGAGGCAAATTGTGTAGTAATAACTCTCTCTTTTTAGAAGCAATCTTTCTCAATGATTCTTTGGCAACATCTATTTCACTAGTAGTTCTTCCAGGTGAAAGAATGTGTAGTCGCTCATCATCTGACAATAGAACAAATTTCAGCAAGGAGCATAATCTAACAACTATCAAGTACATTTGATATTCCAAGCACTTTGATGGACCATAGAGAAGCTGATCAATTCTTGAGCATGTCAAATAAAATAGCAATTTTATAATTCATTGACATAGATTAAATAATAATTATCTAAGAAGTATTCAATTATATTAGACACAAAATCTTGATCCTTGGGAAACAACCATCTATTCATTGATTTTCTACTAAGACACTGAGTCAAAGGTATTATATTTCCATTTTCCATTTGATACCCTACTAACAAACAAATAGAAAATATTTTTAAAACTATATCCACAAAAATCCTCATCAAATGGGTATATGAAACTTCAATAGAACAAATGTTATGTGAATTGTAGTTAAATAATACGGCTCGAGTTTGTGATTAAGATTTGCAACTAGTATACCCCATTACAATTTTATTTTCAAGCTTCTTATGCAAAAGGATTTGCTAGAAAATGGTCAAAGGTCATTCAGTGAACTTGAAATTGAAACCTTCCTGAAATCCAGTCAAAAGATTGATGTTAGATATTTTCTAGGACAATTGAGGGATAAAAATCCCTATAATCATCTAAATCCACATATATGATGTGGCTTTGAAGTTTTGAATGGTTCAAAAATATACATATTTAATAAATAAGCTTCTCAAATATAGAGCAAAGAATTGTTTGGTCTAGCATCTCAAAATTCTCCCTTGATCCCCTAAAATCAACAGCATTCTCATCTTCCAGGAAGCATATATGCTAGCAATCATATCAAGCCCTAAAACATAGAATACAATAGCATAACATTGCTAAGATACATATCGGTAAGGATAGATGGGAGAAGAGTGTGTGGAGATAGCAAGACCTTTTATTAGACTGAGATACAACACCCATCCAGAAAAATGCCACACTCTTAGAGTGGTGTAGGATATTTGTGGAGTTTTCTGCTTGTATAAGATTCCCAAGATTCACCATTCATGGATTTTGTTATCTTTTCATTGCTAAAACTTAGTTGTTTCTAAGATTTTAATGCCTTTCAGAAGAGTAACATGAAGAATAGGTTTCAAGACTTACATTTATAACGCTTAAATGGGTATTCTGATTTAGTTTTCAAAAACCTACCCTTTGATTTTAAACAAGATTTAAACAAGAGTGGGGCAAGGTTGTGAATTGAGTTGGTGTCAAAAGATGTTCTGAGAACTTTATCCAAATGTTGAGAAAAAAATTCCACTGCCTTGATACAGCTTGTAATTGTATGTTCATGTGTTTATCAATAGTCCACAATCTAATATTCTTCTCCTATAGTTACTCCTTGATATATGAATATGATTAGTATCAGAATTTGGAATGTATGAGGAAATCCATTTAGCAAATTGTTGTTTATCTGCTTTCAGATCTTACACTGTCAAATGCTTTTGTGGTGTTTCTCTGCAATGATTTTGTTGTGGATAAACTTAGCAAGCTTCTCTTTCTTGACACTTGCCATTAAAGATAAAGATGCTTTTCCTTATCAAAATCAGTTTTTTCCTTTCTTTTCCAACAATCTCTAGCAGCTTTTAGTTAACATATGGTGGGTATGAAAGCATGGTAACAAAATGGGTGCATCAGTTGTTAGGGATAATCAGATAACCATTGTTCTTTATAGTTATACTTGGAGAGCATTGATAGGATTGAATGGCAATAAACATATAGACCCTGCTCAGTTGAGTATTATAAACATTAACCGCCACCATGAGAATTCAGATAGGGTATCTTGAGTTTTGAAGCCTTCTTTGTTAATTTCATTCATTGAGATTCTGAATGAGAAAATTTTCAATAAAGCAATAAAATTTAACAATCTTGCTTGTTAGGCATGTAGGTAGGCAGTTAAATCGGCAATAGAAGAGGAAAATCAATCTGGATAGTACATAAATGGTCAGAAAAGCTATTAAATTATCAAATAAAACCATAAATCTGTGTTCTTTCAATTGTTCAGAGTGATAAAATTTGTATAACTTGTAGATAAGATGCAAGAGAAAGTTATTCATATTTTAGATTCTACACATCTATTTTTATCTTTCTTTTATCCCATAGATCCTACACGCTCTTCAGATTCTGATGTTGATTGAATTATTTTCAAATATCCATTGATGGATTCATTGATGATGGGCTTAAAAACAAGATTTTTTTCCATTTTCACAGGAAACAAATGATGAATCCTCAATACCCAGTGAGGATGATCAAGGAGCCTTGTTTGAAAACAGTGATTGTGAGTCTCAAGAAAAGAAAGCAAAGGAAAATGTTGAGGAAACTGAGACAAGTGAATCAGCAAATAGGAAAAAGAGCAGCTCAAGCAGCATTCCTCATAAAGTAATGTCCAAAAAACCTGACAAGCTTCTCCCATGTCCAAGGTGTGATATTTTGGAGACCAAGTTTTGTTATTACAACAACTACAATGTCAATCAACCAAGGCATTTTTGTAAGAATTGCTAAAGGTATTGGACTACTAGAGGAACTCTAAGAAATGTTCCTTTAGGGGCAAGTAGGAGGAAGAACAAGCACAGCACAAATAACACTGCTACTACATCAACCTTGATTAACTCTCATGGCTCTTTGTTAGTAGGTAAACAGTATTTAACATTAATTATTTTAAGCAAACCTTATAAAAAATTTACTCAATGAGTAAAGAGTAAAATTTCAATTATTGCAAGTAAACCTTGTCTGCCTAACAAAATTATTCAACAAGTAAAAAGTAAAACTGTAGAACTTCGATTATATTAAGAAAACCTTACAAATATTAAGCAAACCTTACAAACTGTGTGACAAAATCACTCAGTAAGGGGTATAATATTTTGGCTAAGTTTTATTAGGGATGTAGCAATCCCTTCGAGAGGATAAGAGACTGGATGTGTGTTCTCAATATTGTTGAGACGATGTAGGTGGTGGTTAATGTGTTATGTTAGGTGGCTGAATGATTTGATATGACCATAGATGATCTATACAATGCTTATATCTATAATGTTATAATGTTAATATGGATAATACAAGATGCAGAATCCTACCTGATTATGATTACATATGAGTGTCATGTATATATGGATGCATGATATATGGCTTCTACCAGTATTTATGATTGTTAATAGATATATGATGTATGGTTGATGATTATTATGATGATGAAAATATGTTTAGACTAATAAATTTAAATGCAATGCACTTAAATGAAGGTAAGGCATATAAAATGATTATGAAGAGATGCATATACTAATTGGTCAGTATTATGCAAGATGAAACTAAATGAATGCAACAATAAATATGATTAATGGATAGAATAAAAAGTCAATATTATGTAGGATGAAGCGAAATGACAATGAAATGATGAAAATGATTAATGGATAGATGTAAGTCTTTTTTTCTATTAGCACTTTAAAAGTAATCTGAAGCATTGATGCAAAAACTGATACACAATTAAATTAGAAAATTATCAACAAAAAAATTATTAAGCCTACATAATTTATATTTTTGAACTCTATATTGTTAAAAAAAATAGCTCAATCAGAATGAAAAGATGAAAACAATTAGAACAATAACAAATCTATATTATAGAATCAATTGACCAAAAAATGAAACTAAATGATAATGCAGTTCCATGATAGACGAGATGCAAGAACAAAAGAAATGGAAGATAGATGTAAAACTAGAAAATGAAATTGCATGTCAGGAGACTCAAAAAATAAAGTATACGAACCAAAGTGAAGCTAATCTCGATTCTAGGGGATGATTCACCCTATGTTTTCTTGACATGAGAGAAGAGGACTAGAACAAGTGTACGTGTCTTCCAGTCAAAAAGAATTTGTGGGTAATAGTTGGAAAGATTTCTTCATACAGTTGGAATCTGGGGCTTAGGGCAATCTAATTGCTGTGGAGATAACAACCCGGTCCATGAATACCAATTTTAAAACATAATAGCATACCCATATTAGCCAAGGGCAGAGATAGAGAAGGTCTAGAACAAATGACTTCAAAGCCATGAAAAAAACACGCAATTTCACTTCAAATGGCCATAGCCAAAAATAATGGTTTCAATAATTACCCTCTACAATCCATTATAATTGCTTAGGGACCAATCATCATCATTGCCTATTCTCCTTGCTTGGGGTTCATATCATATCGACTTGTAGGTCAAAGAAATGCAAAGGAAATTTCTTGAGAATACTCTCCTGCGTACGCATCAAGGATATACAATGATAATGGGCAAGGGTTCATATCATATCGACTTGCAGGTCAAAGAAATGCAAAGGAAATTTCCCAAGAATACTCTCCCGTGTGCACATCAAGGATATACAATGATAATGGGCATCAATAAATTTCCTTTTTACATATTAAGCTTGTGTTAGTCAAAATTTTGACCAACACGGACATGTATTGAAAAAAAAAGATGTGTTTCCTTGCATATTCCGTCCACTTTGACCCCATTTTATTAGATGGTCAAAAAATTTGGTCTAAAAATGTGGTCAAATGTACTAGTGTCTATAATTATCTCCTTCTTGTGATAGATCTACAATTCATTCCAAATCTACCTTTGTCTCTAATATTTGACATTTGTATAGAATTTCTTCTTCAATCCTTACTTAGCAGCAACAAAATACTTCACTATTTCCTCAACAATAATACTTCTCCCAACAAAAATATACTAAAAAACTTCAAAATTATTTTGTACTACTCCTTTTATAATTTTCTTTTATTGTTTCACAGCTTGACCTAATTAGGGTGTTAGAACTTCCTATATTTTTTCTCTGATCATGATTAATGGTTCTAGAATCATCCAACCTTTCCTTCCTTTACATTTTTATTTTCATTGTTCCTCCCAACCTTGTAATCAATAACAGTCAATTCACATTGAAATCTTTACCTTGATTCATGTAAACCATTTTCCTTTCTTGGTAGGATCATGTAGCATTAGAATATGTCCCAATTCAAACTTTGATGTTGTCCTTGTTGCACTTGTAAATATTGTGTTCTTACTTATTAACACTTGGTAAACATTTTCTCGATGTCCTTTGTGTAGCTCAGTAAAGTTTGTGCTTGGTCCATTCTGACTTTTCTTTAGCTTTGTAGAATTTGAATTTCTCAATAAATAGTTGAGCTCAGTTAACTCCTCATTCAATGCCCAGGCAATATAGTAGCTCAATTGTAATACATAATCTTGACACTAATAGGCAATATGATTCTTTGTAGATCTAATAGTTCCATGTCCACTAAAAGGTAAAGGATCACTAATGTTGAATGATAAGATTAGATGTAATGATGCTTACTGGGTCCAAGGACTAAAGTATAATATTTTTAGTATTTCTTAGTTGAATAATTCAGATCACAAATTGGAATTTCATAATAGAAAAATCAAGATATATGATGATAAAGGAAATCTAATTAGAACTAGAGGGTAAAAGCACAAACCTGTGTCACCTTTTATAAAGGAGAAGTGATATCCGAATTTAAAGTCTTCAACTTTAACGAAATAAAAGTGGCATTTGTGCTTAGAATTTGAAGATGATGTAAACTAATAAAATGTGTAAAATTGGATGAAGTTTATGTCTATAATTTTTTTTAAAAAAATTGAGTGAAAATTTTATTTATTTTTGAATTTTTAAAGTGTATTTTTTAATTTTTTAAAAATACTAAAAATATAGATTTTTTTTCCTGTCAAACAAATATATGAAAATGTTCATATTTTGGTTTGATTTTGGAATATGTTAGAGTTAACATGTATACCTAGTGCACCGAAAAAGAAAAATTGAAATTTGGCTAATATTTTTGAAGTTATAACTAGTCAAATTCAAAGTTATCAGAAATAGGCAATTTTTTTCTCCCGTCAAACTTTTTCCATCAAATCTACATATTTTTTTTAAAAAATTACATATTCTTGAAGAAGACTCTCTCCTCTAGTGCACCATTAAAAAAAATTAATTTTTTAACATGATTTACTATTTTTTTCTTATTTTTGAATAGACATCTTCCTGAATCTTAAGATACCTACTTGTAATATTTTCAAATTATAACATATTATTCATAATCAAAACTTTAAAAAAATTATACAATCATAATCGTGACTCTGAGAACTAAAAAAGTATATTTTTAGTTTTAAAAAATACTTCAATTTAGTAGGTCAAATTGGCCTTCAAAGTGAGATGTTTACAGAAGTTCTAATTTTTGCTTGTTTGGCTACCACATGGACTGTTTCGGCCAGAACTGTTTCGGCCGAAACGCCTGTCAGCATGAGAAATTGCTAGCGGTTAATGTGACTATTTGATATTAAAAAATATTATTTTCCCTTTTTTTAAAAATTAAATATACAGGGACAGCAAAAATTGGAAGAAGATTTGCAAAAAACAATTAATTTTGAAGCAATTTTCAACAATTGTTTTGCAGATTTAATCAATATTGCAAAGGATCAAATATTTTGAAGGTGCTTTTTTTCTCTTCTAATTATTTTTATTTTTATGTATTATATATTGAACCATTAGCTGATATTTAGTGAAATCTAAATTTATTTATTTATTTATTTTTTCTATAGATTGAAATATTCAATGGGTAGTAAAAGGAAAAGATCAAGGAAATATGATAGAAAAAGAGATGAAAAAATGAAAGGCCATACAAAACATGCTCAAAACCAACCTACTGAAATTCCTGAACATGATGAGATTCATGAAGAAAATGAAAGTAATGAAGAGGAAGAAATTGGCAGTTCTATTGATAGAGACAAATTAGAAAGCATAAAAAAATTGATGGATTTGGATGAAGAACTACTTTTTAACCAAATTTCATCTAAAGATATGATAAATGATAACACTATCAAAAAGCATTGTTAGAACATGTGGGGTGAATATTTCAAGGATAAAAGTATATTTGGACAGGCACAATTATTTGTCAAGCTATTTAGGAGAAGAGATATGAGACCTATTTTAGAGTTGTTGGGTGTTGATAACAGGAAAAGCCATGCCCATAATATTAATAAAACAATAGTTGAAAATTTGCAAAATGCTTATAACAAAATTGACAACACAACTCAAGGAGGTGATTTGAGTAATGCACATAGAGCATTGATGACTGCTATATCTAGTAGAAAATTGACACATAGAAAATAGGTACGTGCAATTTTTGATGTACTACATATATCTAGAAGAACTGTCTAGAGATACATCAAGAGAAGAAATATGCTAGATGATAACATTGAGAATAACTGGGTGAATATTTGTAGAGTTCCTCGAAAAGACAGGATTTTTGAAGAAGTAAAAAGACAAGTTATTGAATTTTGGACCACGCATTCTCGTGTTTCTTCCAACAGGCATGATACTATACAAATTAAGATCAAGAAACAGGGGCCAAAATTGAACATCCAAAACATTTCATAGATATAACTCAAAATGAACTTTTTGAAGCATTCAAACAAGAATTTTCAAATGTCAAAATATGGCAGAGAATGTTTGAAAGTTTACGTCCTTCCTTTGTACGCATAAATAAGATGCGAGAAACTTGTTGTTGTAGAAATCATGTTGAATTTGGTCTACACTTGCAATCATTTTAAAAAGTTATGGCAATACTTGATCCTAATTTGGTCATCCCTAACAGTACAACACAATTTGTGAGGTCCATATTATGTGATAAATTAGAAGTTTAGATGAATTCAAAGTGCAATGCATCAAAAATCAGTGTGAAGATTGTGCAAATTTACACAAATTTTTTGAAATTATGCAAGTTGAGAATATTAATGAATCCACACCAGTTTCATGGATGAGATATGAATATGAGACATACCAAAATAATAGAGGGGATGAATCCAGAAAAATTGTATTGAAGGAGAGTGAATTGCATTATGATGAGTTCATGGCCAAGTTTCGTCCATTGATATATCCACATATCCAACATTGTCATGGTGCACGATGGCAAGCTAAACAGTTTCGTGATTCCAAAAATTGTTTTCCACCTGGTTGTATACTTTCAATTGTAGATTTTTCTAAGAATTATACATTTGCACCTCATACAGAGCTCCAAAGCCAATATTATCATTCTGAACAAGTTGCAATATTTGTGCAAGCGACCTATAGACATGCACAATTTGAGGTGGATCAGATAGAAAGATTGGATGAAAATGAACACATCATCATCAAAGAGGTTTATTTCTATATTAGTGATGATAAAGTTCATGACAGGAGTTATGTGGCTCATTATTTTGCAATGTTCTCTGAAGATCTCAGAAATTGTGGAATAAATGTTTCAAAGCACTGGATTTGGTCTGATGGATGTGCAGGTCAGTATACACGAAATAGTTACACATTTATTTAACTTTATTTTAACTTGTATTTATTTGGACATGTCTATTTCTATTTGATATATGTACTTGGATAATTGTAGATACTTATCATGTTTCACGTTCACGGGACAATTCAAATCTGCAAAAGCATTTAATTGGTTAGCAATGCAACATGCTAGAACCAATGTTAAGTTTTTATGGAATTTCTTTGAAAGTGGACACAGAAAAGGGGAGCATGATGGAGCAGGAGCATGTATAAAATGTGTGCTTCGACAACATGAATTTGCAGGTAAATATATGGATTTTTTAAATGTACATGTTTAATACTCTAATAGCATATATTTTAAATTTTATATATACATGCAGATTTTATGTACGTATAGGGAATAGGATAGAGAGCACAAATCAAATTGTTGAATGGTGCAAAGTTCATTTTGCTACTCTAGATACTGAATACAATAAGCGTTACTTTTGGGAGGTGAAAGGTGAACTAAGTTATATTTATTTTTAATGTCTTTTTCAAATCAAGTTGAGTTTTTAATTAAATATTTATTTTGAAATATGACAATTAGTTTCTGTATTTGTAACAGATATAGATCGATCTAATCCTTACAATTGTCAAACGATTCTTGGAATTAGAAGTTTACATCAAGTGATGACTATAGGAAACCATAAACCTCTAGTACTTAAAGTAAGAGAGAAAACATGTTTTTATGATGACTGCATTAAGGACAATGTAGTGAGTGCATGTGAAAATATTGGGAATGGATATGTTTCACATTGGGATTTGAAGGAGATAGTTAGAAAGCCTCCTTTTGAAGATGTTGACATTGACATTCATGATCTTGTATATTTAGCTGATTATGAGCACATTTTTTATTTAGTTGTGGTAGGTTTGTGTGCATATATACATATATATAAATTAATATACATGTATAGTTGTTTTAAAATTAATTTATATTTATCTTTTTATATACATGCAGGAGATATTTTTGCAGTTCAAGCCTTACCAGATAATGCAGAAAATCTGGACTATTATCTTTTAAGATGCACAAAAGCAAAACACAAGTTGCTAGAAGGAACTATAGATGCTGATGAACAGTCATATCCAATTGGATCAGTTGTTATTGAAGTGACATATTATCAACAAACAAGGGTAATTGGTAGTGGTATTGAATTTATTGAATACAAGTCTGGAGAAAAGGTTTTACACTACAGTAACCATGTTATAGCAACCAAATTACAATTTGAAGTAGTACAAAGAAAAGGACGTCGTGGAAATCAAAAGTGGAAATTTCCTATTGAAGAACATGAAAAACGTCTAGAGATAATAAAAAGTAGAGAGGATCCTAACAATACATTGTTTGTGGAGCTCTAGTTTACCTATGTACTTATTGTGGAGCTCTAGTTGAGTTATGCCTATATAGCTCTTATACTTTCATATTTAATATTGATAGGATATTTGTTTTATAGATTTTTGTACATTGAATCATTTATCTTGCATGTGCAAAATTAGACATGTATTGTTATTTTTATTTAAATTTGACATGGATATCTCATTTAAGACTAGGTCTCTTAGGACCTCCCCTTAAGACAATCTTTTTAGTATTTGTATGTATTTGTACGTACATATAATCTTTATATGTTCTTATATGATACATTCTTTATGTTGGTATATAATTGTTATGTTCTTACATGTATATGTTATATGAACTATGTTACATATTACATGTACATTATATTTTATTAATTAAATGTTGTTAATTATAGTTAATTAAGAATGTATGTCATTAAATACAGTTAATTAAGTCATTAAATAGAGTTAATTATTAAGACATTAAATATAATTAGATTAAATATAGTTAATTTAAAGGTTAAATATAGTTAATTATAGTTAAGGCATGTCATTAAATAGAGTTAATTAAGTCATTAAATAGAGTTAGTTATTAAGACATTAAATATAAGTAGATTAAATATAGTTAATTAGATTAAATATAGTTAGTTATAGTTAATTAGGTTAAATATAGTTAATTATAGTTAATTAAGGCATGTCATTAAATAGAGTTAATTAAGTCATTAAATAGAGTTAATTAGTAAGACATTAAATATAATTATATTAAATATAGTTAATAGGATTAAATATAGTTAGTTATAGTTAATTAGGTTAAATATAGTTAATTATAGTTAATTAAGGAATGTCATTAAATAGAGTTAATTAAGTCATTAAATAGAGTTAATTATTAAGACATTAAATATAATTAGATTTAATATAGTTAATTATAGTTAATTAAGGCATGTCATTAAATATAGTTAATACATGATCTACATTAAATATAATTAGACTAAATATAGTTAATTATATAGTTAATTAAGACATGTCATTAAATATATGTTATATTGTTATGTACATCGACCATTAAAATTATATAGTTAATTACACTTAGATTAAGGCATTAAGATGAATAACTATACATATACATGTAAACTTGAATATTGAAAATATGAATAACATATAGAAACATGTGCATAACACATACATAAGTTACATAAAAGATGAAGACATCAAAAGATCAATAAAATAGATGTCTACATTAAAAGATCAATAACATACATGTGCATATATCTGGAGAATATAATGTACCCATATCAAATGTATAAAAATACATCATGTAGATCAAATGTCTGGAAATAACATATATAAAACATCAAAATCTTCATATAAACATGTATCTAGAAATAACATATAAAACATCATTTAGTGTCCATGATATAAACACGTATCTAGAAATAACATATAAAACATCAAAGTGTCCATATAAACCATGTATCTGAAAATAACATATAAGACATCAAAGTGTCTGGATATAAAATGTATGCATATGGAAATAACATATAAAACATCAAACTATCCATATAAATATGTATCTAGACATAACATGTGTGTAATAAAAGAAAAGGCCACATATGATCTAATCAGTTACATCCCCCCTCCTGATCCTGGGCCTTGTCCCCAAAAGGGTCTATCAGTTGCATCTGAACCCTGTGTCAAATGATAACAAGTGAACCATTTAATTATGTGTACAGACAAATTATATCAAGATCTACATGTATATAAATCATATATATATATATATATATATATATATATATATATATATATAAATCATATATATATATATATATATATATATATATTGTAACATACATGGGACTCACGACGTGTAAGATCTGTCAGTGTCTGCAGATCAGCAAAACGTAACATACTATCACTCAAACCCTATAACACATACACAAACACACACATATACATTAATTTAAACATGTAGACATATTATTTACTATAATAAAAATAAATCTAAACATATAGAGATATTTACCATAGCATTATGTAATGCTCTGTCGATTTGACTGATATCTGAATCATGTAATGAAAAAATAGTATCAGCATCCAAGTCAATAGTGCGGCCTTGATCTGAAAGCATGGAAGTAAATAGACTAGGCTGTATGGTGCCACTAAGATCCTGAGTAGGGGGGGTGTTGTAGGGTCCTGAGTAGCTGGGGCTAGTGTTGTAGCCTGGGCCTGTGTAGCAGTAGGAGTAGTAGAAGGTGCAGGAATGTCCTCCTGCCTCTGTGAATCCTCTGGGACTATTGTACATGACAAAATATGTCTAATCTGAGAGCTCATGTCACAAAGTGGAATCCCTGAGAGTCTAGATAATGCTCAATATGCATCTAAAAGATCAAATGCTAAATATGATGCCAAACGATGCAATGCATCCACCTCTAAGACTGCAGAAATGTCTACAGGAGAAGGTATGTCTGCAACTCCATAATCATCATCAACAGCTGTGATAGATGATGCATCTGTAGGAGCAGTACCTCAAGACCGTAGCATATATCGACTACATCGATTAGAAGAAATCTCGTGTAACTATGTGGTGATAGTGGCGATGCTCAAAAAAATATGTGTCCTAATTGTGTCATCAGGAACACTCTCACCTGCAGTAGCCATCTGTGGACCTCTCGGCATAACCAAAAGGTTTGGACCCACCATTGCCTGTTTGTTAACAAGCGCAAGAGTGTCCGTGGGTCTAAATTTGTCAAAAAGTCTCCCCTGACCCTTCCCAACATGCCCTGGATAATCTGTATAGTCAACATCATAGTGTAAATGAAATTCTGCAAACAATTGTTTGCAAAAATATAGGGGGAACTCATCCTTCTGTGGCCATCTATGATGAGTAGCCAACCAATGAGGATACATCAATGGTGCGACTTAGTGGATCAGTACACTTCATCACAGAGTAGCCTCTGACTCTGTGATGATCTGCATAAGATGGAAACATGGTTTTCACCATGCCAGTGGAAACCTCAGTGTCAATCTGTGTGTACTTCACAGTGCTAGTGACACTGTGAGATAAAGAAGAATGAAATGTCTCAATGCTCATATCATCAAAAGGGTTGTATGATTCAACTGTCTGAATCATACGAAATAACTCCTCTCGCATCGCTATGACCTTCTCCCTATTAGGGAGGGTGGTAAAAGAGGAAAGCGAGGTATCCAAAACCTGCATAGCACGAGATAATCTCGCCACTATATCTCTAAATAACTGTTGTCTATCATGGGTGGAGGAGGTCGATCTACGTACTGTACCAAACTCAGCACTCTAACCCCCACCACAAACACTGGCATCCCCTAAGGATGTAGGAGCACGATCCCTAGAACCAGATGCCATAATGTATATATGAAAATAAATATGAGAATATGAATGTGAAGCTACAATCTGAGTGATAAATATCTAGAGATCTGCACATGCATATATATACAAATATAAACATACAAGTCTATTTAAATTAAAATAATTAAAAATTTAATTTAATTTGAAACACATGTACATATAAATACACAACATTAAATGTATGGTGCTAAATGAACAATCACGTAACATACATATGTATTTTAAAACAAATTATCTTAGAGACCATATCTAATGTACATTGTAACGTGCTCATGTAAATGTAAAAAATAAATATTCGTACATGTACATGTATATGCAATAAAAATAAAATAAAATTTCTTGATTAAATGATAACTAAGTGTACACATGTACATACATGCAATAAAAAAATATAATTCTTGACTAAAATCTAAATTTTGATGTAAATGCTTTGATGATTATGGGGAGTGTAGATGAGAGTTAGGACATAGGGATAGAAAAATTTGTTACTAGATAAGTAAATGAGTTTAGTTAGCAAATGTTAGTTTACAATTTAGAACTCATGACTTAATTTAGTAGTTTGAATTAGAGTTAAGAATGTTGATAAAGTAAATGGGATATAGTTTTATTAAGGTTGATAGTAAGGTCAGTCTATTATGTGCTAGTAAACATATGAATACCTATTACAACCTATAACAGACATAATGACCAGTAGGACTCCCTAGGTCCCCTTAACATATATATATATATAGATAAAAGTACCTAGAAATGTATCATGAGGTTGTTATGTTTCATTTGATAATGTAAGAATCATCATTACCTAATAAGACCTATTATATCCTAATAATACATATTAAGACTTATTAGAACCTAAAAAAAATAGTATGACCTATTATGACTCCTATGTCTCCTTAAGACACACATATATGGATAACGTATTGAAAAATGCAGTTGACATAAGTGATCTTAATGTGTTGTTTGGTAATGTAAGACTCATTATTACCTGACAATACCTATTATGTGCTAGTAACATATGAATACCTATTACAACCTATAACAGACATAATGACCAGTAGGACTCCCGAGGTCCCCTTAACATATATATATATATATATATATATATATATATATATATATAGATAGATAGATAGATAAAAGTACCTAGAAATGTATCATGAGGTCGTTATGTGTCATTTGATAATGTAAGAATCATCATTACCTAATAAGACCTATTATATCCTAATAATACATATTAAGACTTATTAGAACCTAAAAAAAATAGTATGACCTATTATGACTCCTATGTCTCCTTAAGACACACATGTATGGATAACGTATTGAAAAATGCAGTTGACATAAGTGATATTAATGTGTTGTTTGGTAATGTAAGACTCATTATTACCTGACAATACCTATTATGTGCTAGTAAACATATGAATACCTATTACAACCTATAACAGACGTAATGACCTAGTAGGAGTCCCTAGGTCCCCTTAACATATATATGGATAAAAATACATAGAAATGGATCATGAAGTCGTTATGTGTCATTTGGTAATGTAAGAATCATCATTACCTAATAAGACCTATTATATCCTAATAATACATATTAAGACTTATTAGAACCTATAAAAAATAGTATGACCTATTACGACTCCTATGTCCCCTTAAGACACACATGTATGGATAACGTATTGAAAAATGCAGTTGACATAAGTGATCAAGTAATGTGTTTTTTGGTAATGTAAGACTCATTATTACCTGACAATACCTATTATGTGCTAGTAAACATATGAATACCTATTACAACCTATAACAAACGTAATGACCTAGTAGGAGTCCCTAGGTCCCCTTAACATATATATGGATAAAAATACCTAGAAATGTATCATGAGGTCATTATGTGTCGTTTGGTAATGTAAGAATCATTATTACCTAACAATAACTACTTGTTAAAATGAACATCATCAATATCTAAGTGTGGTTCATTCGGTTAGTAGAGGGCCTATGTTATGGTTAGAATGTGGTATGGGTTATGATTGTAGTTAATATAAGGTTATGTTAGAAGGTGTATTTAATGTCAAAATTAATTTCACCATAAGATATTATTGTTTCACCTCTAGATCCATCAAGTTATGTTAGAAACTGAATAATGTCCCCTAAAGGTTTGCTACATTTTTTACTAATATTTTTCTACATGTTTACCTCATAACCTAATCTTTTTCTATATTTTAACCTAATGTTTTTCCTAATGTTTTTCTAAATTTTAACCTAATGTTTTTCCTAATGTTTTTCTATATTTTAACCTAATGTTTTTCTATATTTTAACCTAATTTTTTTCTACACTTTTAACTAATGTTTTTCTATATTTTAACCTAATGTTTTTCTTAATATTTTTCTATATTTTAACTTAATATTTTTCTACACTTTTAATTAATGTTTTTCTACATTTTTATCTCATGTTTAACTACATTTTTGCTAACAAATTAATTTAAATACCATTCTAAAATAATTAAAATAATTTAAACATATTAAAAAATAAACAATTTTAAGCATTTCACTCACAAAATACGTCAAAAACAACTATTTTAAGTACGATTAACATCTATTAATCAAAAAATACGTTTAAAAACTATTAAAAAATGGGGAGGAAAAAACCACTAACCAGTTACGGCTGAAACCCTTAACCTGCTCTCCAAACATCAATGAACCGCAACAATAACAAAGATAGCCGCTAGAGGTTTGCGGCAATTTTTATATTGGCTTGGGGTTTTGGCCGGAACCCTTTTAGCCGAACGGGTTTTGGCCAAAATGGTACGCACCACGTAGGTGCGCAGAACTACCACGTGTGTATGGTTGGAGCCGTTAGGACCGAAACTGTTACGGCCGAAAGTGTTTCGGATGAAACTGTACAAGATATCATAAACGGTGACAGAGCTTTGTCCTTTTACCCTAGAGTACAAACAAAATGTAACTTATTTTATCTTGATCCTACTATTGAGACATGTTTATTTTCTAGAGTTGGGGTATTTTGGTAGTGGCATTAAAGGATGTGTCATGTAAACTTTGAGAACATGATGAAGGTTAGTATTAAAAGAAGAATTAAAGCCTTAACAAATGCGCAAAAACCTAAGGTTATTATGTGCAAGAGATATCAGCTCAGTAAGATGACAAAATCAAGTTTTTCAAGCAAGGCACACAATTCAAATGATGATTTGGAACTTGTGCACATTGACTTATTTGAACCTATTAGTATAATAAGTTACTATGGTGACAAATATTTCATCTTGTTTTTTATGATTATTCTAGAATGATGATTGTTATGCTCATAAAGGTAAAATAACATGCTTTTGATATGTTTAGATGGTATAAATCTAGAGTTGAGAATGAAAATGGAAAATCATTGAAATATTTAAGATTTGATAGAGGTGGTGAATTAATTTCTATTAAATTTACTAAATTTTGTGCTCAAAATGGTATTAAGAGAGAGTTATATGCACCAAGGACACCACAATAAAATGGTATTACAAAGAGAATAAATACATCTATTATGGATTGTGCAAGGACATTACTGATTAAAAAAGATGTCACACAGATATTTTGGAGAGAAGTTATTACTATTGGTGTTTATACTCTCAAAGTAAGTTCAGTTGAAGAAAGGAACAAACAAAACATCCTATGAGCTATGGCATGGTCATACACCTAATGTAAGTTATTTCAAAAGCTTTGGAAGTAGATGTTATATTCACAAGGATGCAAGAAATGGTAAATTATATTCAAATGGAGATGAAGGTATATTCCTTGGATATTTATCTAAGAGAAAAGCTAATGTCTGAACAAGCCATAAACAAAATGATTGAAAGTGCAAATGTAAGGATTGGTGAGTTTTTTAAAAATAATGAAGTAGAAAGAAAGAAGGAACCTAAAGATTACAACAAGTTTGTTGACATGTATGAAGAGGTACTAGAGACACTACCCGAGTTACAGCCAAGAGCTATCCAGCATTAGGTAGTACTACTAGATTCGTAGACTACTTTTCCTGAGCACCTGACATTGCAACCTAAACAAGAAGTTAAGCCCCTACTGAGTGGATAAATTGTTGAAAATTAGAGAGTTGAACCTATATTGGAAAAAAATGTGAGAAAGAATCATTCCCTTAAACAAATTATTGGTGATAGAAGCATGATCTGATTAGAATCTAGGACTATTACAGAGGAATGCTTAACATTATTTCATAAAGTAAAATTTCAAAGCATTAATTAGCAAATTAACACAACTTAAATGCTGAAATGAACAAAGCATAAAAAGGTAATGATTGAAAGAAAGAGAGTAGAGAGACATAAGGCAAAACACGATTGATAACGGAGTTCATCCGCGGGTCGGACTACATCTCCAGGTCCTGCTCCAATAGAGGGACCAATCCGATTTGCTCCAAAATCATAATCTCCTTCTCATCACCTGGATGCCTTTCCAAAGCCTACTACCCCCATTTTATACATCAAATTTAGCCAAAAATGGGCTAAAACAATTAACTAACAAAATCCCCCATTTTGGTTACATATTTCGAATTTACCCCTTTTACCATTATTTGGATATGATTTGACACCAAAATTAAGGGTTTGTTTTCAACAAATACCCCTAATTAAATAAGCTTGGGCGGATTTGTTATGAATAGATAACAACTCTTCCCTTAATGTTACATATGCCATAAATAGCCCATTGGTTGGCCTTAATTTTACGAGGCCAATGGTTAGGAGTTCAACTCCCATTATCTCATTCCTTTAATTCGAATTAAATAGCTATTTTAATTCAAATTTGAATGTTTTCCCTCTCTTTATGATTTCGTGATGTCATGTTGATGTCATCGAAATCCATACTTTTACTGGAATTTGAAACCATCATAACTTTTATATCCGATCTCCGTTCTTGATGAAACAAACACCATTGGAAAGCTTTTGACGAGCTCTTTCATTTGGAATCCATTGTCAAATACTTTTGAGATGATTATTTTTTCACCCTTTTACGACCTTTGGTCCCAGTTTGACCAAATTTTGACCAGTAATAATTTTTGCACTTGAACTCCAATTTTGATCGTTCAAGTTATGTTGGAGTCAAAATTGTGAACACTTGTAATGATGTTGATTCTTGGAGCATTGGGGACATTTTACTTTTCAGTAATTTGCATCCCCTGGATCAAAGCATTGGAGTAAAGACAAGAAGTAAGTTAAGAGACATTACCTATTTTATTTCTAATTTCAAACCAAGAATAGTTAAGGTTGCATTGGAAAATTATAATTAGATAAATGCTATGAATAAAGAGATTTATCAAATTAAGAAGAACAATACATGGACATTGGTACCGAGACCTACAAACAATAATGTGATAGGTATAAAATGGATTTTTAGATATAGTCTAAATGAAAATGGAGAAGTTGTGAGAAACAAGGCAAGACTAGTTTGCAAAGATAATTCCCAATAAGAAGAAATTGAGAATGGTGAGACTTTTGCACCTATGGAAAGACTGGAAGGAGTAAGAACATTTTTGGCTTATGCTACCTACAAGAAGTTCAAAGTTTATCAAATGGATGCCAAATCTACATTTCTAAATGGAATACTTGAAGAAGAAGTCTACATAGAATAACCTAGAGGATTCATTATATGGTTTGCATATTGAACAAGGCATTGTATGGACTGAAACAAGTTCTGAGATCATGGTATGAAAGGGTGTGTGCATATTTGATTAAGATTGGATTTTATAGAACAAGTGAGAATAGTAATTTGTATTTGAAATATAAATCTAATAATATGGTATTCATTTTTGAGATATTTGTGGATGACATTATATTTAGCAGAAATGACATATTGCGTATGATATTTTTTGATCGAATGAGTATATAATTTGAGATTTCAATGTTTGGTGGGATGATATTTTCATTGGATTACAAGTTCATCAAACAAGGAATGATATATGTTACTCAATATAAGTATGTAAAGGAAATCTTGAAAACATTTGGTATGGATGAGTCTAAGGCAATCGATACACCTATTCTAACTAGAGTAAAACTATAAAAGGAAGATACGTCTATAGAAATAAATGAAACACAATACAAATCCATGAGTGGTAAACTATAGTATGTTGTACATAATAGACCAGACATTGTACTTGTTGGTATAGCTGCAAGGTTTCCATCTAATCCCAAGGAGATACACATTACTATTGTGAAGAGGATATTCAAATATTTGAAAAGAACTAAAGATTTTGGCTTGTGGTATAAGAAAGATGATAACTTTAGTATTAAATTCTATATGGGGATAAGCAGGAAACAAAGTTGTATTTCAAAATCTACTACTAAGACTGAGTATGCTCTTGATGCAATCAATTGTTCAAATATTGTATGTATTCAAATGTCAAATGCTTTAGAATAACTGAGAGTGGGGGTGAATCAGTTATTCAAGGTCCAAATGTCCTAATATAACTTTTTCACTAAGTATAGTGAACCCATTTAAACTATCCATGCTTCCAAGCTAAACATTCTTCTTAGCAAGTTACTAAAAAATCAACATGCAAGAATAACACATGAAAGCTCAACACATAACATAATGATTTATGTGGAAACCCAATTTGGGAAAAACTACCTGTAACATGCAACTCAATTCTCACTCTTCTGAAGTGATGTCATGTTAAAGGCTACAACACACTACTAAATGTGACCTATTTGAAGGATTTCAACCACCTTGTTAGAAGTGGGCCTAGTTAGAGGACTTTAGAACATTCACTTCGAATTCCAACTTGTTAAAGGATTTTAAAATGGCTATTAAACCAACCAAAGTCCATAGGATTTTTTTATTGCTAGAGAGTAACAATAAGGACTTTGATCTAATACAACTCACAACAAAACTTGTAGATTTCATGTCTCAATTTAGTTCACAAATTTGCCTGGCTTTCAGTCTCTATAGATCTAACAGCTTTTCCTCCTTTCAAGCTTTGTCTCCCTGGGTCTCCATGCTAGTTGTGCCAATTCAATCACCTCTGTGGTCACCTATCAAAGTAGAGTCTCTATACTCTATTCCTCCCTCTTGATGCCTTCTCCTTGACACCAATAACTCAACCACTTGGAAACTCTTGCTTCTTGACCTGTAACTCCTTAAATAGAAGTTTGGAATACTTTTCCCACTCTAATCTTCCCTCTCTTATTTTTTTGGTTTGAATGGATTAGGTAAGATTCAATGAATCTACCTCTTATCTTGCTTCTTCTAGAAACATCATGTAGAATCCTCCTATATTTTCCCAAAAATGGTTAACCTAAAATTTTGTGCCACCAACTCATCATCCTTATCTTCCATCCAGCTCACAAACTTCAAGGTAACAAACTTGTCAGCTCAGATCTAGCAAATCTTTGACTTTTCAAATAATGTAATAGCTCGACACTATTGAATTTTTGATGCTCGACACATATTGTGTTACTTGACATCAACTAAGATTTTTTGATGCTTAGCACCTTCTATGGATTCACTCGACACCAACTAAATTTTACTAATACTTGGCACCTATTACTTGCTCATCTCCCTCTATTTTACTCAGCACACACTAGATTTTACATTTGCTCAGCACTTACTAATAATCTTCTCAGCATGAACTAGCTTACTCGGTACCCATTAATGAACTTAGTCAAGCTTTGTAGATAGCTTTGTTACAACTTATTCTACTAAAGTTTCTAAGTGTAGCCAACCTTTGAATCTCCAAGTGTATTATCAATACATCATTTCACCATTGTCTTAACTAATCCTTGCACTTCATTACAAAACCATAACTCAACCTTTCCTTTAGGTGCTTTTGTTACATCTTTGTGATTAAATTCTCTTCATAAATTAACTAATTGATAGTAATTAGATCTTATAAGCAATTGTCATTCTAGCAAATAGAAAGTTTGACATTAGTGACAAAAAAATGATTGAAAACATTCTTTATCAACAATCTCCCTCTTTGCAAACAATCTTCCTTGTTCAATAATGATCTTTTCAAATAGATTTCAACATTATAAAAAAATTGGAAGTTGTGCAAGAAGAGATAATTGAGCTTGTTACTATTTATTATGATAACACTAGTGCAATAAATATATCAAATAATCTATTGATGCATGCAAAAACAAATAATATATCAAGTATCATTACTTGAGGAAGAAAGTAAAATAGAAATAATTGAGTCTTGAATATATGGAATCTAAAGAACAAGTTGCACACATATTTATTATGTCATTTTCTTAGGATGCTTTTGAGTATATAAGAGGTAAACTAGGGGTCTTGCCCCTATCCAAAATTCACTTTTTGAAGATACATGCTACATCAATTCATAGAAGAATAGAAATATCTTTATGGAGTTGATGCAAGAGTTCACTCTTTAGGAGTATCCTGAATTTATGCAGATGACTATGATGAAATTGATGTAAATAGTGCATGCAAGGAAAAAGGATAACTAAAAGGTTTTGTAAGTTTCACATTGAAACTTTTGATGACCTTTGGCATTGTTTTCAAAGGGGGAGAGAATGATAAAAGGTATAACTATACCAAAAAGGGGAGAGAATCAGTAGAGAATAAGTAAGGAGTTATGCTAAAAGGGGGAGATGAGATTTAGTAAAGGGAGAGAAATAATAATAAGGGAAAATATCAATAAGAAGGAGAAGAATGAGTCAGAGGAAGGAGATGAAGTTAAATATATGATGAAGGTTGCTAAACAAAAGAAGATCATATCCTAAGGGGGAGAAATGTTGAAGATTTCTACTACTAAAGATACAAACTAAGATATTGAGAACCTTATAATGAAGACAAAGAACTGAATAGGTGTATTGTTTTCAATGCATACATTGGGTTATCTTATGTAATGTTTTGTAATCTAAAATCATATTTTATGTGTTTTCATCAATGCCAAAGGTGGAGATTGTTAACCCCAACTAATGACAAAACTAAAAATTCTATGAATGTATGTAAAAGAGTCATATAAGTTGTTATGTTTTCGTTGATGTCAAGTCTTAGTTGATTACTCATTATTCTATTTCGGAAGAGTGTCATATCAATTTTATTGATGAAGAGGATTTGAAGAAAGTAGGTTGAAGAAAAAGTTGATAAGTATGGTATTTAGTGAGTACTTGATTGGGTTGGATAGTGATAATGTAATATTGGGTTGAGAAGGTCAAAGTAGAGTTAAGTGAAACAAAAAAGAGTGAGTCAACCAATGAATAGATTAGGAGGAGATCATAAACAAAGTGAGTAGGAAGGAGATTTGAATAAGAAAGACAATGCTAAACCTAATAGATGTTACTTTGTTATCATTGTAGAAAAAAATCTTGTTAAGAAAGTGGACCTAAGAAGTTTGTGAAATCCTATACGGTAACATCGATTAGTGGTGTTTGTAATTTCTTTAAAGAATACCACTCTATAGATAGGATCAAAGAGTGATATGGTATAGATGACCTATTGGTGTAAATCCTCTAACAAGGTCACATTAACAATGTGTATGTAAACCTTTAACAAGGTTGGCTACTAGTTGGTCTCACTTTAGAAGAGTAAAAAAATTGGTTTACAAGTCCCAAGTGTTTTTTCCCTTCATAGGTTTCCACGTTAAAAATTTTGGTGTCAAATGTGTGAATTTTGTTATGTTGCAAGTTGATTTTCATGTTATTTACTTTTTACTACAACTCAATAACAACTAAGTTTTATTATTGGCATTCAGTAAAAATAGATATAGTGAATGAACTATTTGGAGTAATCTATTTATAAGTGTTAATTATGAAGTTAAATGACATCGACGAGTGATTAATTATGATATTTATGAAGTATTTTTGGTACTAAAGTATTTGAAGGGACTGTAGGATAACTGAACATAATTGATACACTACCCCCCACCCCCCTCCCCTCAAGTTATCTAATATCAATCTCATCCAATTATTACTCTAATTTTGAATCACTTTCATCTTTATTGTTCTTCTCTTTCTTTGAACTTCCAATGGTTACTGATGACTTGAATGAATTCTCAATCTTAGGCACACTATTATCACAATTACTTAACTCAAATGGAGTCAAATGACTAACTAAACCATCAAGAGTTAGATCATTTATAGGCATAGATCCAAATTCCTAAATTATAGATACTCTTATAGAATAGATACGTAGAAGTGTTCTAATAAATTTACTTACAACTTCTTCATTATTGATGGTGCCTCAAGAAGCTTTGATAGAACTGACAACTTCCTTGATTTAGTTCACATACTACACAATGTTTTATTCATCTTCAATCTTCATCTCATCATATTTGCCTCTTAAGCTTTATGCTTTAGCTCTCAACACATTCTCATCTTCTCCATGTACAAGTGTCAACTTGTCCAACATTTCTTTAGTAGTAGCACAATTTTTCACATCATCAAAATTAGCATCATTTAATGTGGAAGAAATCTCAATCATGAGATCATTGTATTCCTTTTGATGGTTCATCTCATCAACTATCATAGGTCCATTGGGAGGGGTGTACTAGTTGTCTAGATAGAATAGTGCATTATCTCCAGTCCTAGATAGATAAAGCCTCATCTTGATTTTTTGTCAAGAGAAATTCTCCTTCTTTAGCTTTGGTACCTCTCTCTTATACATCTTTGGATATTTAGCTCAAGTTCCTTCAAACTTCTTCCTTCAAGAACTCATCTCTGATATCAATTGTTAGATAACTGAGAGGGGTGTGTGAAACAGTTATAACCAGTTATCCTACATGTTTTAAAATAATTTTTTACCAACTTCAACATTATAAATTCTCAAATAAATAACTTGGTAAACACTTTTGACATCTTAATCTCTAACTTATAACAACTTCAAATCAAATTGTTATCTTATTATTTCTTAATATACTGAGTATCAAAGTAATCAACTTATGTCGAGTTGCAAAATTAAATAGTTAACATGAAATCAACTTTGCAACAAACTAATCAAACAAAAATTTGACACAAGATTTAACTTAGAAGACCTATAAATGAAAAACCCACTTCGAAACCAGAAACCCTAATAATTTCACTCTTCTGAAGTGAATAATATCAAGAGCCAACCTTGTTAAAGGTTAAATGCACATTTTTAGCGTGACCTTCTTAGAGGGTTTTTACCTAAGATCATTTAGACCCTATCACTCCTTCAAAATTCTAAAGAGTGGCCTTCTTGAAAGGACTTACAAACATTACTATTTAATGTTACTAAATAGGACTTGAAAGGATTTTTAGGTCCACTCGGTTAAGAGATTTTTTTTGCTAGAATGGTAAGAAATTAACAGTCAGTTGATTTTTTAGGTTTTAGCTTTACCTTGCTTGTTAAAATCTCTTCTTTCCTTTGTCTCTTCCTTCTAATCTCTTTCTGACTAATTCACACACTCACACTTTCATTTAGCACTTCCTCTACTTGATCTTCTCAATTATGTTGTACTCGGTTCACTTCCTATCTTATTTTTCTACTTCAGTTCGCATCAACATAATCAATAATCATCAACAACAAGACACATCTTTCTCATCTATTTAAAAATAAGTAACTTTTTCCTTTCCATAATCTTCCATATTTTTCTTCTTAATTACAATCATATATCTCATATTCATTGAATTTAGTCACTCAAAAAATAGACTTCCTTCTTGAACATTGTGCTCCATTTTAGATTATTAAATCTTCTCCATTAGATCTCATTTTAATTATTCAATTTGTTGATCTCATAACTAGGTTCATCCTTATCTTTTAGACTTCTCAAATATTCTTAATTTTCACCAAATGTTGGCCTCAAATTAATCTTTTACAAACTTTCTCTTCATTTTAGTGCTCAATGAACACTACAAGTTTCTTGGTTAATACATGACTTGGCTAACATTAAAATTTCTTGGTTGACACTAGACTTCAACACTTCTTCCTCAAATGCTCAGTGACAATTGTATCAGCCTAGTTAATATTGTTCTCCTTCATTCACCTAAATAATGTCTTGCATATACTTCTTGCTTACGACCATGTAAATCAATCAAACCAACATTATAATGTCAGATTCTAACTCATTCAAATGCCCATTGAATATCATACACTTATCAACACTTATATCATCATACTTTCTTCAAATCATCTTTATCTATCAAATGGTATGGCAATCTAGTGTATTAGCATAATGTATAATCAACTAAGGCTTGACATCAATGATAACATAACAGCTAATATGACTCTTGCATACACATTAATTAGCATTATCAGTTGGGGCTAACATTAGGTACATATTTTTACTTTATGTTTACATGTATGTATGTATAAATGTGTGTGTGTGTGTGTATGTGTGTGTGTGTGTGTGTGCATACATAAATTTGTATATGTATAATAATAATTTTTTATGTTTATAATCCTTCTTTATCTTATTTTATTTAGGTACATTTATCGTTACATTTTTATAATTATTGTTGTTTATTTTTATTTTATTTTATACTTTTGTATCATTATAAATACCTATAGATAGTCTTGATTTTTCCTATTTGTGTATGTTATTTTGTGCTTTTACTTATATATTTTATTTTTATAATATCTATTATTACATACATACATACATACATACATACATACATACATACATACATACATACATACATACATACATACATACATATATATATATATATATATATATAGAGAGAGAGAGAGAGAGAGATTTTTATGTTTTACCTTTTTTTTATTCTTTTTATTAATGCAATTTTAATTTTGTAGGTTTTGGGATTGAGTTTTTGTTTTTATTTTTAAGATTTTTTTCTTGTTTCTTTGTGTCCCTAGGGTCTTGTCAACCTTGAGAAATATTTGGTTTCCATTCTCTCTCCTTCCCCTCATCTTCTTATTATTCTTTTTAAATTTTCCAATCTACATTCCCTTTTCCTTTTTCTCTTTTATATCTTCATGATGGTCGATCATGTAGTGTAATCTAAAACCCTAATGAGGAAAAAGTCTCACACAATAAAATATAGATATTGTCTTGCACATTTAGATGGATTATGGTAACTTAGTAGGTTTGAAGACTATATGCAACAATAAAGGTACGCTTGTGTGCTTGAGAACTAAAACAATTAGAGTGACATAATTTGGAAACTATATCTTGACTAAGAAATTCACAAAGTTTTCAACAAAAATGCACACAAAACAAATTATAATTATTTAAGCACTAAAATTTTAAATTTTGGGTACCCTTGTGTGATTTTAGCTAAAAAGGATCAAAATAAGATAGTAAGAAAAATATATCCTAACTAACAAGTCTACAAGTCAAATCACCAATAACCCATGCAAAACATAATGAACACTTGATCCATTAAAATTTTGGAATCTAATGACTACATATATTGTTGTAAGTACAATAGAAGCAACATCCCAAGGACCCAACTTTAACTAGATACTCTACCAATCTTTCATCTTTCAAGTGTCAAGGAGATTCTTGCCTACAAATCACGAAGATTTTTCCGTCAAGCAAAGGAACAAAACCTACAATAAAATCTTGCATGAGAATGAAAAAGGTTAGAAAATAGGATACTTCAGGTAGGAGAATTTGATACACCTAAGGATGAACCTTTTACAATTAGAGAGATGGATTGGGAGTACAAGAAATCCACCAAGGAAAAGGAATGTGAAGAAAGGAGAGTGGGAGACAAATGAAATCATAGGGTATAAAACAACACATTAACATTGGAAAAGGACTAAGCTGATCCCCCAACAATTGAGACAAAGGAAAATAATAGAGGACATTAAGGATCCTCAAATAAAAAATGTAATCTAAGAGTAGCATCATTAAAAATGAGGTGTCAAAATGAAGGATCCTCCAATATTTCCTTGTTAAAGATAGATTATTCATATATTTCAAGGTGGAAACCTTTGTTGGCAAGGTCATTTGTGACCCTACTTACTCCTCTAAAAATAGAGGATTTTATATTTAACATAACATAGTAAGATGTCTGAGGCTGCTTGAAGGACGTAGTTAATATGTTTTTTTATGTTTCAAATATTTTGAGAGTCCCTTTCAATCACTATATTAGACACTTTGAATATAATAATTAGATTTAATCTGACCACTAGAGCCATTTCCTTAAAAATGTTATTTATCATTTCATACTCTTGTATAAATTGCAGCAATCAATACTCCCATTGAATTCTTTACAACACAATTCTTGCCTAAGATTTTCGGTTTGTCTTTTGATTCTCCATCAAGGTTTGATTTGACAAAATTTAAAGCAATCAATTTTCATTTTCCTTTATTCCTATTAATTTTATTTGGTTGTTATTTAGAAGGATCTATTTTAATGGAAGAGATATGCATTTCTATTTTGAGACTTAATTTGCATCTTCAAATGTAAAGAAGGATTTTGTTCTTTCTTTCTTGATGTAGATGCATTAACTAATTCTAGCATTCCAACTTTGATTTTATGGATGACATATTCAAGATTATTCTGTTAATTTCTAAATATGCATTGGTTATGCTCCCACAAGATATTCTATATCATAAGGGTTAGGAACCTCCTTACATATTATTTCAAAAAATTAGTGTTGATAGAAAATAGGTCAAGACACAAACCCATATAAAAAAATTGCACTAAGTGGTTCATACCTATTAAGCCTATATTGGAGCCATGGCCAGTAGGAGCTTGTAAAGAGCAATAAAGAATTAAGTAGTTTGTTATTTATTATTTTGATTTTAGATAATTCACAAGTGAAGATATGTGCAATCCCAAGATGTGCAAACTATCACATGTGAGAAATATACCTTTCAAGTCTAACCATGCAAAGGATCTCACCTTTGGAACCTTAACATTTGACCAGAAAAGTGAGAGTCCCCTTTGACTTATGGTATATGTGGAATTTCTTAGGATGTTGTATAATTTCTTTACTAAATAGCTCTCTAAGGCTAAAAGAGAGACCAAATTAGATAATCTTAGGATTCATTTTAGTGGAGAATTAGATAATTGAATTTCTCTATGAGAACGTTTGTCTACCATGTGGGAATGGGGTGTATGATAATCCTTTCCAAGTGTATTTTTCCACCCCATTATAATCCTTAATGTATAAATAATCTCTAACTTTAGTACCACATAATTTTTTAAGAATTTATTTTGTTTAGGATAGAGAATCCAATTATTTTAGTGGTGAATATGTGTTCCAAGAGTCCTCCCAACTTACCATTGTGAACAATATATGTAAGGTGCAAAAGAAATACTCCTCTACAACTCATCATAAAATTAAATATATGGGACCATATAGGTTGATTAAGGGCATTGAAATTCCTCTTTTGTGCCTTTGAGTTGAGATGTTGTCACTCAATAATGTTATTAATTTAGAGTTTTTTTTAGTATTTAGTGGACAAATGGAAGAGATCAAATGAGATGTGTAAATATAAGACTTCTAGTTTCCACACTATTAAAATACAAGAGAAATAGGGGCTTTCAAGCACAACTTTAAATATAACTCCAATTAGATAAGAAAAACTAAAATAGGATGATAGAATACCAATAACAAACCTAAATTATATTAAGGAAGTACATAAACAAGTCTTCTTCCATATAATGTTTATTAACTTTAGATGTGTAATAAAAATATAAATTGAACCAAATGGTTAAATGGAAAAGGTAAAATAGATCTATGAGTAATATGTTGGTCGAATCACAAGTTGGTATACTAAGAGGGGGAATAGGGGTGAATCATTATACCCTATCATATTAAAATTATCTTCTTCTATCACACTTTAAACCTATTTATAGGTTAGTGCTAGATACAACCTAACCATTCAATATTAAGAAAAAATAATGAAGACAACCATAGAAACACACAACATAGTATTTATCTCATCAAAACCCAATTAGGGTAAAAACAACAATGTGTGAGTTGATCCTCACAAATCTTACATTCTCCTAAAGTGGGCCTAGTTAAGAGCTTTTTTCTATTAGAATATTACAACAACATTGTTAAGTGCTACCCAGTTAAAGGATTTGAATAAGACCTATGAAAGTATTTCCTTATTAGTAGTAGCCTAGTTAAAGGACTTATGAACACAAGTTAATGTGTCACCATGTTAGGGGATTTCATACAAAGAACCTGTTAGGGTCCACTCTTTATGGAATTTACTATTGTAGAGATTAGTTAAAAATAAGGGAATGATCTAATGAAATATCTACTACACTTAACTTGAATATAGATCCCCTTATTGGTCTTTTGACATGTATGTAATTATGCTCTACCTTCTCTTGGTTTTGTAACTTCAAACTCAATCACTTACATGCTTGGCTCTACTTTCTCTTGCATGCATTCTCACTTGTGTTTCTCAAGCTCATTGGCTTCTCCTCAAGACATTATATTCTTAGTTGTGGCTTCTCTCTATTACACTTTTTCACTTTAAGATTTTGATTAGCTCAGCTCTCTTAGATCTCTAGTTAATTAATCAGCAACCTAACCTTTTCTATTTAGAGGCTATTCTCTATTATATTCTCTTCTTGATCATATTTGAAACCCTAATCTATGAATTCAAATTTTGATTTCTCAATCACACTCCTAGCTAGACTTCTTATCACTGTTGTGTTTCACCATTTTTAAATGTAGTGTGTTTATTTAAGAGTCACAAATGTCTTGTATCCTCAATGACTTGCATTTCTAGAAAGAATTTGAATTCTTTCAATTGTCCATGATATGACAATTCCATCACCATTAAGTGTGACAATGAGTGCACTTATACCTACTTCATGACATGGAAGTCATAGATATCATGCTTCATAATTTCCTTACTGACTTGACCAATCCATCCTGTATGATCACCAGTAATACTAACTTCATTTCCTACTTTACATCCTTTAATATATTCTTACTTCATGTAGTGTAAATTCATCTAAGTGGATATCCTTCATCATCTCCTCTATTGGGATTATCCTTCATCTTTTTATAATTACCCTTGTGAACTAGAGTTGCACATACAAGATCATTGTACCCTTCTAGTCATGACTTTATACCTGTCTTGGTTTATTATATGCCTTGAAATCAATGACAACATAGTAATAAATGAATGCACTGGTCAATCTTTTAACTTTGAGACAATTATGCCAATAATCTCCCCTTTTGGCATTAATGGAAACACCTTAACAGTTGAGCACTTTCATGACTTTTCCTTTTTCTTATTTTCTCAACATATCCCATAAAGATGATGTATCCACATTTTTTGATCACTCTAAGTCCTTTGGGTTCACTTTGACTTCACAAGTCTGGATATTCACTCTTTTTGTTGTTCATCTTTTGCTTCTCAACTTCCTTTTCTCTTTCTTCTTTCTTCTTCTTGATCCCTTTTTCTTTTCTTGCCCATTGTTTCTCTTCCTGTTTGTTTCTCTTCTTTGGTGGATCCCTCTTTGTTTCTCTTCTTCTACTTCTTCTTTTGCTTCTCAATTTCTCCCCCTTTGACAATAATGCCAAAGATGTGCATCTTAACATCATGACTGCTCCTCTATGGAGAAGTCCTCTTTTCTCATCAATACACTATTTGATTTCACCACTTCTTGATCATGGATTGATGTCTACCTATCTATCTTAGTTCAATATTGATAGGGGTAATGCCCCTAACTTCTCTCTTAGATACTTGAAGTTATTATTTTGAAGAGGTTTTGTGAATATATCATCCAGTTGTTCCTTGGTGGTACATATTCCAACCTTATCACTTTTTTCTTGCAATTTCTCTTTATAAATTGATATGTTCTTTGTCTTTGAGTGTATTATCAGGTTTTTGGATTTTTTTTTTGTATTGGTACTATCATAGTTGATAGCTAGTGTTTCCTCCCTCTTCTCTTGAATTAATTTAAGTAGGTATTTGATCAAAAAAACTTGAGTACAATTCAATGTTTTAGAAACATACTATGCTTCTATTATTGATTTTGATATGAAATTTTGCTTCTTGTTGGCCCATTCAACTAGTATCCCTCTAAGAAATAATACACTATTGACCGTGCTCTTTCTTTCATCTATTTTCCTTATCTAGTCTACATCAATAAAGATACTAAGCTAAAAGTTTCCCTTGAAAGGATATTACAGGCCATACTCTTTAGTACCCATTATATATCTAAAGATTTTTTTCACAACTACCATTTGTGAGCCTTTGGGTTGGCATAAAATGTGGCCACTATTCTGACCACATGTGTTATGTTTGGTTTGTTGTACACAAAATACTATGGTTTACCAATTATAGATTGGTAAAGTGTCTCATTCACTTCATTGATTTCATCTTCTTTTGACAATTTATAACCAATAACCATCGAGGTGCCAACCAATTTTGTTTCCTCCATACCAAACATCTTCAAAATCTCTTGCACATACTTTATTTTCCCTATGAATATTCCTCCTTCTAATTGGGACACTTGAAGTCTAATAAATAATTTGATCTTATAATCATTGACATTTTGAACTCTCTCTGTGGCTTCTACAAATTTAGCACTTATCATTTTCTCCAAAGATGATGTCATCCAAAAATATCTCTACAATCAAATAACTTCCTTCTTTTCTTACTTAAAATATATGTTATAGTTGTCACTTGTTCTTACAAACCCATTTTTTTATCAAGTATGAGTGAAATCTCTCATACCATGATTTAGGTGCCTCTTTTAGTCCATACATGGCTTTTTTTAGTATGTAAACTTGATTTTATCCTTCATTCTCAAACCCTTCCATTTTTTCAATGTATACTTCCTCCTCCAAAAATTCATTAAGAGATGGGAATTTTACACCCATATAGTACACTTTGAAGTTCTTGTATGTTGCAAATCCTTTGAGTGTCTTGACTACTTCTAGTATGGCCACCAATGCAAAGGTTTCTCCATAATCTATGCCTTCTTCTCATGCATATTCTTTGCAAACAAGCCTAGCCTTATTTCTAAATACTTCTTCATCCTCATTCATCTTGTTTTAGAACACCCACTTTGTTCTAATGACATTATTGTATTTTGGTCAGGTCACCAAGGTTCACGTATCATTCTTTATTATTTGATCAATCTCTTCCTCTATGGCCTTTCTCCAGTCTTTGTATTTGAGATCTTCCCTTATAGATTTGGTCTTAATGTGTGTGAGAATTCATATTGTCTTTCTTTAATTCCTCCTATTCATCACTCTAGTGTTTTTATCTCCAATGATTTGATTGGTTGAGTGGTGTCTTCTTACATATTTTTCTAGCATCGGTTCTCCTTCAAGTGTTTTTTCTCTTTGTTCTTTAGGTTGAACAACTTCTACTGGTGATAGTACAAATTATTGTATAGCTTCTACTTCCATAGGTACTCTTTCCGCTATATCATTTATCAAAATATATTTAAACAATGTGTAGTCATTTGGTTCCTTCTTTCTTTCTTCTTCAATATTTTTAGAAAACTCATCTACTATCACATTGGAAAATTCCACAATCTTGTTTGTCTCAAGGTTTTGACACCAATATGATTTTCTTTTGGTAAAATATCCTAGAAAGGTACCCTCATCACTTTTGGATTAAAAATTTCCTTGGTATTCATCTCTTTTGATGTAACATTTTCTTCTAAATACCTTGAAGTAATTCACAGATGATGAGTGACTAAATCACATTTTATAGGGAGTCTTCTTTCTTCCCTTCTTCACTTATACTTTATTGAAGGTGTATATAGTTTTTCTCATAGATTATCTAAAATTGATTTGTACAAAATTATTCTAAATCATTAGTGTTCTAGCACAATCTACAATTACTCAATTCCTTCTTCTAGCAACATTGTTCTATTGTGGTTTCCTAGGAGATGACATGTGTCTTTTGATTCCATGCTCCTAATAGTAACTCTCAAATTCTTGTGAGGTGAACTCACCTCCCTAGTATGGTCTCAATAATTTTAGTTCTCTACGAGTCTCCCTTTCCACCTTTTCCTTATAGGCTTTGAGCATATGGAAGGATTCTGACTTTTCTTTCAAATAGACAGTCCATATCAATATAGAAAGATCATCAATAAGAAACAAAATGTATCAATTAATAGATACATTTTTATGTCCTTGTGGGACCACACAAGTCAATATGAACTATATCTAAATATTTTTTTAGAAGTAAATGACTTTCTAGATAAACTAGAGCTTGCCAACCTTCCTAGTTGACAATGTTTACACATAACATTGTTTGGTTTAGTAATAAGATTTACATCCATTACATAATTTTTCTTTCCTAACTTAACAATGATTTCAAAATTTATATCATATAACCTTCTATGTCACAAAAAAATATTTCCATTCTTAGTTACCAAGAACTTGTTTTCAAAAATATTGAGGTGGAAGATATTACCTTTGCTTTGTTCTCTTGTAGCTAAAAGCCTACCTATCTTATCAAATATTCTACAAGACCATTTGTTAAACTAAAACCTATAAATTTATCCATTTGGTGAGATACATTTAGTAGGCTATATTTTAGGCCTTCTACTAAATACACATCTTCATAATTAGCATATTAATTTGGGTTTGTAGTACCCTTACCTATTACAGTAGATGGCAAGTTATTGTCAAACTTCACCATTCCTCCATCATAGGCTTCAACCTCATGGAACTTTCTCCTATCACTAGACATGTGGTCTGAGAAGTCACTACCGATTATCTAGATATTATAGATATTGGTACTAGTTATTAGGGTTGTTTTCACCCTTTCTTCTTGTTGGCATAAAGTTATTTTCCATTAGTGACAACACTCATCTCTCAGTTCAAATCGAGTAATACAGTGCAGACCGAGCACTGGCAATACAGTTCAAACATAGCATTGGCAACACAGTTCAAACCGAGCATCAAAGACACAGTTTCAACTGAGTGAAGTTGCACTTAGTGTTAACCGAGTGAGGAGGTACTCAGTGTTGACCGAGTGAGGAAGCACTCAGTGTTGACCAAGTGAGGAAGCACTCAGTGTTGACCGAGTGAGGAAACACTCAGTATTGACCAAGTAAGGAAGCACTCAGTGATAACCGAGCTCAGGAGGTTATCAAAGAAGTCAGTTTTCTACCGAGTGACACTATATCTACCGAGTCACCAATGGTTACCGAGTTCCAGGCAACATTGTATGACTAGTATGAACCGAGCCCCTACCTCTACCGAGTGCATGACGATGCCGAGTAATGTAGTGGATGCCGAGTATCAGAAGGTCATCAAGTCTTTCTAAAGAACCTAAGTTTATTTTACCATTTGGCCGACTCAGTTATATTTTGTTTACTTGTGTTTGGCCGACCTTGCATGAATAATTATTGGAATGGTATATATACAATTGACACATTCAAAAAAGGACATATAGAGAATATTGCGCAAAAAGGTGATATAGATATTTCAAGAAGACATACATGATATCTGGATGATAGTGCGAATTCATCAGCAGAAAAGAATACTTAGCAAGGTCCATCAGGAGCAGAAATGATTTCATCAATCACAAAAGGTGATCTACAATAATGAGCTTAGTCAAGTTGTAAGTTGATCTATTGGTTCATCCTAACAGGTGAATCATTTTTGTAAATCCTTTAACAGGGTAGACTTAACCGTCTTTATACAAATCTCCTAACAGAGTGCATACTTATAAAGTATGTTTGTAAATCCTCTAACAAGGTGGATCTAGCAATCCTCTGTGCTCCTAACAGGGCAGATCACTAGAAGTGATCATTGTAAGCCTTAACCGGCCAACTTCATACTGCAGTAATGAAGCTTTGTGGGTATCATCCCCACCCCAATTTTACTTTCTATTTTGGAAGGTTTCTGGGTCACCAAATCTCTGTGCATATATGGTTTTAATGTTTAACAGTTTTATGCAGCAAGATAGATGAGTAAATGTTGTGTATGGTTAACTTAAAAAATGTTGTTACTGATTCACCCCTCCCCTCTCAGTAACCTATTATATCTTGAATATTTCCAACACTTCTATGATAGAAACAAAGGATATTTCATCCTCATCATCATCATTGGTTGTCTCTCTGTCAGTCACACCCTCTTCATAAATGTAGAATAACTTATCTTTTTCTTTGCAGCTTTCCATCTTCTTTTTTTCCTTCTTCACATTCTATGGACATCTAGAATATCCTACCTTCTTGCAATTAAATAACTTAAATGGAAGCTTACATTTTTACTTTCCTTTGCCTCTAGCCATTCTTTTTGCAAACAGAGCCTCCAACTCTTCTTGTTTGTCTTCTTTGCTATAGAGGCTCTCTAGTTCTCTCTTTTATCTAGATGTGCATGCCTCCTCCTTTCCTCTTTGAGTAATAGCTAGTGAAATTTTGGCCTTGAATGCAATTTCAACCTCTGGTTGATTGGTGTCATAGTTGCTTAGCTCAAATATAGTGGTCTTTCCTACTAATGCATCAATAGATGCCTCCATTTTATCTATTATCCTTAGATCTTTGATGTTTGACTCCCTTATGGAATATTTGGGTAGATAGATTCTCAATATCTTTCTTACACATTCATCTTCTTCTAGTGTGCCTCCATTTTCTCTAATGGCTAGCATCACATCTTTCACCTGTTTTCC
This sequence comes from Cupressus sempervirens, assembly GCA_028749045.1. Lineage (NCBI taxonomy): Eukaryota > Viridiplantae > Streptophyta > Pinopsida > Cupressales > Cupressaceae > Cupressus > Cupressus sempervirens. The sequence goes on from CM053793.1 coordinate 264,326,212, forward strand.
ATAGGCCTCGATATCCTCTCATTCATGCATCCTCATGTCATCAAAATTTCCTCTCATGATTTTAGCTTTAGCCTTCTGGACATTATTATCATTTTCAAAGATGATCTTACTCTCTTCCCATGTCTCATTTGTTATTCCCAAATCTTCTACATCTTTGTATTCAGAGTAGGATAGGGTGTTGGTTAGAGCATCCATTATGCTTGTGTGAGCTTCTTTTTCCTTTATCTAGTCTAGATTGAGATGACTATAAGGTTCCACATATTTGACCTCCACATGGGTCTAGTAGGCATCACCAAGATTTCTCAGATGCAATCACATTCTTTTACACCATGAGCTACAGTTTTCCTTAGAAAACTTTGGTGCTTCTCTTTTAAACATGTTGATCTTTTCTTCAAGTTTTTAAACTCCTTACTTCAGAGGATCTATCCTCTAATACTGGTTCTTGGTCCAATCACAGGTTGGTATAATAAGAGGAGGGGTGAATCAATATACCCTAGCATATTTAATTTTATTCTTCTATCACACTTTACACCAGTCTACAACATTAGTACTAGCAACAACTCAACTAGTCAAGATTAACAAAAAATAATGAAGACAACCATACAAGCACATCACACATTAGTTATCTTGTTGAGACCCAACTAGATTAAAAACAATGGTGTGTGAGTTGATCATTACAAATATTGCACTCTCCTAAAGTGCACCTAGTTTAAGAACTTATCTCTATTAGAAGATTATAGCAACATTGTTAGGTGTCACCCAATAAAAGGATTTGTATAAGACCAAAAAAAGTTTTTCCCCAATAGGAGAAATTTAGTTAAAGTTGTTGTAGAAGGGGACATGAATGGAGGAATTAAACCATAAGTTCATCACATAACCACACATACACAAATTAAAGAGGAATTCAAGGAAATAGACCCTTTCAATCCCAATTTTAAAGGACTAGATCTAGAAAGTTAGTGTTATCCAAGTTAGAAAGGAGCACCAATGAAAACTAGATCTTAGTTGATAAAATAAGGGAAAAGATATAGTCCTTGAAAAACCATTACTTGTAATGAGAGCTACAAAACATATATGCTAATATAATGAGTAAATATGTTGAAATGACAAAGAGGATAGAAGACCCACCTTTTAGATCTGATTTATGCTTCTTGTGTTATTCCAAACTAAAAAATAACATTAGATCCAGACCTTAAACACTAAAATCCACAAAACCCAGAATATGTTTGGCAATCTGGCAAGGGTGACTTTCTTGTGATGGTGACCTTTAGCCTTACTCTATGCAAGGGTGACCTCTATAGCCTTTCTCAATTAAGTTTGGCCCTAATTTTGATTTTTCAATTCTGCAAAATGGAAAAAAACGTATCTGAATCTACAATATGTTTTCCAATCTGAGATCCAAAATTGGCAATAAAAAAGGGTTTTTTTTTGCTGACAGGAGGTTCTCCTTGGTCAAACCCTAGTTTAAGAATTAACTTTAAATTGAAATAATTGAATTGAGGAAATGTAAATTAAATGTATGCATTCACCTTATAATACTAAGATCTCTCAAATCAAATGTAGTGGGATCACTTTACCAATTGACTTGGATCAACAATGTGGATAAATAGATGTTGAAGATGCAACAAAGAACCTTTAATGGATTGAAGGAGATCTTGAAGATAAACTCTTTCAATTAATTGAGTCCTTGATCTTTAATGGAAGAATTATTTGAAGGATGCTTAAAGACTTAAATGCTTGAACATGAACTTGATTGATGCTTGTAGATTATGGATTGTGGATGGATAAAAAATGAATCAATTGGATGGGTTTTGTTGTGGTTTCACAACACACACCCTATTTTGACTAGAAATAGGGACCCCCTACCTTTTTTTTTGGAACCCTAGTTTGGGGTCCAAGTCTTTAGGGTTTTATCTTTGGTTTTTGGTCAAGACTAGGCCCTGACTCAGAAACTCAGTTGTTGAAAATAAAAGTTTCAGAGTGAGAAGTCATTTTGCATAGAAATAAGGTGGGACACACTAGTGCACCTCCCCAAGTGTGTTAGTGTGCCAAAATAAAAAAGAGAGGGGCATTTCCCCCCCGATGATGTGCAGTAATGTAGTAGCACGCCTGTGCAGCACCAAAGATGTGTGGGGGTCTATATAACCCCACTCCCTGCCTTCAATTGCTACTTCATTTATGTTCCCTAAAGCTTTGACCACCATAGCTACACACTATAATAGGTGCACCTTCCACCTCCATTCCCCCCCAAACACAAAGAAAATAAAACAATTTTAACACCAAAAAAGGTATGCACCAGTGCACCTACTCGAGTGCACTGGTGTGCACCTGTTTTTTCCCTAAAAACTTTTTAAAATTAATTAACATCTTAAAACCCTTGGCACTCAAGTCAAATATGAGGTGTACATCAGTGCACCCCACGAGGTGCACTAATGTGCATCACATATAATGAAATATGAAAGTTAAAAGGCACATCATGTGCACCTATCATGTGTACCTGGTGCACCAATTTTTATTTTTGCATTCAAGGGGTATGTAGTTAGGATTTTCAAAGGTTTTTAAATTATTATTTTTTAGGGTTTTGATTATGTCACCTTTTAGAGATTGATTTAATCATTTTTTCTTCAATTCCAAACTGATAGATGCCAATTTTTGTGCAGATTCAATGGCTTCCTCATCATCCTCCCTTGTAGAAAAGATGGTTTCAAAGCCAGTGGTGTTCAAATTTTAGGGTGTGCCAACGAAATCAAAATTTTAGGATGAGTACTCAAAGATCTGAGACACTGAGTTGAGTCACACAAATTTGGGTGTATTCTTGGCACTATGTAACAAACCCATAGAGAGATCACCAATGATATCCACTCTGATCCACGCTAGACTAGTTAATGCAGCATCACATCTAGTTTTAGTGCAGTCCTTGAAATTGATAATGAAACTTACAAAGAAATATGTTCCTGAAGAAAGGGTCATCAAAAGCATAACTGGAGAGATCATCCTAGATCTCTAACCCAACAATATAGAGAAGGTATTACATCTTCCAAAGGTAGATCAATTTATTAGATTGACTTATCATCAAGCTAAGAGATGGTATAGGGAACACATGGAGGAAGCCTCTAAAATTATATTGTCATCATACCTCATTGAGAAGACTCCTCTAGGGTGAAAGGTAGGAAAAGTGAATATTTCATGAGGGTGCATGAAGGAAGACACTGGGTATTCAATCATACTATTCAGTAGAGTTAGGGGTTTTTCTACTTTAGGATAATTGAACATATGGATGGTCAATTTCATTGAGACTATCAAGACAATGAAGATACCAATTGATTGAGCCTCCATTCTCAGTGAGAACTTAGGAGAGTAGTTGGTGGTAGTCAAGAATAATCATAGATTTTATATGACTTCATATTTGGTATACCTGCTAGCTACAAGAGCAATAGATTATCCTAGGCTCTATAAGAAGGGTAGTATGTAGGATGCAAATGCCTAGCCCTATATTGTATACTCTCAACTAGTAAAGAATAAGCTTTCGAAGCAATGTAAATAATATAGGATTATAAATGATTCTTTCATATTTCGCAATAATCTGGTTTATAGAAGGAGATTATGCGAAGAGGATGTCAATAGAGGCAGGTGCTAAGATTTCAAAGGTTGGAGCTTATTACATTTAGTATCAAACATTTACATATTTGAGGGTAGCAAGTATAGCTCTCAACCCTAAGAAGCTCCCTAGGTATCCCAATGATAGGCTTATTCTCTTGGAGATCTCTCGACAACTCTTGTCTGCATATGAAAGAGTTAGAAAGAAACACAAAATATGTTGGATGTGGCCTATGGCTGTAGGACTTTTTAGGGTGGATCAGAGGCAAGATAATCCATCTTTTGAGTGTGAATGGGATTAGTATCCCTTGGATGAGTATAACTCCCCTTGACCCTATTTTAATAACATCGAGAGAGTGCAATACTTAGCAAGTAAAACATTTCAGCATGAAGATGCCATTGAAGATCATTGGATGAATGCAACAAATGACTATGATGTCTGCATAAGAGACTATTGTAGGATGACTTTGTATCTAGCAGAGAGTGCTTTGAAGATCAAGATTTCATTGAAGGTTGTGCAATAAGATACAGAAGATCTTCTTAACCCATTGTTCAATAGGGATAAGATTGGTGACTGACCTATCATGAATGTTGTGATTGACAAAGAATAATACTCAGACATTAATCATAGGATACAACATGTAATCAAATTGATGAATGATTGGGTCAAGAGACCTTTCAAACTTGATCTAATTCCTAAAACAGTGATCTTCCATCCTCAAGCCCATCCAGCTAAAGGTAGAGGAGCAAAGGTCATAGTTCTGATATTTATAGCCCAGTCACTAGTAAGACCAAAAATGATGTACCAAATTGATAGACCAATTGGGTATTATCAAGCTCAAAAGGGTAAAGGTAAGGGAAAAAGGAAGAGGAATTCTCCTCAACAAGCCAAACTAGAAGAGGGAGAAATTCAAGCACCGCCACAGCAAGGAGAAGAAAACATGCAAGGATTAGAAAATGTTGAAACTATAGAGACCCAAGATAATCCTCAAGTGCCACTAGTTGAGCAAGTACTAGGAGGAGATGAAGTGGAAATACAAGAAGTACCTCAATAGCAGGTACAAGTGTCACCTTCCATACCTAAAAAGAGAAGAAAGATTATGACTCTAGTAAAAAGGAGACAAAAGGTAATCAAGAAAATGATTCCTTTCCCATTAGTCCCTGAACCTATTATAGAAGAAGAGGATGATGAGGATGAAGAGGATAATTTACCTTTGAACAAGAGGACTCATCTTGGAAGAGCTACAAAGTCAAAAAGGAGAAGATGCTCCACCATCACACCTCCATCTATTCCTAAACAACCCATTCAAACTGCAACATCAGAAGATGAGATGCAACAATGGATAGATGAGTAGAATGTGGAAGGAACTAATGTCTTTCAGATGTTAGATTTTGATTTTATGCTGGTGGGTACTAAATTGGTGGGAGACAAGATAGTAAACACTCCAACTAATCAACCTCAATAAGAGGATTGGAGTCAGTTACCACCTTAGATACAAGGACCTGAAATAATTCCATCATCACCACATCATGTTACATTTCATGTGAATAAAGGTTCAATTATCCCCCTTCCTCCAAATAATGAAGAATAGGTACAAGTAGGACAAGAGGAAGAGCCAAAACAAGTATCTATCAAGGAAGTGTCAGAAGAAGGGTAGATAAGTGAATAGCCTTAGCAAATTTCCCAAGGCACCGAGGTGAGGACTATGGGCTCTACAAATACAGGGACTCCTGGTGCAGATCTCTCACAAAAGGACAAGACTCCAGAAAGGAGTGATAAGGGGAAGAGTATAGATGAGAAAACTCCTTCATCCTCAAAAGGTAGATCCCTAATACAACATATCCCGAGGTGACTAAGGAAAGAAGTAATAAGAAATAAAAGGCAGTAATTCACCACTGAAGAGGAGGATAGAATGGAATTAATTGAGGTTCTAAGGAAGCCTGAATCACCTTCAAAAGATGCACAGGCATTAGCCTTCATTATGAGTGATTAAAACCAAGACTTGTTTTCTCATGTCACTATCCCTCCTCTGCATTCAAATGTTGAAGAATTGACTCCATGAGATTATTAGATCAAGGAGTTCATGCTTGGGAAGCCTACCATGGATACTGCTAAGCTAATGGTTACAACAAGAATAAAGGAGGTATTTAGGAGCTTAGAACAAGATGGGGCAGAATTAAGAACACTTCGGTGACAAAATAAAATCCTAAATGGATAGTGAAGTGAAGTTGTTGGTCCCTTGGACCCCAAAAATCTTAAGGAAACTTTGAAATAGCAATTGAAAGAAGAGATAGGGGTGTGGTATAGTTGGACCCATTTTTGAGAGCTTGTCAACAATAGCAAGAAATTTTTGAGGAAAAGGGTGTATAGTTCATTTAGGGAAATTTAAAGCTATTACATGTCATACAGGAGAATATGGATAGGCTAGGAACCATTTTAAATCAAAAAAAATTCTAATGGATGAGATACATACCTGGGGCAAGCATTATAGGTAATTAAAGGGCAAAGGTATCAAATTATTATGGGTGTATATACAGCTAAGGAGTTGGAAAAGATTGATTATTGGATCAAAAAGATCACCGATGGGAATAAAGTAATGGGTACATTACACATGGAGATTCACAGGCTCAAGGATCAAGCCCAAGAGTAAATTTTGGAAGCTAAGAAGAATTATAGTGATGCTTGTTTATATATTTTTGAGGATGATGCATGGGAGAAGTTAATACCAGTAGAGGTAGTAGTGGAGAAATTTTGGAGGACTTTTGAGGAGGCTACTAATGATGATGATACTAGGCAAGTGTTTAGAATAGAAGAGGCTTTATTAGAACTAGATGTAAAACTTGGAGATTTTGCTAAGATCATTGAGAAATTCAAGGACAAATACCTAGACATAGCTTTGGTATAAAGGGGAACAAAATCCAAAAGCTAGAATTTTGATTTTGACACTTATGAAATTTTGTATTTTTGGAGCTTGCTTCTAAAGTGTGTTGGTGCACTAGGTGTGTAGGTGCGCTTTTTCAATAGTGTTTAGGAAGATTTTGAAGAATTAAGAGGTACACCAATAGTCAACTACTAGTTCTAAATTTAGAGCTTTCCATGCATCAGAAACACATTCTGACGACAGTTTTGCTAACTAGTGTGGAGTCTAATTAGTTCCCAAGTGGGAGATTGTTAGTCTACGGTGACTAATCAGGGAAGTACTGTACATACTTCATAAATTCTTTGGGGTTTGGGTTGTGGCTGACATTGTGGAGTGGCATAAAAATATTTGTATTAAAGGGATTAGGGTGAGGGATTGTTTCATTGTGGTGATGCAAAATTGGTTCTTGTGGCAGTATTGAGCTATAAGGGATTACAGATTGTAATCAAGTTGTAATCACTAGATAGTAACAATATCAAACTTGTTTTTTGGTGGATGTAGCCCAAGGATTTGGTGAACCACATTAAATCTTGGTGCCTTTTGTTCTTTTCTATGTGATCTATTTTTTTTTTTATTGGTTATATTTGCATGTAATTGTTATTTATATTTGTGGTTTAATCCTAACAAGTTTGACTCCTACAAACGCCTAGTGAAGATGGAGCTTCTATTTTTGACACTTCCAGTCACTTCACATCGTATGAAGGCTTTCTCTTTCTTATTCTTTCATGCTTTCTTTATTTTATGACATATAAAGGCTCATGCATCCAATTAATGATATAAAATGGATGGAGTCCTACTTAGCACTAGTTATGTAGTTAGTTTTTATAGAAATAGATTTGTTTTATTAGTTTAGAACCATATGATTGCAAAAATATACCTCTCACTCTCAACACAAATCGAGAAGAAGATTTCTTATAAATACAAGAAAGTAATATATAATCAAGGCCATCATTATTTTGCAATAATATATACTTTTGGTGCTCGCATTTGGAGTGTAGTGATTCTTGCCTAAGTGTGTTATATTTTGTGGATGTATGTTCATGGAATGTATTTGATCCAAAAGTTTATTGTGTTATTTCTGGTTGTGTGATCTTTTAATTCTAGTGTTTACTACAAGTTTACAAATTTCACTAATATACTTGGTTTAAGAAGAGTTCATCATATTGTTGCTGTATAACTTTTCATCTCCCATGAGTGCACTTTATGTGGCCTTGCAATCTGTTGAAAAGTGAAACATCTTATAGTTATTGAATTCTCATTGATGATTGTGTCAGTGGAATTAAGGAAGTGTTGCTCCTATTTTCATTGGTTACCCATCAATCTTTTTGAAAGCTTAACTCACAAACATGTTGTTACCATGGTTTATGTCTATAGGGTTTACTTTTTATGTTATTTTCTTAAATTTCTTGTTCCCTACCTTTTTTTATTTTCTTTACTAACCCCTTGGTCAAATTAGGAATTCATATAGTTGTATTTTTAGATTGTATCCATCTTAAAAGTAGAAAATACAAAAATATATTCCTTTTTTTGTGGTTATTCTTTTTGAGACAACAAGAAGATCATACATCTTATCTAGCAAAGGCCTCCTCATGAACATTCACATTTATCTTCAATTAAGTAGATTACAGTAGGTTGCAAGATCACTCGAAACATTGGAGTTGATCCTTGGATTAGCTTTTCAAGAGAGGAGTTTGAAAGGATTCCTACCATTAAGCATCATGCAAAATGATAGCTCAACAAAAGTGGCACTAGAAGGAGGGCCCTTAACATTCAGAATAGAAGAAAAAATTGCAAATTTCAAAATTTTGCATTTTTTCACAAGTTCAAGAAATTTTCTAAGTTTTCAGGTTTTTGAGCTGCGTAGGTGTGCAAGTGTGCCAAATTCCAAGGTGTGACTTATTTGTGAGAAAGTGTACTTCTACAAAGGTATGCTTTTTCTAGAGTTGATGCAAACTAGAGGATCTTGATCTAGAATCCCTGTTTTAGTGAGCTTTAAGATCTTCACCAAGTACACACGAGTTCCTCGAGCTTAGCCATTTTTGCAAGCCTCATAGTGACAAAGGAATTCCCTAAATTCTACCACTTCCATTCAAAAAAAATTCATCTTCTTCTATTCCATCTCCACAACAACCACCAAACATTCCACCTAACCCTCCGATGGCCTTTTTGCAAATGATGTAGACTCACCAATTAACTTGACAAGTGTACTCAATGATCTTCCTAAGAATCCTAAGAATTTTTTCCAAGGTTCATCTATGGAGAGACACGAACTACTAAAGATCACATCAAGGTATTCAAAGAAATTTGCAACCGAAAGAAAATTGCTAATGAGAATGTGGTTCTTCACTTATTCCCCTACTCTTTGGGGGAAGTTGTTTGTAATTATGTCATGACCCCAAATTTAAGGATATATGAATATTTGAATAACATATTATATAATAATAATAATAAATAGATAATAATAAATATTATAATTACATTATGAAATCAAAGAAGATTATAATGTATTCACATTTGAATATATATAATATTAATAACTAATGATAATAATAATAAATTGATTAATAGACTAATCAATATAATATATATTAATAATACAAGAATTAATATAACCAATAATACAATATGATATTATATTTATAACAACAAATATTTGAATATGTTATTATAAACATACAATGTTATATAACATATTTAATACTTATATCTTATTAAAAATATATATATGATATACTTATTAATATAGTTATATTAATTAATCAAAAACTTATTAATATAAATATATAATTAATATAATATAACTATATTATTATTGATATAATGAAAGGACATGACCCTTATAATAAAATTATATATATACATAATCAACTTTGGAGAAGAATCATCATATTGGAAGATTATAAAAGTGGTACAGATGAAAATGCGAAAATATGTAAATGTCCCAAAACGGGACATTACAAGTGGTATCAGAGCACCGATTCTGCCATCCTGTGATATCACTATTAAAATTATAAGAATGAATGACAAAATTTGAAACATTTGCAACCTTGATGCATGCGGAAAGGAAGTTATGGCCTGTGAAATAAATGGACAAACCCTAAGTGATTTACACAAAGCGCAATATTCAAAAGCATGACAGAGGCTTTGTTGTCAATCATTGCAAATAATCTCAACCAAAAGACACACCACATGGAAATGACAGGTTAACAGTTTAAAGATAGGTATCAAATGTCTTTCAATCATGTTTTTGTAAATCCTTTATTGCACTTTGGGTCTAAGAATATTTGCATCACTCTTGGGATAAGGGAATCTGTTGGCAACGACAAGCTCCAACCTCTACACTGTTGGCAAGAGCCAAACTATGAATGTAAAAAGTGATCAAAGTCATGGTAGTAAGATTTCATGCCCTATAATAAAAGATATGGAGTCAGCGTACAAAGTCAAACAATTAGAAAATTCACCAAGAAAGAGAACTCTAAACCAAGTCACATCCTTGATTGCTTTTATTTTTTGATTCACTTTGTTCAATCAACATTTATGAATCTTTGTGGATTTGGCTTAACGGTGAAACCTGGAAAACCCTGATACATTAAAAAATAAAAAAATAAAATTTATTTTCAACACTAGATATATTTATGGGCAAAATACCTGAAGTAGGAGCACTTGTGTTACATCTCCTTATTGTGTTTGGAGTATGTGGTAGTCAAGCATTCCAAGCAAAGAGAATAAGTTAGATCTGAGTGCTCGACATACATAATGGGTGAAAACAAATACATTATCAAACTGATATCGAGACAGCAAATGGCTTGGAACTATCACAGGGAATCATTTTTCAACATCTTCTCAGCATTTCCACATTAAGACATTTGCAAATGATAACCACGAGGAATTTGTTAGCTAGTGACATGATATTCTCCAATATTAACATCCAACGTAAAAGGCTTAGGTTGTAGGGTTGTAACCAAATACCATCAAGAATTTGCGTTATGAGCATTTGATGAGAAGTATTATATTTGGGTTTAATATTGTATCATCTATCAATGATAACATGCATCAGATAATACCAATTGAAAACATGATTGAGTCTCCAGATTGTTGGTGAGGATACATTAGCATGGAGCAGATTTCATGGGGCATGCATTTACATATGGAATAAAATGACAATTATAACCAAAACTGCATGATAACATTTGTGACAGTAGCATTCATTTTTCACTAAGGAGGTGGCTATCCACATTGGATGATTCTCAACTTCAAGGAAATGGAGGACTGGGAGGCTGATGGTTATCACCTTCCCAGTAGGTGTCATATTACTGTGAATTTATGGGTGGACAAGTAAAGTGAACAGAAATGAGAACCCAAATAACAGACAACTAATATAAAAACAATCAAAAATTGAGATTGGAGATGAACGTCATACAACAATCAGTGACGCTACACTGATCATCAACAAAAGTTTAGCATTTTGAAGATGAGGATTTTTTTTTGGTGTGATGTTGGTTGCTATTCAATTCAGAACATACAAACTGACATTTCACGATAGCCAGATTTGAATTTAAGATGCAAAGAGCACACCAAGCTTTCCATTTTGTGAGACTTTGGAGGCCTTCTACTCGAGACGATTCTTTGACCAGGCCAGATATGCGTAACTGCTTAACATGTTATTTCAGGGACTCAAGCTTTCGTTGGCAAAGAAATCAGAATCAATTCAGAAACACACTGAACCAGGCACCATGAACAAGTGGACATCATTGAAGGCATCCAAAACTGGAGCACTTCAGAATAATGTCACTATAAATCAGGTTATTTTCTTGGAAATATTTTCACTTAGATGACTATACTAAAGTATTCAACAGAATACAAGGCATAGATAAACCAAACAAGAATAATATATCAGACACTCGAAACCAAAACATCCTAAATTGGTACTTAAACATTAGGATCAGATATCAGAATTTTATAGATGCCTCCAAACATATGAATATACAAGATTTCATATTTCCATATAAACATTTGAATGAATGACCAATAATAAAATTTAAATGGGTGAACAATATTCTACACCCTACACCACGAATTTGTTGGACATGCAATAATTGATAACCAGTACCTGCTGCTTTCTACCCATGATCAGAGGTCCATTACTAAGATGGTCACTTCCTAAACTTCCTTCACATTTGTAAATTTGCAATTACAAATAGCTCTTGTACTTTTAGAACAAATAAAATAAATTGGTTTTACCTCTATAGCTATCATTATGCAAATCTCATGTAGAAAATGTCTTAAACCATCTATTGCAACTAAAGGAGGTGCCCATTCATGAACCAATGAACCCAATTGAGACAGTTCAAATTCCATCATATTTATGATTTTTTTTCACAAATCAAGGCATTTGAAATGCTACAATGGAGTTTTGAGGAAGTTCAACCATAATTAAAAAATATAAAATTGTAAGTTTTCTTACTTAATGTAATCGTAAAGATGTAAAGTTGATTATTTGAAAAAAATGATTTAGGGAATTCAAGTAGCTTTCCTATGGAGTCTACAATCAAGGAAGGTCTATAAGATGCCTTATTGTAGTACTAATTAAGGGAAAGACTATATAGAAACCCTACTGTATTTACCTTTCCTATGGGGTCTGCAATTAAGGGAGGTCTGTTAAGACACCTTATTGTAGTATCAGTTAAGGGAAAGGCCATATTTAACTTTCCTATGGGGTCTGCAATTAAGAGAGGTCTGTTAAGACACCTTATTGTAGTATCAGTTAAGGAAAAGGCCATATTTAACTTTCCTATGGGGTCTACAATTAAGGAAGGTCTGTTAAGACACCTTATTGTAGTATCAATTAAGGGAAAGGTCATACTTAACTTTCCTATGGGGTCTACAATTAAGGGAGGTTTGTTAAGACACCTTATTGTAGTATCAGTTAAGGGAAAGGCCATATTTAACTTTCCTATGGGGTCTGCAATTAAGGGAGTTCTGTTAAGACACCTTATTGTAGTATCAGTTAAGGGAAAGGTCATATTTAACTTTCCTATGGAGTCTGCAATTAAGGAAGGTCTGTTAAGACACCTTATTGTAGTACTAGTTAAGGGAAAGACTATAAGGGCATCTATCCTTCCTATGGAGTCTACAATCAGGGAAGAGCTACTATGATACCCTGTTGTAGTACTAGTTAAGGGGAAGATAGTAAGGGAATCCTACCACTTTCCTATGGAGTTTGCAATCAAGAGAGAATGCTCTATTGTAGTACTAGTTAAGGGGAAGATAGTAAGGGCACCCTATCAACTTTCCTATGGAGTCTGCAATCAAGGGAGAGTGGTTAGGACACCTTATTGTAGTGCTAGTTAAGGGGAAGATAGTAATGGTTCCTTTTCACAAGAACCTTTCTAGTCAAACAAGAAATCGACTAAGTAGACCACCTCATGTGGATGCCTAACACCTACCACCGAGGCCAAGGGAGCCAAAAGTTCTACTCTTGGACTTAGCATGGATTTGGCTTGGATTAACTTATTATCATTCAAATTCCTTTGAAGTTTATATATATGCATGTACTAATGCTTATTTTTGTGTTTACAGGATTCATAAGCCTAATGAAGAAGTATAGTCATTGTGCATTGTTAATTTTAGGATTTAATCAAAACTATGTATGATGTGTCTACATCGTGTCTACTTCGTGTCTTCATGCATCAATGTGTATGCCTCGTGTTTTCTTTGTGTCCTCATGCATTCATATGTATACCTTGCATTCAAATGCATACTGCATCTGTGGCTCTTTATAGAATAGAATGAAGTAATCTTATAAGTAAAAAATTGAATAGGATCTAGTAGTCAATTTCATTATATAAGGTGGAACAAATATGAAAATGATTATTGCTTGAGGACAAGCAAATTCGAGAGGGGTGGACTTGTCATGACCCCAAATTTAAGGATATATGAATATTTGAATAACATATTATATAATAATAATAATTAAGAATAATAATAAATAGATAATAATAAATATTATAATTACATTATGAAACCAAAGAAGATTATAATGTATTCACATTTGAATATATATAATATTGATAACTAATGATAATAATAATAAATTGATTAATAGACTAATCAATATAATATATATTAATAATACAAGAATTAATATAACCATTAATACAATATGATATTATATTTATAACAACAAATATTTGAATATGTTATTATAAACATACAATGTTATATAACATATTTAATACTTATATCTTATAAAAAAATATATAAATGATATACTTATTAATATAGTTATATTAATTAATCAAAAACTTATTACTATAAATATATAATTAATATAATATAACTATATTATTATTGATATAATGAAAGGACGTGACCCTTATAATAAAATTTTACATATATATATATATATATATATATATATATATATATATATATATATAAATATATATATATAATCAACTTTGGAGAAGAATCATCATATCGGAAGATTATAAAAGTGGTACGGATGAAAATGGGAAAATATGTAAATGTCCCAAAATGAGACATTAAAAATTAGTATGTTAATTTACCACTAGGATCTATTGGAGACTGAACTACTTTCAAACAATTGTTCTTGGAACAATTCAAAACTTTCATCAATCCAGCGATGATATGTCAACAATTCATATCAATCAAAAAGGATCCAATTGAGAAATTTATGCTTCAACCACCACTTTCACATGGCATATCACAAGTTAGAAATGTCATACACTATACTAGTTAAAGCTTCTATTCAAATTTATCTAAATGTTATGGACCATCTTACCACTATTTTCAAAGAAGACTTAGGAGGAGCGCTGCAACACGTGTTTATTTAAATGAACATCATGCAGATAAAACCTACGGGTCCTGTCGGGCAAACTTGGCGACTGTTGCCTCGTTCAACATTTTGTGAATGTCGGTAAGTTCAAACTCATTCTCAACATGCTAAGGGCCCGTTTGGTTGCTGGAATACAATTAGAATAGGAATAGAAAATTAGAATTCATTTTTAATTCTCTGTTTGGTGCGTCAAATCAGAATTGAGAATAGGAATACGTATTCTCATTTTGTCCCAAAATGAGCATTTGTCCATTCTCCAAAATACTTGTAATTGGAATTGCTATTCCCATTCCCATTTTGAATTTTTCTTATTTGAAATTTTTTATAGATCCGCTTCATTATAACAGAGCCGCTACATTTCCTGCTACATTTTTCAGAGGCGCCAAAGCTAAAATGAGTTTTCTCTCTCTCTGCCATGGAAGAGAAATCCAAGGCTCAAACTTGTTTGCTAGATCGATCACCCATTTTTTTCAGAGTAACACGGCAAAGCTTTAGCTAAAACTACCGCAATTGACCATTACCACAGGTAATGGCAGCTATAACGAAGTTGAAACCCTAGAAACCTTAAAAACCCTACGTAGCAATTACGGTTCTTCTGTGTCATATGTGCCTCGTAAGGTCGGCCTGGACCTAAATCTTCCTCCAAAGGACGATGAAGAAGAAAATTATCATCTTGAAGCTCATCAGTTTATATCTCATGCTGCATCTTCTTCCGCTCGAGTTTTTCTAATAGAGGTTTTAGCTTTGGATTTTTTTATCATATTATGTGAAATGCAGATTGTATATTTTTTCATTCATAAAATTTGATGGGTTTGAACCTCAATCTTCAATTCAAGTTTGTGCAACCAAACAAGAGATAAATGAGATTGGATTGTAATTTCCTATTCTCATTCCCAATTTCCATTCCCATTCAAATTTTCTCTTCTGATTCCCAATTCCTATGCCTGCAACCAAACGAGCCCTAATTGATTCAGAAGTGTCTTGTAATGTTATGCCACTATCAATAGCACAAATCTTAGGAATCAATACTCAACCCTCCAACTAAATAGTGATCTAATTGGATAAAATAGAGGTGAAAGTCATTGGTGTGTAGAAAGATGTTTGGATACAGTTGACGGTGGATCCTTGAATTCAAGATGTCATCGATATACATGTGGTGGATATCCGTGAAACATAAAAAATACTCCTAAGAAAGGAATGGACCAAATGCCTAAGAGAACGGTTTTCTATAGATTTCACTCAGTTATGGTTACCATGGAAAGGGTTGAACAATCAAATCAAGATCGATGCAAAGAAAAAAAAAATTTAAATGATTACCAAATACAATGCTCCAAATGAGGTAGAATTCTTACAAATAGACTTGGACCCCTACAAGGTGATGGCTTTTGATACAACTTTGACCCAAATATCAAATAATCAAGATGTAGAATCTAGGATTTCAATCCCAAAGGATGAGATAGTAATGCAATTCATAGGTAACATGATGTCTAACTTACAATGTATAGGAGAAGAAGCTAACCCCAGTTATATCTTCCTTATTTTTGGATTTTTCTAATTGCATAAAGTTATTCATTCAAAGTTTGAATGTTCATCTTGCCAAGAGGCAATCGCCAAGGTATTGGCATAGATGATGAGACTAGAAAATAGTAATGGTCCAAAAGATGAACCCAAAAAGAATCAAAATCCTATAAACATATTTGAATTTGTGGAAAAAGTTAAAGAGGAAATTGAAGATCTAAATGCATCATACAGTGATACCTCTTCAGATGGTGGGGGCTTGTCTTCTCCTCCACCGAGAATGATCAAAGTTTAAAGAAGAAGACAATGCATGAAAGGTCAAGGATGGAATTCGATAGTCATCCATCCTAAACCCAAAATCGATGAAATTATAGAATTGATAGGGGAAATTCAATATAAACAAGAAAAACATACACTTCCTATGTCAAGCAATAACAGTGGGAAATCATCAAATCCACCCCGCAAAAGATTATAGTGGGTCCCTAAGAATAATCCTTCCAAGCCCAAGTGAAAGAAAAGCTAAGGATAAATAAGCATAAGGTTAGGAAACCTAAAGAGGACCTGATCTAGACACTTTGCTTTGATGGTTCCAAATGCAAATTAGGAGTTGGCGCAAGTATTGAGTTGATCAACCCAAAACGTAAGTCTTTTTATGTAGCATATCAATTATAGTTTAGATGTACTAATAATATTGCAAAGTATGAAGTATTGATTTGAGGACTCCTTTTCTTATTGGAGAAAGGAATCATAGCTCTCATAGTCGAGGGAGATTCTCAGTTGGTTATAAGACAAGTGAAGTCAGTATATTCTTACAATGATAAGAGGTTGTTTGCATACAAGAAGATAGTATGGGATTTAATGGATGATTTTGAAGTGTTGAATATAAAATCTATTCTGACGAAGAAAAACATGGTAGAAAATGCCCTTGTTATTTTAGCTAGCACATTACAACCTATCAAAAGAACAAAATTGAAAAGGTTTTCAGTCGAATTAGTTGTTGCTTCATCTATCCCTAATAACATTAAAAACTTCCAAGTTTTTCAGGATGATCAACATATACTTGAATTTATCATGTGCAATGGCCACTTCAAAGGGCAAGAAATTGATGAGACCCCTAACAATAAAGCTGAAGATGATGAACTTGAAGATGAAGATGGGATCTTGAGTTTGAAGACTAACACTATTGCTAAGAAAATGATTGAGTTGGAATGCATTTTTTATTGTGAAAAATCATCACTTAACAAACGAACGGTCCAAGAAAAAGGGACCAAAGAATGTGATTCATACAATTTAGGTACAGATGAAGATCCTAGAATGGTAAGGATCGAAAAGGCATGCAATGCACAAGAAAGGGAGGATATGATCAAATTACTTATAGAGTATAAGGATGTCATTGCTTGGAGTTATGAAGAGCTAAAAATGTATGATCTCGAGATTATTATGCATGACATTCCATTAAAACTTGATGTAAAGCCTTTCTGGCAAAGACAAAGGCCTATTAATCCTATCATTGAACCACTAATAATGAAGGAAGTTGAGAAGTTTCTTGATGCCAAGATCATCTTCCCCATTTACCATTCTACATGGGTGGCTAATTTGGTTCCTATATGGAAAAACACCGGAGAGATTCATCTTTGCATGGATTTTTGTAACTTGAACCTCACATCTCAAAAGGAAAATTACGCTTTGCCTTCACTAGATGAAATCCTACAAATTGTTAATGGTTTGAAGATGATGTCTTTCTTGGATGGATATTCAGGATATAATCAAATCATGGTTTATAAAGAGGATAGGATGAAGACAACATTCACAACTAAATGGGGAACATTTTCCTACAGAAGAATGCCTTTCAAACTAATTAATGTAAGAGCTACATTTCAATGAGCCATGGACAAAGCTTTTAAGGGATTGATAAATAAGTGTATATTCATCTAGATGGATGATTCAACTATATTTTTAAAGGAATGAAGAACTCATATCACTAATCTAAGACAGGTGTTTAATAGATGTCAGAAATATGGTATATCCCTCAATACCAAGAAATTTTCATTTGAGGTTTCCAAAGGGAATCTCTTAGGACATATCATCTCTGAAGCTAGACTCTCCATTGATCCCAATAGAGTTGAAGCCATTCTACAATTATTTCCTTCCCATAGTTGAAAAGAATTGAAGTTTTTCTTTGGGAAGATAAATTTTGTGCGAAAATTCATAAGCAGGTTTGTAGAGATAGTGCATCCCCTTAATGATTTACTCAAAAAGGGAGCTAAGATAGAATGGGTATCAAGTCAAGAAATCATTTAAGGATATCAAAGTGGCCATTTCCATGGCATTAGTACTAGTAAGTCCAGACTATGGACTACCTTTCAAAATATACTCTTTTTCTTTAGAACATTCATGTGCTGGGATCCTCACCCAGAAGAAGGAAAAGGAAGATGAAAGGCCCATTCCCTTTATGAGTTTCCCTCTGAAAAATGTTGAGTTAAACTATTCTAACCTTGAAAAATAGTCTTTTTTTTCAATCAAAGCAGTGAATAAGTTTTGTCATTATATAGTAAGGAGTAAGGTATATGCACTTATGCCTAATCTAGTAGTTAAAACATTGTTGATGCAAAATGAACTTGGTGAAAGATGAGGGAAATGGATGGTAATACTTAAAGAATTTGATTTGGAGATCCAAACCATGAAGTTAGTGAGATGCCAAGGATTGTAAAAAATGATAGCAAATAACCAAATAGAGAATGAAAAGAAATTTTGGTTTGATGGTGAAACAGATATGGACAACCAAAAAAGGATTGTAGTATCTCAAGTTAATATTGGACAGGGTGTAATAACTGATGTCTGGTACTAGGATATTTTTTATTATCTTTTACAAAATGATTATCCCAGTCGGATGAATAGCTCACAATGTAGGGGACTCAAAATGAAGTACAAATCCTACATGTTGGATGATAGAAAATTATACAAAAGGAACTATGAAGGGATTTATCTGAAATGCTTGGGGTGAGAGGAAGTAAAGGAGGTTCTAGAAAATTTTCACAATAAGTATGGTACAGGGCATGGGTTGTCCAAAGCAACTACTCATATGATTCTAAGATTGGGTTATTTCTAGACCATGATTTTCAAAGATACTTTTGAGCATGCGTGTACTTGTCATATTTGTTAGACTACTACTACTAATAGAGAAAGACATTGTGTAATGTGGTTACAACTAGTGTTTGAGATACTCCCCTTCACAAAGTGGGGGTTGGATTTTATTGGTCTAGTGAATCCACCATCATCAACTAGACACACTTTTATTCTCACAACTATTGATTACTATACATGTTGGGCAGAAGCAGAGATGTTCAAGAATTGAACTGCTAAGGTGGTTATGGACTTCTTGGAGGAACACATTGTTACTAGATTCAAGATGTAATTCTCCCTAGTATGTGATAATGGAGCAGCCTTTGTATCAGTATTCCTAACTCAATGGGCATTGGAAAATCAAGTTATTATCAAGTTTTCTTCAAATTATTATCCACAAGGAAATGGGGTAGCTGAATCTATGAACAAGAACTTGATCACAGTAATAAGATGTTTTTTGAAGGAGAATCCTAGATATTGGCATACACAACTCAAATATGCTCTATGGATGGAATAAGTAAGGGTCAAATATGCTTTGGGGACATCTCCATATCTGCTTGTCTATGGGTAAGAGCTAGTATTTCCACTTAACCTTAGGATTCATGTTTTGAAATTCATGAGTGGGTATACTAAAGATGCTAATAGAGTACAAATTAGATTAATGAATCTTTTAGAGATGGATGAAAAATGAATAGCTACTTTGGAGCATATGGAAAAACATCAAGCTGCTGTCAAGAGGTGGTTCGACAAGAGGGCCATGATAAAGTCTTTCAAGATATCTGACCTTGTTCTACTTTGGGACAAGGCAAAAGAAAAGCCAGGTAGCCACACAAAGTTTCAACACTTGTGGATTGGTCCCTATCAAATTATGGAAATTTTGGGATAAAAAAATTTTAGGATGAGTTCCTATAGGGGGAATTGGTTATGTTGCCAGTCAATGGACAATTTCTCAAACATTACTTAGAAGGATCTAGAAGTCTACTTTGGGGAGCTGGTACATTTGAGACAAATAGGTGGATTGGATTATTTCATTAGTGACTTTTAGAGGCTATTCATTATGGTTCTAGATATCTAAGATATGAAATTGGCTATTTTATTCACTGGGGGATTATTCGAACCAGTGAAGGGATGGGTAAAAGCCTTTGATCCATTCAATTTGCAAGAAGTGATTAAGAAGGCTAGAAGTATGGAACAATTAGCCCTACTAAATAAATTTCAGTCAAAGGGTGCATCATCTAGCAAAGACAATAAGCCATTCTTCAAGAAACCTGAGAGCAATGAAATAAAGGCTAAAAATAAAGATAAATCATTTGCTCCCTTGGATAGAGAGACATTGTGTTGGTGTTTCAAACCTTGCAAGCAACAAAACACTTGATACCAGGATAATGAAAAGAAACTTAGTCTAAGGTTTAGCTATGTCCTATGCTCAACTAAGAAATCTTCATATCTAGACCCAACTTCAACAAAATCACAAGAATTTTATACTCTTTGGGTTTTGCAACACCAAGGCAGGTGCACCTGAGGGATAAAAAGGCTCAAAATTTGATATAATATTCACACTTCATTTTTCTTGCTAATATTCTTTCATAGTATTTATCCCCTATAGCAAATATTTGGTCAGAATTCTTCTTAGATTTACAAATAATTTTGAGCTAAAGTAGCTTACTACAACATAGAGAGATTAAATGCAAACAAGTGTTGACCATCTATTAAGTTCTTCATACTTTAAAATAAGAATTGACTTGATTTTTGAAACTTTACTTGATGTAATCCTATGATCTCTTCACATGCAAATTAAATAAAATGATCAGTGTCTCATCCATTGGGATTTCAGATTCTAGCCAGTTATTTTGACCTAATCAATTGCATTACAATCAATATTATCAGCAATTTACCCTAAACCTCATTCTTATGTATATCCTTCTTACTGAATGGAAATCCTATCACCTTATTGAAGAATTTACTTAATTCTTTGAATTAAAAGAAATAGAAAAGTGATATACAACCTATCCTATTTGTATTAAATTGAATAAGCTTTTCTCATACAATGTCAAGATAACTAGCTAATAACAATGGAGACAAGATTCAAAGAAAATAGATATGGTGGTAACTCTCCTTTATGTTAATTTTTTTTTGAAAATTGTTTAACACTGCTAAATGACTCAAAACAATTCTGTGCAAGGTAACATCATCCTTCAATGTTAATGTATTCTCAGATTTGTAGAAAAAGATACATCATAAAATAAACATCAAGAAAAATGGATCGAATGTAAGCATATCATTATACTAAAAAAATACATAATAGTTTAGACCCCTTCTCCGCCTTGGGATCTCATTTATATAGCATGAGATGCAAAAAGCTTAAAGCTAGGAGAAGAATGATTGTTGTCCTTAAAACAAAGATATTTACAAAAAGGTTACTACCATAAAAGAAAAAAAATTGTGCAACTAAACATTTACATCATGAATCTTCTTTTGGTGGGACCAATTTTGTTGTGGCTTCTTGTTACTAAGGAGTTTCACTTGATGATTGGCCTAGGTGCAATTGTCATTCCTCAAATTGTGTGACCATTTGATTTACCTATGGTGGGCCATGTTCTAATATTTGAAAACTAATTTTAACTCATGGTTCTCCATCTAGGTCATCATACACTGACAAGCCAATTTTTATACTTGATTCTATTACTTCCAAATCATTTGTTTGTTCAACTGCCTCTATTATTGTAACTGGTTGATCTTTTTTTGTTTGTTGTGGTGCATCTATTATTTGCAATTCATCTTGATCCATCTCATCTTCATCACTTTCCTCAAACAACAACTGATCAGTTTGGACAAATATGCCATCCACTTGTTAAAATGTGTGTCATATGGCCAGATGAAATTCAAAATTCTTGTTTCTTCTTCAAGATTTCCTCTCCTTTGAAAGAATTTTAAAAATATGTACCTTTCTAATTTCTTCAACTATTTTAGTGAACCATATATGGCCTTTTGCACTTATAACCTTATTGAATCTAACACATATCAAATCATCCAATTCTTTTGCCCATTCTTATTTGTCCTTTATTTTATGTTCATCCCTGAGTGCATGAGGAAAGAGCTCAAAATTCTCACTAAGATATTTGAGAAATGATTTATAATCCTCTTCTACAGTATAACTTTCTTATCATCAAAATTGGAGAGGTCATTAGTCATGTCATATGTTTTTTCTATGTGTTCATAAGATAGACTAATGACTGAGAAACATAAAATAGTGACATCCCAGTCCTTATTGTTCCACTTTTTAACAATTGTCTTTAAAATGGCATCATTATTTTTTAGCCCATTCCACATATTCATAAATTTTTCCAATTGTTCATAGAAAACAGGCCACTTAATTCTATCCACCAAATACATAATTGTATCTCTCAACTTATCCTCATATTGCATATCTAACTCCACATGCAAGGTCCATAATTTTATCTTTTCCTTCTCAAAATATTCAGCCACGTAAAATTACAGTCTCTATGGGGTATCTAAGATTTCTATTATAAGGGTAGTTGATTTGAAAGGTTCAACTGGAGGATGAGGAGGATGAGTGATACTTAGTTGACCGGATTCTTCTCCTATTTTCCTCTTCCCCAATTGTTTCTCCATTTGAGTAACCACCTTTTCCATTTGATTTATTATGTTTCCTCTTTCTTCATATGCCTCAAGAAGCTTTTCAGATTTATCATTTGCTTCCAATTATTTCTTTTTATCCTTGGCTGCAACCACCACTCTAAAATCTACCATTTCCTTAGTCATTTTGGCAACTCTATCACTATCTACTTCCTCTTCCCTATAGACAATAAGGTTGCCTATGTGTTTAGCATCTAAAACTTATTGCACTCTGCCTTTGTATCTTTTTTGGAAAGACCACATCACTAGAGCCTAGTGGTCATCACTATATTTTAACCCCTTATGGGCTTTTAGGACTTCCTCCTGAATTCTAAATTGGGTGTCCTTTGATTTTCTTACTATATCAAAAACCATGTCATTAGCTATATCTCATTCAAGTAACAATAAAACCTCAGAATCCTTCAGTAGTTTCCTACCCCTTTCATGGGTTATCTGTGCAAATTCCTCAATAAAACTAGCCTTGATCTCCTCAATTTTAAAGTCATGCCTACTAGGTTGCTCTATTTTAAGGTTTTTCCACTTCTCCTCAAAATTGCTTATACTCTTTCTCCACAAAAATTGATAAAATGCTCTTGATTTCACAAAACTCTCATCATCAATGAATTTCTAAGAGACATGTTCTACTATGGGATTAATCTCTTTGCCTCTATAATCTCCCATAGTGAGAGATAATGTTGGTATAGGAGGTTCCTCAAGCACTCCCTCATCTATATCTATAGTAGTTATAACAATATCTCTCTCTCCTCCCATTTGTTTCATTTGTTCTCTTAGAGATAATTTATCATCTATTTTGAAAGGAGTTTGGGTAGGAGAATGCTCTTCAACCCTAGAAGAAGATCCTAACTCCAATTTCTATTTCTTGGGAGCAAGTGCAGCAGGTGGACTTTTAGAATGTTTTCTCTTGTAGAGAGATACAAGTTGTACACTCTTTGCCACTATATACCTAGCCCTTCTCTGTAATGTATACTAGCATGGATTTATAATTAATCTATTAGTCAATCTATTTTCCACCTCAGTGGCCTTATCCAGATATGTTTTGGTCAAAATTTCCTTCTTTTCATTCAAAGTTTGCATGAACCCAACAAATTTATCCATCAACGTATCTATCTTTGCACCCCAATATTTTCTATCAACAAGGGGATCTAGTTCAAAAGAATTTATGAAATCGAGAACCTTACTATATACCTTCCATTTTTCCTTTCTAACTTCTGCTCTTACAATGAAATTTTTTTCCTAACTATATCTTCAGGAAAATATACATGGTGTTTCTAGGCTTTGGATTTTGTTCTTTCTCTGAACAATTCATAAAATCCCTCTGGGTCTATGAAATGAGAATGGGATTGAGCCATCTGATACTTGTCTAAAAACTTTTCCAAGTGCCTCCATCCCTTCTTGACAAAAACAAAATTATGCACAATAGTAATTTGTGTAAAGAATGTACATTTATATTTTCCCAAAAAAAATCTTTCTTCTATTGATCCTATTGCCACAAGAACTTTGTAATTCCTACCTTCAAAGACACTTGATAGGATAACACATGTGGTTTTCCAAGAAAACCATAAACTCTTAATACAGTGGACACTGCATATGGGATGATATCTCCCCAATTGCTACTAACCTTCAATCCTTTTGCATGATCCTTTGGTATGATTAGTTCTAATAGGGATTGAGGTATTCTAGTGCTATCTCCAACTAGTAGCATTCTAAGCCTAGAGGAAAAGTACCTATCAAATATGACAAAGCTTTTTTCAATTACCTCCCATGTCATATCTACACTCCACAATTAGACAGGGAGCTTCTCTCCATCTCTTTCCAATTCCAATTTCTTTTCTTTAGAGAAAAATGTAACTCCCTTACAAAAATTGTTGGTGTAAATAAGTTTTTACTATTTACACTTAGTTAAGTTTACTTAGGTTAATGCATTATTTTATTATATTGCATTATTTTATTATTTATTTAGGTGAGACACTTAGGAGTTTGTGCACCTTTTTGAGTTGTCATGTTGACAACACAAAAGTATGCAACTCTATTTTAGCACATGGTGTCTACAACACTAGATTTTACATCATTCATTGAGTTGTCATGTAGACAACACACTTATTCGCACTCCCTTTTTAGCACATGTTGTCTACACCACTAATTTTTTGTAATAGACCATTGTAGGCTTATCCTCACATCATCACACTTACTTCCATACTTAATAGAGGATAACCCATATCTGGTGGACATGTGCCTAGTTGTACAACTTATCATGTTGTTGACTTCTATACATTCTAGAAGCTCTCTAGAGGCCTTGTATACGGGCACTCCTAGCATACTTTCATATGGCATATTGAATGAATATATTGTCATTCTGATCATACTCTCTCTTTGGTCTACTTTTGTGCTTGTGTTTGAGTTCCTTGGTCTTGGGTGAATTCTTCCCTAAGCCAAATTCTTACATGGTATTAGAGCTTGGATATTTTCCCATCACATAGCCATTCGAGACCTTGTTCCTTCAATACCTCAGCCCAAATCTAGAGTATTGCAAAAATTGAGAGCATCTAGAGCCAGATCTAACCTCGCCATTACATCTAGAATGCTGATTTAGTGGAGATCGACTATAAACTCAACTAACCTAGCCCAAAGTTAACCGTGAGGCAAAAAAATTTGCAAATCGCCACTCGGAAGCCCCAATTTGCAATTCAAGTATGGTCATTTGTAGATCTCCTTAATTAAATTTTTGTTGTGTAATATTGTCTCTGTATTCTTCGACAATATTCTTGGAAAAAAAAAATTTCCCTTTGGGTAGCCAGCAGAGAAAATTTTTTTGTAGAATTGAGCTGTCAAATCTCAACCCTGTAGGATATTTATTATTTAATTGGTGGGCATTATTTTCCTAGTCACAATGGCAGCATCATAGTCGAAGGCCATACCATATTAACCGGCCAAGCACTTAATAATCCATCCAACTGAAATCCATTCGGTCATTCAACAACCACTAGTGATCACTTAAACCCCAGCCAGCTACCTTGTTTGCTTTCAATGTGCGGCCACTTTCCTTTAAACAACGTAGAGTGCTTCCACATGATGCATATGGGATATTTTGCAATCCCACCGCTGGCCTGCTAAACCCTTTTTCAGCCATGATATTAAAAAAATTGACTCCAGTAGCGGCATTCAATTCATCTCCAGCCCGACAAATAAAATCATCAACATGATAGAATCCCACGTACATTAAGTTTTTCAACGTGCAGACAGCTATCACCAACTCCCACTCGTTCAACATTTTCAATTGGGCTTCTGCATTTCTGATGAACAGTAGTGCTGACCCTATGAATTCTGGCTTTCGCAAACTTTGAACTCTAGCAAGCTTTGAAGTGACATGTGGCAATATAGCACTCACCCCACATCACCTTCGTAGCATCTCCATCAGTGCATATCTACGTGCCCACACAACAAGACACATCTGCTACATAGCGACACACGGACAGAGCCACATTTTTGCTGATGCAGAGCCACATTAACACTGAATCAAATTGTACAGTTAGTAGTATGGTGAATCCAGTCATCACACAGTCAGCATTCATACCTACCAAGTTTCCAACCTTGTCAGCATACACATCAAACTTTTCTGTATAGTTTCGTACAGTCTATACGATGTCATGCCATGCTGACATCATCAAAGGTTGAGGGTATGCTGACATCATCATTTTACGTGCTCAAATTTGATGGCCATCTGATCATTATTCCAGGGACAATTTGAACTATTGTAGTAACCATATGACCATCAAATTTAACCCCATCTTTTGTTGATGCAACCCCTCTCTAGATTGATTTTTTATTTTGCAGTCTGACTTTGGGAGGCCATATCTCAATCATCTAGACTCCAAATTAGGTGTTTTTTTTTTGAAATTGGGTAGAATTTCCTAAAAAATTTAGTGGTGTAGCTCTTTTCTAATTTTGGTGCATAGATTTGTTAGAATTTTCATTTTTTGGTGACTGTACCTAAATAATCCTGCATTTTGCAACTTCAAACGCTCCGTATGGGCACATCTAGACTCAAAAATAGGTTCTATTTTTTTTGATAGTGCATTATTTTTTGTCTACTTTCTAGATCTACAGTCAAATTATAGGGTTGTGTGGACAAAAATGTCACTTTTAGAAATAGGGTCATTCTTTACTTTGTATTACTTCAAATTGTTGTACATTGTAAATTTCCAGATTTCTAATCTTTCAAGAGGTTGTAACAAGAAAAATCAAAGGTCCAAAAAGGAAAAAATTGGCAAGTAACCATTCTAATCACACTACTTATAAAATGCCAAAAGCATCTATTTTGGGGGCGTTTCTTGATTTAGTGAAAAGTGGGGGTGTTCTTGGTGTTAGGTTCCTTTTTTCTGCAGTTTTCCTTCATTTTCTACATTATGGGAAATTTTAAGTTTCCAAAATTAACTCCACATAACTATGCTACATGGTCCATCAAAATGTGGTATCATTTAATGCACAATGGAGTTTCTCAATATGTAGATGGTACTCTTCCTAAACTAGCAGGTGATAATGTATCAGCAAGTGATATTTCAGCTTGGGGGGCAATGGATAGAAAAGCCCTAGGGGATATATGTTTGGGGATTGATGACAAGATCATGTATCAAATTAAGAAGTCTTCTACATCCAAGGAAGCTTGGGATACCCTTGAAAACCTATATGGTAAAGTGTCTGAAGAGGATGTTTTCAAAATTGAAGATGAGCTTGTCTCCTTAGATCTTGAGTCATTTAATTCTATATAGGATTTCATCATTAAGGTGAATGAACTAAGGACAAAGCTTACTAATTGTGGGAGTTCTATTAAATTAATATGATAGATTGATCTATCTCATACACAACAAGCTACCATAAGAGTATTCCACATTTGTTTCTTCTTTTAACACCTCAAAGACTACATTAGGGTTTGCCTGTAGAAAATATCTTTTGATGAATATGTTGATCTATTAGATACAAAAGAAAAGAATTTGAAATCCATGGGGATTCTCAATTCACCTAAGTCAAAAGCATTGGTGGCCAATAATGAGGGTTCTCAAAATTCAATTGGACAATCTTCAAACAAGGGAAAGGGTAAGAATAAGAAGTGGAAGAAGAACAAATTAGAGGATGCAGAAAAGACAACACCACAATCCAATCAACAAGGCAAGTCTTCCTCAAATTCCAACAAGAAGGGGGACAACAATAAGGAGAAGAAAAAGTGTTCCTATTGTAAGAAAATGGGTCATGAAGAACATGAGTGTTATCTTAAGAAGATTGATGAGTTGACCAACATCATGAAGAAACATAATGTCCCACTACCTAATTCTTATAAGGAGAAAGGGTCTTCTTCAGATTCAAAGGGAAAAGGGCAAGCACTCATGAAAAATTCAAATTCTTCAAAGGAATGGATTCTTGACTCTAGTGCCTCCTACCACATGAGTTCTTCAAAGGAGGATTTTTCTTCAATGAAGCAATCAAAGTCACCACACATCTTCATGGGAGATAATACCAAAATGGAAGTTGAAGGAAAAGGAAACATGGAAATGGAAAATAGAGAGTTTCAAGATGTTTTCTATGTTCCAAACCTAAGTTCTAACCCCCTATCAATCTACCAAATCACTCACCTCAGAGATGGACATAGAGTTGAGTTCCTTCCAAACTTAGTACACATGCACACTCTAAAAGATGACTCATTGGTTGTATGGGGAAAGTGAATCATGACAAAAGGTTATACTCTTTCTCCCATTTTGTGCCCAAGTCTACTTCAAAGGCCTTGTTATCACAATCAAATTCAACAACGCAATTATGGCATGAGCGATATGGACATCTTTCCTTCTGCTATCTTTAGTAACTTTACACAAATAGAATGGTCAAAGGTCGACCCCAAATTAACTTTTCCCACAATGAATGTTCAATAGATTTAGTGGATATGCATCTAGAGGGGAAGTTATAGAAAGGGAAGTCTTCAAGAGCACCAGTTGTTCTATAGATGGTTCACATGGTATTAGCAAGTCCTTTTGTAGTGACATCAGTCAGCAAGGGTCACTACATACTGACCTTCATTATTGACTTTTCAAGATACACTTGGGTCTACTTTCTACATCATAAGAATGAAGTGTTGGATAAGTTTCTAGCCTTCAAGACTCATGTTGAATAGAAAATGAGGAAAGCCATCAAAGTTCTAAGAATGGATAATGGAAGCATGTATGTGAATAGAAGCCTAAAATACTTTTGTAGACTAGAGGGAATTGATCTTCAGACTCCGCCAGCATTCGGTCTACATAAGACAGATGGTGCAGCATTGAGGATCCAAACTCTTAAGTCTATGGCAAGTTGCATGATACAAGCCAAGTCTCTAGATCCATCACTAGAATTAAAAGCAATTAGTAGTGCCACTCACATTCTAAACAAGTCTCCTCATTCAACCTTAGATGGAAAGACTCCTTTTGAGACATGGTGTGGCAAAAAACCTTTTGACACACTTCAAAGTCTTTGGTTGTCCTGCATGGGCAAAGATATCTTCCAGGGGATGCAAGGCACAATCACCTCGACCTTGTACTTTCATTGGTTATAAAGACAATGTCAAGGCATACAAACTATTGGATCTTGAGACCCATTATATCTTTGTGAAGAAGGATGTACACTTTGAGGAAAGTTTGCCCAACTTGTCCTCTAATTGTCTCCACACAGCATATCGTGTGGAAACTGATAGTGACACCAGTGATAGTGATTCAACAAATTCAGACACATAGGGTTTTATCAATAGTTACAGTGAGAGGTCACTACATCAGTCTAGTCCACATGCATATATAGCCATAATGATAGGTCTAGCACAGCAAGGTACATCCAGTCTTCCAGGTCCAGCATCAGTGACAAATTTGGGGGCTAGTATTGATGATCTGCCTCTTCTTCTTGATGCAGTAGCACCTTCTTCGGTTGTCATGATGGCTCCATCCAACCCTCTTGTTCATTCTCTACATGATCAATTGTTATAGGTTGAAGTGATTGTGGATACTTATGATTATCAGTTGCAGAGGGCTTCTTCATTAGATGAGGAGACAAATAGTTCTTTGAGACAAGTTCTTCAGCTAGTTGAGCAAGTTTCAGAGACATCACTTATCTATGATATTCTTTCCATGCACAACGAAAGCATCTCATGTGTACCCTTGGCCTTGTTTCTTCCTAAGGGTAGGAACACCATTTTGCAGTCTTGGATTAGCTTCTTCATCGGAGTAGTCACTAGCAGGCATTCTTCTTTGGGGGGGAGCCTATTCTGTCTCTCTTCCTCTTCTCATTTTTTCTCTTATGTATATACTAGATGTATGTCATAACGGGGGGGTCTTGATTACTCCATCCATCCATACATTTTGTTGTTTTCATCTCTCTTTTTGGGAGAGGGTTTTTCCCATGAGGTTTTCCCTCTTTCTCAACTTTATGAGAGATTGCATTTCATTATGTACATGGGTACCTAACATGGCCTAGTAGTCGTGACCCATCATGCATTACATCCTAGATTTCGTAAGCTTAAGGGCATTCCCCTAAGTTGCAGTTAAGGGGGGTGTTGGTGTAAATAAGTATTTACTATTTACACTTACTTAAGTTTACTTAGGTTAATGCATTATTTTATTATTTATTTTGGTGAGACACTTAGGAGTTTGCGCACCCTTTTGAGTTATCATATTGACAACATAGAAGTATGCAACTCTATTTCAGCACATGGTGTCTACAACGTTGGAGTTTGCATCATTCACTGAGTTTTCATGTAGACAACATAGTTATTTGCACTCCTTTTTTAGCACATGTTGTCTACACCACTGATTTGCATGATACACCATTGTATGCTTATCCTCACATCATCGTACTTACTTCTATGATTAATGGAGGATAACCCATATCTAGTGGACATGTGTTGAGCCGTATGTCTTATCATGTTGTTGACTTCTATGCATTCTAGAAGCTCTCTAGAGGCCTTTATATACAGGCACTCCTAGTGTACTTTCATATAGCATATTGAATGAATATATCATCATTCTGATCATACTCTCTCTTTGGTCTACTGTTGTGCTTGTGTTTGAGTTCCTTGGTCTTGGGTGAATTCTGCCCTAAGCCAAATTATTACAAAAACATATGTACATTAACATGGAGAACCAGCAAAAAGGCTTATCAACTTTAGACTTAGCTATATCCACTAATCTAGCATGAATCTCTTCTACCAAGAGAGTACCAAAATCAAAAATGGAACTCATACCATACCAAAGTGCTTGAGCTATGATAAAAATAATAAAACCTAGGATGTGATCTTTTTGATCCATGCCAAATATCTTATAGAGAGAGAAATACAACGCGTGTGCTCTGGGGTTGAAATATTTTCACAAAAATGGCTCTAGAGTATTTGGTGTAACCAAGGGTAATGGTCCTATCTTGACAAAATATTCTTGTAGTGGTCCTCCCCTCAAATATACCCTATGTGTATCATACCTAGCCTCAAGATCTTCCATTTATATTTTCTCATGCATTGCATGGTTAGGGTTTAGCTTGAAAACTTCCCTACTTAATTCTAGAGAAACCCTAAAAAGATTATAACCAGCCTAATTTTTCACTATCTTGGTTTTTGGATCATACTTTCTTGACATTACTGTAAGTAAGTCATCATCAAAGAAAACCCCTGGTATAATTAATTTTCTAATGCCAAATTTCCACACATTATTCAGAGGAGTGTCAAGTTTCCTTTTGAAAAACCACTTATGAAAAATCTCTAAACCCCTAACAGATACTTTAGCATCTCTCAACCAATTCTTTTTGTCATAAAGACCCTCATTGACCGATAACCTAGGGTTCTTTGGTATAAATTATTTTCCCCTAGAAAGTTCATTTATGGACTGGGTCATTTGTTCTAAAAAATCATCATGCACATCGCTTTTCAAGTAATCCACTTTCCCTAAGAAATCCCTTCATGGTGGCATTTTGAACAATTATCTACTGTGGGTATAATCAACCAGAAAATTAGTCACTTACCCAAGTTTCTTGTTTATTTTTCTAAAAGATCATTTGTAGCAACTCAAGACCCTCAGTAAACACACCTTTAGCTTTGGATATCTTCACTTTGTGAGAATTATGCAACTTTAGTATTCAATAATGGAAAATTGGAATCCTTGTTACAAAATTGATCTCACACAAATAACATTGATCAAAATTAATACCCCAATAGCCATAATTCATGTCACACCATAGAATTTGAAATTCAACTGTTGATCTTTACAAATCAAATGACTTAGCTTAAAAATCAAATGACTATGTTACCCTTTTTGTGAAATTGGCTACGTGTCATCAAGATACTTCCCTGTATTCGCTAAAGTTTGAGTGGTTTCAAATTGTGGGAAAGTGTCGATCATCAATCTTTGCGAGATTGATGATCACAAAAAAACCTTTGGTATTACTACACTTACCTTTAATACTTCAGTCCCACTACACATTCACCATCCAACTCATCAGACACATAGACTAAGCTAGGTGGATATACCACTAAAAATAAAGTGTTCCAACGTCTCTCAGAAGTAATGTCAGAATAAAGAACTCATCAAATTGAACCTGATGAAACTTGAACAAGCTCAAAAGGAGTTTGTTTGCTCAAGTTATAGTTGGTAATATTTTTGGTCAAACCTTGTACAAAGGCCACCAAAAAGGTGAAAATTTGACCATCTCAAAAGTGGTCAACAATGGATTTTAAATTGAAGAGCTCTTTGAGAGCTTTCCAATGATGTTTGTTTCATCAAAAAAGGAGCTCGTATGTTGAAATTATGCATATTTGAATGGGGAAGAAAAATATAAATATTGATGATATCAGAAAAGTGACATGGTAGTTTTAAGCTATCAACATCTGACACATGGCATCTAGAGGGAAGGTTTTTTTTTTCAAAAGTAGATGGTTAGATTTGAACTTGCAAACACTTTCCAAGCAATTTCCTAAACAACTGCCACACCACAAATTGCATTTATTAAAATTTGAAGGGAATTTCATTTTAAAGTATAACAAACCACCAAATAAATGATGGAGGTTAGTGTGGGTTGAACCCTTGACCACCGGCCTCCCAAAATGGAGGATCATCGTTGAGTTATTTACAGCAATGTGACATTGAGCAGTGCATATACTATTTGAATGTTATTTTAATCGCCAACCTTATTAAAATAAGGAGTATCATCAAACTAATGATTAAATAATGAGTGGTGTCAAGTAAAGTAATTTTTAGGGTGGTTGTGAATGAAATTATATTTTCCATAAAAGGGTTTTTCTTTTGTTATATGGTTAAATCCTATTATAGCATAATTTTATGTATAAAAGAAGGGTTAGGAGGCTTATGCAAGGCATTTCGAATGCATTTTGCATTTGATTCAGTCGATGCCAAGAGGAATGTGAGTGTTTCTCTAGTCAAGAAGAATTCTTGTAGGAGGAGTAAGGAGAATGTGATGTAATGATGTTCTGTTTCTGTGGTAAAGCCTTTTTCAGATAGAGTCTTCCTTGCTCTTCAGTAACCAGTCTTGCGCCTTAAGAGCTTATATGCAAGATGGTTCGAGTCAAGATTTGTATAATGACTTTGTGGATGGACTACATTATGTTGTAAATCAACTTTGGGAGCATCAATAATACATCGGTCACTCAGTTGAGCTAGACCCAAAGACATAGTCTGCATAGTCTAGATGAACTCTGAAATCAAATTGGTTCTCTTCTCTCTCTATCTCTGGTGATATAATTCTCTCTTTTTATTGATCATGTAATTTTTTATATTTGATGTATTTTCAATTATACATTATACATTAAGTATTTGTACACCTTGATGCAGTTTTCACTCAGTATATAATTGTCTAGATCCTAAAATCAGATCAAGTGGTATCAGAGCTAGTTTGGCAAGTTGTATAAAAAGTGATAGTAGGTGTACTTTCCACAATGACATTAGAAAAGGAAGAATCATCTAAGATGGAATTGAATCCATCTATGGTAGAAAGCATCCACTCTATCACAGAGAAAGTGGAACTACTCATCCAAAACTATCAAAAAGAAGATGAGAGAGTTTAGAAATTGGAAGAAGCCAATCACCAACTTTGATTAGAGAACACAAATCTCTGAAGGCTTCTACAAGAGGCTAATAGGGAGAAGAAAATCTTGCATGAGATGTTCTGAAGGGAGAATATTGGAAGAATTCCTCTTCATTCAGAGAGTGTTGGCATTTGTGCATTGAGCCCACGACTACAAGGAACTTCTTCGTGCTCTCCGCTCACCTCACCTGGAAGTATCGATGCATCATTAGCTATGAAGTCTTTTCCAAAGAAAGGATTCCCTTGTGGCCATGGAAAATGGGATAATTATGGCTCAAAGGGGAATGCAAACCATTGTGCTTTTTGCAAACATATGGAGTACCTGAGATAGTTTCAAGCCCCTACCAGCCATAGTGGTTGGATAGAGGTGTCTTCTACATCAAAATAGAAGTAGGAACCTAAACACCACTCTATTGGGTGCTTTGAGAAGCACACCAAGGACATCGGTAAGAAACTAATGTTTAGAAAGGGATACAGTGGCAAAGGCTTGGGTATCCATGAACAAGGTATTACCCATCCTATTGAGGCAAGGCAGAGGCCTCGAAAGCAAGGATTGGGATATGGAGGAACTGACAAGAACTTTGAGACCTTGTTCAAGGAAAATTCTCTAGAGAATGTTGATGGTGTTGAAGCTGAGTCTTCTTTGAAGAAGAAGGTCTAGACACATGAAAGGATCAAAAATTTCTACAACCATTGTCAGATAAGTGGTCACTAGATAGACAAGTGTTGGAAGCTACACCCAGAACTCTAATGCTCTCCTAAGTTCATTGCAAAATCTAGTGAACCCAAAGCAAGAAAGGTAGGAGTCGAGGTGGTACCTGACACCACCATGGAAGAGACCAAGGAACAAGAAATGCTATTATTTTCCACCACTGTTGAGGCAATCCTACTGGAAGCACAACAAAACAGTGAGAAACCCAAGGAAGGAGGTTCCTTTGAACAACTTCATAAGAGTTGGGAACAATTTTCAGCTAACTAGAAATATTAGCTTTGTGGGTATTACCTCTTTAGTAGGGTAATTTTTGATAGTAAGCTAGTGTGTTTATGAGTATATGACTCTAAATAAATTTGTATGTAATGAAGTTGTATAATCGTAGGGCTGAGATGTTTGTACAACTATTAAAAGCCATATCTCTTATAATCAAAAAAGGAGAATACTTTGAACTTCTTATTGAAAAATTTGTTTGGTGTGAGGCTCTCCAAAAGAAGCACCTATTACAACTAATGTGATTCAAAGTTGTAGAGAATGGCTAGCTAATGCCTTAAATTCACTCTCTTTATGAATCAATTAAAAAATGGTCAGTTGATGACCGATGTTCCTACAGGTCTTTATCATGACCTTGATGTAAATGCAAAAAATTGGAGCTTTCTGGTGATGCCTTTAGTTAGCCATTATGAAGTACAAAGGTGAAGGAATGTTTTAAGCTGAGGCTTTGTTACCATCGCTCGTGCAGTTTGCAAGAAAGAAGGAGCATCAAAAGTGACTAGGCTAGAATGCAAACGTGAACTACCATTGTAAGAAGCACTGAGTGACAGGTTTATCATGCTCAATTTTTCTTCGGCTTTTCAAGTTTTGTTTGAACTGCATCCCTTTCTTTAGAAGTCCTAATGTGATCCAAGTACGAGTCCCCTTGCAAAAAAAAGACATTGAATGCTTCATGATATTGTCAAAATGTAAGACCCTAAGAAGGTAGAATAGATAGTATCGAGGCATAGGTGAATTCGACCAAGACCAAAGTCTGATTCAATTGTCAAAAGTAAGCATTGTAGTGAAGCCTCAAAGGTGGCAACATAGTTAAGATCTGTGAAAAGGGAGATAAAGGTTCTACTATATATGCTTTTGGAGGACCAAAAGCCTTTTTAGTGGGGAGATTTGATCCAAGTGGATCTACCACTAAAAATAAAGTGTTCCAAAGTCTCTTAAAAGTAATATCAAATTAAAGAAGTCATCAAAATGAACCTGATGAAACTTGAACGGGCTCGAAAGGAGTTTGTTTGCTCAAGTTATAGTTGGTCAAAATTTTGGTCAAACCTCATACAAAGGCCACCAAAAAGTGAAAATTTGACCATCTCAAAAGTGGTCACCAATGGATGTCAAATTGAAGAGCTCTTCAAGAGCTTTCCAATGACGTTTGTTTCATTGAAAAAGGAGCTTGTATGTTGAAATTATGCATATTTGAATGGGGAAGAAAAATACAAATATTGATGATATCATCATGATATCAGTAAAGTGACATGGTATTTTCAAGCCATCAACATCTGACACATGGCATCTGGAGAGAAGGTTTGTTTTTCAAAAATAGATGGTCGAATTTGAACTTCAACCACCACACCACAAATTGCATTTACTAAACTTTGGAGGGAATTTCATTTTAAAGTATAACAAACCACCAAATAAATGATGGAGGCTGGCATGGGTTGAACCCTTGACCACCAACCTCCCAAAATAGAGGATCACCATTGACTTATTTATAGCGATGTGATATTGAGTGGTGCATATACTATTTGAACATTATTTTAACTGCCAACCTTATTAAAATAAGGAGTATCATCAAACTAATGACTAAATAATAAGTGGTGCCAAGTAAAGTAATTTGTAGGGTGGTTGTGAATGAAATTATATTTTCCATAAAAGGGTTTTTCTTTTGTTATGTGGTTAAATCCTATTATAGCATAATTTTATGTATAAAAGGAGGGTTAGGAGGCTTATGCAAGGTATTCCAAATACATTTTGCATTTGATTCAGCCGATGCCAAGAGGAATGTGAGTGTTTCTCTAGTCAAGAAGAATTCATGTAGGAGGAATAAGGAGAATGCGATGTAATGATGTTCTATTTTTGTGGTAAAGCCTTTTTCAGACAGAGTCTTCCTTGCTCTTCAGTAACCAGGCTTGTGCCTTGAGAGCTTGTATGCAAGATGGTTCGAGTCAGGATTTGTATAATGACTTTGTGGATGGACTATAGTATGTTGTAAATCAACTTTGGGAGCATCAATAATACATTAGTCACTCAGTTGAGCTAGACTCGAAGACATAGTCTGCATAGTCTAGATGAACTTTGAAATCAAATTGGTTCTCTTCTCTCTCTATCTTTGGTGATATAATTCTCTTTTTCTATTGATCATGTCATTTTTAATATTTGATGTCTTTTCAATTATACATTATACATTAAGTATTTTTACATTTTGATGCAATTTTTATTCAGTAATTAATTTCCTAGATCCTAAAATCAGATCATAGACTACTTATCAAATCATCATATTTGGCATGTGTCCCACCTTAGCATTACTTGGCAACTTTAGAACGAATGACCCCACCTGGCCACGTGTCATCAAGGCACTTCCCTACTTTCTTTAAAAGTCAAGCATCTTTATAAAGTGGGAAAGTTTTCATCATCAATCTTCAAATGATTGATAGTTCCACAAGGTTTACTTTGTTTAAAACTAGTCATCAATAATAGCCAATGAAATGAAGCAAATCTGCCAAATATTCTGACACTTTTCTGACTGTGCTAACACCATTCCAATTTTGTAGACCATAAGAGAAATGACCTCAACAGCTCCACATGTCACTTAGGTGCTTTCCTAAATTTTCTAAAGTTCATTCATTTTCATATTGCAGGAAAGCCCTCACCACTGATCCTTTGATGATTGACAGTGCAACAATTCCTTTTTTACTTTAGTCCAAGCTACTAATTTTATCTAATGAAAAAGCTCCAAATTTCCACTGTGTCCTGATAGCAATCTAACAACTCTGAATTACTCTAATAAGGCTACCTTTTATGGCTTGTAAAGGAAATTACATCACCAATGCCACGTGTCACATAGGTGCTTCCCTGCTATCCATAAAGTTTGTTCATTTTCACAAAGTGGTAAAGTGATAACCGTTCATCTTATTTTGATCCACACTTTGACAAGGTAGACCCTACCAAGGTTAAAAAGATTTCAAAATAACACTAGAAAGTCAACTTATAGTTAAAACAAAGGTAAATAGAAAAATGATTTTTGGGAAAGTACTAAAAATAGACACAGAAAAATTGGAATAAAGATTTTTTAAAGATAAAATTTTCCCACGTATTTTTAAAATAAACCAATGCTACACTATTTTTTAAAATCTAGGGCACAAATAAGTAAGGGTTTCATTAAATTTTAGGTTTTTATCTAGAGAAAACAAGTTTTAACACACACGATCTCTAATTTCAAAATATCAACTACGTTTTCACTATAAAATTCAATAAATTTTTTGGATGTGAAAAACCAGGCCTGAAGTTTTAGTTAGAAGGGGAGATTCATATACTTAAGGTCATTCATAATAGTGAGTTTAGGATGATGTCTTGTAGAGACATGGAGAACTTGTTGAAATATGACCAGGATGAGTGGGCATCCCATTGCACTTTAATGCTAGCACAGGGACAACAAAAATTAGAATATCACCTAGACATACAGGAACTAAGAATCAAGCACTACAAGGTTTTTAGTGACATACCACCAAATAGACCTCTAGATAGAGGTATTGAGCATAATATTGAGTTAGAGGAGGGTTCTAAACCCATCATGATCACACCCTATAGGCATCCAAAGATATTGAAGGATGAGATTGAGAAAACCATCAAGGAAGTACTTTCTATGGGGCACATTAGACCAAGTAATTCTCCTTTCACTTCTTCTATAGTTTTGATGAAGAAGAAGGATGGTACTCTCAAGATCAACAATTATAACTTTCTTTTGTCTAGTTTCCTTAGTCTTGGCAATAGTTAGCTCTTTACCTTTGCCTTCCTTGGCTCTAGTTGTATGATTTGATCCTTCTTCTTCTTCATCTTCATCCTTTTCCTCAAGACTTTTCTTCTTCCTCTTCTTTTCTGTCTTGGGCTCACTTGCTTCCACATTAATTTGATCATTTACTATATCATATGTGTCGAATGGCTTGGCATTTCGATCAATATCTTCTAATAATAATGTAGTCACTTTTGTTGTGACTTCATCAACATTTACTTCATAAGGTATAGGCCTTAATCATGAAATTCTTGGTAACACTACCTCTGCATAAACAAAATCTATGTC
Organism: Cupressus sempervirens; assembly: GCA_028749045.1. Taxonomy (NCBI): domain Eukaryota; kingdom Viridiplantae; phylum Streptophyta; class Pinopsida; order Cupressales; family Cupressaceae; genus Cupressus; species Cupressus sempervirens. The sequence goes on from CM053793.1 coordinate 264,365,034, forward strand.
TACAATAAAACATATCTCATCAAAATAACCATCTACAACTAATCTGGGAATCCTCATTCAATTTTTCATTTTCTTTTTTAATTCCTCAAAGTAGTTATCCATAATTGCTTCAAAATTCTCTCCTGACTGACTTATCAGTTTATTTATATGTTTCATAGTTGCCTTGTTCCTATCCCACACTATAATACCAACTATAGGAAAAAATAATTTTGTACATAAAATAATATATAGACTAACAAAGACCCAAACTTACACGATGTGTTTTTTTTCTTTTCTAATTGCTCTCAGATTCTCTATCAATAATTATAGTTGCAGCTCAGCAAGATCATAAGTATGATCTATTTTTACAATCTTGTAGCCTAGATCCACTGCAATGCATGGCACACTATTTATTCTACTAGATTTTTAGAATTTTTTTGCTATCATGCGTACTACAAATTTAATCATAGGATCATCAATCCCATCAACTGACATCCCTTGACCATTCCACTTTACTTTGGTACATTTTTCAAGTTTATTTTGTGTTGCACTCCTTATGCTTTTTGGTTGTCCAAGGTAGGGTATATAGTAACTCGATGTATTATGGCCTTGTTAATTTTGATTGGGCCTCCTTCTAACCATACCTTCATATCGTGAATATGACTTAGGACAATCTTTATCCACTCAACTTTGAAAATTTTAGGAAAACCTAGGGCACAGGTAATGTTGGAAATATAAGAGGAGTAACTAAGAGGGGAGCAGTGAGTCAGTTACCACTAAAATAAATCTCAGATCCCTTTAGATGTCAGTACAAAATAAACTCTAACAAGTAAATATTGTTGATGCTCGGTAAACATGCATAAAATGTTGTAACACGATAAACACTAAATATGCTCGGTAAGCACTTAACATGCAAATCTTAGATGTTATATGTGATTACCATTATCTTAACTTAGATGCAAACACATAAAAGAAAATAGCATGAACACATTTGACACCAGGATTTAACATGGAAACCCAATTTGGGAAAAACTGCCAATTGCAACTAGTTATTGTTTTCACTCTTATGAAGTGAGCCCTATTAGGAGCCAATCCTATTAAAGGTTACAAAACACACTGTTGGGTGTGACCCTATTAGAGGATTTAATCAACCTATTAGGAGTGGCCTTGTTAGAGGTCTTTAGACAATTTAATAGAACTACCACCTTGTTAGAGGTTTTACAAATAACTACTAAGCTAACTTTGTTAACAGATTTAAATCACTACTACAATGGTTAGAGAGTAATAATGAGATGACTTGATTTGAATGCAACTGAATTGCTAAATTTAGATCTTGATTCTAGCTTTACTTGATCCTTCTTGATCAAATATATATTTTCTACTTCACAATGATATTTTTCTTATCCTTCTAATTTGCTACCTTACTGCATCATTAGATCTTCAAAATAATCCATGCATTCACATTCTTACACACTTTCAAATTCATAGCTTGACCTTATACTTATATCGTTCACATTGTCAAGTCGCCTCATATACAACTTATAATAACTAATATTCATCACCTCAGTCAACTAGAACTAATAGATCAATTAAGCTTAATATGCCAAAACAAGAAAATCCTTTGTTAGCCAACCCAACTTCATAGACACTAACTCAGAAATAATTTTCTATGTTAACCAACAGAAGCTTGGTTAACATTGCAAACTCACAAAAATTCTTTGGCAATCGAGTGAGCTCAGTTAACACTAGTTCTATCTAACATTTTCTTCATAAATCGAGTGAGTTTAGTTAATACTCATTTTCTGTAGACTTTCCTTTGACACCTAAGTGAACTCGGTAGACATTGCCTTCTAAACTAGGCAAATATAGGACCGCTCGATAGACACAGAAAACTATATTTACTATCCAAGTGAGCTCGGCATACGTTAACTAATAATGATATAACATTTGTGTAACATCAAAGAAAATACACAATTAATTAATTGTATCCAACAATCTCCCTCTTTGGCATTGATGGCAACACAACATGTCATAACATAATGAAATTTTTGGAATAGGAATAAAGTAAGGAAAATATCCTTAGTTTCATTCTGATCAACATCTATGAGAATTTTTTTTGTTAGTATGAACTCTCTCTGCCTTTGATTTCTCCCTCTATCAAGAAACTTCTATCTACAAAATCTTCTGCCAAGTTCATTCTCCCTTTTAGACATTTCTATGATAGCATGCTTCTCCCTCTTATAGCAAACTTCTTCTCTTTGTAATAACAAAAATTCCTATGAGATATCTTTGAAAACACATGCCAAAGACAACAAATCTATTAATATCAATGTACCTTAAGTACAGATTCATTTACAATATGCCCTTTTGAATTCTACACCAACTGATTAATCTTCAACTTGCTCTATTTGATGCATCACTAAACTTTATTTAGTGAGTTTCAGATAGGGGAATGATCCCTAGCTTACCTCTTAGATACAGAAATGCATCCTTAGGTAATGGCTTGGCGTCTGCAATCTATTCTTTTATATTTACATATTCCAATATGACTTCTTTATCCTGCACCAATTCTCTTAAGAAGTGATATTTTATAGCAATGTGCTTTGTTTAGTTATGCATCACTGAATTCTTTGATATATTGATTGCACTGGTGTTATCACAGTATATGACTACTAGATCTTTGATCTCTATCTTCATTCCTTCCAACGGTTGTTTGAACCAAATAATGTTAGAACAATTAACTGCTATGCCACATATTTTGGCTCTACTATAGATTGTGAGATACAATTTTATGTATTGCTTGTCCCAAGACACTAGTCTTTTACATCACTAGTGTTTTTTCTGTCATCAAGACTTCCTGCCAATCACCATCAATAAACACCTTCAAGTCTAAATTGCCTCTAAGTTTGTACCATAATCAATAGTCTTCAGTACCTTTTAGATATCTCATGATTTTCTTGATTGGCATCATGTGATTTTCTCTGAGATTTTTTGAGAATCTTTCCACCATACCCAACTGCTAATGTGATATCAGGCCTTATATGCACTACATACTGCAATTTTCTAATCATTGATCTGTATGTGGTTGATCTACTTATTTGGAATCATCATTCTTGGAAAGCTTATGTCCAATAGACATAAGGGTTCCAACTAGTCTTGAATCTTCCATTCCAAACTTCTTTAGTATCTCCTTGATATACTTAGATTGAGTGATGTAGATACCATTTTTGTTATGTTGTATCTACAACCCAAAAAAGAATTTTATCTCACCAAACATGGACATTTTAAATTCTTTACTCATTTCTTCTAAAAAAAAATTTCTCAAGTCATCATTTCCTATGAATAAAGTATCATCAAAAAATACTTTTGCCGACACAATCTTCTTGTCTAGTCCTTCTTTGATATACAAACTATTGTTGTCATTTGTTCTTTCAAAGCCAATCTGTATCAAGTAATTATGAAGTCTTTCATACCAAGCTTTGGGAGCTTGCTTGAAACCATATAATACTTTTTGTAATTTTTAGACCATGTCTCTTTTGCTAAGATCTACAAAATCTTCTAGTTGTTCAATGTACACTTCCTCATCAAGAATTCCATTCAAAAATGCAGATTTAACATCCATTTGATACAGTTTAAATCCTCTATGTGTTGCATATGCTAGTAAAGTTCTAAAACCTTATAATCTTACAACAAGAGCAAAATTTTCACCATAATCAACACCTACATCTTAAGAATAGCCTTTACATACTAGTCTTACCTTGTTTCTAAAAAATTTCCATCTTCATTCAGCTTATTTATGAACACCCACTTTGTGCCAATTACATTTTTATCCTTGGGTCTAGGAACAAGAGTCCAAGTTTTGTTCTTTTATATCTATTCTATCTCTTTATTCATTTATTGAACCCAACTTTCATTATCTAATGCATCTTTAATATTTCTTGGTTCAAATTCAGCAAGTAAACATGTACCTTTTAATTTTCTTTTTGTCATTGTTCCATCAGATTTGTCTCTAATGATCTAATCTGGTGCATGATGCCTTCTAACATATCTTGCTAACACTGGTTCTTTGGATTTGGAATGAATTCCACTAATTTCATCATGAACAAGCTCGGGTCCCATTGTCTATGACTTGAGTCTATCAGACTCAATTTGAACCAGCTCGGTAACTTATGACTGTGACTCGGGTTGCACTGTCTGCAACTCAGTAACTGTTGGAAATTTTGGGGACTCGGGGGGTGAAGCTTCCTTTCTTTTAGATAGGTTTGGTAGGGTATCAATTTCATAGTAAATAAATCTTTTGTAATCCTCTGGCTCTTTGTTGCTTTCTTCTTCACTCTTTTTTGCAATCTCATCAATTCTAACATGTTCACTTTCTATGATTTTATGAGTAGACAAATTCAAACATTTGTATGCTTTACTTCTATAGGAGTATCCTCTAAATATGCTGTCATCACCTTTTACATCAAATTTGTCTTTTCTAGATTCTTTCAAAATATATCATTTGCTACCAAATACTTTCAAGTAACTTATATTAGGTTTGTAGCCATACCATAGTTCATAAGGAGTTTGATTTGAGTCTTTCTTCAATTAAACTCTATCCAAGGTATGAAGAGCAGTGTTGATAGCTTCCTTCCAGTATTTGATTGCAACATTATTTTCTATCATCAATGTTCTTACACAATCCATGATGGATCTATTTCTTCTTTTAGCTACACCATTCTGCTATGGAGTACTTGGGGTTGATACTTGTCTTTTGATCCCTCTTTCAATGCAAAAATTATTAAATTCATTGGAAATGAATTCACCACCTCTGTCTGATCTTAAACATTTCAATCTCTTTCCAATTTATTTTTCTACTCTTACCAGATACCATTTGAACTTTTGAAAAGCTTATAATTTTTCCTTTAGATACATTACAGTCATCATTCTAGAATAATCATCAACAAAAAGAATGAAACAATTTTCTCCACTATAAATCTCTATTCTAATAGGTCCACATAAGTATGTATGAACAATTTCTAAGACTCCTTCTCACTAATAATTTTTTCTTTTGAAACTAGTCTTTTTCATCTTACCAATTTGGCAATTCTTCATAAACCCATATCAGGTTTCTTCAAACTAGGAATACCTCTTACTCTTTTATGTTTACTTATCTTAACTAGATTATCAAAGTTTACATGACATAGTCTTTTGTGCCATAACTAACTTTCTTCTACTTGAGCAATAAAACATAAACATTCACTAAGATCAAGATAAAATAGATTACCTTTTGTTTGCTTGCTAGATCCAACCAGATTTCCTTTTCCATCCAGTAGTTTGGCCTTTCCATTCATGAATTCTACCTTGAATCTAATGTTATTCAATTGTGGCACACTTAGTAGATTATGCTTTAGTCCTTCAACCCAATAAGCATTGTCACATACAAGTTCCTTTGTCCATGAAACACATGCTTTTCCTTTTATATTACAAGGTTCATTGTTTCTAAACCTCACACTACCTCTATCATAATATTCCATGTGCTCAATTTTTTTTTGTCTCTAGTCATATGATGTGAACAGCCACTATCAATAATCCATGCATCATTTTGGCTAATATGAGATATAAGTTCCATCTTATCTCCTTCATTGTCATATTCATCCCTTACAGCAATATATACCATTTTATCTTCACTGTTATCAGAATCTTTAGCTATAAAACAAGATTTCTTGCCTTTGTACTTGTAGTTCTTTTAGTTCTTGAAATCCTTCTTGCCTTTGTGATTATTTGTTTTCTTTTCATCTGTGTTTTCTCTATTTGGACACCTTATAGCAATGTGACCAACTTCTTCACAAGAAAAGTAGATCAGAGGAAATTTACCTCTATACTTCCTCTGCCTTTGGAATACTTTCTTGCAACTAGGGCTTCAACAACTTCAAGATCACTATTTGAGCTTTATTTTGTTTCTTCTTATTCACTTCCTAATTGATTGGACTTTAATTTCTTACTCTTTTTCTTGAGTGAGATTTTAGCTTCAAATGCAGACTCAATAACCTTTGAACTAGGAACATAGTTATCAAAGTTATCTAACTCAAAAGTTGTCAATCTTCCAATTAGAGAATCCAAATATATTTTATTATTTGGATCGCATCTCATCTCTTGAATAGAAGACACTCTAATTACATAAATATAAAGAAGAGTTCTAAGTACCTTGCTTACAACAGTTTTCTCTTCAATGTCTCCTCCAGATAATTTGATTGCACTTACACTTGCTTTGATTCTTTCCACATATTTTGTAATATTCTCATCTTCTCTCATTTTTATCTAATCAAAATGACCTCTAAGACTTTCAACCTTAGCTCTTCTTACATTGTCATATCCAACATATATGTCTTTTAGTTTGGTCCACATCTCATAAGCTATTTTACAGTCTTTAACTTCATCAAAATTGGCATAACTAGAACAGATGCAATATCAATCATCATGATGTTATGATTCTTGTTTTTAGCAATATCTTCAACTAATAATGTTCCAATGGGAGTCTTGTATTTAGAATCAAGATATTTTCACCCTAAGTCACTAATAGTAGCCAGATGTAACCTAATAAGTCATTGCCATGTTGCAAAATGTTCTCTATTCAGCTTGGGAATCTCTCTTCTATAAGACATCCTGATCTTTAGCTTAGGTCCTTGAAACCTTCTCTACAAGCACCAAAAGATCTAATACAAATTCTTGGAAATATAAGAGGAGTAACTAAGAGGGGAGTGGTGAATCAATTATCACTAAAATAAATCCCAGATCCCTTTAGATGCCAGTACAAAATAAACTCTAAAAACTTAATACTGTTGATGCTTGGCAAACACACATAAAATGTTGTAACTTGGTAAATACTAAATATGCTTGGTAAGTACTTAACATGAAAATATTATATGTTATCTTTTATTACCATTATCTTAACTTAGATGCAAATACATTTTTTTTAAAATACCATGAACACATTTGACACCAGGATTTAACCTGGAAACCCAATTTGGGAAAAACCACCAATTGCAACTAGTTATTGTTTTCACTCTTATGAAGTGAGCCCTGTTAGGAACCAACCCTATTAGAAGTTATAAAACACACTGTTAGGTGTGACCCTATTAGAGGATTTAATCACCCTGTTAGGAGTGGTCTTGTTAGAGGTCTTTAGACAATTCAACAGAACTACCACCTTGTTAGAGGTTTTACAAATAGTTGTTAAGCCAACTCTGTTAAGAGATTTAGATCACTACTACAATAGTTAGAAGTAACAATGAGATGACCTAATTTGAATGCAACTGAATTGCTGATTATAGATCTCAATTTTGGCTTTACTTGATCCTTCCTAATCAAATATATATTTTTTACTTCACAATGATATTTTGCTTATCCTTCTTATCACTACCTTACTGCATCATTAGATCTTCAAACTCATCCATGTATTCACATTCTTACACACTTTCAAATTCATAGCTTGACCTTATAATTATATCATTAATATTGTCAAGTGGGCTCATATGCAACTTAGAATAACTAATATTCATCACCTCAGTCAGCTAGAACCAATAGATCAATTAAGCTTAATATGCCAAAACAAGAAAATTCTTTGTTAGCCAACCTAGCTTGGTAGACACTAACTTAAAAATGATTTCTTGTGTTAACCAATAGAAACTCGATTAACGGTACAAACTCGCAAAGATTCTTTGGTAACTCGATGAGCTTAGTTAACACTGGTTTCATCCAATATTTTCTTCATTAATTGAGTGATCTCAGTTAACACTCATCTTTTGTAGACTTTCCTTTGACACCCAAGTGAACTCGATAGACACTGCCTTCTAAACTAGGCAAACACAAGAATGCTCGATGGACACAAAAAATCGTCTTCACTGCCAAGAGTGAGCTTAGCATGCATTGCCTAATAATGATATGACATTTGTGTAACATCAAAGACAATACGCAATTAATTAATTGTATTCAACAGGTAAGCCCTTTCTCAGCTACGATCTTATCATCCTTTAGCACTCCACTGTTGCATATCTTCTCATAAGTTTCTCTTATCTCAAAATCTCTTATTTCTCCTATGTTGCACATGTAATAGGATTTTACATATTTTATAGTCAAAACTCTAGGTGTAATTGATGATAGGGTGCCAATATCATCTTTAATCTCCCCAAAATTTGTATTGTTACTGAAATTTGGTGAGGGACACTAGTTGTTCCTCATGATTTGAGTGTTGCTCACTTTTAGTAAATCACTTGCTAATGTCATTTTAATCTAGGGTTCTTGAAAACACATAATCTCATAAAATAATTAACTTGACACTAAAATTAACACTTACTCACTTTATCAAATTTGTCAATGCTTCACTATAATTCACTTTCTTTGTCGCTAAATTTGCCTTAATCACCTTTAAATCACTTGTGAGCTCTGAAATCACTTGGTAAATCAAAATGAATGCCCAAATTTGATAAATACCTTCAATTTATGCAATAAATGTCTATGTACTTTGTAGGTGATGACAATTGACTTGATCTTCATACTTACCTTCAAACACTCGATTGTTTTTACCTTACTCGGCCAATACCAATTCATTTAGTCAATGAATCATGTTAGTTGATCACTCAGTCTATACTACAATGCTTGATCCATACAAACTGTACCACTGATTATCGGTACTTTATGTGGAAAATAATTTTCTTTCACTTTTCTCTCATGGATCTTTCTTGATGCAACTTTTCTTATGCAAATATGAACTTTTGTCATATTTATGTTAGGAACTGATGTACAATATATCAATGAATATATAGTTCCCGCATACCTTCTTCACTTAGTTAGTTGTGGTGTGATCACCTGATCCATTGGATTAGGTTATCTCATCTTTTCTTTCTCTACTACTTCCAGCTTCAACTATTTCTTTCCATTTTTTCTTTACTTCAACATTTTATTTACCTTTGTCAATTTCATTGTTTGGTGTAGGTGCTCTTGTTCTGCAGTTTCTACTAACATGTCCAACTTTGAGATAACTAAAAAAAACTAGTTCTCCATTTAACCACTTCTTGTAATTCCCTCTGAAATGTGTATTAATGCAATTTTTTGGAATGTGTCCATATTATCCACAATAATAAAAATTGTATCGTGTATTGTAATCCTAATTGTAGGAATTTCCTTTTCTTGGTGCTTGTATTTCATATGTCTAGTTAGGTCTTGTCTCGGCTCTGCACTCATGAGCTATATGTCCATATTTCTGATAGTTATAGCAATATCCTTCAAATCTAGATATAGTGGTTGAATCACTTTTCTTTGTTCTGCATTCATGTGCTTGGTGTCCTACCTTCTTGCAATTAAAACAATTACCAATAAACTTAGGTTTAGAAGTTTCCCTACCATTCTCTTTTCTATAAATGTTGGTTGTGTGACCAAGTTTACCACAATGATGACATGTAGGTTTTCCTTTAGATTTTTCATTTCTGTGTTCTACACTCTTTGATGATTCTCCTTCTTCAATAGATGAAATGTGTTTATTGTATCCTAGTCTAGAAGTATCTCTTGTTGATCTAAGTGATCTCATGAATTCTTCAAAGTACTTGATAGCTTCACTTTGTCTGTTCTTTCTTTCCAAAAAGTTCCTTTCCAATCCTTAATTCATTTCTCATTTTTTCATTTTGTGACTTTAATTTTGTGATCTCCAAATTATTTATGCTTGCTTCTTGTGTAGCAATTATCAACTAGTTCATCATATCCAACTAATTTTTTGTAAGCTTATGTACTTCAAATGATCTTTTTTCAAGTATGATTGTCATCTATCTTTTATCTTCTTTAGCCATGATTTTTTCTTCATCTACTTTCTACTTTTGTTCTATCACTTCACATAATATTATTGATTTGATTTCCTGCTCTCTCTTGAGTTTTGTTACCTCTTTGCTCAGAATGTTGTTCTTCTCTATTAATTATGCTATTGTTGCAATTCGATCACTAGTCTTTCCGCTATCAAATAGTTCTTTTGTATCAAATTCTTGGTATTGTGTGATATTTTGCTAAATTTCCAATTATTTTCCTTTTTGCCAAGGATTTTCTTAACTCTTCTCTCACTCCTTCAAGTTATTGCAATATGATCTAGATCTCAATCTTTTGGTTCTCAATGATTTTTCCAATTAGATATTCCTCCATCTCCAAGATCTGATCCTCTCATGTTGTTATACTTCTTCAAAGAGAACTTATCTCTTCTACCAATTGTTGGAAGGGTTTAATGGGAAACAATATACTGGGGAGGGTGGGGGTGGGGCTAAATCGAGATCTTAAACTTTTTCTTGTAAAAAAAAACTACTGATTTCACACCAAATACATCTTATATCTAAGATCAAAATTATAATACTAAAATATAAATAAAACATCACATCCATGAAAGATTCAACACATAACACAAATGATTTGGTTACCCAAAAATACTTCAATGTGAAGGTAAAACTGGGGTGGTGATGAAACTCATAAATCTTCATTATTGCAACAATAAATTTAACCTATTAGGGTTACAAATTTTGATCATAATATATGGTCTACCCCATGAGGGGTTTTTCCTATTAAAATCTTTAAGACTATTAGGTCTTGCCTTGTTAAAGTATTTTACACTTACAATCAAATAAGGACTTTGTTATGATATCTACATAGATCTATTAGGATCACTCGGTTAAGAGAATTACCCTTGCTCAATATATTAAAATTGATTTAATTTTTGACCCTCAATTTTCTCTAAAATATGATTTTGCATCTCCTATTTTCAATGTCTCAACTTGATCTCTTAATCTGATATCTTCATTATGTCCTTCACTACTTGGATTTCTTTGTCTAATTTCCTTTCAAACTTAGCCTTTCTTGATCTATTATATCCTTGTTCTCTCTTTCACTTTCACATATTTTTATTCATTCACACACATGCTTATTTTTCCTCTTTCTATTCTCCCATCTGATCCTTGGGTTAGAATCCTCTTTAAATAGGCAATCTTCAAAAATTTTGCATCATAATTAGTGGTTCACAATTCATCTCTTTTTTGTTTCCCTCCTAATTTTTTGATTGGTTGATTTTTTTTCCTTTGGATTAATATCTCATGTAAAGATGTGTAAAATCCATCTTAACTATCTCTATAATCATTAAATGTATATAGAATTTGGCCAAAAATGGTTTACATAGGTGTTTGTGCGATTACAAACTCATATAAGAAAACTAGTTTGATCGGCGTCTAAATGTTCTAACACTCAGTCGTAACTAACATTCATGTTGGCACTTAGCTTCTACATGCTTGATCTTTTATGTTTACTCAACAAAAATTATCTTCCAATTTGCTCGATCTCAACTGTAATAGATCGGCTTATATATGTGCTCGGTCTCAACTAGGTTGCTTGGTAATCTCTGACTTACTCAACATGTGATGCAAAATAAAAAAGTCCCCATGTACTTGGTCTTTACTATATGACTCAATCACAATGAGGAGCTTCCATTCTTGCCTAGTAAATGACTAAATTTTTCAACACTAATAGGTAACATAGGCATAGATATCAACATGCCCACAAGTTAAAGTCATTGCTAACACTTTAATAGCATAAATGGCTATAATGGATCATATGTACATCCACTAAGAGACATTTCCACTATGAAATTCCCCCAAGAGAAGGAAAATCAAGGGAAATGAGCACATAACACATAGAAAGCACAAAAGGATCTATTGACTTTGAGGTCAATGTGATCATATGATAACATGTAAATATTATATCAAGTCTGAAATATCATCATCCCTCAAAGGAAGTAGAACTACAACACAATGGAAGAAAGACACATAAGAGTTATAAAGAAGAGTTTTTTGGACTAACATCATGGAGACCAAAAATAAATGGTGCTACCATATGAAAAATCCAACTAGACAACACAAGGATATAAGTACAAACATTGGCACATAACGTATAACAACATATGGAAGTGAGATATAAATAGAAGAATGTTATGCCATTTTGATTCCTTTATCACCTTGCACTAATAGAGAAACAAGGTTTGTTTAAAGAAATGTAAAAAAAACATATAGAAAATAGTGTATAAGAGAAGCACATCAAATATAAAAACACATAAAAGGATACTATGCTAGAGCACTCACTCAAGTACGTTGTCCTCCTCCCTTATCTAAGTCAATAATATGCAGAGAAGGTGGAAAACTTGCAAGAGGAGAAATATCCAACATAGAAAGAACTATATCTAAGTCTAAAGAAGGACTCACTTGAGAGTCACTATGCTCAAGAATAGATGTAAGTGTAAGTTGCATAGAAAGTGTGTTAGAAAATTAAACATCAAGATCAATAATATCATGCTCATCATTAGATAAATTATCATCTTCATCAAGATTAATAGCAATAGAATCCAAAATATAAATATCACATTTATCTATCTCATCGGTATGATTAACTTCCTCTACAAACATGGGCTGATGAGAAGCACACATACGAGCTTTAGTACAAACTTGGCAGTTATCTTGACATTAATGAGCATGTCAGTTATGCTTATTCTTACAAGAAATTTTTGAGAAGAAGAATATGAACAACTATAGATTTCTTACCATCCTTAGATAGGTTAATAGGAGGAACAACAACAGGTTGAGAACTATAACGAGGAACCATACTAGAAGGAGGAACCATGCTAGAAGGAGGAACAACACTAGAAGGAGGGACCATACTAGCGAGATCATTACATGAAAGAGGTGGTTGACCATTAGAAATAGAAGAATCATAAGAAATTGGTGTAGAAGGTGTAGGAAAAAGAGCACAAGAAATATCCCTAGGCATACTCAACTTAGAATCTTTTGGCATTTATGAACTTGATAAGATTGAAAAATATATCAAGATGAGTAGCAGGAGAAATACAAGGCCAAAAGGAATCAAGGGTAGCACAATGTCAAGGCATAGAAGGATGATAAAAACTATGATGGATCATCTTAATCTCACCATAATAAGGAAATTTAATGCACTAATGACTAGGAGAAGCAATGGCTTGCATGGAAGTCAACCAAGGTAAACCAAGCTTCACTTGGAATTGATCAAAAGTAGGAATGACAACAAATGTACTATTCACCTCTTTACCACAAATCTCAATAAGAAAGGAAATAGAACCTTGAGAAGGATACAAGAGACCATTACAAGTTTGAATCCAAGTATTAGTTGAATCATAGAAATCATGATGTATTTGTTTAGCATACAAATATTCCTTAATGATAACATTAACCATGGAAGTGGGATCAACAAGACAACCATAAGAAGGATACTTAGTAATCTAAGTAGCAATATAAAGAGGACCATCGGGAACCTTGAAAATATTAGAGTCACTAAATCAAATAGAAAGGGCTCTAGTACACTCATAGTTAGGTTTAGGTTTAGGTTGATCATGAGATGTAGACAAATATTTCTTTTTAGGTGGAGTTGGAGGTTGAGCTACATGTTTTATAGTTTTAATATTACTATCATTATCTTCCTAGAGGGTATCATAAGAAACATTCAGAGTAGGAGAAGAAGAAGGTTGAACACTTGTATTAGTATTGTTGTGAGGTAAATGTTTGGTATATATTTGAAGGTTTTGATTAGGAGGTTCCATAGATTTTTTTACATTATCATGACTATCAATAGATAAAGCATTAAAATCAATCAAATCTTGAATATTATGTTTTAGAGTATAACATTCCTTAGTAACATGGCAAGGTTGACAATGATATTGACAAAAGGCTTTATGATCAAAGTGTAGACTTGATGTAGTAAATGGAAGAAGTGGTTTATCAGGAGGGAGTGTAATAATATTAGCACTCACAAACCTTCCTATAATGGAATATAAAGACTCAAAAAGAGGATTAAACTTATTATTCATCTAAAAAATAGAGGAACCTTGAGATACAAAAGCTATTGTTACAAACTAGAGTTATTGTTGCACCAAAACATTGACCTATTAATACCTGATACAACCACTATACTTATAGAACACAGGAGGTGTTTAATCTATGTCATGAATCCTGAAGGGGAAGGCTAGTGGCTAGTCCAATAATTCCCCCCTTAGCATTGCTCGAGGAGATTCAAACCTAGGTCAAGACCTGATACCACTTTTTACAAGCTAGATTTGTCATTGCACAAAAATATTGACCTCTTAATGCTTGATACAACCACTAGACTTATAGAACATAAGAGGTGGTTAAGCCATGTCACGAATCCTAAAGGAGAAGGCTAGTAGTTAGTCCAACAAGTAGGTGTCGAGAAAAGTTAGTGCAAGCCAAGCAGAAAATCATTTGGATCCAAGTAAAAGTATATTTTAGTATAAGTCGAGTGAAATAGTTGAAGCCAAGTGAAATAGTTGATGTCGAGTAAATTTTAGTTGATGTCGAGCACTAGTAAACGTTAGTTCATGCCAAGTAATTTTATAGTGGATGCTGAGCAATGTAGTATGTGTCAAGCATTAGAAGCTAGTTAGTGTTGAGGGTTACCATTATCAGAAAGATCATGAATTTGATGGATCTGAGTAGTCAAAGTTGATTTCTTGGATTATGTGAACCATGTGCAAGATAAAATTGATGAGTTGGTGGCACAAAATTAATGGTAAACCATTTTTAGCTAAATTCAAGAGGATTGAAGTAGAAGTATCTAGAAGGAAATGAAATGAAATAAGGAATAGATTCATTAAATCCTACCTAATATTTCCTAACACTAAATTGGATGAGGGAGAATGAATAGAAAAATATCTTAATTCTCTATTTATAGAGATGGTTGGTCAAAAGAAAAGGTTTTCATGTACAAGAACCTAAGGAAGACAAGGATTCTAGGGTATTGCTTCATTCAATGACCTAAGAGAAGAGTGTACATTGGCAAGAAAAGCAAGAAGGTTTAAGGGCATGGATGCTTAAAGGGTGAAAAAGCTAACAAAGGTGAAGTGTGTGAAAGCCAACCATAATAGAGGACTAAAATAGAGATCTATAATCTACAAATAGAGTTGAAAGTTATTATTAGATCAAGCTTTATTGTACTCTCTAATAATTGCATTAGTCTAGGGTAAATCCTTTAGATTAAGGTTGACTTAATAGTCATTTGTAAATCTTTTAACCAGGTGACATTTCAAGTGAATGGTCTAAAGTTCTCTAACAAGGCTACTCCTAATAGGGTGATTGAAATCTTTTAACATGGTCACATTTAACAGTGTGTATTATAACCTTTGACAAGGTTGGCCTTTCACGGGACATCACTTCAGAAGAGTGAGAAAGAGTAGCATGTTACCAGTATTTTTTCTCAAATTGAGTTTTCACATAATTCATTGTGTCAAGTGTGTTATTGAATCTATTATGTTTCATATTTACATTTTTACAAATTGATTTGACAGTAACCTACAAGTTTTAAGTGATTGCATAATATTATGGATACATGCATGATGATAAATGTTTAATGGGTTCATTAAGCTATGAAAAGTTTCAATAGTACATCTGGACCTTGGATAACTGATTTACCCCCCTATTCTGATGTGGAGCCTAACTAGACTCAAAGGTTAATTCAATGTGATTCCCCTCCAGATTATTTCTACATGGGTTTGGGGGCAATGCCCCTACGTGGTCCTAGGGCAATGCCTGGGTGCACTCCCTGTCGCAATAAAGGATGGGGTCGAGGGGTAACACCCTCACGGGGGTTTTTGGGGGTAGCACCCCTGAACCAAAAAATTCCCTTATATTGTTAAAGGCGTCAACTACTATTTTTCTATTATTTTAGCCCTAATTTTGTAAGTAGAAAAAACTTGTATAAAAAGGCTTAGGGTCAGGGATTTCATGATGAATGGTGATATTGTAGCTTCTTGTGGCAGTATTGAGTTGTAAGGGATTACAGATTGTAATCAAGTCTTAATCACTAGATAATAATAATATTGGACTTGTTGTTGGTGGACATAGCCTAGGGATTGGGTGAACCATGTTAAATCTTGGTATCTTATGTTCTCTTTTATGCAATCTACTATTTTTTTAGTATTGGTTATATTTACATGTAACTGTTATTTCTATCTGAGGTTAATCCTAAAAAGTGGTATTAGAGCTAGACTATTGTCATTTTATTTTTTTAGCCAGATCGTCATCATTTTTTTTAGCAATCCTCTACAAGAAGGTCACACAGTTGAGTGGGAGCGATGATAGACAAGTGTAAGCTGAGGGTTGACAAGTTTAATGGGTAGAACTTTCAGTTATGAAAAATGCAAATGGAGGACTATCTTTATCAGGATTTATGGAAGCTGTTGGAAGGTAAAACCAAGAATCATGGATCTATGACAAATGATGACTAGAATCTTTTGGATAGAAAGGCACTTGGAAGCATTTAATTATGCCTGGCACCATTGGTGGCATTTAATATTATAAAAGTGAAGGCAATAGAAGAGTTGATGTAAACCGTAGCGAAACTGTATGAAAAGCCCTCTGCTTCAAACAAGGTATTTCTCATGAAGTGTTTATTTAATATGAAAATGATAGAAGGTGGATTTGTTGCAAATCATTTAAATGGGCTTAATACTATTACTAGTCAATTATCTTTTGTGGGAATCAATTTTTATGAAGAAATTAGGGCTCTCTTGATTTTGTGTTCTTTGCCTGAAAGTTGGAATGGCTTGGTAATGGTTGTGAGTAATTATATTTCTGGATCTAGTACCCTAAAATATGATGATGTGATTGGTGTTATTTTGAGTGAGGAAACTCATAGGAAAACCTCAGGTGGGTCTACATTAGGAAGTGCTTTCAATGCACAAAGTAGAGGCAGAATGACTAAGAGAGGAAATAATTCTAGAAATCATGGAAAATCAAGAGGAAAGTCAAATGAGAAGAGGTCTCAATCTAGAGGACTAAGAGATTGTTGGTATTGTGAGAAATATGGGCATAAGAAGAAAGATTGTTGGACTTGAAAGAACAATGAAGGAGATAAACCAGAAGGGAACAAGGAGGAAAATGTGGTAAGTAACAAATCTAAAGAGGATGCTTTTTTTCTATCTTTAGAAAGTGTTGATGATTCATGGGTTTTAGATTTTGGTGCTTCATTTCATGCTACATCTCATAGAGGTTATTTCATTGATTATGTCCAAGGAGATTTTGGGCTTGTTTATTTGGGGGATAATGAACTATTAATAGTTTGATAGAGGGATCCAAACAAGGATCGAGCCACCAAACTATTAATAGTTTGATAGAGGGATCCACGGAGATAGAAACAACCAACCATCAAAATGTGTGTGTGCACAAGTGAGAAAATTTTATGCCCCTATATTAAAGAAATTATAAATGTCTCAATAGGATTAATTGCTTTAATAAAAATATGGTAAATTTGCAAGAGGAACAACATTTAACACATTAGGAACAACAACTAGATTCAAGAAAGGACCAGTGGGAGTCATTGTGCTAGATACTAGGATTGAGTAATAATTGTTTAGAAAGCATGTAAGAAAAATCATGATCTATATCAATCATCTCATATTCATCATCACTAACATATGTATTAATATTAGCATTAGTACAATGGAATCTAACATACAAATAGAATCATCTTGTTTATCCATTTGAATGTTATTACTATGATTAACTTTCTCTAAGGGCTCAAGCATGGGTAAATAGAAGGAAGGTAAGGGTTGAGAAGAGGATGTAGTTTGAGAAGCAAGAGTGAATGGCCCTAGCTTGATGGTTCTTTTGATTCTTATTTAATGTTGATTACAAATAGTCTTACAAGATAAAGGTGAAGGATTAGGATTAAAAACATAGGTTCCAAGGTAGGAACAACTACGGGTTGAGAGATGTTATTTAAAGGAGGAATTGTTGGAGTAGGTAAGAGAGTTACAAAAGGATCATCCTTATGGATACTAAGCTCAAGAGTCTTAACTAATTTGTATCATTTATAGGATTGATAGAGATTATCAAGACGAGTACGTATTTTTTGAGGGAGAGAAGGCCAAAAGAAGTATATTTAGGAACAATCTCGAGGATGAGAAGAGTGATCGAAAGAATGATTGACAATGATAATTTCTTTATTGTGGGGGAATTTAAGAAATTTATGAATAGGAGAAGCTACAGATTGCATAGAAGAAAGCCACAGGATACCAAGCTTAACTTGAAATTGATCAACAGTAGGGATGAAAACAAAGGTAGTATCCAACATTGTATCATAAAGGGTCATAGGAAGAGATATAGAACCTTGAGGGAGGTAAAGGAAACTATTAAAATTTTAAATTCACACTTTATATGTATCATAAGTATCCTTATGAAATCATTTGTAAAACATATGATCTTCAATGATCACATTAGTTATAGAAGAGGAATCAATTGAAACACCATAGGAAGGGATATGAGCAACCCTAGTGTCAATGTAAAGAGGACCATCTAGTGTTTTAATTGTCTTAGAATGATCAAAGGTGGTAGGAAGCAAAGATGTAAGTTTGGGTGGAGGGAAATCCTCTTTCATGCAATGTTAATTAACTTGAGATGTGTAATTTGAATGTGAATCGAACTAATTTATTAAATAGAAAAGGAAAAATAGATCTAGGAGTAATATGTATGCAATTAGCCCAATCAAAATATGAAAATGGGTCTATGATAAGAGATGAAAAGAAGGGTAGAAATATGATCTTAAAATATGTAAGGGGAAGTTCTTTTCTAATCCAATAATCATGGATTTGAAATTGTCATTGAGACTGATTGTGAATCTATGATCTGGATAGAAAACCTAGAAAACCCAAAAAACTTTAGATCTCTCAGTATAGGTCAATTTGGGTGACATCTACCAACAGGTTTGCGATATGATGGACATGCTCCTAGGTCAAGAAATTAGGTTGCCCCATATGTTTCCAAAATTTTACAATTGCTACTTTCTAAATCCATTCACAATTGTTATACCATTTTTCTACACACAAGAAGATTTGATTTTTGTTGGGTGGGAGTGGCTTACCTTGGTCAAGACCCCATTTAGGAAAAAAAACATTTAGAGAGGCAAGTATGTGAAATCATACAAAAAAGTAAGCCAAATGTAAATAGTCACCTTACTTGATGAAATCCTTGTCAACTGGGATTTTGCAATGTTTGAATATTTTTGATGTTGAATATTCAATGAAGGATGTAGAAAATATCCACAATTGCAATGGATCTCACTAATACCAAATGATGGAGCCACGAATGTAAATGTGTACAAAGAAAGAATATGATGATGATGATGAATGCTACGATCTAGATCTTCTTCCTTGATTAGCAACAAAATACTAGACGTTGGAAGGAAATGCTCACAAAGAATCCTTGAATCTTGAAAAAACCTTAAATGCTTGATGACTACTTGGAAAGACTTATGAAAATTTCTTTGAGTTCTCTATCTTGAGTGCTCTTTATGCACTTTTGGTTTCTTTTGGATTTGAAAATGAGGTTCCCAAGCTTCCTTTTACACTAGTTTTTGGGATAGAAAATAAACCAAGCCGACAAGGTCAATCGATTTTCAAAATTAAGACCCCAAGACCAAAACTACTCGGGGTACTGGTTCACCTAGTTGACCTCTACCAGCATCAGTCAATTGGATCAATCTATAGTAGGGTTATCTTAAGAAGGGTTAATTTTAATGTCTCATAAATTATGAAACCTAGAAAGGGGGAACTGAGTGGAAGAAAAGACAAATTAAGAACAAATGCATCAATGGTCAAAAAAGTCACTAAAGGGAGGGAGCTAAATGATCTTAAATGATAGGTGTTTCCATTTTAAGATGGTACAGTTGGAAAATTGTTCATACTATTTTTTCCCTATAGCTTTATTTTTGCATTCCAAGTTGTAGATCCCCCCAACACCTATTCTTTTAATTGAACAAACCTTATCCCAAGAGAGAAGGTGTTCTTTTCTTTATGATCTTTGTTTCCTTTTGAGAGAAATATTTTCATTTGTAACTCTATATCAAACAATATCCTTTTTGGAATGGATAGAATAGATGATATAATTTGTGATGCTGACCAAAATAATTTTGATGATAAGGAGTCTTCCTAGTAGAGATGGCCAAGAATTTTCCATGAAGACATGTCTTTTGGATAGACTGTATAATGGGACCCAAAATTTAACTATTATTTCTACCCACAAATAGCTGGATACTATGATATTTCTTAGGTAAAGTCTCCTACTTGAATCCAAGATACTTAGTCATTCTCAAGGAAAGCAATTTTGAAAGAGTTTTTTTTTTTAAAACATTGATTTTTTGGCCTATCATCCCACAATGCTTATTTATAAATGTTTAATAGTGTAATATTCTCTCATAGAAGATTCTTGAAACAAGATTGTATCATTTAAAAATAAGATGTGGGTAACTTCAATTTTGACTATTAAATCAAAAGTTTTCCACAAGTTATGCTTATTTTTGTCTTCAATAGAGTGTCTTAATGGCTTTAGCTAAGATGGTGAACAAGTATGGAGATAAGGGGTCTCCCCTATAAATCCTTATGAAGTAGAGAAAAAATCACAAAAAATTCCCATGTATGAGAACTAAAAATTTCACTCTTGACACACATGTTATCCATTTACACCATTTAGAGAAAAATTGCAAAAATATCCAATTGACATTATCATATACTTTGAGCATGTAAGGTTTGATAATATTTTATTCTAATAGTGATATCTTATAGAATAAATAACTTCATACGTGATCAGTGCACCCTGTGAGGTCTCTTTACCTAGAAAATGCTTCCCTTGTTTCTTTGGTATGATTTTAGCAATCAGTTTTGCCAATCTACATGAGATAGATTTAGAAAATGCCTTATTTATTGAGTAACAATGTGATATGGGCCAATAATTATCAAAAAAAAACTAGGTTTCTTTTCTTTGAGATAAGTGCAATGAAGATAGTGTTGAATTGATTGAGAATGTTACCACTCTAATTGGCTTCTTTTGATTTCTCCGCAATGTATGATCCTATTAAGGCCCAAATTTTTTTGAAGAAGAGGGTTGTTAGTCCATTATGTCCCAAATCCTTTTCAAGGGTCATAGAGAAAACCACAGCCCTACTTATTAAGGTGGGAAGATTTTTTTCAGATTTGTATTATCTTGGCAATTTACTATCGGAAAGCCATTGTGAAAATTGTAGATGATCAGGAGGACCTTGGAGATAGTTAGGGTGGCCTGTGTAAAAGGACTAGGTCCAGCATTAGGAAACAAGCTTCTACGATCACTAAAGAGATTAAGAAAATCAAAAAGGTCACTAAAAATATGGACCACCTTGAGTGGCAAGCGACTGAGCTTCTTAAGAACATGGTCTGATTGGCATTTTTTTGTGTTGTGTGGTGGTCTAGTTTTTTGCTTTTCCTATTTTATGTTATGTGTTATTTTTCATCTACTATTTTTTATGGGCTAGCTTTATGTTTCATTGTTGGACAGATCTATTTTGTTATGTTTTTGTTAGAGTAGTTAAATATTTTTTGATTAACTTTATTTTACTTAAGCTAAACTTTAGAAATATAGTAATTTGTTATTTTATTAGTTACTATAAGGCAACCTAGGTTTTCCCTTTTATGGTTTTGATCTCCTTTATAAGGATGATCTCTCTTTGTAATTTAATTCATTCACTTCATCAAGAATGTATCATCTGTAGATACATGAATTCCAGCCTCCATAGTTTTTTCTCCTCTCTTTTTGTGACAATCATTTGCATGCAGGTGATTCTTGGGAGCTATGGGGTTGATCTTTCATCAAATTCAACATGGTATCAGAGCTCTAGATTTTAGTGCCCATGTTTTGTTTGGGAGAGGTTTGGCTTGGTTTTCAAATCTATGATTTTTCTTTTAGAGGGTTTTAGCTTTCAGATGATTTTGTATTGGATCTGGGGGCTATTTTCATAGCACTTTGAGCCCAAATAAACATCACCGTTAAGCTCAGAGCTCTTGAAAACCCCTATTTTCATATAAAATTTGTCCAATTTAGACACAACTGGCTTCCAAGGCAAAAAAAATTTACACCTAGGTCATATTGACATGGGCATGCAAATCTAGGTGACAATATTTTTTAGTTTTTTATCAAAAAAAATATATTGCAGACTTATTTTTGCAAAACTTGGTCTTTTCACCTGTGACCCATACTCCAACCTTGGCTCTTTTCCCAAATGACTATCAGCACCTCACAGAGTTGGAAATGGAATTGGTTTTTGGGACCCATGCTTTGACCTTGGGTCTACTGCTCATACTGTGTGTTGTTTCTGGTGGGCATTGTTATATGGAAGGTCTACATTTTGGATAAGCCTCGTGCTCGTCAACCCACCACTTGCCACTACATATTGGTTTATTCTCAAGACCTTGCACACTCTCCAAAGCTAACATTTTTTGTCTTTGGCCCATGCACCATGCTTCTTAGTTCTTAAGTGTTGACTGGCAATTTTGCTTGGAAACTAGCATTTTTTTGTGCTTGGCTTTCATCATTCAAGCCACAATTTGTGGTTGTTTGCAATGATAAGGTGTTTTTTATGGGAGATTGCACCTTTTTTATTGTTCATGCTCTTTATACCCGTACTCAACCTTAAAAGGACCTTAGACGGCCTTTTTTTCTATGATGTGCCTCTTAGCACCACTTGGCACATATATTCACAACTAAATTTTCGACAATTTATACCTTCAAGCAGTTTGTGAATTCTTCACATGTACTACTCTTATTAAAGTGCCATGGGGGGCTGATGTTTTGTCTTTTTTTGTCATCTTCCTTTGTCCATTAAGTTTCCCTTCTATGACATTAGCCTCATGACGTGTCTAAGATTGATTACCTTAGTACACACATATGTATTCTTTTGTGCATCTTGATCGTGATTCCTTGACATGGAGTTCTTTTGGCCCACTTTTTCAATTGTCTATCACCTCACCCTTATTTGCATTAGGGGGGTGCTTCTATTGTTTCTCATACTTTCTTGGTTCGATGGAGTGGGCTATGTATTCAATATTTGTTCCTATGTACTAGATGGATGCAATGGTTGGGTACCTATGCATTTTGATAAGATGGATCATTTACCATATAGACACTCTTCTTTTTGTTCCTACTATCATTGTAGGCTTCCATGTTCGATTGATCAACTCTTTAGGCTTTGGTGTTTTTTATCATTTGTATCTTCGAGTTCGGTTGTTTGTTTGTGTGTCTCTTGATTCTAGTAGTGTCTTATGAGAGCACTCGTGCAGATTGTAGTCTTTTTTATCTGGTCAAGTTCTATTTCAGTGGAGGTTCTTCATATCAACAATTACTTTTTGACAGAGCTTTGTAGCTTCCACATGCTTCAGTTGTGTTCTACATGATTGTCCTTTTGCTCCTATCTTCTGGGACATTCTCTAATTTGGAGGCTTCTTCAGTCCTTCACTAGTCTTTCAGCATTCTTTTGATCTCTTTTTAGAATGGAGTTTTTTCCATGTGGTTTTCTCTATTTCTCCTCTTTACAGATATTTGGTTATGCTTGGGTACCTCATTAGGTCTTGTTGTCAGGACCCAAATCTACTTTCAATAGTAGTTTATAGGATTTTAGCTAGTCCCTAAGTTTATCTTAAGGGGAGGTGTTAAAGTAATTAGATATTTTTTAATTTACTCTATTTTACTTAAGCTAAACTTTTGGCATATAATAATCAATTCTTTTAATGTAACCTAGGTTTTCCCTTTTAGGATTTTTATCTCCTTTATAAGGATAGTCTCTCTTTGTAATTTAATTCATTCATTTTTGATTAATAGTAATTTTTTTTTCTTATCAAGAATGTCTCATCTATGGATCTGAGAGTTTTAGCTTCCATAGCTTTTTCTCCTCTCTTTCTATGATAAGTTTTTGCATGCAAGTGATTCTTGGGAGTTACAAGGTTGATTTTTCATCAGCTTTAATAGTTTTTTTAGGTGGGGTCAATGGTTTAAACTTTTAGTGTTATGTATAGGGTTTTAGGGCCCCTTCAAAACATGTTTTACTTAATCAAAAACAGACCACTTCTCTTTAAAATCGAGACAAATTTGTTACAACAATCTTACATATATGGTGCCTAACTACTTTACTTAGCTTGCAACAAAAAGAATCTTTTCTTATTTTCTTTGGCTTTATATTATATATAAAATCACTCTTGATTTATTCAACCTGACAAACTTAAATATATTCTATTAATGAATAAAAAATCAAAGTTGTTAAATATCCAACTTGAGTTGCTTTAAAAAAGTCCACTCCACCTTCAAAGCTAAACACAAAAATGTTGGATTTGAACAAATATGCAACTCAAATCCACAAGCCCTCGAATCACCTACACGTAGAAAACCTGTCACGGAGAAGAAAAAGACAAGAAGAGCCAAGGGTTTGGTGTGAAAATAAGAAAATTGTATTCTCAGATAAAATATAAATTGATGTACAATATGATATGAGAGCATGTTTATAAAGGCCTCTAGGAAGTTTCTAGAATGAGCTAGAAAGCACTAGGAGATAAGCATGGCAACTAAGCATACGTTCACAAAAGGTGGATTATCCTCCATGTAGATGAGAGGATAAGTATGAAAAGGTTGGTGCAAACTCCTGTGTTGTCAACAAATCAACATGTAAGAGTATGCTTACTCCTAGATTAAAAAAACTAATAAATAATGCATTTAACTAAGTAAACTTCAGTAAAGTGTAAATAATGATTTACACTAACACCTCCCCTTAAGTACAACTTAGGGGAATGCACTTAAGCTCACAAAAGCTAAGATGAAATGCAGAATGGGTCCAAGCAACTAGTCCATGTTAGGTACTTATGTACAAATGCAAAGAAATGCAACCTCTGAAAATGGGGAAAGAGGGAAAACCGCATGGGAAAAACCCTCCCCCAAAAAGAGATAAGTATAAACAAGCTAAAATATATATGAAGGAAGGCCTCAATAAGACCCCCCAAGGACAATTTTTGTAATCTGAAGCATAGACCCGAAATGGCTCAAGAGACTCTCTCAAAACCATAAGTACAACCAACCTCCCCATGAGAGAGAGAAGAGACACCAAAGTCCCCCCAAAATGATGGAGTCCCTCTAGAAATAATCGAACAAATGAAACTCCAATACAAAAGAAACAAAAGCACAGAACAAGGAAACCCCTAAATGAGAGGTGAAACTGGAAGGTCTAACTGATGCTCAAAGCAAAAAAATGAGGATCCTGAAAGGGAATCCCCAATGCAGGTGTGTTGACACTGTCATGAAAGAGGAGATGAATTTCCTTGGTAGAATCCACAATAGGTGCACCTAGAGGCTCAATGAATGGAGCTAAAGGGTTAGACAGAGTTGAAGAAGAACCCTGCTGAAGAGAAAAAAACTTCAACTAGATGTGGTGTGGTGATCTCAAGAACAATACAAAGATTCAAGTACTCTAATTGTACCACATTATGTTCTCGTGAAAGAGAAGAGTTGTGCTTCGACAATGGAGATGGAGAACCAAATTGTGAGAAAGTGTAGAGATGGGTGGTATGATCAACTATCCCTATAGCAATAAGGCATCCTATTGCACAATCCCGAATGAAGACTGAATCTGCAGTGAACTCAACTGTCTTCCCATCCATTGGGTGTAATATGAGAAATTGAGAGAAAGTTTGCAGATAAAGACGGAACATGCAATACTGTTGGAGTTGAGGAAAGCCAACTCCGAAGACGCCAAGATCACCTGCATGCGAACCTGTCAAAGAGAAGCCAAGAAGGGGAAAAGCATGGAGCATGGGCAAAAACCCTAAACGGACATGAGAGCCAAAAATGCAAACACAATAAGAAAATGTATTTACAATAAGAAATGGCTTCACAAATGTTATGATACAATGAGAGAGAGCCCGAATATAAAGAGCTCATGGAAGCTTGTAGAACAAGCTAGAAGATAAGTGTGACAACTAGAAGGGAACAAACTCCCGTGTTGTCACAACATGCATTAAATATAAAATATTAAATAAATGCATGACCTAAGTAAACTTAAGAAATAGAATAAATAATTAAATATTAATTATTTACTCTAACACCCCCCCTTAAGTGCAACTTAGGGAAATGCCTTAAGCTCACAAAACAAAGATGAAATGCATAATGGGTCCCGGCAACGAGGCCATTTTAGGTACCCAAGTACAATGCAAGAAAAATGCAACCTCTGTAAACGGGGAAAGAGAGAAAACCACATGGGAAAAACCCTCCCCTAAAAAGAGGTAAGAACCCAGTGAAGAGCTGAAGAAGTCTCCAACTAGGGAAATTGTCCCCTAAAACAGGAACAATGAGTGATCATGAAGAAGCAGCATCACTGAAGCATGAAGAGCCGCAAATCTGTCAAACTGCTGATCTGAAGAAACCTCCATGGAAGAAGAAGGCACGAGTCGAGCATGTCTATATGGTAGATGATCCATCTCACCGAAATGCATAGGTAGCCAGCCACTGCAATCGCCTTGTATGTAGGATCAACCACTGAATACATAGTTCACACTATCGAACCATCGAACCATGGATGCATTAGAACACAGCATAATCCCCCCTTAATGCAGACGGGGTGTGATGACAGGCAACTGAGAAGGTGAGCCAAAATCTTCTGCAAACGAACCAAGAACGAGGAGAGAGGAAAAGAAGTACAGACACCGATAAAGACACGGTCTAACTGACTCTGCATGGGCTAATGTCGTGGAAGGGACACTCACTTGACAAAGGGAGAATGCCTAAAACAGCAAACAAATAATCCCCCCCATGGTGCTTTATGAAATAGTGCAAGTACACCTGACTCAAAACAACGTTCATGACTCCCAGAATGTAAAAGTGACAGTTTATCTCAGTGCGAAAAAGAAAAATGCTTCAAAAGGATAGCTACAATGATCAAAACTGAAAAAGAGCTGAACCAAAAGAAAGTACAGCCTAAAATAAAGCAAACCATGCCAGGAAAACGATCCTCGGGCCTAAAACACTCAAAATATCAACCATAGAGCAAAAACGCCAAAACTATGATAGAAAGAGAAGAGGCCAAAAGTGAGAAAAAAAGATGACAGTTCTGAAAAGTACACAGAACCAGCTTTCCAAAAATATAAAGTTTTCCAAAAACAGACATGGGACGCAAAAGATATGCATGCCGGAGTCAAAAACAGGACTTCGGACTTTAACTGAAAAAACAGGCAATAAAAAAGCATCAAAACCTAAAAATACCTGCACCAAAATCTCCGTCTCGGAACCAGCTTTCCGGCGCTTCTTTCGGATCGGAAAAATTCCTCCGTATGCAAGAGTTATGGCCAAAAAACCACAAGTAGGTCCAAAAGAGAACTTGAAGGAGAG
This sequence comes from Cupressus sempervirens, assembly GCA_028749045.1. Taxonomy (NCBI): domain Eukaryota; kingdom Viridiplantae; phylum Streptophyta; class Pinopsida; order Cupressales; family Cupressaceae; genus Cupressus; species Cupressus sempervirens. The sequence goes on from CM053793.1 coordinate 264,392,276, forward strand.
TGCAAGCAAGGTTGATGACATAGGGATGACGTCATGCTGACGTCAGCAAACCGCTGGTTTAAAATTGACGGCCCGTCAGCCGTCGCAGCAAAAAAAAAGCCACGTGGCATAGCCACGTGGCAGTGATGACGTGGCAGGGGTGACGTGGCGGGTCCACGTGGCAAGGTGCCACGTGGCGCCCATGCCACGTGTCACCCCCGCAGTGGCCTGCTCGGCTGACGGTGCTGCAGAGTGGCTGGCTGAGCTGTCGGCGGGCGGAGGCGGAGCACGGGCGGAGGAGCCGGGAGGAGCCGCCGGCTGAGGTGGCCGCAGGGCGGCGGGCTGGAGAGGCGCCGCCGGCGGAGGGCGGCGGACGAGCGGTGGCCGGGCAGCGGCGGAGAACGGGCGGCGCTGCCAGCTGCGGCCGCTGCGGGCGGCGCGCCGGTGGCGAGGTGGTGGCCCCGCGGTGGCGCGGCGGCGGCGCTGCTGAATATATATTTTTTTAAAAAAAAATCGTCGCAGCGTCCGTACGACCGTACGGCAGACTCCTGGAGGCCTCAAAAATTTGCCAAAATTGCCCTGTCTCCAAAAACGACAAGCTTTATATGAATCCTGACTGCAAACGGCCTTCCGAATCCAATGGTGATGTCCGTTTGGGCCCAAAGTGCTCCGAAAATTTGCTGATCCCCTGATTTGAAGAAAAAATGCACAAACAAACTAGGGTTTGTGACTTCAAATCACGGCTTCAAAATTTCTTCAACGAAGCTGCAGCAGGAAGGCTCTGATACCATGTTGGAGTTGAGGAAAGCCAACTCCGAAGACGCCAAGATCACCTGCATGCGAACCTGTCAAAGAGAAGCCAAGAAGGGGAAAAGCATGGAGCATGGGCAAAAACCCTAAACGGACATGAGAGCCAAAAATGCAAACACAATAAGAAAATGTATTTACAATAAGAAATGGCTTCACAAATGTTATGATACAATGAGAGAGAGCCCGAATATAAAGAGCTCATGGAAGCTTGTAGAACAAGCTAGAAGATAAGTGTGACAACTAGAAGGGAACAAACTCCCGTGTTGTCACAACATGCATTAAATATAAAATATTAAATAAATGCATGACCTAAGTAAACTTAAGAAATAGAATAAATAATTAAATATTAATTATTTACTCTAACAAATACATCATTGAAGGTGTCATCCTAAATGCTAACTAAACCTTTCCTACAGACTAGTAGGACGGTGTTATTTCCCATGAGAATATGAGGAATGGGAGAAGCCTCAAGAGTAGAGAAGACACCGTGAGAAGATGTCATATGTTGAGAAGCATCTGAATCCAGTATCCAAGGGACTTGGGAAGGGAATGCAATGGATGCCCGTAATGCATGACCCTGTCCAAAATTCAGTGTAGATGTCAACGAGATGGAAGAAGACTGAAAGGCAAACCCCTGTGAGGTAGAAGGGGATGGAGAGGAAACAGTGCTCTTCTAAAGAAGAGCTTACAAATCTGCAATCTGTTTCTCATAGCCATCAAATCTCTTCTGAAAACAATGTGACTCATCATGAGGTCCCTTCTGACAATAGGAATAGGTAGGAATCTTAGTCTTCTTTTTTGCCTTCTTCATAGAAGAAGATGATGGACCAGTAGAGTGATGTGAGGAATCTGATATCTGCTTTAGCTTCTACTCTTGTGTATCCTTGGCAAGCAATGCCTGTGACTATGAACCTGTAAGTGAATCCATCTGAGTGAGCTTGGACTACTCACGAGTTAACCTATCACAAAATGTCTCAAAAGGGGGCATCTAATGTCTATTACCCAAGGCATCCATAGTGGAGTAGAAAGTGGAAGAAAAGATCTGATACTGTCCTATCAAAAAAAAAGTCATCTATTTTTTTCTTCCCACATCCTTGCAAAATTGTATGCAAAGATTTGAACTTCACCAAGAAGTTTTCAATGGTGGGGAAGCTGGTAGGAGTCAAAGAAGTCAACTCTACATCAAGCTACAATGCCTGAAATTCATTCATTGTGCCAAACAAGTTGTGGAACTTGGTCCAAATAGCCCGAGGAGTGGTCAAACCATCCAAGTGAAATAGTAGACTATCGGAGATGTTCAATGCAATCAATCCCATGACTTCATCCATTTTGTTTCTATGTTGAAGAACTTCAAAAGGGCACTACAAAATAGGTTGGTTCTCATCCAGACATGACCATAAGCCTCGTGACATAAGAAGTCGAGTCATTTGTGCTTTCCAAGTGTGATAGTTGTTTGTCGTTAGTCGGGCCACAGAGGGATCCAACATTGAGAGAAGAAGACAGAAGTAGAAGGGTTGATTCTAAAGTAAATTATAGAAAATAAAATGCTCCCCCTACAACGTAGAAATATATCCCTCGAAAGCCAAAGAAACAACTACTAAAATCATAAAAATTGAGAATAAAAACCTAGATGCCAGATGCAGAGAGGGAGGAAACTGAAGCCTCTACTTCAATGCCAAAAATAGGAGCTCAATATTACTCCAAACTGATTCTATATCTAGAAAGTAGACGATAAATCATGCACTTTTTTTAAAAATAGCATTGAAATATGTGTCTATATGAGCCCAAACGAAGCCTTTAAAGGTGCAAAAAATAAAATTTGCAATTTCTGGGAAAATTCAAGAACATAGATCTCAAACAAACTGCACCAATGTGTAGATCACGAAATCCTACTCCAAAACCAAAAACAATTGCTCGGAAAAAGGATTCTGTATGGGGGAGATATTGCTATTTGAAAATCGCCTCTGTAGTTTTTTTTCTGAATAGCCGTCATCACACCTCCAAAAAATAAAGAAAAAAGCCCAAAAATATGTCATATCTATTATGTCAAACCCTCTTTCTCTTTTTTCTCCAAATATTGAACAAGCTACAACAGATCTCGCTCTGATACTATGTTGGATTTGAGAAAATACGCAAATCAAATCTAGAAGCCCTTGAATCACCTGCACATAGAAAACCTGTCATAGAGAAGAAAAAGACAAGAAGAGGCAAGGGTTTGGTCTGAAAATAAGAAAATTATATTCTCAAATAAAATGTAAATTGTTGTACAATATGATATGAGAGCCTCTTTATAAAGGCCTCTAAGAAGCTTCTAGAATGAGCTAGAAAGTGCTAGGAGATAAGTATGACAACTAAGCATACATCCAAAAAAGGTGGATTATCCTCCATGTAGACGAGAGGATAAATATGACAAGGTAGATGCAAACTCTTATGTTGTCAAAAAATCACCACGTAAGAGTACGCTTACTCCTAGATAAAAAATTAATAAATAATGCATTTAACTAAGTAAACTTAAGTAAAGTGTAAATAATAATTTACACTAGCAAAAAAATCAACACTCTCTCTTAGCGAGGAAGGTGTTCTGTAACACCCAATTTATCCCTGAAGAATACAAACATATCATAGCCTTTGTCAAGATGTCTTCTATTTATTTGTTTGAAAGACAACCACACATTGTATTCAGCTTCAAGAACAAGAACTCGTTTAACAAATTACAAGATTGTCACAAAAATTATTTCAGCATCACAATCTCCTCTCTGTCCAAACACCCACTCTCAACTTGTGCACAATATCTTGTGAAAATTTGTCTTTAGAGAAATCTAAAAATCACAACAAAAAGTATAACAATTTCTATTTACAAGAATAATCCCCTCAGCTTCCCTTATTGAATTTGTTTTCCCCTTCTTCTGTAATTTCCTACGCCTTTACTATTGGTGTATATAGGGTTATGAATAGTCAACTTGTGGCTATCTTAATCCTTATTTAAGTCATGTTATCATTATTATATTATTATTTAGGTAGGTAGGTCAACCTAGGTGTTATGTAGGCTTGTGTCTAATCAACCTAAGCATTATTAGGTATATATAGGAGGTTGTGAGTCTTATTTCAACATCATATGGTGAAGTGTGTTCTCATTGGAGATATTTTGAGGTTTCCCCCTCGAAGTGGCCTATTACTCTCAGTTATTATCAAGTATTTATATAATATTCCATATTATTTCTTCTATTGTGCAAGTTATTTCATTACAAGTGGTATCAAAGCATGATCTTGGCACCATAGAGGCAAGATTTTTTCTCAACATTGGGGTGATTTTGGGAAGAGCATAACTTTCAAATTTTAGCAAATTTTTGAAAGATTTTTAAAGGGTTTTTGAAGACTATATTAAAGATGCTATAGTCCAAAATTCAAACAAATTGGAGCAAATTATTGTAGAATTATTATTTTTACACAATTTATTGAGATCTACCTATCTCTCACATCCTGCTGAATTGGAGTATAACTTGTATTGGGTTTTTGAATTTACATAGTAGAGGATGCTACATTTCAAAACTTGGAGAAATTGAAGCAAAAATAAGCAAGTCAAAATTAGGAAAATTCGCTTTCAAGGTAGCAAATCTGCCAATTTTTTGGGATTTTCCTGAATAAGGGTATCTTGGCCCTAGTAAGTTACAGTAAAAAATAAATTAAAAAATCAAAGAATTTAAATTTCATTTGTGTCATTTATTTCAAAAATATTGATTTCCATCATTGTGGGGCTTCCAACAAGAGGCAAAAAGAATGCTACTATACCAGGGAAATCCTTTGATCAGGATTGGGAAACAAGAGAGAATAGTAATCCCAATTAGGAAATAAGTAATTTCAAGGAAGAGGTTAAGGGGGAATTATGTGACCTACGAGGAGATATATCATATATACGAAGCATGTTAAGCACATATATGAATGAAACTAGTAAGGAGTTGTCAAGCAATCAAGGTGAAACCTTCAAGTGGACTAATAATGACACAAATTTTAATACTCCTACGGGATCTAGAAATTTTTTCCAAAGGTGGATATGTGCAAAGTTGATGGAAGGGATCCTCTAACATGGATAAATCAAACGGAGAATTTGTTTGAGGTACCTCAAACCCCATATGGAAAAAAGGTCACAATGGCTTCCTTATATCTAGAACCAGATCAATTCATTTGATATCGTTGGCTTTGTACTCACAGGAGGAAAAAGGGTCTCACTGTATCATGGTCAATTTTTACAGAACTCCAAGCACAGTATAGCAATAGTGTGATAGAAAACTTCTTTAGCCAACTTGCCAAGCTTCAATAAACAAGATCAATTAAGGATTATATTCAAAAATTCCAAAGTCTATCCTTAAGAGTGGATACAATTACAGAGAACTTGAATGATTTATTCTTGGGTGGTCTCAAGAATCACATTCAACATGAGGTACGCATGTTTAGTCCTAGCTCAGTAAATGAGTCTTTTATATTGGCACGCAAGGTAGAGGAGAAGTTCTTGATTCCTAGAAAGCAAGGGGCTAATTTGACAAGAGAAAAAGGTTATTCAACACCTTATCTTCCTCAACCTATTAGGTTGACTCCACAAAAAATTGAGGAGAAAAGAGCAAAAGGATTGTGTTTCAATTGTGATAGCAAATATAGTCGAGGACATAAATGTAGTGAAAAGAAACTGTTGTGTATTGAAGGTCCAAGTAAGGAAGAAGAGGATGAACCCATATCAGAGGAGGATAGGGAGTTAGGTGAGGAATCACATGATTCTCAATCAATCATTTCCTGTCATGCACTTTCAGGTTTCAGTGCACCACAAACTCTCAAGGTAGTGAGTTTCTTAAAGAAGCAAAAAGTAATAGTGTTGATTGACTCGGATAGTACTCATAATTTCATCAACAAAAAGTTGGCAACTCTTCTAAATTATTTTATATATCCGGCCCCAGAGTTTCAGGTTTTGATTGCAGATGGGAGCACAGTTAGTTGTTTAGGGAAGTGTCATAGCATCAAATTATCCATGGGAGATTATCAACTTGATACCCTAATGTATGTGATATACATGGGTGCGACAGATATTGTTTTGGGAGTACAATGGCTTACTACATTGAGAACAACTGAGATGAACTTCCAAGAACTATTCATGTGATTTCAATCAAAAGGAAAGGTAGTGGAGCTAAGGGGATTGAAGGCAAAATCCCCACAAATGGTAAGCTCTCATCCAATGCAAAAATTTCTTAAGAAAGGCACAGATGGATTTGTAGCCCAACTATGTTTATTAGAAGTCTCTCAATCTAATGCTCTTAGTCATCCAAATTTACAAGCAATAATTGATCGTCACTCAGTGATTCTTAGAGATATGCCTAAAGAACTTCCTCCTAAGGGAGATTATGACCATGCCATACAACTAATTTCAGGGAGCCATTCACCAAACATCAGGCCTTATAGGTACCTACACATACAAAAAAGTGAGATAGAAAAAAAATTTGAGGAAATGCTAGAGGCAAGAATTATTAGGCATAGCCAAAGTGCTTACTTCTCACCTGTTGTGATGGTATGTAAGAAGGATGAAACTTGGCGCATATGTCCAAATTATAGAGTGCTCAACAAGTACACCATTAAAGATAAGTTTCATATTCCAATCATCGATGATCTTCTAGATGAATTAAATGGAGCTATGTATTTTACCAAGTTAGATCTTAGATCAGGTTATCACCAAATTCGGGTTAAGGAGAAAGATATTTGTAAGATAGCATTTTGAACTCATGAGGGTCTTTATGAATTTTTGGTGATGTCATTCGATCTTACCAATGCACCATCTACATTCGAAAGTTTGATGAATTCTATTTTTAAGTTCTTGAGAAAGTTTGTGTTAGTTTTTTTTAATGATATATTAATTTATAGTAAGACTTGGGAAGAACATTTGTAGCATGTAGATCAAGCATTACAATCACTCAAAGATCATCAACTTTATGCTAAGCCATCCAAGTGTGCTTTTGGTCTTAAGGAGGTGGAGTATTTGGGACACATAGTTTCACATGAAGGAGTAAAGGTGGACCCTAACAAAATTAACGCTATCATGGAATGGCCTATTCCAAAAACTATTAAGAAGTTGAGGGGTTTCTTGGGATTGACAGGGTACTATAGAAGATTTGTGAAAAAATATGGTCATATAACAACACCCCTTACCACTCTATTGAAGAAGGATTCTTTTTATCAAAATGAATCTTCTAATGTATCATTTGAGAAATTGAAGAAGGCTATGTGTACAACTCCAGTGCTTGCCACTCCAAACTTCACCAAGGAATTCGTTGTGGAATGTGATGCTTCTGGAAATGGGATAGGAGTAGTTCTTATGCAAGAAGGTCGACCAATTGCTTTTGAGAGTCATCAATTAAAAGGTAAAAATCAACTCAAACCTATTTACGAGAAGGAAATGCTAGCAATTTTTCATGCAGATAAAAAATGGGGGCCTTATTTAATGGGTCGACACTTCAAGGTTAAGACAGATCATGATAGCCTAAAATATTTGTTGGGACAAAGACTATCGTTAGAAGAGCAACAAAAATGGGTTACTAAAATGTTGGGATATGACTGAAATTGTATACAAGAAAGGGAAGGAAAATATTGTGGCTGATGCCTTATTGTGTGCCCTTTTAATATTACAAGAAAATTGGGTGGTAGACGCTAAAGAAGAGTGGCAAAATGATGTTGCAACAAGTAATCTCATCCAGCAAATAAAAAGTGACCCTAGTAGTTTAGATAAGTTTTGTTTAAAGGGGGATATTCTTTGGTATGAAGAGCACTTGTATCTCTACAAGAATTCTACTCTTAAACACAAGATTCTCAAAGAACTACATGAGTCCCCAATTGGTGGTCATTCAGAATTTTTGAAGACATATCATTTGGTGAAGCAAGATTTTTTTTGGGAAGGGCTAAAAGGTGATGTTCAAAAATTTGTGGTTGAATGTTTGGTTTGTCAAAGAAATAAGGGGGGAACAATCAAGGCACCAGGTCTCTTGCATCCTTTATCTATTCCTAGCCAACGTTGGGAAGCGGTATCCATGGACTTCATCACGGGGCTTCTCAAATCTAAAGGTCATAATGTCATCATGGTAGTAGTTGATCGCCTCACTAAATATGCACATTTCATTGCATTATCACATCCTTTTATAGCAAGTATAGTGGAAAAAGTTTTCTTGGAGAATATCCAAAAGCTACATGGTAGACCTAAGGTTATTGTTAGTGATCGTGGTCCTATCTTTACTAGTCACTTTTGAAAAGATTTATTCTCATGTTTGGGTACTCAATTGGCTGATAATTTTTCATAGCATCCTCAATCAGATGGACAAACTGAGGTTGTTAATAAATGTTTGGAAGGATATCTACGTTGTTTCACTTCAGAAAAACAATCTCAATGGGTAGATTGGCTAATGGTGGTACAATACTTCTTTTCATAGCTCATCAAAAATGTCTCCATTTTTGGCACTTTATGGATATCATCCTCCTTCCATCACATCATCCTTAAAGGTGTCACCAAGAGTTCAGGCAGTAGAGGACCACTTGCTTCATCAACAACAGGTACTTTCAAGAGTCATGGAGAATTTAGCTATAGCACAAAATTGAATGAAACACCAAGCAGACCAACATCATACTAAAAGAAATTTTGAAATTGGGGACTGAGCCTTCTTGAGATTACAGACTTATAAACAAATCTCAATGAAGCAACAACAAAAAAAGAATAATAAGTTGCTCCAAGTTATTATGGACCACACCATATCATGCGAAAGATTGGTAGTGTTTCCTACAAGCTTGAGTTGCCACCAACAACAAAGATACATCTAGTTTTTCATGTTTCTTGTTTGAAGAAGGTAATTGGGCAGAATATTCCTACTTAAAATGTACTACCAGAACTTGATGGAGAAGGAAGAATAATTTTGGAACCAGAGTGCATTCTTCAAACACACACGAAGAAGTTGAGGAGCAGAACCCTGACTTAGTATCTCATCCAATGGAAGAACTTACTAGTTGAAGAGGCCACATGGGAGGACGAGGAGTTCATTCAAACGAATCCACAACTTGGTTAGCATTGAGGACAATGCTTCTTTCAAGAGAGGGGGCATGCTACGCCCTTAATATTGGTGTATATAGGGTTCTGAATAGTCAACTTGTGGCTATCTTAATCCTTATTTAAGTCATGTTATCATTATTATATTATTATTTAGGTAGGTAGGTCGGCCTAGGTGTTAGGTAGGGTTGTGTTTATTCAACCTGCGCATAATTAGCTATATATAGGAAGTTGTGAGTCTTATTTCAACATCATATGGTGAAGTGTGTTCTCATTGGAGATATTTGGAGGTTGCCCCCTTGAAGTGGCCTATTACTCTCAGTTATTATCAAGTATTTATATAATATTCCATATTATTTCTTCTATTGTGTAAGTTATTTCATTACACAATTTCTCTTGGAAATCTCTTCCTTACATTGTACTCTTGAAAAAATCTCTTTCCTCTCTCTGTCTTCAAGAAATCTTTTCCTTTAGTGTCTTCAAGAAATATCTTCATCTAAATGTTTAAGAAACTCTCTTCCTCTCAACGTCTCTATCCTATTGAACATACTTCATCCCATATTCAATTTTCTCAAAGATATCTCAAAACATATTTTGCAACTATCCAATACACATGTTTAGGTTTCAACATAAACTAAGAGAGTTCATTACAAAACAAATGTTTGGCCTAAGGTTGATCAAATACATAAGAGACTTCCTATACAAACTTCTTGTGATAGGTCATAAGCGGTGTTGACATGGGCTTGCAGTTCTCCTTCAAAATGTCAATTAAGTATTTCCCTTGGCCAAGGAAGATCTCTCCCTCTTTCTACCACAACTCAAACCCCAAAAAGAAGAGCATCAACCCCAAGTACTTCATCTCACTCATACCCACTTAAGGATCCTATTGACATAGGCCCACACACATCTAAGTGTATGAGATCCAAAATCCCATTAGAACTACTATGGCTGCCTAGAAAATTAGTCCTGGCATATTTTCCAAGAGCACAACCCTAGCAAACCTCTTTTTTTTTGTTATCTCAAACACAAATGGTCAGTCACAAAAGCAATTGAAGACAAATCTGAATTTTATTTTCTAAAATTTGTCACGAATCTTAACTTTGTATTGAGAGAATACAGCTTTGATACCATGTTAAATGCTCATAACCCAGCTACAGATTAATTGCATAATAAACTTGGAGAACGGAAACTCTATGAGATTTGTAATAATCAATACTCTTAACAACAATTAATAGCTGAAGCAAAAATAATAGCAGAAGTCAATCACAAAAAATACTAACATAGAATACTCAAGAAACCCCGCATGGGAAAAAGGATCTTCTATTCAACTTAACAACCAACTTTCTCTTCAAAATATAATAAAAATTTGCTACATCAATCTTGCATATGGAGAGTCTAATTGTTTTACTTAGCTTGTCACTTTAGATTTACTCAACCTCACAAACTTTGAAATATTCTATTAAAGAATTAGAAAACAAAGCTAATGTTAAAAGTATCCAGCTCAAGTTGCTTTAAAGTAACTCACTCCACCTTCCAAGTTAAACAAAAAAATCAACATGAAAGACCATAAAGTAATCAATTGAAGACTGAAGGTTTGATACATCTGAAACGATATTTTAAATATTTGTTGTACTTTAGAAAAAAATATTTTAGAATTCTAATAATTTTTATTTTAGCTTTAGGATTACTCAAATAGTTGGCCCCATGCATATTAACTCTTCTTATACATTAAAAACGGATCTTCAAAAGTATTATCTTATTTGATGTGCAATTTGTACTTTGAAGTAATTTTTTGTAATACATTATTTAAGATAAAAGCAACAAAATGTCCAATGAGTGATGCCACATGTGAATTTGCTAAAAAAAAATTAGAAAATAAAAGGCTTGAGCAAATCAATAGAATATGATTAGTTCCAATATCCTTCTAATTAAAGACACGTTAACTTTGAATTTACACTTTCCAAATCGCTTGGATGACTCTGCATGTTTCCCAAAAAGTGAGGAGGTTGAATAGACCATGCAAGAGATTGCAACAATGATTTTTTTAGTGGCGAATTTTCACCAACTGGCAATTTTGTCTCGTTGGGAAATCGCAATTTGGCAAATAAAACCTACACATGGGGTCAAATCGGTCGCCAAGATATTAAATTCTTTGGATCCAAATCCCAAGCTAATCACCCATTAGTGTGCACATAATTGGTCCCAACTCCCAATCTAATAGCCAATGTAATCTATATTTACAACACACTTATTATAAAATATTTGCCAGCCTTTACCTAATGTCTTCTTATTGGACATTGTTATTTTGCCCTTAGAATAAAATAATATTTTTACCGATGTGCATCTCCAACTACCCCCATTTAACCAACTATTTTATATTTTGGACTTTGGGACACGAGTGAATAGAGTTGAGGCCATTGCTCTATCTTACATCGAGGTCTACATCAATTCCTTTCATGATAACAATGATACATGCAAAGTGATGATGACCTAGTTGGCAACAAGAAAGGACACACTATTAATTGAATCTTAATGGATTGGCATACTACAATGTAAAATTCACTAAAAAATTAAATCTCTCTATAGCAACTAACAAATTAGCCAACTATATTAATATTTTGCACTATATAAAACAATTAATTCACCTCTTACATTACAAAATGTTTATGACCAACAAAAATAATCACCTAAATTTATTTGCATCCAAAAAAAAATCGCCACAATTATTATTAAATTTTAATAAAATAAAATAAATAAAAAATCGCTAATAGAAAATAATTTTCTGCCTTGCCTCGAAGAAAAAAAACACTCTACACCCTCGATTAGAAAATTTTTCTTCACATTAAATGTTGAATTCGCCAGCATTTTACATATTTTTCTCGAAAGAGATTTCTTAAAGTTATCCCTGGATTGCAATAAATATTCTTAGATGAATTAAAGGAATAGCCATGAAAAAAGGATGTCAAGATTCATTAACGTGAGATGAAAATAAATGAGGAATAATCCTAGTAAAATAACTGTCATCCCTATTCATGGTGAATAATCAACTCTTGTTATTGTTAAATTAACCTTGAAACCTGGGTATATTGAAAAACAACCGATGACTAGTAGATATTCCATGTTCATATGGCAAACAAAGGGGAGGCAAAAAGCTTTGACACATGCTACTTCGTAATAAGTGAAAGATGTGACCTGAAGGATGACTCGTAATGAGCATATATATTATCCAACTTGGGCAGTCATTTTACACATCACCAGCAGGTGCAGTTTGTTAGCAATTAAGTTCATGCTATTACAAGGTCGTGATTTTCTGTATGCGACACAATAGTCAAAGTACTAATACCTATTTCCATCCAAACATGTAGAAGACCATAGTGATCATCGTCATTTCCCCTTGATTTTGCAGTAAGCATATACACCCGATCCAAAGAACCCAAGAGACTGGCCAACAACATTCAACTGCTCAAGGAAAGTACAATATGAGCAGGCTTCAAATAACTGTATTTGTACCAATAATTCCAAGATATGTCTAAACCATTATTCGCAATCAATTGTCACCAAATTCTATTAATCTCTCTGAAAGGGGCGGAAAACAATTTAAAAATTCTGGAATATAGAAAAAATGAGATATATTTACCCAATCAAAAGGTAATCCACCAAACAAAAGCCAGCCAATGGCTACAGTGAAAAAATCCTGAAATTCCAACAGTTTAAAGGGATTACTAAAACTTGCACAACATGAGAATAACTTAGTAATCTTTTTTAAAAACATAATTCTTTAAAGGAAATATTAAATGGACCTACCAAGAAGTAAATAAAAACGAAGTATAACAAAACTTACCTTCAAATTACCACATATAGTTTGTGTGAGGGCAGAATTAAGAGTCGTATTTAGGAATATGGCATAGTTAATACAAAATGCCATTGTACAGGATAGCAGCATCATAACCTGCAAAATTAAGGATTGCTCAATTACTGCAAGATTCAAAGCCAAGGAATGCATTCACAGGAAAGGAACTAGTGCTCATGCATTTTGCAAATTCTGAATTAGAAATATAAAACATTAATGCAAATTCTGAATTAGAAATATAAAACATTCGCCCTATAATCAGAACCCGGAAATAACTATGTTTCCCTGAGCTTTCAGAATGGGTTTCTGAGACAGCAAAAAAAAATTGCCGATTTTGGGGATAGGAGGGGTACAGCAAATTGGGGGTGGCTATATAAATATAGAGAAAATATAAAATATATAGGAAAATTTGCATATATACATTACATTCATATGAAGACATGAATAAACCATACCATTTAAATAATAGAACCTTATATACAACATTTCAATAATCAAACTCAATGCTCAATATGTTATAATGCATTCATAATTTGGAATTATTGTCAATGTGCATGTCATATTAAAATAATAACATAAAATTTTGAAATAAACCAAAGAACATAATTTAGAATTCATTTTCGATAGCAACAAGAATAATAACCCATCTTCCAAGTTGAAATGCACTACTATCATTCAATTTTGAAACTACACTAACTATTCATTGTAAGTGGACTGATATTAACACAAAAGATCTTCTATACAATTATGATCATGATATAGGTTTGTTACAGTAAGACACGGTCTTGATGCAACTTCCAATATTCACCATATCTCTCACAAAGGACCCAGATCAAACCAAGACCAACAAAGCACAAATGCATTGCTGGAAAATGACATAAGGATACAAGATCTAGGTCTATAATGCACTTTTCAGACTTTCCCCGCACCTTGCAAACAGTCTCCTATATAATTAAGAGCGTGTAGTGTGACTGTAACAGCAATATTAATTCCATAATTCTTAACATAATATTGTCAAATACTAATCAGAGGGCCCCAAATAGCAAGAATTAACTACCAAACAGTAATAAGCATGTTAGGGTAACTTGGAAGGTTAAAATTTAAAAAGATGTTTTCTAAAAGAAAAATATTTTATGAGTGTTGATGTTGTCTATAAAATTGGCAACGCCCATCCATCTCGGGAACTTCTAAAGCATCCCCAACTGTCCCTGAGACGTATGAATGTCCCCAAACAAATATCCTTAAGTCCCCAAGTTTCCGGGACATTTCCTAGGAATTTTCAGAAAAGGGGGACAGAGTGGGGACATCCCCAAGGCCCCAAAACGTTTCTGGTACAGGGGCGGGGTTTTTAGGTCGGGGACACAAGAAAATAATCCATGAAGAATTTGTTGGCATGAGTACGTCAAAAAGACTAAGGAACAAGACAGGTAGAGCTTACCGGTGTGGCCAATTATGTATCAATTGGTACAAGGTTGTGACCAATGATGTAGTGTGTGCACATGAGTGCATCTCTCGGTCACAGGTGATTGGAGAAAAGGCAAGAATATGACAAGCAAAGGAAGTCATAAGGACATTCAATTAAACAAATTGGGCCAAGTATGTAAGCACAAGTTGCAAGATGTCAACGAAGCACGAAGGATGAAGTGACTGGTGGTCATGAAGACAGGTTAAGACAGGTTGAGGCAAGCGAGCCGGATGAAGTATAGAAGGAAGATACATGTGATTGACATGTCATGGAGGAAGTGAATCACGACTGACATCCCAATTAATGAAGTTGGAACTATCACATCAAGGGGAGACAAAAGAATTTGAATTTGAATTCTTTCGAAACGGACAAGCTATCAAAGTCACAGAACATCTATGACTTTTGTTCATACAAGGTACATCTAACAAGAGTGGCGCACAACAATGCCATGAGTACATGCTAAATATAGGCTGGTGAATTCAAACTTTGAATTCTCGAAGTATGGATTGTAGCTGAGTGATCAAGGATCATATTAAAAACTGTTATTTGAAAGGAGGTTAGATTGCAGATTGATAAGCAAAACACTAGAGAGCTGAGCTGAATGTAATCTCGAGGAAAAGGAGAAGAGAAATAGATAAGAGCAAGGTGTGAAGGCGTAGTGTGTTGACAAGAACCAGTGTGCCAAACAAAACAGTGACAAAGCATGTCGTTGCCAGAAAAGCCGAGCACATTACATCAATCTCTCTTTTTTTTTCTAATCACTATAACAGAAAATCGCATCGAGGGTGAACTTCAACAAGTTCTTTGTATCAAATCCCCTAACAAGGTGACACATCATTTTGTGTTCTAAGTTCTTTAACCAGATTGCTCTTAACCGGGCAAGACTCTCACAGTTCTTTACCAAATCCCTTAACCGGGTGACACGTGACAATGCCTTTGTAATCTTCTAGCAGAGTCAAGCTCTTAACCGGGCACAATTCAAGACAGTGCAAATTTTGTGAGGATTGTTTCACAAACCGTGGTTCACACATTAATTGGGTTTCACGAGATAAATATGTGTTATGTAATGCTACTTGTGTCTTAATAGTTTTTGCTTGATCGTAACCAGTTAAGTTGCATTTTCCTATTTCAGTAAACCGCTGTGAAGTGAGGTTGAAAGAAGTTTTGAAGTTTTTGCAATATACTGATTCACCCACACCCTCTGCCCCTGCCCCCACCCCCCTCTCAATGTATCCATTAGTGAGTGGACCAACAATTGGTATCGGAGCCTTGTCCTCTGAAAGCAAGAGTTTAACAGCTCGAGGAAAAGATCAAAATGATGAAGAGGGAAGCACCAAAGTTTTCTAAGGAAAACTATGCCCTATGGTGTGGAAAGTGAAGCTACGTCTCAGAACACTGAGAGATGTATACTAGAAGCATGTTGAAACCAAGTATGTTCAACCTGTAGGACTGCTCGATGCAGATCAAACAAAAGAAAAGGAAGCCCATATAACCACCATCGAAGCACTAGCAAGTACTCTTTCATATGTTGACTATGCTGATGTAGAGGACATTGAGACTGCTTATGAAATTTGGGAGAAGCTTAACACTGTATGGAGGAGACAAGCACGTCAAAAAGGCAAAAGTTGTCTAAGAGGAAAATACAACGACGTGAGGATGTAGAAAGGAGAAAACATTGGGCAATATAGCAAGAGAATAAAAGCCATTTTGATTGGCATAAGAGTTGTTGGAGGCAGATTAGAAGAGGATGATGTAGTGAGAAAAATACTAAGGACTCTACAACCTCAGTTACAATAAGGGGCTCATCCTTTCAGGAACTAAGAACACTAGAGAAAGGTGAGGCATCTCTTGATGCCTTGATAGGAAAGTTGACTGCATGCAAGTTGAGCAACTTTGACAACAGTCAACCCAAGGGTGAAGCTGCATTCAAAGCTTCAATTGCACTTGTTGCACCCAAGAAAGGAAAAGTAGTGGAAAGCACTTCTAAAAACAAAAGAGATCTTGAAAGTCTCTTCGCTGAGGAAGTTGAGCAAGAAGAGTTGGAGGCTTTGTTCGCAAAAAGACTACCAAGAGGTAAAGGGAAGTACAAGGTAAACTTCCTTTCAAGTGTTTTGACTGCAGCAATATAGGTCACATAGCTGCTAGATGTCCCATGCCCATCAAGAAAAGAGATGGACAAACTTCAAACGAAAAGAGAAGCAGCATTGCTACATTGTTGAAGGTGTGACTGATGAGGAGTTAACCTACTCTGATGAAGACAAGATAGCATTTGTTGTTGCAAAGGAAAAATGGGTCGAGAGAGCTCTAATATCAAGCATCAGCCACAACAAAAACTAGATCATAAAAAGTGGTTGTTCTCATCACAAAACTGGTGATCGAAGCAAGTTCCACGAAGTGTAAAGTATGATAGAGGAATGGTAAGATTTGGCAATGGTTCATCATGCACAAATAAGTAAGGGTACCATATCCCTGAATGACTCAATTGATTGTGAAGATGTCTATCTAGTGGAAGGTCGAAAATAAATCCTGTTGAGTGTAGCTCAACTAAGAAATAAAGGTTATAGGTTTGAGTTTAAGAAAGGGTCTTGCAGGATTCTTGACAAGACAAGTAAACTACAAGCTACTGGTGAGCAAAGCAAAGGTAATCTATTTTATCTCAATACTTTTGTAATTGCTTGATAGCTCAGTTTGATAATAGCAGGTTGTTTCGTAAAAGGTTATGCCATGTAAATTTTGAAAGCATTATTAAGGTAGTATTATTAAAGTTAGTGCACTCTGACCTGTGCGATCCTATGAGGGCTAAGAGTGTATCTGGTGATAGATATTTCATGATGTTCATAGACTAGCATTTGCACCAAAAGGATGTGCAATAGTTAGGCCGATAGAGAGATATATAACTAACATTCCATTTTGTAGAATATATTTCATTTACCTTTTTATGTTAGTGTAAACTATTTGACTGATACATGGAAGGGATGACTGATTGGTTATAAATTCCCGAAAGAAGAACATTCAATGCAACTACTGCCACAAGTTTGGACACATGAAGGTTGAATGTCAAAAACACTTAGCTGCACAATCTAAGCAATCAAGTTCGCAGCCCAAAGTGAACAATGCAAAGCACACTGAGCATACAAAGTCTACCTTTTACACCTTCATAGCTTAAAGGCCTGCAGATCATGTCAAGTCATCTGCCTGGTACATTGATTCAGGTGCCTCTCGTCATTTCACTCACCGCAAAGACTAGTTTACTGACTCCCAGCCTTATTCAGATGTTATTTTTGGTGGCGGAGAAAAGTACACGATTGTTAGCAAAGGCAACATTCAGATTCAATCTGTTGGGAGGAATCTCATTTTCCTCGATGTGTACTACGTTCCAAGGATGGAACTAAATCTACTCTCAGTCAGTCAGTTGTTGCGACATTCTCCACACTTGGATGTCACCTTCAGTTCACATCAGTGCACCATCACTGATCAAGCGACTCAGTCTACTGTTGTAGTGGGTCTTGAGGATCATGGTCTTTTCAAACTTACTAATTCTGGTGATTCTCAGGACTTA
The DNA here is from genome assembly GCA_028749045.1 of Cupressus sempervirens. Lineage (NCBI taxonomy): Eukaryota > Viridiplantae > Streptophyta > Pinopsida > Cupressales > Cupressaceae > Cupressus > Cupressus sempervirens. The sequence continues at coordinate 264,410,004 of CM053793.1, forward strand.
GCTATGGCTACTTGGCGGTCTTCTGTTAGCACACTTTGGCATCAATGATATGGGCACTTAAATGTGCATTTTCTCTCACAGCTTGCTCGAGATGAGCTTGTTCTTGGATTGCCAGAGATTCAGACTCAACAACTTGGAGATTGTGATGCATGCTAGGCTAGGAAGCAACATCACACACCTTTCACTAGTGGCGATTCATGGCGTGCTTCTCGGGTACTTCAGCTTGTTCATGCCGACATCTGCATCTCTATGGCCACTCCTTCTGTTCTTGGGTCTAGGTATTTTCTGTTGTTTGTTGATGATTTCAGTACAAAAATGTGGGTGTATTTCTTTAAAAAGAAATCAAATGCATCTCCTGTATTTCAGGAGTTTTAAACATTTAGTTCAAAAAGAGTTTAGGAAATCTATTATTACTCTTAGATTAAACAATGAAGGGGAATTTTGTTCTAATGTTTTCTCTAGCTTCTTGGATACACATGGCATCAAACACAAGTTAACCACACCCCACACGCCACAACAAAACAGTGTAGTTGAATGTCGGAACCGAACAATCACCGAGATGGCTCGATCCATGCTCGAACACATACATGTTCCGAAGAAGTTTTGGGCAGAAGTAGTTAACACTGCAGTTTATCTGTCGAACCCGTCACCCACAGTGGCAATCAAAGGTAAAACTCCAAAAGAGGCCTAGTCAAGTCGCAAGCCCAGAATCAATCACCTGAAGGTTTTTGGTTCCCTTGCTTTTGTTTAGATCTCTGATGCGTCATGCACCAAGTTCGATGCCAAGAGTCTAAAACTCAAGCTTGCTGGATACAACAGTCGTCATAAAGCCTACCACCTAATTGATGTTGAGACATCTCGTCTCATCTACAGTCATGATGTAGTCTTTGATGAGCAACAAGGACCTTTCAAACCTGTTTCTCTTGTTCCTAATTTAGCATACTAGCCTATGAAGGCTCATGATTTGGGAGTTCGGCTTCCACTAGGTCCACCTAATGGGAGGCCTCCAGTAGCTCCTGCAACTCCAATTACACCAGTGATCCCAGTACAAACACCTCCAACTTCTCGTGCAGGATCACCTCGATTTGTAGATGCTTCACCTGAGTTTGATCCAAATTCTTCTGATGAGGACCCTGATCACCAAGCATCTCCTGATACTAATGTTGGTCGTTCTCCTCTCCGACCTAAGTGGTGGGCTAAGACACGTGTTGATCTTCATGATGATGAGCTCAATGATAGGAGAACTGCTTGGAAAAAGAGCAAACCTATAGAGTTTGTTAACTTTGCTCTCATGGCCAACATTCGCAGTGTGTTTGAACCTCAAACGTATTTCAAGGCTATAAGAATTCTAGAGTGGGAATACGCCATGACATCTAAACACCAAAGCCTGCTAAAGAACAACACATGGGTCCTTTCTGATCTTCCACCAGGGAAGAAACCCACTGGCTGCAAATGGGTTTACAAAATCAAATACAAATCAGATGGTACTTTGGATAAGTACAAAGCTCATTTAGTTGCAAAGGGCTTTTCTCAGTGTCAAGGCATTGATTATGAGGACACATTTGCTCCTACTACAAAGATGAGCACCATCAAATTAGTCCTAGCCATGGCAGCACAATTTGGATGGAAGGTCCATTAGATGGACGTAAAGAGTGCTTTCCTAAATGGTGATCTCCATGAAGAGGTCTACATGACGTAGCCTCCTAGTTTCAAGGTTGCTAGTAAAGACCATCAGGTTCTCAGATTGGTAAAAGCTCTCTATGGCTTGAAGCGGGCCCTCGGGCATGGTACATAAAAATTGATAAGTACCTCAGTGATCAAGGCTTCACAAGGAGTTCTTCAAACTCAAATCTGTACATCAAGACTACTGACAGTGACATCATCCTTCTGGTTATTTATGTAAATGATTTGATCATCACTAGTAGTTCAGCATCTTTGATTCAGGAAATCAAACAAAATCTATGCCAATATTTTGATATGACTTGCCTTGGGCTCATGCATTATTGCCTAGGTGTTGAGGTTTGGCAACAATCTTCTGGTATATTCATCTCTCAGTCTAAATATGCCATGGCTTTGTTGGACAAACTTCGTATACAGGATTGCAAGCCTACATCTACACCTATGGAGAAAGGTCTCAAGTTATCTGCAAAGTTTGATTCTCCTACCGTTGATGATAACTACATACATGTAACTAGTAGGCAACCTCATCTACCTCTCTGCTACCAAGTCTGATATCAGCTTCGCAATCAGCTATATCTCATGTTTTATGACAGCTCCTAAGGCTGATCATTGGATGGCAGCAAAGCGTGTGCTTCGTTATGTGAAGGGCACTTCCAATTATCGACTTTTGTACTCTAAAAGTTCTAATACTAAACTCAGTGTTCACAAATTCAGATTGGGCGAGCTCTGTTGATGATAAAAAGTAAACTTCTGGATATGTCTTCAGTTTGGGATCCGGTGCAGTCACATGGACCAGTAAGAAGCAGCAAGCAGTTTCTCTCTCCTCTACAGAGGTCGAATATAGAGGGATTGTCAAGGCAGGATGTGAAGTTGTTTGGCTTCGTCAAATGCTTGGGGATATGTAGATGTCACCAGCAGGACCGACTACTATATTTGTTGATAACGAAGGCATTATCAAGTTAGCCCGAAATCCAGTCTTCCATGAACGAACCAAGCATGTGATGTTTACAGTCACACATAGGCCAGCTAGTTGAAGACAGGACAATAGACTTGCAGTATGTTCCTACCACAAATCAGACTAGAGACATTCTCACAAAGCCTCTTGGTCTTGATAAGTTTGTCAAATTCAGAGGACAGCTTGGTGTTCTAGATAGATTAACCATTAAGGGAGGGTATTACAATAATAGATAATCATCTATTATTAGTTAATGGTAATCCATTATAAATATCTAGTTAGCTTTAGTTCGCTGTAGCTTTTTTAGCTTTCTCAGCTACAATAGAATGTTTCTATCTTTTACAATTGTTTCCTAAGGAAACATCATTTTATTCTTTTGTATATAGTGAACTTTTGGTCTCTATTAATGATAGGCAAGTATTTACCAATTCCTTCATGATAATAATTGCATAGTTTAATTTTAACAACTTATAATACGACCCTTTGACATGTTCATTTCAAAAATAATAACTCATAGATATATCATTATAAATTTTATAATAAGAAATAGGTTTATTTAAGTCATTTTATGATATTCAATTTACTTCAAAATAGATGTCAAAAATTCTTAATTAAGATGTCATTTAGTAAATAGACAATGTCATTTTCATTATAAGTATATTATGTCAATCCATTTCATTATTTTTGAAAAGTAAAGAACAATGTATTTTCTTAATATTTTTTCTTAAATCTTTGATGTTTTTTCAAACTATATTTTTCAATATACTATTCAACATATATATCTTACTAATAAATATATGCACAATCTATTCCCAAGAATAATTTATGCACAATCTATTCCCAAGAATTACAAATTATACATTTCAAAGTTTTCATTAAGTTATTTTGTGTCTCATTTCTTTGAAATAGTTGAAAAGAATATCATAAACATCTTATTTTCGAAAGTATTTCTAACAAAATAAATAACAAAAAATTATTTGTTGAAGATCTTTTTTCAAATCACCAAAAATAAATAAATCATAAATTAAAAAGGTATACCAAAGAAACATTTATTTATATATTTAATTTGTTAATTAATTTTTACAATAATATTTTATTTTTATCAAAATAAATTTATAATATAAACTCCATCTTTGTTATAAAGAAGATCATTGAAATGTTAACTAAACTCTAAGAAACGTTTCTTTAAAAAAATTTAAAAAATAGAATTTAAATAATATTGATTCTAAATTGTATCCATTAAATCAACAACCTTTTTTTCAATTATTAAATTATTAAGAAAATATATAATATAAATAGTTGAATTATATACAATATAATATAGACATATATAAGAAATGAGATTCTTGATAAAAATTAAATTAAATTTGACATGTAAAATTTTACAATGTAATAAATTATAGATTTGAAGAAATACAATAAAAGAATAAATTTTGCTAAGCGGATAATTATTTTTTGTCAACAATCCATCAGATTTGTGTTGCATCAGCACAGTCCAAAAAGTAAAAATATTAAATCGGAATTGATGTGTCTTCACAACCTATGTGTCTTTCCAAACATAACAAAATGACATGGATTTTGCAGATTAGTGGAAGACCCCAAAAACCTTCCTCGGATGAGAAACCCATGAACCACCGAAAAACTCAGTCAGATTTTGTTCTGACAATCGAATGACTTTTCCTGGGTAAGACATCTTATTTTACAATCAAACTCTTCCATATAATACCCTATCGGCTAATGATTTATCTAGGATGATGTGGACTGTTTATTTGAAGGAAAGTCAAAAGCCTTTCACATGTTCAAAGCCTTTAATGCCAAAGTAGAAAGGGAGATAGGTAAGGCATTGAAGTGCCTGAGACCAAACTAGGGAGGTGAGTTCGCCTCACAAGAATTTGAGAGCTATTGCGAGGAACATAGAATCAAAAGGCAGATGTCAGCTCCCATAAGACTGCAGCAAAATAGTTTTGCAAAAAGAAGGAACTGAACAATCATAGATTGCACCAAAACATTAATGATCTGAAACAATGTTGCACAAGTCTATTGGAAAGAAGTCGTGAGCACAACTATGAACACCTTGAATAGGGTACAAGTGAAGAAAGGCACACAAAATGCAACATATGAGCTATGGTTTGGACACTCAACCTCAATGAGTTACTTCAAATTGTTTGGAAGCAAGTGCTAAATAAAGAGAGATGAGTACCAAGGGAAGTTTGAGCCAAAAAGTGATGGTGTCATTTTGGGATACTCTACAAAGTGCAAATCCTTATTGGTGTTTGTAAAACTCGAACAAATAAGATTGTGGACTCTGTTAATGTAAAGGTAGATGAGTTCTCTGAGAAGAATGAAGAAGAAAGCAAGAAAGAATCAGAACATTATAAGCAATTTGCATACTCACCATTGACTGATTAGAGGCAATACAAGAGCAAGCGTCAGCACAGGCAAAAGCAGTTCACCCTGAAGAACAAGCAATTGAAGCCCCGGGAGAGGAAACAGTGCTAGCAAAATATGTAAGAAGGCACCACTTAGCATATCAGATCATTGGAGACAAGAATGGTGTTGTGATGAGGAAAAGAAAAGTGAGAAAGACAATATGCCTGCTCTCACATGCTTCACCCAAAGCCACAAGGGAAGCCTTAAAGGATGACGACTGGAGAAAGGCCATGGAGGAAGAGATTGACCGGATAGGTAAAAGAAAAACACGGACCTTGGTCGCCCGATCAAGGGATAAAAATGTCATTGGCACAAAGTGGATATTTAGGAACCAGATGAATAAGGACGGAGAAGTAAAAACAGACAAGGCCAAACTTGTTTGCAAAGGGTATGCACGAGAGGAAGGAATATACTATGGATGAACCTTTACACCAATGGCAACATTGGAAGGAGTCGGGATACTCCTAGCCTTCATGGCCTATAAGAAATTTAAAGTGTAAAGTGTACCAAATGGATGTGAAATCCGCATTCTTGAATGGAGTAAAGAGGAAGAAGTGTACTACATACAGAAACCATAAGGGTTTGAGACTGAAGAAGGCAAGAACAAAGTATGCAGACTAAAGAAAGCCCTATATGGACTGAAATAGGCACCAAGAGCTTGGTATGAGAGATTGCATTCATACTTAATCAAGATTGCATTTGTGAGAATGAGTGACAATAGCAACATCTACCTGAAGAAGGAGATAGGGGTTGGGCTACTAATTGTAGAAATATCCATGGACGACATCATCTTTGGAGGAGAGGACAAGATGAGCACAGAGTTTGCAGAAGCAATGAAGAAGGAATTTGAAATGTCCATGATCGATGAGATCAAGTTCTTCATTGAGTTACAAGTGTCCCGACTGAAGGGAGGAATCTTCGTAGGACAGACAAAGTATGTGAGGGAGATTATGAAGACATTCAGTCTGGAGGAGGCCAAACTAATGGGCACCCCAATGGTGACCGGTTGTAAATTATCAAAGGAAGATGAGACCCCGGAGGTAAATGAAGCTATTTACCAATCTATGATTGGTAAACTTCAGCATGTAGTACATGGTAGACCAGACATTGCACAAGTTGTTGGGATAGTGACTAGATTCTCAACCAATCCAAAGGAATCACGCTTAGTTGTTGTGAAAAGAATCTTCAAATGCCTTAAGGGTACAAAAGAGTATGGTCTATGGTATCCCCACATGAGTAAATTTGAGCTTAGTGTTTTCATCAATACAGACTAGGCAGGGAACATAGATGACAGAAAGAGCATGACTGGAGGTGCATTCTTTCTTGGAGGAAGTTTAGTAGCTTGGACCAATAAGAAGCAGAACTGCATATCTCAATCAAAAGCAGAAGTAGAGTATGTCGTAGCAGCAATGAACTACACTCGGGTTGTTTGATTTAAACAACTACTTGAACAAATTCAAGAGAAAGTAAAAGAAACGATGGTTATCAATTGTGATAACACAAGTGTGATAAACATTTCAAAGAACTCGGTTATACAATCTACAACAAAGCACATATCCATCAAATATTATTTTCTCAGGGAGCAAGTACAAGAGAAAGAGTTAAGGTTGAAATCTGCACCAACCAAAGAACAATTAGCAAACATATTCACAAAACCTCTTCAAACGGACAACTTTGAGTATGTAGGGGTGTTACCCCTATCAAGCCTGAAGTAGAATAAAGGTTCAAGCATCAATCCATGATCCTCGATGACCAACCATAAAGTGGATTGATGAAAAAGTTGGGGCTAATCCATAGGGGGAGCAATCATTAAGACAAAATATGCACCTTTGGCATTGTTGTCAAAGGGGTAGAAGTAAGCAAGGCAAAAAGAGGAAGAAGACAGTGAAGGGGAGAAGTTAAGCAAGTGATGCCTAACAAGAAGGGAGTGACACTGCAGGAGAAGTAGAAGAGGAACCTGAGTGAAGCAAGGGGAGTAGTAAGAGGGCACGACAAAAAAAGGTAGAACAAGTCAAAAAGCATATAGACAAGCAATGCAAAAATGGCAAGCAACAAACTTGCAACAAGTAGCATCATCCCAGGACGAGATGTGGATCAAGAATAGAATAAGGTAAAGTCATGAATCTATTTGTTAAGAATTAAGTAGTCAACCACAAAGATGACAAAGGACAATTATCAACATACAAGTGTTATCATCAGTGCTAAGGGGGAGATTGTTGGCATAATTGTCAAAAAGACTAAGGAACAAGATCGGAGGAGCTTATTGGTGTGGTCAGTTCTGAGTTGGTTGTCATTGATGTCAAAGACTAAGACATAGTATCAACTGGTACAAGGTTGTGACCAATGATGTAGTGTGTGCACATGAGTGCATCTCCTGTCCACAAGTGACTGAAGATACGACAAGAATATGACAAGTGAAGGAAATAATAAGGACATTCACTTACACAAAGTGGGCTATGTAAGCACAACTTGCAAGATGTCAAGGAAGCACAAGGATAAAGAGACTGGTGGTCACGAAGACAAGTTTGAGGCAAGGCAACTGGATGAAGTACAGAAGAAAGATACACGTGATTGACATGTCATGAAGCAGGTGGATCACGCCTAACATCCCAACTAATGAAGTTGGTACAATCACATCAAGGGGAGACAAAAGAATTTGTATTTGAATTATTTCCAACGGACAAGCTATCGAAGTCACAGAACATCTGTGACTTATGTTTGTACAAGGTACATTTGACAAGAACGACACACAACAATGACATGAGCACATGCTAAACATAGGCTGATGAATTCAAATTTTGAATTCTCGAAGTATGGATTGTAGTTGAGTGATCAAGGATCATATAAAAGGATATTATTTCAAAGAAGGTTAGATTGCAAATTCATCAGAATAATGCCAAAGAGCTTAACTAAGTGCAATCTCGAGGAAAAGGAGACAAGGAATAGAGAAGAGCAAGATGTGAAGGTGAAGTGTGTTGACAAGAGCCAATGTGCCAAATAACATAGTGACGACATGTGTTGTAGCCCACGGAACCGAGCACATTAGCGATCATGTATGAGTTGCAGAGTCGAGAGAGAACAAAGCAAGTTGCAAATAGGTCCAAGGAGTATCAAAGTGATCTACATCAAGCAAAGTGAAGTAGCTATTATGTTTAGATCAATCTCTCTGTTGTTTTCTAATCACTACAACAGCAAATCCTATTGAGGGTGAGCTTTAACAAGTTCCTTGTATCAAATCCCCTAACACGGTGACACATCATTTTGTGTTCTAAGTCCTTTAACCATGCTACCCTTAACCAAGCAACTCATGTAAGTATTTACTAAATCCCTTAACTAAGTGACACTTGACAGTGTCTTTGTAATCTTCTAGCAGAGATAAGCTCTTAACCAAGAAGGTTATGAGGATCGTCTCACACACCATGATTTTCACCCTAATTGAAATTCCACGAGATAAATCTTTGTGTTATGTGATGCTAGATCAATCTCTCTGTTGTTTTCTAATCACTACAACAGAAAATCTTGTCGAGGGTGAACTTTAACAAGTTCTTCGTATCAAATCCCCAAACAGGGTGACACATTATTTTGTGTTCTAAGTCCTTAACCATGCTACTCTTAACTGGGCAAGACTCTTGTAGGTCTTTACTAAATCTCTTTACCAAGTGACACTTGACAGTGCCTTTGTAATCTTCTAGTAGAGATAAGCTCTTAATCAGGCACACTTTAGAAGAGTGCAAGTTTTATGCGGATCCTCTCACACACCATGGTTTTCACCCTAGTTGGGTTCCACAAGGTAAATATGTGCGTTATGTGGTGCTACTTGTGTATTAATAGTTTTTGCTTACTCCTAATTGGTTAAGTTATAGTTTCCCATTTCAGTAAACTGGGGTGAAGTAAGGTTGAAAGAAGTTTTGAAGTTTTTGCAATGTACTAATTCACTCGCTCCCACCCACCCTAACACAAAAACACATCATTTTGTGTTCTAAGTCCTTTAACCATGCTACCCTTAACCAAGCAACTCTTGTAGGTCTTTACTAAATCCCATAACCGGCTATCCTTAACTAGGCAACTCTTGTAGGTCTTTACTAAATCCTTTAACCAGGTGACACTCAACAGTGTGTTCGCAATCTTTTAACAGAGATAAGCTCTTAACCAGGCGCACTTTAGGACAGTGCAAGCTTTGTAGGGATCGTCTCACACACCATGGTTTTCACCCTAGTTGAGTTTCCACGAGATAAATCTTTGTGTTATGTGATGCTAGATCAATCTCTCTGTTGTTTTCTAATCACTACAACAGACAATCCTATCAAGGGTGAACTTTAACAAGTTCTTTGTATCAAATCCCCTAACAGGGTGACATATCATATTGTGTTCTAAGTCCTTTAACCATGTTACTCTTAACCGGACAAGAGGTCTTTACTAAATCCCTTAACCGAGTGACACTTGACAGTGCCTTTGTAATGTTCTAGCAGAGATAAGCTCTTCACAAGGCACACTTTGGAAGAGTGCATGTTCTGTGAGGATCCTCTCACACAGCATGGTTTTCACCCTAGTTGGGTTCCACAAGGTAAATATATGTGTTATGCTACTTGTGTATTAATAGTTTTTGCTTAATCCTAACCAATTAAGTTGTAGTTTCCCATTTCAGCAGACCGGTATGAAGTAAGGTTGAAAGAAGTTTTGAAGTTTTTGCAATGTACTGATTCACCCGCTCCCACATAAATAAGAACTCTACGTGGCTCATCAACATTTTCCCAAAACCAATGTCAGATATTTCTTATCAACACTACAATCAAAATTAAATTCATATACACTTGAACATGCATACATATTCCTCCCAGTCGAGAAAAGAACGATATTTTCTCAAAGTCTAGCCAGTGAGACCAACATACCTGAAACACTGGAGAATAGAAATGAGTAAATTGGATCGTCATTTCTAGTTCACCACTAAAGAATGTCCATAATAGAAGTAGAGGTCCACAAATCAACCCTGAAAACAAGAATAGACTATTAAAACGGGATAGAATAAGTTTCTCCTGAACATATAAAAAACCGTTTAGGTCCCTTTTATGATACAAATAAGCATTTTCTCACACTTGTAGAAGCCATTAATACTAAGAAGCATTAATCTTTTGGCTTCTTAAAGAAAATAATCAGCAGACTTGCTTTACCATTACACCACATTAGGCCAAAGCTGTTGAGTCCACTAGATTTCCCTGTATAGCATCACAGAGTTTATAATTTATGTTACTAACTTGAACAACAGAACTCTTGAAGCACTGTCAGCACAAAATGAATAAACAGAAACAAACTCAAGGAATTTTTGAGGCATAAGATACTACCAATGCGGGCTATGGTGATTAGGTATATTGCTGTAGTTATGTTGGAAATTATAACTATCATATAGCTGTAAAAATCAAAGGACAAGTCCCTAGCCCCAGCAACAAATGCTCCCAGCAAAATCAAGCCCACACTGATGAAAACCTTGGTATAAGCCACAAGGAAAGTGATCAATTAATTCCTGGAATTAGCTATAAATGAATATATTTAAAAACAAAATGATTTCTTGGAAAGCCTTGACATAAATTATTAGATAGCACAGAAGCACAGAAACTATTATATACCTTCCAACTATAGGAGGAGAATGCTTCTGTGGTGAAAGAAAGTATTCCATGATCATTGTAAAGAACACAGTTGTCCGTCTCAGTGTTGTGTACATTGGCACATTAACCCCACGAATCGAGGCCATGCCAACAATCTGCTTGCAAGAAGATCAAAGCTTCAAACATCCAGTGAGAAGCAATTCGCCTAATACCTCAACTAACTGTATAGAAGAGGCAACTTTAACAACAGTTACTAAAAAATTTGAAGATTTGCAGTTCTTTACCATGTATAGTAAATAGGCAATTGAAAGAGGAGATGTGCGCCAAAAAGTTTCTAGAGACAAAAACAACTTAGAAGATGTGTCCGTAATAGTATTTCTTCCTTCAACTGTCCTGAAGGAAATTATATTCCACGACCTCATCACATATAAAAATATAGTTGAAGAGATCATCTGCAGATATATACAATACCAATTCTCGGTTAAAGATGCAATGACAAAGAGTCCAAAATTCTATTGAAGAAAATGGTGAAAGCTAATGTAGCGTGATTAATTAATTAGCAATTGTTTTAACAGATAACCAAGTTCGGCTTTGTAAAAGGACTAAACTAAATGTTATCTATGATTCCTGCAAATTACATATCAAATCTATAAAGCTTCGTAAGTGACTTATTGCAAATCATAAAAGCTTAAGCATATTATATAATATTTTGGTGAAAAGCATTACTGAAATGAAATGCAAACATTCAACAAAATATTGAGGAAAAAACTATCAGTGAACATGACAAGAAAAATCCATGCTGTCTAGGCATAATCATATATTCCTCTCAAATAATAAACAGGCAATAAAAAACATTGGTTTGATTGTCAAGACTCAAGCCAAAACAAGACTTCCCAAAACTGGCTATTGTTGTTTTTTTATAGAAATGAATAAACTCAAACAGAAGATCTCAATAAACTACACCATTCTTTACATTGAATGATTAACACAACATTTACAAAGTAAACTTTGTGAAACTTTCTCGAGGGATTTAAATCTTTCGCTACAACATGGATTTTATGTGAGCTGATGTCATGCCCACTGTAATCAACTATGTCATCACATTTTGCAAGGATCATATTAAAGATTACAACAAGGAGATATTTGATAAATGTAAGTTCACTTGAATTTCAGAAACAGCAATTATTCACTTGCAGGATTAATTCACTAGATTGCAAAAACGGGATTTACCTGAAGCAATGTGATGACATTAGCAGAAGGAAAGTTGTATGACGATAGAACTGCTTTGTTAAACATCACCAGCATTACTGCAAAGCCACGGAAATCGGTAAGTTCCTCCAAGAGACCCATAAGATATGTTCAACAACTTAACACCCAAAAGAAATAAGACTAGGCATAAACAATTTTTCTTCAAGTTTCCTGTTTATGATATGAGCTCACAAACACATAAAAAATTAAAAGAAAATACCACCAAAATTTATCTGCCATATACTCTCAATTAAAGAGATTAAATAGATTATAGAAGGTAAGTTTATTGCTAACAGGAAAAGTCCAAGCACTTAATGAGAATTCTGCATTCAAACACAAAGAAATTATGGACTCAGATAGATTAGATATCAGTTGCAAATTAAAAAGATTCTACTGAACCAAGTCACACGTAGTGAGGAAATTATTGCAACATATAGTGATGAGTTATGCACTGAACTTTTATAAGCCTAAAATTGCAACATTTTGAGATATATATCCTGTCCCACAAGACAAGATGATACAAGACCATCCGGGTACAAGTACAATCTTTGCACACCCAAATTGTTAGCGGCTAATCTTTTCACCCTTCCCTTTAGTTTGTGTGCATGTCACTTTAGTTGATCATATCAGCTTGCCTTCTTACAGATGCTCTTATCTGTTTCAATTCATCTGTAACAGTGCTTCAAATCATTATCATGTTTTTGAAAACTCAAACCAAGAGGACAGTCCTTGTATATGGGCTTCTACAACAAAGGCAACAGGAGCTCTTTGAAAAACTCAAGGCTGTATATCATGCTCCAGGCTGAATGCATGTATCACTAAATGCTTGGTGTTGGTGATGGCCGCGACATTGTGTTGTATCTTAAAAGCTGAATTATATATTGGCTGCAAGATGATGCGTCATTATTGCCTATGTGAAACTGAATACAAATTAAATCTAAAAGATACATAATGAGCAATAAAAAAACACCACCTATAGCTTTGTATTCCGAAAGGACTTTTATGTCTTTTTCCAACATGGTGCCACGGGTCAAGCAGTTACAAACAATTACTGTTGCCTACGATGCGGTCAACTTGCAGGATCTTCCCCTTGATTTGTTGCAGAATTACTTATATGACACCCGGCCAAGACCTTTCACTTTCCCGTCTACTCATGGCATTTGAGCTAGCTCAGAGAGAGAATGTTCAACAGTTCATCAAAAACTTTCTTGATGTTTTCTTTTCATCTTGTGAGTTCAACATTCTTTCTTGATCATTTTAATTTATAACAACCACCATTCTTCTCTTCTTGAGGCCACATGTGTAATATTGGTTGGCAGGTGAAAGGATTTGCAGAGACCAAAAAGTGTTCTCCAGCCGTGTCTATACAGGCAAGATGATCTCTATGCTTCAAACAAAAAAAAGCAAGAGGAAAAATAAACTCAAAAGGAGAGAGAAGAGAGGTTGAAAAGAAAAGAGCAGAGATGAACAAATGAAAATAGAACAGGGGTATATAGAATGAGGTAACAGAGACAGCTAGTGGCAAAAGGTATGTAATGGACTTGGCTAGAAAGAAGAGGAACTAGTAAAAAATGATACGTAGGGAGATTATGTTTAAAAAATACAAGTGGTATAAAAGAGGGCTCACTACAGAAGCTTCCAAGCAGTTCTTAAGCACTATACAATTTCTTAAGCACATTGTGTTGGGCTCAAAAAAAATATTGTCATTCAGTTATTGCTTCCATAATGCATGTGTATAATTTGATTCAGTATTGTACTAAAAACTTACGTTATTTTAAATAGACCCTCCCAAAATACTAGCTGCCTCAAGTGGTATCAAAGCAGGATTCTTGGTGGGTTGCATCAGGAAGAGGCTGTGGGTAATTTGTTATTGTGAATGAAAAGTCCTATAAGTACAGCGAGCTTGAGGAGGAGGTATGACACATAAGAGGAAGGCAGAGAGCGCCTAAGGCTGCTGATATAGCAAAGATGCTGAGAAGAATAGCTAGATTAGATGCAATGAAGAAAACACAGAGAAAAGAAATGCATGCAGACAACATAAGTAAAGATGAGTTGGAAGCAAAAGAATAACAATTGGAAGTAGAAGACTTAGTGAATGTACTGAAAGGTGGATTTTTGAGAGCTATAACAAAGAAAACCAAAATCATATACTACCTTCTTTAGTCAAAGTTTAGTCTCAAGAGAATTTATAAATTGGGTTTCAAAGATCTAATCTAGAAAGGATGCAATGAAAGTAAAATTTGCATAAACAAAGTTAAATGGTCATATATCAATGTCATGGAATAATGTACAAACGAATAAAATCAAATCCTAGGATCAGATGATTGCAAACTCATATAAAAGAATTTTACATCAGCATTTGAGTTGACCATATAGAGGATGACAAAGAAAATATCTCAAGATATGTGTTGGTGTGTGTTTTGTAACACTCACCAACACAAAATAAAATACCAAGTGCTACATGATTCCCGTAGTTACACCGCCTTGCGGTATAGGGGGACAGTGGAACGGGGGGACAAGTTTCTGGGACAAGGGGATTGAGGAGCCTTAATTTGGGGACGGCATGGGGATGATGGCGGGGAACAGGGGGTGTTGTAAATACTATACATATGGTACTTAAAATGCTAATTATGTAAATATGTATTGGAATATAAGATATAAAGATATATAAGTAAATACTTGAACATTGCATTGAATTAGAACATTGATCATAAATAGTCAAATCAGCAAATAGTCAACATTGAGACATCCCCCATTCTCAACGGAGGTGGTGGAATTTGGTGGCACTGCTGGGGACAAGGGGAGGGAGTCCCCAAGTTCTCGGTGAATCCATGTCTCCGAGACATAGGGCAAAAAGGGGGGTGACGCGTCTCCATGTTACTAAGGCTATACCCTCTCTTGAACAAAGAAACCTCAATTCTAAACAATGTAACTATATGGGATCAAATAAGACAACCCCCAAGTTTACACTGCGAACTAGCAACTTTGTGTTATATAGGATTCAAAGGATTGATGCAATATTGTTTGTTACACACAAAGAGACTTATGCTATTCTTTTTAGATTTATCAACTCTTTGCCCTCAAAGTGGTTGGAACTTGAATTAAACTAACTAGATCTTCAAATAAACGATAAGAGGAAAGGGTTTAGTGAATCTAAGCTAACACCTAAGGATAATGATAACAATGGATGATGCTTGGATATTAGAATTCCTTACACCAAGCTTTCAATAGCCATGAGGAAACAGCTACATAAAACTAGATGCAACCTCCAAAGATAGCAAAGGATTTTCATATTGTAAGCATTCATACAAATACCCAATACTAATGCAATCCCGATGAACATTCACAATCGAACTTGCACTTAATGGGTTCAAACCAATGATACACTACAATTTGCAATCAAAAAACTAAAAATGGTATGAACCAAGGAATTCACCACGAATTGTCACAGTTCTCCAATAAAACCAATGAACTTCAACTAAATTTTTCAAAGTAAAAACCACGCAAGACATTGAAACAACCCACAAAGATCTAGCATATCTTCAATAAATATTGTATATTGACGTCAACATTGTCTTAGCAACAATCTTTAATCTCCTCCTACTGCCACTATTGCTCCTAATACTTTGTCTATTGATTTACCAATGACAAGGTGGGGCCTTTTATAGACCTCTCAATTACAAATGAAGGGTCCAGACTGATTTGAAATCAATAAACAAGATAATTCAGTAGAAACCTTGATTGTGTTGGCAGTGGATCGTTATCCCTCGCTGGGTTCGTGACATGGTTTAATAGCCTCTCATGTCTTCTACAAGTCTAGTGGCTGTATCAGGTATTGACAGGTCATACTTTTTGTGCAAAGGCAACCCAAGTTGTTAACAATTGGCATCAAAGTTTGGTCACAAGTTGCAAGCCATAGCCAGTAACGGTAGGAGGGGGATTGTTGGCAATGGGTCGATGTCCCTTGCTAGACTCGTGACATGGTTTAATAGCCTCCTATGTTTCTTATAAGTCTAGAGGTTGTATCGGCTATTAACAAGTCAATCTTTTGGGGAAACAACAACCCTAGCAGTTAACATATTTGGCAGTTACAACTACCACCAACAAACATTTAATATCATCTGAGGAGATTACAAATCTTTAAGTACATATCCCTTCAAGGATGAACTAATGAGAAAATTGATTGTAGTAATACATTAAATGCCTTCTAAATGTCCACTTATGAATGAGTTGCCTTGGATTAACTTGAAAATGTCCAGTTGAACTTCTTCTATTGGTTGGAAATGATTGAATGCCACCTCAATTGGTAAAATTCTCAAAGTATTTCTCCTTTCTTTATCTTTGATTCAACTCTAATTCATAATCATTAAGAATTCTTTGCATCTCTAGCAAATATCTCTTGATACTCAACATTATAAAACTTATCTTCTTGTGAATGATGATGATTGATATTCCCAAATTACTTCATTTTAATAGATGTCTTACATAGTAGTTCTTCAATGATTTCTCCTCATGGATTTCTTGTATCTTGAAACTTCTTGTAATTCCAAAACCACCCTCATATGGATTCTTGGGCTTCCTTCACAATGATCTCATATTTCCAAAGGAAATTGAAGATCCATGATAATCCATTAGCCTATTCCTAAGTCCCAATAGGCTAAGGGTTTGGGTTAAGGGCTCTGCATCCTAGTTGAGTTCATGCAAGAGATTCTAGAGCTTTTTGACAAACAGGGAGCAATTTCACAAACTATTTATAGGAAGTCAATGGGCCACCAGTTGTTCAATGGTACAAAGTTTCTATTTATATCTTTGGTGAGTGAAAAAGTTTCAACCAAATATTTTATTCATGGCTTTATTAAACTTTTCAAATGTTCTTTTTTAAGCCTCTTGGAAGACGACCACATGTCCTAGTCAGACAACATTTTTTTTAAAAGGGGGCCTATGTATTTCATAGAAATGAGGCTAATATTATGCATAGTAACACAGGGACGCATTCTCCCCTTTTTTGCCCCACGTCCCAGAGACAAGGATGCACCGAGGACTTGGGGACTCCATGGCACCACCAGATTTCTACCTTCGCCAAGGATGAGGGATCTTTCTGGTGTTGACTATTTGTTGATTTGACTATTTATGTTCAATATTTGATGTTCCAATTCAATGCAATGTTCAAGTGTTTACTCTTTTACATCTTTCTATCTTCTATTGCAATAAATCTTTTCATAACTAGCATTTTAAGTACCATATGTATAGTATATACAACACCCCCTAGTCCCCTCGCCACCCCCCCTGCCGTACCCAAATTAAGGCCCCTCTGTACCCTCGTCCCAAAAACTTGTCCCCCTGTTCCCCAGGGTGGTGTAACTATGATATTATGTCTTTCTGAGTGGGAACCCAATGTTAAAGGTAAAAATGTCTTAAAGATGCAATTTAACAATCCAATGAGGGTGGATGCCTAGGAAGGGAAACATAAGGAGATAAACATAAATTAAAAGCGACCAAAAAGAGGCTGTGGTGTTTTAAAGCAAAAATGACTTTTATACTTGTGTTGCCCTAATCCTCTTCTTTCTTCTATAAAACGAAGAATTTCAGCTCTCATTTCATTTTCTTGTCTTTGACAACATAACAAAGTGCTGATGGAGTATTTCCAGTAAGGACAATTTGCTGGTTTGAGGACAAGAACCCTCAGCTGGGACACCGGTTTTCGTGGTGAAAGATCCACTCAAGCTGGTCATGGCTAGAAGAGCAGAGTGAAGTTTTTTGGTGTGTGTTTTGGGGTGTGAAGCTGAATATTTTCAGTATGTTGTGATGTGTGTTTTCAGTCAGCAATTTGGCATGCGTGGTTTTCGGTGTTGGTGATCGTTCTTCATTTTGGAGTTAAGGTATGTTTGGCTTCATTTCAGTGTGCTGGAGTTTATTAACAGATTTCTGGAAATGCTTATTCAAGGTGGATGAAGCACATTTTTTATCATAACTCTTAGAGAAATTTAAATCTGCTTCTGGGTATTGTTTAAATGAATTTCTTGCTGCTAGGCAATTGGGAAAGATATATCACATGAAGGTTTTTCTGAAGCGTTGATTTTTTCTAGCTCAAAATCAACCCTACAAAGTAGCACCCAGCTTGGTAGTGCTGAATCTGTTTTCTGAGCGTTGGAAAAGGGCTGGCATTGGAGTTTGACATCGCTGATTGCTAGTACAGATATCTGGAGTAAATTTGGAGCTGATGGACAGGCATAATATCCCTCAAAAAAACAGCCCTGTCATACTTGAACACCAAGCTAGTGCTGAATTTAATTTCTAAGTGTTATCTTTCATGCTTGGGGATCTATAGCAAGTCTGCAATACTTTAGAATCTGATTTAAATATTTTTGAATAAGTCTAATGATAATTGAATGAAGACTAGTTGTAATCAGCTCATTGCTTATTTATTGTGTTACAATTATATCATGCTTGTGTATATTCTCTGTTATGAATGAAAATCTGATTGCACAAAACAGAAAACTACTTTCCTTGGTTCCATAAACTTGCAAACATATTTCAAAGCGAAATCAGGGGTGTTCAGTGGACTTACGATCCAGCTTCACCTCATAAGATTCAACTATTTACATCAAAATCTAAGTGGAAATATTCCACTTTAGAAGACATACTTATGGATGAACTGTAGTGCCTCTAAAAACTCCATCATCACAAGGAGGTAATAGAGCAAGAAAACAAGTATACTTGATGTTAAATATTATTTGATGTAGCTAGAAACATAGGTTGCATTAAATGAAATACTACGATGTTAGATCATGTTTCCATTTACTATTGGATCATGTATGCATGATGGTGCTTTATGAAAATATCTGAGATGACTTATATCCAAGAATACTAGATTAATATGTTAGGATGAATAACACAGTAAGCATTGTGCCTTAAATTTAGTTGAGTGTTTTATGGGGATTTACATTGATATATGCTCTTATTGCTACAAATGATTATTTAAATCCTTTAGATTTAGATACCATGTTAATATATATATATATATATGCTGTGTACTGCCTCGCCACACCACACCTATGCATTTCGTCCTTGGTGTCGATACAAAGTGACATGGGAGTCATAGTCGCTTGTGAGATCTGCACAATGTCCCGCTCTCCTTCACTATTATTAAATGAGGCATTTTCATTGATGTTATATGTGTTTCGGCAGTTAATATATATTGAGGACAGCTACACTTGATGTTTGCATGTTTTAGTGAAACATGTACCAGGCACATTCACTGTCAGATGCAGGGATTGTGTGTGCCTATATCCCTGGCAGTGGATACAGGAGATAGTAGATTTGACCTTTCATATGCCAATGCTGTCCCTGTATGGACAGCATATTTGCAATTAATACATTATTCCCTCTGGTACGTGTTGGTAATTCCGGATTTATTATGGATTTGAGTTAGACCGGTGAGTGTGTCTGTACATTTAGAAGTTTCCGCAGTTGTCTCAGATGATTTAATTAATTGATGGTTTTAATGTTATTTGGGGAATTTTATTATTTAATTTTAATTACAGGCTAATTTTCTATGATTGGATTCCAGCTAATTGGAATCAATTTTATTTAATTTGGAAAAAGAGTCAAATAGTTTATTTAATTATTTAAATAATCTATTTGAGAGTCATTTTGGAAAGTGACTTTATATTGTGCAAAAAGTTCATTTCCACCTTCATGCTTTAAAGAATAAGGATTTTACTCCAAAAGCCTTCTTAGAGAAAATCAGTCTTTTGTTCATTGGGTGAGATGATGTTGTTGGATCTTAGCATGGAGCAACTCATTGGAATCATATTGGATTTGCTTTGCTTTCCCAAAGGTTTCATCCAATTCGGTGGTGTATTCATTATTTTCTACCCTTTCTTGGTTTTTACCATTTGTGAGAGGTAGGGCTTCTTGGATCTCTAAATTTACTTTGTTATTTCGAATGATATCTTTTGTAAAAGTTGTGTGGGCTGAGAATTAGTATTCCCCCGCAAGTATGCTTATTTTCATCACTGGATTGGACAGGTATGAGTAATTTTATGTTTCCATGCTTGAGTTTTGAAGTTTCCCCCCATTATACTGTCAGATTTTGCGCACGTGCTCAGAATTGAATTATTATTGGATTTTGGGAATGTTGAGTGCCAAATAGGAAATGGGTTTTAATTTTGTTGCTTTTCAAGAATTTTAAATTTTGAGTGTTTTGGTTTTTTTTCTCATTTTGCATGTCACCCAGATTTTATCAAGAAATTGTTGGGCACAAATGAGTGAGTATGATGGGTAGAATCCATGCCTATTTTATAATTGCAAAGATGGAATGAATAAAGGACATTTTGGTTGTATTTTACCACAATCTGAATATACCTTGTTGGATTTTAAACATTGATTTTGGCTTTTGTCGGAATTTAGTATTTTATGTTTTGGAGCTCTTTGTTTGATTTTGGGATGAAAGATATCTTGTGAAACATTTAGGGATGTTGGTATCCCATGTTTTTATATTGGACCACCTCAGGATCTGTGCTCTAGGCAATGAGGCCAATAGAGCATGTTGTATGTTATCTTCTTGCCTTGAGTGTTTTGCCTTTATGTTTCGTTCTCTTTCCCTTGTGTTGGCACACTCCATGCTTGAGGATGAGCTTGCACGTGATATGTGCATGTAGGGTGTTGAGACTGTATCAAGGCATGTAGTTGAGTCGTGCTCCTATACCACAGCCTAAGTGACCTATTTTCTTGGTATAGAGCTCGCACATGATATGTGGATGTAGGGTGTTGAGACCATATCCACACATGTAGTTAAGCTGCGCTCCTATGCCATAGTGTGAGTGACCCATACTCTTGGTATTGAGCTCACACGTGATATTTCGATGTAGGGTGTTGACACCATATCCAAACATGTAGTTTAGCTACGCCCCTATGCCACAGTCTAAGTGACCCATACTCTTGGTATTGAGAGTAATTGAGTTCACCATGTTCCTTATGGTTTTTATGACTCTTAAGACCTTGATTCACACCCTTTTTGCTTTGTTTTTCTGCCTTGCTATCTTTAGGGATGAACCTGGTTGGCGTTTAAGTAGTAGAGTGGAGTGGCTCCCCAAAGCAAGATGGGACACAAAGGGGTCCTAGGGTATCCCTTGGTTGAGTTTTTATTAAGAAATCACTAATTTTTATTAAGAGATAACTAATTAACTGATTAAGATTAAT
This sequence comes from Cupressus sempervirens, assembly GCA_028749045.1. Classification (NCBI taxonomy): domain Eukaryota; kingdom Viridiplantae; phylum Streptophyta; class Pinopsida; order Cupressales; family Cupressaceae; genus Cupressus; species Cupressus sempervirens. Next base: position 264,431,121 of record CM053793.1, read on the forward strand.
ATTTAATGAAAAGGATTAATGTGACTACCTTGTCGTCATTTGAGGACGTTGGTATGGTATGTTTTTGCCTTGTCGCCTACGAATGTTGATATGGCTTAGTAGAGCTTGATAAGTAGGAGATGATTTCCACAGCTAGTCAAATTGTGATGTGAATATCAGGATTTAACTGTGTGATTTTTGAGTCAAACTCGATGACCCATATTTCATGAGTAGTGATTCAACATGAATCCATCTCTCATGAGAATAAATGTAACACTTAGCACTCATTGGATCTAGGTGATGCTCACAGGGGTGAAGCACCGGGACTTCCCGGGAGGTCACCCATCCCAGTACTACTCCAGCCTGAACGCGCTTAACTACAGAGTTTCCTCCACAGTTAAACCCAAAGCTTGCAACCCCATTTGCAAAACCTTCACCAAGTGTTGTGCCTTATGAACCATTCATTAGAAAGCCCCTTAAGCTCATCAATTGATAAGTAGGAGATGATTTCCACAGCTAGTCAAATTGTGATGTGAATATCAGGATTTAACTGTGTGATTTTTGAGTCAAACTCGATGACCCATATTTCATGAGTAGTGATTCAACATGAATCCATCTCTCATGAGAATAAATGGAACACTTAGCACTCATTGGATCTAGGTGATGCTCACAGGGGTGAAGCACCGGGACTTCCCGGGAGGTCACCCATCCCAGTACTACTCCAGCCTGAGCGCGCTTAACTACAGAGTTTCCTCCACAGTTAAACCCAAAGCTTGCAACCCCATTTGCAAAACCTTCACCAAGTGTTGTGCCTTATGAACCATTCGTTAGAAAGCCCCTTAAGCTCATCAATTGATAAGTAGGAGATGATTTCCACAGCTAGTCAAATTGTGATGTGAATATCAGGATTTAACTGTGTGATTTTTGTGTGCTTCACCCCTGTGAGCATCACCTAGATCCAATGAGTGCTAAGTGTTCCATTTATTCTCATGAGAGATGGATTCATGTTGAATCACTACTCATGAAATATGGGTCATCGAGTTTGACTCAAAAATCACACAGTTAAATCCTGATATTCACATCACAATTTGACTAGCTGTGGAAATCATCTCCTACTTATCAATTGATGAGCTTAAGGGGCTTTCTAATGAATGGTTCATAAGGCACAACACTTGGTGAAGGTTTTGCAAATGGGGTTGCAAGCTTTGGGTTTAACTGTGGAGGAAACTCTGTAGTTAAGCGCGCTCAGGCTGGAGTAGTACTGGGATGGGTGACCTCCCGGGAAGTCCCGGTGCTTCACCCCTGTGAGCATCACCTAGATCCAATGAGTGCTAAGTGTTCCATTTATTCTCATGAGAGATGGATTCATGTTGAATCACTACTCATGAAATATGGGTCATCGAGTTTGACTCAAAAATCACACAGTTAAATCCTGATATTCACATCACAATTTGACTAGCTGTGGAAATCATCTCCTACTTATCAATTGATGAGCTTAAGGGGCTTTCTAATGAATGGTTCATAAGGCACAACACTTGGTGAAGGTTTTGCAAATGGGGTTGCAAGCTTTGGGTTTAACTGTGGAGGAAACTCTGTAGTTAAGCGCGCTCAGGCTGGAGTAGTACTGGGATGGGTGACCTCCCGGGAAGTCCCGGTGCTTCACCCCTGTGAGCATCACCTAGATCCAATGAGTGCTAAGTGTTCCATTTATTCTCATGAGAGATGGATTCATGTTGAATCACTACTCATGAAATATGGGTCATCGAGTTTGACTCAAAAATCACACAGTTAAATCCTGATATTCACATCACAATTTGACTAGCTGTGGAAATCATCTCCTACTTATCAATTGATGAGCTTAAGGGGCTTTCTAATGAATGGTTCATAAGGCACAACACTTGGTGAAGGTTTTGCAAATGGGGTTGCAAGCTTTGGGTTTAACTGTGGAGGAAACTCTGTAGTTAAGCGCGCTCAGGCTGGAGTAGTACTGGGATGGGTGACCTCCCGGGAAGTCCCGGTGCTTCACCCCTGTGAGCATCACCTAGATCCAATGAGTGCTAAGTGTTCCATTTATTCTCATGAGAGATGGATTCATGTTGAATCACTACTCATGAAATATGGGTCATCGAGTTTGACTCAAAAATCACACAGTTAAATCCTGATATTCACATCACAATTAGTAGAGCTTCCTTGATGAGAGAAGGATTGCTCGAAGCCACATGGGCCTTCATGTGCCATGCAATGACACTCCTACTCTTGAGGCTCTTCACCGAACTTTTGTTTAGTACTGAGTATTGACCCTAGTGTACTATGAGTGTACTTAGTATGCACCTTGGACGTTGATCCACATGTTAAGTATTCTCCATGTTTTATTGTACTCTGCATTTATGTGTATTGCTTTGGGTCATGGTACCTATTTTGAGATTATATATATATATATATATATATATATCTTGAGATTATATATATGTTTGTCGTGTGTGTTAACCACGCCTTGCTTGAGTGTTTGCCTTATTTTTGTTGAGCTACTATCTTCATGAGCACAAAGAGGTGGGCCTAAGGGTTCCACATGTTTGGGTGGAGTTGCAATACTATACCATTGTTGGGGACCGATGTACAAGTGGTGGGCTTAATCTAGACTTAAAGAGTGATCAAGCATTGAGAGCTCCGTGTAGTGTTTCACTTGACTCATTATGCATGTGTTTATATGCTTTCAATTATGGTAGTTTTAGTTTCATTGATATATATATGCTCTTGGTATTTATTGATCATGCATGTACTTGATTCTTAGTATAGCTTATGACTATGTCATTGATTTGCAACCGAGTAAGTGATGCCTCAATATGCATGTTCCCGATACTCCATGGTGTGAAGCTAGCTTTCTTTTCGTGCTGTATGTTGCCACCCATTTGTTGAGTTGGGAACCCAATTCATTGCATTTTTGGCAACAATGTCTTTTCTGAGACCTTGCTTGATTCTTTGGGGTGGTCACAAAAATGTTGATGTCCTAGGATGGCTTTAGGTCCTTTTTGTCATAAAGCTCGTCAAGAGCATACTGATGCAATTTGAATGGAGTCAATCAAATGCCAGATGCAAAAGTTATAGCCTCTAGTGCATACCATTGTGATTCGTAACAAGAATAGTGGGAACTTTTGCTCATCTTTCGAGAAACCTAATTAACATTCCAAATACCCTCTTTTGAGTAGAGACCACCCCTTTCATAACATTTTGGATTTGTATTCGTTGGTGAAGTATACCTTTTCCTTGTATGCAAAAGTAATGCTTTGGTTTATAGATAGAATGGTAAATGAACTCGTATGGTTAACCATTGTAGGAACCTTCATTTGGGCTTAAAAAGAACATCTTACTTGGGATAGATAGTGTAGTACCTCCCTCTTATAATTGGTGGATGTTATCCAAATTTCCTGTGAGTCATCTCGAGAACAAGTGTTCTCTGTTTCAAGTATCTAGTTAGTGGCTTGGGAATCTTTGGGACTGTTGGAAAGACTTCCACTTGTGTATGCGAACATGTTAGTTGTGCCATATTCCCTAAGTTTCATATCATATTTAGATGTTTATCTTTTGCACTTAGTTACTTTATATTGTTCTTAGGTAGCTTACTATAAGAAAAAAATTATTTAGTGCATGTTTTCTCCTTGTGTTCCAAGGATTCCTGGGAGGGCATTACATGAAATTCCCCAATCAAATGCATAAACTCATAGGACAAGCAAATAAATTGATGATTTGTCATTCAATAACCAAGCATGTTCATTTTGCTCTTTTCTCAAATCCTTTTCAAGTGGCAATTGCATGATAGTTGCTGATGCAAATGTTATGTCCACTTTTGAACATTTGAAGAGGAGTCCACTAATGTCATGACTAAACCTCTTGATACTAACAAATTATAGGGCAAACCTTGTTATTGCTTCCAATTTAGTCATAAATGGGGATGTTAGAATAATAGCATGCAAATGTTATCTCCACTTTTGAACATCTAAAGAGGAGTCCACTAATGTCATAACTAAACCTCTTGATACTAACGAATTATAGGGCAAACCTGTTATTACTTCCAATTTAGTCATAAATGGGGATGTTAGAATAATAGCATGCAAATGTTATCTCCACTTTTGAACATCTGAAGAGGAGTCCACTAATGTCTGACTAAACCTCTTGATACTAATGAATTATAGAGCAAACCTGATATTGCTTCCAATTTACTCATAAATGGGGATGTTAGAATAACGTAACCTATTATTATATTCTTACTATTAGAGATGTCTTTAGTTGTTATGGTGTAGACACTCTTGCAATTATCACTATGTGAATACAAATATTTCTAATTAATTGTAACAGATTTCCACAATCCATAAAATTTTGTATTCGCTTCTGGGTGTGATTGTGTATTTCTAATTGTCAGCTACTCTCTCTCTCTCTCTCCCTCTCTCCCTCTCTCCCTCTCTCAGACACACACACACATTAGACATCAGATTGACCTCATTCCCAAAGAACTAATGAAGTAGTACTAATCAAGGAAAACTAGGGTCGATGTGTGATACCTTTCTCTTGGCACCAAACAAGGGTAGCGAATGGAGGGTTTCTACAAATTCCAAAGCCTCCACTACAATCACTATCAAGTACCAGTTTCCTTTGCAAAGGATAGATGACATTATGGATAGTTAAAGCGGAGCAAGATACTTCACCAAGATTGATCTCAAGAGTGGATATCGTCAAATAAGAATCTGAGAAGGTGATGAATGAAAGATTGCATTTGAGACAAATGAAGGGTTGTATTAGTGATCAATCATGTCTTTGGGACTAACTAATGCACCAAGCACATTCATGTGGTTAATGAATAAGGTGTTTAAGGAGTTCCTAGGTATAATCCTCATTGTTTACCTAGACGATATACTGAGTTTCAGCGAGACAAGAGATGAACATCTACGACATATCGGACAAGTGTTCCAACAATTGAAGTAGTATAAAATCAAGAAGTATAGTTTCAACAAAGTAGGCTTACCTAAGGCTTTTCAACTCAAGATAAGGGTTGAAGATGGATTCGGAGAAGGTGACGGTAATTGTGGAATGGCCAACACCAATACACATTGGAGAGGTCGGATATTTTCATGGGCTGGAAATTTTTACTAGAAGTTCATTAAAACTTTCAATAACATATGCACACCAATGAGTGAGACCATGAGGGAAATTGGAAGGAATTTGAGTGACCATTTAAAGCACAGAAAAATTTTAAGTTATTCAAGCATAAGTTGAAGCATTTTGTTTTGGCCTTACCAGATTTCAGCAAGGTCTTTCAACTATATTATGATGTCAATGGTAGTGCTATAAGAGCAATCCTAAGTCCAGAAGGAGCGCCAACTGCATCTTTTAGTGAAAAGTTAAATGAGCCCAAAGAAGATACTCAATCTATGACCAATAATTCTACAACATAATTCAAGCCCTAAAGAAATAGAGGCACTATTGTTATGGAAGGAGTCTCTGCTATACACTAACCATCAAGAACTCCAATACCAAACACTCAAGCTAGGTTGAACTAAAGGCATATATCTTTGTCTTGAAGTGCCAAAGGGAAATCAAACAAGATTGCAAATGCACTATGCAGGTGAAGGAAATTGATGATGCAAATGAGAGTGGTTGTAATGGAATTTGATGAGCTCAAGCATCTGTTAGCAAATAGAATGATCCTTTAGAGATAACAATGGAAAATGACTCAATATGCCCAAAAGGAAGGACTAATCAACACTAGCAGTTGGAGAAATTGTTAATTGGATTAGCAATTTCCATCTGAATTTTAGTGGTACAGCTCCCTCTTATGATGTAATTCTAAATTTCTAGGATATGCCTCTAACTGGAAAGCAAGCCAAACTAACATCTGCCCATTACTATGGCACGTATGTAGATAGGGCTTTAGGAATAAAGGAATGGAAACTACTAACTCAAAGATCATTCAGCCCCACACCCACAAGTGATAAAACAATGGAAAGATTAGTATTCCAATTCAAATGTATACAAACTTTAGGCTCAAAGACCTTGTAGCACACATCAACATAATAAATGTACAAGAAATCACCAGAGATGACCATGTTGACTCAAAGACCAACTACAATTAGAAATAAATATATTCGGCTCAAAGATTCCATATACATTACTCTCTTTCCATGATGAAGGCTTATAGTTCAAAGACTATCTTGCCCCTGTACATAGATCAAGCTTGAATAGAAAATATGTCGTTGTCCCTTCACAAAATTGAAATAAAAATCTCATGGACTCTAATCAATGCTCACTCATGCTTCAAAGGACAAGGAGGATCAAAAAGTTCAGACCCTTGTAACATCTTTTTATTACATATTTAAAGAATCCTCCCATCCTGAGCCTTTTCGGTTTCAGCTTTTGTAATTGCTTCTTGAAACATGATTGTTCTCTTTTCTTTATTCTTTAAACAATTACAAATAATAAAGTCATAACTCTTCACATTTCTCTGACACATTTGTTTAGAAGAAAATGCTTGTTGATGGCAATAAATATATTCACCTAAATGATGTGGCATTACACTTGGACCCTTGCCAACGAATTTCTTCCATGCTAGCGTCAAAATTCTAGAAAACTAGTGGAACTACTTTGATTGCTATCAATATTACGTTGTCAAGCTTTTTAGCTAGTTCAAAAAGTAATACACGCCACTAACATGGTCTAAATCTCCTTAGTCATTAGTTCAAAATATAAATAAAAATTTGATGAAGAAAAAAAACATAATACCTTCTCTTTAATGAGTTAAAGATAGCATGGCAACACTCAACACTGCCATTAGAGCAATCTTTACAACTTTCAAGTCAAGCACTAAACTTTGAAAAGAGCGTCAAAGTCTAACATTGAAAATAGAACTAACTTATACAAATTTGGGCAATTAAAAGTTCAAGAAGAGGTGTTGAAGGCTTACACACATTATGGAACAATTAAAATGTCTTGTTCGGAATGAAAAACCCTTATAATGCTTTAAAAATGTTTCCTTTTTGTAGTTCAATTTAGCTCGTCGAAGGCTGACAAGATAATGGAAAATAACTAAGGCAAAGTTGAACAAAAATGAGTTCAAGAAGAAATATCAAAGATTGACATTCAAATTAGAATTAGCCACAATGCTTTGTCTTCAACATCTCAACTTGCTTCATCAAAGTCCACCAACTAAAAGTGGAATTCGACATGTTTGGTCGCAAACCCTTCAGTACTTCACTTAGTTTGTTTTTCTTCTTCTACATGCTTCCAAGAACCATGTTGGGGTGTGACACTAGAAGTGAGCTTTGAAAGGACTTATTTTCAAAGAAATAAAGGTATGAATGAGTTCCAAAAAGCTTATTGGGGACTGATGCAAAGAATTGAGCTTGAACAAGGCTTTAACAAATTGAAGATTCTACAATGAAACACCAACTTGAAAGGGTTCCACATGGCTTGTCAGAGTCCAAAATCTCCAACTAGCATGAGATAAAACACAAACAAATTCATTCAAGCTCAAAAAAGACAAAGAGAAGAAATTTGGCAACAACTAGCTTTGAATGGGAACATGGACTACAAAGGACAATACAACGAACCTGGAGTCTCATTCAAAGATCAGTGTCTAGTCATTGGAGTAATAGAGTTAGAAGGCATAGCAAGAATACAGGGTGTTGCTATGCAACGGGGCGAGGGGGACTAGGCACAAGCCAAAAACAGACACACCAAAATTAAAAAACAAAAAAAACTAACACCTACAACACAACAAAACTTATTTACATATAGTACATGCCAGAAACACCCTTACCCCAAGGTGCAAACCCAAAAGTACTCAAGCAAAGCCATTAATGGGCTAGGAGAAGTAGGATCCACTGTAAGAAAGGAATGTAGACCCATAAAGCAATTGTGTACATAAAATTAGTATCCAAACTAAATGGGCACTCAACAAAAACAACAAATCATGGTGCAAGGACTCGTGACCAAAGAGCCACCTATCAGACGTGTTTGGAGGTAGCAAGAGAGTATCCATATCACATTCACAAGATGAAAAGAATCTACATAAAGAAAGTCATTGTCTACACCACAACATGAATGTGACATCCCTTATATAGACCTTACATAAAGACAAAATAACCTAATACCTACAACACAACAAAACTTGTTTACAATGTAGGTACATGCCAAGGATACCCTACCCCAAGCCGCAAACCAAAAAATACTCAAGAAAAGCCATTAATGGGCTAGGAGAAGTAGGATCCATTGCATGATTGGTATGCAACTAAATGGGCATTCAACAAAAACAAATAATTGTGATATTGCTATCAAGATTCAACTATGTATCTTTTGAGTCAAACTCATTGACCGATGTTTCATAAGTAGTGGTTCACACAAACCCATCTCTCATGAGAATGAATGGAACACTTAGCAATCATAAGATCTAGGTGATGCTCACATCAATAAAGTATCGGACTTCTGAGAGGTCACCCATCCCAGTACTAGTCTAGCTTAAGCACACTTAACTACGGAGTTTCCTACATGGTTTAACACACTTTTACTTGCAACCCTATTTGCAAAACCTTCACCAAGTGTTGTGCCTTATGAACCATTCATTAGAAAGTCCCTTGAGCTCATCAATTGATAAGTAGGAGATATTTTCCACGACAAGTCAAACTGTGATATTGTTATCAGGATTCAAATGTGTAGTATTGCGTCAAACTCATTGACCTATGTTTCACGAGTAGTGGTTCACACAAACCCATCTAGCATGAGAATGAATGGAACAAATACTTAGCATTCATTAGATCTAGGTGATGCTCACAGAGTTGAAGCTCTAGGACTTCCCAAGAGGTCACCCATTCCAATGCTACTCTAGCTCAAGCTTAGTTGACAATGGAGTTTCTCGGTGTGGGTTAAACCATAGAGGAAACTCCACAGTTAAGCGCGCTAGAGCTATAGTAGTACTGGGATGGTGACCTCTCGGGAAGTTTTGGAACTTCACCTCAATGAGCATCATCTAGATCCAATGAGTGCTACGTGTCCCATTCATCCTCATGAGAGATGGGTTCGTGTGAACTACTACTCATAAAACATACTGAAAAACTACATAGTTGAATCCCGATAGCAATATCACAATTTCCCTTGTGGTGGAAAATATCTCCAACTTATCAAAAAAGAATAAAACATGGGGCAAGGACTCATGATGAAAGAGCCACCTTTCATAATACACTTCTAGAGGTAGCAAGAGAGCATCCATATCACATTCACAAGCTGAAAAGAATCTACATAAAGAAAGTCATTAACAACAGCGTCCTGCACGTCTTGAACAAGACATCCCTTATATAGATCATGACAATAGCCAATGTCAATTTTATCCACTAGAACTATCAACTTGTCCACCATCATAGTATTCTCTTCTTCATAAAGAGATTCTTGATCAAAGTCCAGAAAGAAAGGTAAAATTTGCATATCTTCACTTTCAGAAAGAGGAAACTTCAAAATTGAAACATCATTTACCTTTCCTAGGCACAACTCATCTTCATAGCTTTCCTCAAGGCTTTCCAAACATTCTTGTTGCAAACATTCTGCTCCATCCGCTTCCTCCACAATGGCATCAATAAAAAAGGTCTACCTCAATATGAGTCATAGCTTCCAATGCATATTCTTCCAACAAATGATGGACCAATTCTGATTCCCGAATGTCGCACTTCTTACCAAACTTCTCTTACAACTCCTCTTATGCTCATATGCTTTTCAGGGCCGCAGTCAGCTACCTCAGGTTTAGGATCATGACTATCTTCATCTTCTAAAATGAGAGGTGAAGGAGAGACATCTTCATTGCATAAGAAACCGTTTGAGCCTTCCAATCACTAGTTTAAATTCAAAACAACATTAGAATTTTCTCTTGGTATATCTTTGTTGTTTTATTCAAGAGAAGGGGATGGTTGCTCTTTCATGAATGCCCAAATGCTGTTACTTGTATTCTAAGCTTTCCCCGCCCATTTGGGACAGCCATACAGAGGACTTTAAAATGCATCTCCCAACTTTAAATCCTTGAGGAAGCATTGAGGAATGATGCAAGGCGGTTTCCATCGAACATTTCTTTATTTCTGAGCAAGGAAAAGCAAAATGACAACCATAGAAAAATACTTCAGTTAACAGGCAATTTAATACCAACAGATATGAAAGAAACATTTTCCTCTAAAAGTTAAGCAACTGATACCAAATTTTTAAAAATGTATGGGTATGTACATCCCAGGATTGTCAACAGTGTCAGTGGTGAAGCTTGAAGTAAAATGTCACCGTTGTAATCACCTGTACACACTAATACTGTCTGTGTTGAGCCATTTTCCAGAGGGGGCATCATGGGTTATCATAATTAACAAATGAAAAGGTAAACTTCACAAAAATGTTTCGGAAGAAAAATCTGCTCATGGTGTTGAAGCATATACATATGACGATAAGATCATTAAGGAAGCAAGGCCAATGTGGAAACTAAAATTAGTAAAGTATTACTGCAAAAGAAGATAAATTATTTATTGCAGTCCCCAGGATCAACGAGCACGGATCCATGTTCATGTCTTGGCATGAAGTGGATAAAGGTTTCTGAAGCTGTTACTGCAGGAGGACAAGCAAGATTGGGAAGGCAGATTGTAATGCCCCCACACAAAAATATATCACTAACAGGCACCTATGCTAGGAGCAATCAAGGAGGAACAAGTAATATCATAAAAAAGTTAATTGAATTATGAAAGGGTCAATGGTACAAAAAGAAGGGTCTTAACAATTAAAAAGAAAATCTTAGAGGTATATGAAGGAAGATAAAACCAAGAGGAAAGAAAAAGCATCAATTGATCAAGACATTACCGAGTTTCCTTGTGGCATAGGAACTAAGGATTTGGTAACCTGAGGACAAAACCCCTAAAGATTAGAAATTAAAGGGCTAAAACCCCTAACTTACGCAAAAATTCAGGAACAAAGCCATTTCTGAAAAGAGAGATTGCAGCGACTTTTTTTTAAAATTACAATAAAGGCTAAAAGGATATGTTTAATATTTTCAATAGGTGCATCATGAGCTTTAAATCCAAATTATATTTATATTAAAATAAATCATTATTTATAACAAACTATCCAATTATTATTTGAGTTGGAGTTATTTATTTTAAGGCAAGTTAAGGAAATTTCAAAACACATTCTTACAATTATTAAGATGTACTATCAATAACGCCACTTATAAAGTGGCACTCTTTTCCTTGTCTTTAACGTTCATGCAAATCATTAATCCCCGGATCTTGTAAGCAATGAATTGACATGAAGTTCAATCTAGGGTGGCTTCAATCATGTTTTCTAGTAATTTTCTCTTTTATTGTCATGTTGGATGATGAGAACCATTTATTTGGAGTGAAAGAATTAAGAATTAGTGCCTTGATCAGGATTTATTACCATCCTTGGACTAAACCCTGAGCCAAATGATCTTGAACAATAAAATGCAAGGCCATAAAAAACAGCATGGTGTACAAACAACTGTGTCTATATTTCCAAGTATATTTACATCAGAATGCATACTAAGTGCCCTTTCATTTCATCCATATAACCCTGATGTTTCCTTCAATAATTGTTATGTTTTTTTTCATAAAGCCTTGCAAATGTAGATGATACTGAAACAACCACTAATCCTCCTCCTCATGCCTTGACTACAAATGTTCATATACACATAGTCGATATGAGTAAAGCATGGGATAAGAAAACCAGTCATCTGAACTATCAATTTATAAAGGTGTGCATTGAGATCTCAGCATCTCATGCTGCTTCTACGAAGTTAAGAGTTGTTTCTCTGAATGCAAGCAATGATTTTTTTAAGTAGGCTAATTCATATTTGCCTAATTCACTGCAGCGGGGTTGCCTACATGATAGATCTTTCATTTAAATTGTTTGTGAATCTTACCTTCCAGATATAGTGGACACAATTAAGCGCCTATATTTCCTCTTTGTTACACATTCTATCTCACATAGCACATGCCCATGAGTTTGTCATTTTCTGCTGATATTGCTACTCTTGATCAAATATTTGACACAGCCATGCATTGACGTGAACACCAATTTAAATATTGCAAAGTTGATAATCCTTTTCTCTCTCATATTCCTTCATGAACTGGTAAGAACTTTTGTATGTAACTATAGGACCAAATTTTGCAAATCAAAGAAATATTGCTTGACAAAAGTGAATCTTCATCAACATTCAAAATCATCCCTCTATTTTTATTATTTAATATCAAAGGCAGCAAAAATGAGAGGGGACTACCTAGTACCTGTCTTCGTATTCTCTCTCTTCAAGGGAGTCCTCTCATTCTTTGAAGAGCATTTTTTTACATAGGTCGCTAGCATGATATTGTTGCAAAGACCCATTTCTATTTCTCACTAAATTGTACTTAAGGGAGGTCTCACTATATTGCACTTGCGGGAGCTTTTAGTGTAACATGTATGTGGCACAAAGGTACTTAGCATGGCCTTTTCCATAGATCCATTTCTATTTGGCACTGCGTTGCCCTTATCACCACTGCCTCACTGCCCCATCAATTCTTGATCAGTGGCAATAAAGTGTTGCTTCAGTCTAGTCAAGGCCCATGTTTGTTTTGCTTCACCGAATTAAATCATCTCCTAATTAACATGAACTCGTAACCTCATAGACTTGTGTCATTCTAATTCACTCATCCCAAAGCCCTGCACCTTTCCACTCTAATCTTCATACTGTTACTTCAGATCAATTGAAATAGACTAGCATTTACTTTCTGATATGTGACTACTTCACATACATTAATTTTAGGTATATTTTGTGGATCCTGAACTATGACAGAAAAGCATTCGAGTACATAGTGTAAACAACGAGGCATGCCTGTGTTAATTTCGGCAAAGGGCCTTTTACAGCCCCGACTGGTTCTGACTGCCTGAAACAAAACCTTTTTATCTTTTCCAACATATAAAGGAACATTTTTATCTTTTACACTTTGAAACCCAACGGAGCTTTTCCAGATGAAATGAAATTTTTAAAAAAAATCAATAAAATTCACAATACCAAACAGCCTATGGGACCCAGGATAATAAAGGACACTGCCGTGCATACTAGCCCCAACAGGAGCCTGCACATATTAAGTCCTAAAGGAACAGAAAATATATATCAATTATTACGAAAAATTACTTCAGACCAAACCCTCTAAGGAAGATGAAGTCCTACCCGCGCTGGCCATATAAGAGAGGGCAGCAAAGGCGCCACGCTTGGTCATTGCGGTGCCCTTCCGAAGAGGAGGTTGTTTACTTTCATCTGCATCACCTGTTGTGATGGGCAATAAGCGATCCTTGTCCGCTGCGGTGTCCATGGATCGAATCCCTCTGCTGCTGCCTAAGCCTTCAATTCGCTCGCGAGACATAGGAGGAGCGCTGCAACACGTGTTTATTTAAATGAACATCATGCAGATAAAACCTACGGGTCCTGTCGGGCAAACTTGGCGACTGTTGCCTCGTTCAACGTTTTGTGAATGTCGGTAAGTTCAAACTCATTCTCAACACGATAAAGGGCCCATTTGGTTGCTAGAATTAACCTGGAATAAGGAAACGGGAATAGAAAAATTGGAATATATCTATTTCAATTTTGGTCCAATACAAGAATAAATCTAATTCCACTTTTCATGGGTTTCGCTTGTCCTGGTCGTAAGTTTTTTTAGTGTTATTTATACAGTCAACCATACGGACGTATACAGTTGTCTTTTATGGTAGACTATTAAATATTTTCAAGAATAAATCAATTTTTGGAATTAGATTTATTCTTGCATTGGACCAAAATTGAAATAGATTTTTTCCAATTTTCCTATTCTCGTTTCCTTATTCCAGGTTAATTCCAGCAACCAAATGGGCCCTAACTTTTCATGGGTTTCGCCTGCCCTGGTCGCAAGTTTTTTTAGTGTTATTTATACAGTCAACCATACGGACGTATACAGTTGTCTTTTACGGTAGACTATTAAATATTTTTTGTGGTTTAGTAGGCCATTTATATTACATGAGATGTATTTGTGGAAATAATAATTTATAAAAAAAATGGATCAAAAAAATTTAGTCACACTTATATAATTAAAATTTCTTAAATATTGTAATGTGATGTATGGAAAATATTTTCTACTTGTTTGTAGATTATCTAAATGGATTACATAATGAGTTGTTTACAATAAACAAAATTTATTGAAGGTTTAGCAAAGGGTGAACAAATTAAGTAGACTTGGTCTTGAAAGAAATTTTATGGATAAGTGTGCTCAAGATAGAGTAATGAAGGAATGGGAGATTTGAGTAATAATGAGATGGGCGACCTCTTCTACAGTTTCAATCTTTCAATCATGTGAGGCCACTTAGATGAAATAAGTGCTAAATGGGTCATTCGTATTCATGAGATATGGATTTCCATGAACCAATAGTTGTGAAATGTTGATTAATAAGTTTTGACTTGAAATTACATGGTTACTAAATGAGTAAATGAATGAGTAAAATGTCATAAGCATTATTTGATTATTAGAATTATCTCATTTATAAAAAAATAAATTTTCACATTTCAACCAAATACTTTTAATTGATAAATGCAAATGTGTTTTATTAATAAACACATAAGTCCTCTTGATAATGTAAGCACTGGTTGTGCCTACGCACATTTTGAATGGTCAAGGAAGATATATGAGTGTTAGTTGAAATTTTGGATCTATATATTAATACCCACAAATAAGTAAATAAGTTTAATAGGATTACCAAAATAAAATAAAATAAGAAAAGTTTGATAATGATTGCAAATATCATACTCAATCAGGTATTGTGCATTACATTATAGTTGTTGTGAGTGTTAAATAACAAGTGAAAGCATTGTATGATCAATGTTATTATGGCTCATTACATTGAAGTTTCCATATAAAATAGCCACTTACTTCAATAATTTAATGGTTGCATATAGCAATGTTAGAGGGGTGGGAAGGGAATGATGTAATAAGGAGAGTTTGGTATGTATGTAGCTAGATAGAAGCAATGTGATTGTATGAATGTGTTAAATAAAGATGGTAACCCCTTGTATGAAACTATGGATTACAAGGGCCTTGTTGAGCATGAAATGTGTGAAACAAGAGGCTATGTTGAAGTTCCCTTTACATGACTTTTGTAATTGACTTAGTATTAGAGTTGCAGGGGAGTTTTTGCCCCCCTAAACTACAGATGCTTACTAACTAAGGAAACATAAAAATGTGATTTTTGCAACAATGTTGTGCATGTATATTGTTGTTACAATATAAAATTTGTTTTTGTTGATATTATTTTAGCTAAAACCAAAATCATTATAAACAAATGAAAATATAAGATGGATCATGTAGGAGGTGTTAATGGCAATTGTTTACATGATTTACTCTTCTTTGTTTCCAAAATATGTTAGAATAGCTTCACATGTATGATATGGTGATATTTTCAATCTTGTTCTTAAAGTGGCACGATAGAAACATAATCTTGAACTTTGTTATTTTCTTGGTCTTGCATCAAAAATGCATGGTCAAATGTTTGATCTTGTATGACACTAAGTACAATGGGGACTTCATTAGAATTTCAACCCTTCTGAGTTGCATGATGTTTTATTTTCTTCATTATTGTACATTATATAGTTTACAATTCTGCACTAGAGGTTTGAACCTGCAAGGAAGTTAGGGTAGTAGAACAACTTCGTACACTAACTACAAGAGTCGGGTTATGCATGTTGGGATTTAGGTGTAATTAACCTGGTGAATCCCTCAATATTTTTATTTGGCTAATAATATGTGTAATTTACCCATTGGGGTGAAATTATTTGACTAATGATAGTGAAGAGCTCATGTCAAGGAAAAAATACTATTAACATTTGCCATTTATGAGAAAGATAAAGTACCTAGATTTCTCCTTTGCAATATCCTAATTTGAGGTTCTTAGACACTTGTAAGGGGTTGTAAGTAAATGTATGATGGTTATGGAAGTCTTCATGAGTCGCTATAATAGAGTCAGTGATAAAAGACTACTATTTTGGTCCACACGCACCTCTACCAGTAAGATGCCTTATGATCTCCCAAAGCATTTATAAGTGATTATTTTGGGAGGTAGGTATGGGAATTTTCTAGTTGGATTTAGTGCCTATTGTTTAGTGATATTCTAATGGTGTTCACTCCCACATATTTGTGTAAAATTGGACCTTCAACTGGTGTTTTTATCAAGTTTTATTTAGTTGTGCAAGTAACAAGTGTTGGCATATTCTACAAAGTTTTTTAGAGAAGTTTATTTATATTATAATATATCATTAGATTAGTATAATATGTTCCCCTCTCTTTTCCATGCATTTTTTCCCTAAGGGGTTTCGCCACTTAAATCTAATGTTAATCATGACATGTTGGTCTCTTTCTTTATTTGAGTTTACAATTACATTCTTTAATGGTTAACCTTTGAATTCAAATTTGTAAGTACATTAGTATAAGTTCACACTAAAAGCTTTATTTACCTTTTATTCAATAATGAAAGTTATTTGGGTCCTTATAATAATTTTAAAAACTTAATAAAAATAACCATAATTCCATGAAACATAATGGTATTCCTTATCAGGGAATCCTCAAAAAAATAGGTTCAAAAATGCACTAAACATTTTTTTAACATGGAATAGACATCACGATAAAAGTGCATCCATTAATCATAATGCATAAGCAATAATATAAGAACAGTGACTAATCATTCTGCAATCAAGCAAGTGGAAGATAAACAAGCGTAAGACCCTTCAGGTCATGTACTTAGTTAAATCTTAACCCTCTAGATATATCTTTCTATAGGAAAATATAATGAACTAGGAGAGTGCTCGATGAGGAATTAATTGGATGCATTGCTATGGTTTCCTTATTGGATTTCATAGTACTCAAATACAAACCATATACCTTTATCCTTGTGGGGATTTGATTTTATGCACTTTTTTAAGGATAATGATAAATTGGAGATCCTTAGGGTTTATGTTGGCACATTTGTATCTCTTACATGGTTTCGAGTGTGTGAGACCTTATTCTTATCTATTATGGTATTTCAATCACTTTCATCATATACTTCCTATTACACTCATCATGTTGATACATAATGGAATTTGACTCTAGTTGATTTGGTCTTGATGGTAGATTCATGATACTTTAGTACATGCATTATGACCTTCTAATATACATTAAAAAAAAATTAGGGTACTACAGTAGGAGTATTGGATTTCATGTTGGATTGTAAACTATATTTTGGAGGAGATTAGAGGTTAATTGGATATCAAGTGTAAATTTCTCGTTATACTCATCATTTTGGATGCTTCGTGTGGAATAGGGTTGTGAAATTATTTACTCGATATGTATGATGATGAGATGAGAATGGGTGTGAGAGTATCGAACTTAAACGTTATATGCTTAAATGATGATCTTGTAAGGAAATTTGCAGTGAAAAATATAATTGTTTCCACATACCCATAATAGATTTGAAATAAATATGCAATTAAATCCACATGCAAGAGAATAAACAACAAACCCACAAAAAATGTGACACAAAATATACCTTGGGAAACCCTCATTGAGGGGAAAAATCCAACTTCCAAAAGCATCCATCACCATGTTTTTTTAGCAAAAAACCATTGCAATACAACCATAGAAGCCTTCAAAACCATAGCCATAACCAAGCAATCCATGTGAATAAACATGAATCAACACATCCCATGCCATGTTTCCAACCTTCACAAATTCTCCCTTGGTTAAATTGTCAAGCTTTTTCTCACTTAACTTTCCTTTTTGCCTTTTATTTGTGCCTCTACAACTACCCTTGTGGTTGCTTATATAGTAGCAAGTCCCACAAAACAACCAAGTGGTATTACATAAACCATGTGCTACCTAACCCATTGGTCCCCACATTTAATATTGGGCTTTTAATTGTTTTTCTCCAATATTAAATAATTATATCAAATATTATCACAATGTTTCAATACAACTAATCAAGTACATCCCATGGAATCTCTACATGTTGCACAGCCATCTAGGTGCTCCTAGGTGCAACATTATATAATATAATAAAATAATACAATATAAAAATATCATGCAATGTGTGCAATACAGATAATCTCAATAAATCTCCTCAAATGTTGAGGCATGCATTAGGAGTAGTTAGCTTGAGCATTTACCCTAGTGATGTTGTTGAATAATTATATTTCACATAAATTTATTAGAAGATTCATATTACATTGAGAAGTGACCATGGTAGAAATTGGATGTTACTACTTAAAGGTCATTTATATGCATATATAATTACATGCAAGGAGTTACCTCAAGATGGTGTTAGTTTACTTAATTGCGTGAGTTATGAATTGATGATGAAGAAATGGTAATCAAATGCTAGATTCGTAAATGATACTTATTTTAATGTAAATTTCTATAGGGATTCTCAGCCATGGTAGAATCAATAGGAAATTTTAGGTGGGCTATGCATTAGGATGAGAAGTGCTCAAGGTGAGGGATAACTCATTCTGAACCTAGGGATAAGTGAATATTGTAATGTGAGATGTTAGACTTCTTTACCAATGATTCAAGAATTTATCCTACATTTATAGAGAATGAAAACATAAGGTGCGATGTGTTTTATGTATGGATGATTATTGAATTCATGTCAACATGTAGTTGTACTTAAAATGTTGATTAGTTAACTTATTAAATTTTAAAGTTATGTACCTTGGCTTATTAATGATGTACCTCATGATGTTGGCTAAACACTTTTATTATTATACTACAGTTAATGATTTTGGATATCTATTACTGTTGAAGTTGATAAAAGATCATCCCCATAGCTCCCAAGAATCACTTGCATGCAAACACCTATCACAAAAAGAGAGAAGCAAAAAACTATGGAGGCTAGAATTCACAAATCCATAGAGGAGACATTCTTGATGAGCAAATTGATAAATTGTTATCAATCAAAAAGTGAATGAATTTTGTAAATTACAAAGATAGATCAATCCTTATAAAAGAAGATCCAAAACCCGAAAAGATAAAACCTAGGTTGCATGATAAGAATTAATTATTATACGCCTAAAGTTTATCTTAACTAAAATAGACATAATAAGAAAATATTGTATTACTCTAACACCCCCCTTAAGATAAAATTAGGCAATAGCTAAAAACCTAGAAACTATTACTAAAAGTAAATTTAGGTCCTGACAACAAGGCCTTATGAGGTATCCAAGCACAACCAAATCTTTGAAAAGAGGAGGAATAGAGAAAACCACATGGGAAAAACCCTACTCCAAGAAGAGATGGAAATAATGTTGAAAGAACTAGTGAAGGACTAAAGAAGCCTCCAAACTAAAGAATGTCCCAAAAGATAGGAACAAAAGATGATCATGAAGAACACCACTGAAGCATGTAGAAGTTGCAAAGCTCTATCAAAAAATAACAGTTGATCTGAAGAATCTCCACTAAAATAGAACCTGACTAGGTAGAGAAGACTATAATCCACATGAGTGCTCACATAAAACACTACTTGAATAAGGAGAAGCACCTAGGCAAACAACTAAACTCAAAGGTGCAGATGGCATAAAACACCAAAGCCTAAAGAGTTGATCAATCGAACATGGAAGGCTACAACCAAAGTAGGAATGAAAAGAAAAGTGTATATATGGTCAATGATCCATCTCACTGAAATGCATAGGTCTAACCTCCGCATCCGCCTAGTACATAGGAACAAATATGTAATGACCCGATTTTGGTCCTTCTAATCAAGAACCAAAAAAATGTCTTATTACCCTTCATTATAATATTGTTCCTTTATAACATATGTGTGTGGGTGAAAAATCATAACTTCTCATTAAGTCACTTTAGCAATAGAAGATCTTATATTTGGCTTGTAATCTCACACACACACACACACACACACACACACACACACGTGTGTGTGTGTGTGTGTGTGTGTGTGTGTGTGTGTGTGTGTGTGTGTGTGTGTATGTATATAAATTATAATATTTAATATTTAATAAAATGCTTATATTATTATTTCTATAATAGGTTAGTTAGATATAATACTTTATGTATATTAACATTCATTATATTATCATATTGATTAAATATATCATTACACTAATGATATATATTTTATTATAATAATTTTTTTTTTTTATAAATATCTATTTATTTGAATTCGATTTTGAATTATTCATTAATTTAGTATTTTTTTTTTAATTTAATATTTTTTTAATTTAATAAATATCAAAAGTGATGCAAGAGCATCACTGGTTGGATTGCAATCCTGCATGGTTGGAGCTATTTGACTAAGTGTTGTGGACTTGGTCACTAAACAATGGTGCTCGATCATTATTGGTGATCAACGTCTTTTATGTGCTTGGCATGTATCGACTGCTTGACATTTGATGGTCACTTAGCAGATATTGTGCTCAGCATGCATTGTTGGCATTCGATGATGCTTGAGGCAGCTCGACACACATTGGGAGCTCAGTGAAGTTCGGTTATTGTGTTGCCCGAGTTGTTTGGTTGCTTTTGAAGGATTCAACATGTTCTTTGGCTCGATTTGCACTAGTGAACTCGGCTTTGTCTGCATAGTTTTGGTTGCAGTGATGCTCGAGTTACCTCCGTTAATGAAGGAACTCAGTTATGTCTGGTAGAATGTTGATGCTCGACTTGGTCTTTCTAGCACTCAGCTTGGTCTTGGTTCTTGTTGGTGTTGAGTTGTCTATGAGCTGACTTTGAGTATTTAATTTGTGTTTCGGCTGACTTGTGGCTCAACATATATTTAATGTAAGGGATTTAATTTAATTTGTAATGAATTGGGCCGACTTGTGGCTTAGTTGGATATAAGTAGGGGGTTTGGTGTAGTCTTTAGCAGGATCATCCAGCTTGGAGAAGAGGATGAAGGGTAGATGTGAACTTTGAAGATCTAGTAGCTACGACTTGAGAACTAGACGATTAATTGGTGGACCTGAGGGTACAAGTGTGGATTCTTCTTGGTGTTCTTATCCAGTTGTGGTTCTAGACTTGTTGGGATTGAGATTGTAAGTTGGATCTTGTGGGATCTTGTAGAATTGGTATTGTAATTATTGTTTGTATTTGACCCTAACCTAGAAGGCCTTACAGCTGGGCATATTACATGTAATCAGTTATTTTATGAATAAAGAGTTGTGATTTGGTGTTAAATATTGCATTGTTGTTGCATTAATGTTGTGTTTCCACTATGTGGTTATTTGTTGGGGACTAGGACATCTTCATTGGGGGTTCTCCTGCCTTGCATTGCATCAGGTGGTATCAGAGACTAGTTTTTCATGTGTGTGTGGATAGGTCACCAAAGTTGAGGCAGTTTTGCACCAAGATCTTGGGTTGGAGAAGGTTGATCTTGTGGAGCTGATTGATCTTCTACATTGGTAGATCTATTACTTTGGGTTTGCAAAAATTTTGGAAGATGGCTCTAAGAAGATTGGACCCTAGGGCAATTATTGATCTTAGTGATGCTGTGGAGGAAAGGATCTTCGAGAAGATTAGAGTAGAATTCAGATCTGAGATTGCATTGATGAAGAGTGACATGATTGCTGAAATTGTGAGTGCTTTAGGGGGGTATACCTAGGCATGTGGGTACTGAATATGGCTACAAGGAAGTAGTTGAAGATTTTGAAGTTACTACATCTAGTGGTGAGAATAGAACTGATCATGTGGAGAGACCTATGGGAACTAGGGTTAGTTAGTTTGCTAGGTAGCCCAAGGTTTGGTAGGAAAGTTGTTGTTGTAAATAAGGTTACAGTCCAAGATAGTCAACCCAAGAAAGGAGAGAGTTTACTGGCTCAGTGAGAACTAGTTGGTGAGAGGACACTAGATTATTGTTAGAGTACTAGTTTGTTTAGGACTCGTTGTAAGTCTAGTGGTAAAGTTTGCAATGTGATTGTGGATAGTGGTAGTACTAATAACCTTGTTGCTCATGAGATGGTTCAGAAACTTGGTTTGAAGAGAGTGAGACACCCTTATCCTTATAGGATTGGCTGGTTGCAAGGTGAGCATGGTTTGAAGTGAGGGAGCAACTCCTTTTTTATTTTTAGATTGGGTAGTATAAGGATAAAGTGTTGTGTGATATTGTGGACATGTGTTGTGTGATATTGTGGACATGAACAATTGTCATGTGTTGCTTGGTAAACCTTGGTGGTATGATTGCAGGGATGTGCATGATTGTGTCAAGAACATGTTTACTGTTGAGAAAGGTGGCATGAAGTATTCCATGATTCCTTTGTAGAATGAAGAGCTCAATAGGAGGAACCTGAGTATTGGCAGCCAAGTTGAGTTGGCAGATTCTAAGAAGGTTGTAGATCAGTATGGAAAGAAGACTTGTAGCACACTGAGGATGGATATGAAGAAGTAGAAGAAGAACAAGGTAAAGAGTGTAGAAGTTGAAGTCTTCGAGGATATGTATGTGAAGAACCAGTTTGGGATTTATGTGTTGAATCTGAGAAGATGTTCTTCTAACTATTAAGAACATCTTTTTGAACCTAGGGTGTCTGATGTAGGAGCATCCCTAGTTGGCTTGCAATCCTACATGGTTGGAGGTATTTGACTAAGTGTTGTGGACTCAGTCACAAATAGTGGTGCTTGGTCATTGTTGGTGCTCAATGTCTTCTGTGTGCTCGACATGTATTGATTACTCGACATATGATGGTTACTCGACAGATACTATGATCAACATGCACTATCGACATTCAGTGATGCTTGCGAGTGCTCAACACACACTGGGAGCTTGGTTTAGCTTGGTTACAATGTTGCTCAAGTTGCTTTGTTGCTTCTGGAGGACTTGGTGTGTTCTTTGGCTCGGTTTGCATTAGCGAGCTTGGCTTGGCATGCATAGTTTGGGTTGCAACAATGCCCAAGTTAGCTCAATCAATGAAGGAACTCGATTATGTCTAGTAGAATATTGATGCTCAGTTTGGTCTTTCTAATGCTCAACTTGGTCTTGATTCTTGTCGATGTTGAGCTGTCTGTGAGCTGACTTTGGGTATTTAATTTATTTTGTAACCGACTTGTGGTTCAACATATATTTAATGTAAGAGATTTAATTTAATCTGTAATGAAGTGGGTCAACTTGTGGCTTAGTTTGTATAAGTCAGGGGTTTTGTGGAGTCTTTAGTACGATCATCCAGCTTGGAGAAGAGGATAAAGGGTAGATGCAAACTTTGAAGAGCTAGTAGCTATGACTTGAGAACCAAAAGATTGCTTGGTGGATTTGAGGGTACAAGTGTGGATTCTTCTTGGTGTTCTTATCCAGTTGTGGTTCTAGACTAGTTGGGATTAAGATTGTAAGTTGGATCTTGTGGGACCTTGTAGAATTGGTATTGTAATTGTTGTTTGTATTTGGCCCTAACCTAGAAGGCCTTACAACCAAGCATATTGCATGTAATTAGTTATTTTATCAATAAAGAGTTGTGATTTGGTGTTAGATCTTGCATAATTGTTGTGTTTCCACTATGTGGTTATTTGTCAAGGGCTAGGACATCTCCATTGAGGATTTTCCTGCCTTGCACTGCATCAAAAATATTATATTAAAATGCAGACACAATAGTCTACCTCTCTCAAATTTTCTTGTCCTGAAGCAATTGTTGTGATCTTAATTGATTCATATAACAAATTTTGTCTCTTTTCTGCATATGTTTTGAACACCTGCAAAGTACACATGTTAGAACATAATAGCTTGTGTGAGAACATATGAATGAAGACACAAAGTAGACACATTAATGCATGAAGACATGATGCAAACATGATGTAGACAAAGAGTACAATGTTAAAACTTTGTTAGATTTTTTTTTTATAATTGGAAATAAGAAAAGGTCAAGGAAATATTTTACCTACTTTGATCATGAATGTGGTGCTCCTCCCTCCTATTTGAAAACAAAATTTCTTGAAGATGTGTATTTTAATAACTTTTCTTTAGCTTGAACTACAATAGGGCTCCTACTTACGTAGTGGATGGTAGATTTACTGTTGCTTGAGTTTGGACATTCTTAGCTTGGGGTTCCCTTAGGTCTTATAATCCATATTGGGATTATTTTGCCTCAACAAGATCAATTTACTCTGCCCCCTATACACACTCCCTACCCACTTGATACATGCTTAATTCAGTAGAGGGTGGTAGATTTATTGTTGCTCAAGTCTGGACACACTCAACTTGGGGCTCCCTCAGATCTTATAATCTATACTAGGATTCTCTTGCCCCAACATGGCCAATTTATCCCTCCCCCTATGCACACTCCCTACCCACTAGGCATGTTCTTAATTTTGTAATGGATGGTAGATCTATTATTGCTCAATTTTGGACCTGCTTAGCTTGGGGCTCCCTTAGATCCTATAATCCTTATTGGGATTTTCTTGCCCCAATGTGACCTATTTACTCCTTCCTTGTGCACACTCCTTATCCACTGCAAGAGGTCTTATAAACTTAACCATAATTGATTAAATGATTGTATTGGACTCAAATTATATTTTAATTCAAAATCAAATATTAAAAACAATAAAGAATAACTATATATATAACAATAAAAAAGATAAATTCTTATTCTTGTAATGTCAAAATTACTCTATTCTTAATAATAATTTAATTATACAAATATCTTAAAGCTAATTCTATCTTAAAACTTGTTTATAACTATATTAAATATGTTCCTCAATTTAAATCAATATTAAGTATTGATTTCATAAGGACTTCGTTACATTTTCATTTATAAACTTAAGTAATTATAATCGCAAGAGTACTTACCTTTAATAACTTACCTCAATGTATGAATGCTTATAATGTCATTGTTATTGGGGGTCGCAAGCCAGTGGGAAAGGGCCACGAACATCACACACTAAGGCAAAAATTAAGCTTGGAAAAATAAGTCAACTTTTACCATTTAACACTTTTAGCTTAGGAATCAAGTCTTAGTGTGTGATGTTTAAGTCATCCGATGGGATGTGACCGATATGACATGATTGTCACATTGTTCCACTTGGTAGTATTCTTGTGGTTACTTTTTTTACCCATCTTTTGTTTTTATATTCATTCCCCTAATCCATAGGTTACAATATCATTGTTTCTTAAAAATTGACTAAAAGTTATGTATTTGAAAATTATGTTTACATCATGTACAAGAACAACATTGTTTTTTTGCAAGTGTTGTCAATTAAGTCTCTTTATTTTCGCAAAGGATAAGTTGTTTAGGGTTAATACATTCCCTCATTGGATGTTGTCACCTCTTTCCTATGATTTTTGATACTCCATCGCTTTGACTTAATCACTTACTCCTTACTTTGTTCCATACTATTAAATCTTCTTCATTTGATTTAATACTTACTCATCTAGTGTGGGTTCCTCATTCTCACTTGGTGTATGAATTGTTGCAAGGGTTTCTTTTTTGCCTTTTCCTTAGTTTTTTCCATTGTCAATATGCTTCTTTGTCTTTGAAAATGACATGTTGTTCGCCTCATACCAATGATGATGTGGCTAATCTTATAACACCTTCTTGGAGGTATCCCCATAGAGATTCTATATAGGGCCAATTCTATTCTTCTATATTTTGTTCGCTATCATAATGACCGCCTTTGCTACATTCAGCTATTATATTATCGTTGACCATAGTAAATATATAGATTATTAATTGTAGGATGATATAAGTTTGACCATAATTGTCTATTATCTAACAAATATTTTCTAATAGATTATATGCGAGTTTGTATTAATTGTCTTCCACAATAACACAATGAATATCAATCATGACCACTAAAATGTTTTTCGACCCATGATACTTATAGTTCCACGATATTCTCCTCTTCTCCAAGCATGTTGATTGGTTCCTTGGTGATACGAATTGCTTTATAACTTGTGTACTTCCTATATGTTCTTTGTATATTGTTCTCTGTCAGGACATAGACTGATATGTTGATAAATTTGCAACAGGGTTTTTTCAATCGCAATCACTATGAAAGCTTTTTCTTGACTATCGGTATGTCTTTTCTTTATGTTTAGTGAAGTGACCACTAGATCTAAGATGTGATTTCTCAATGGAATCCTAACATCGTTTGACTTCTCTAGTGATGCAAAGGGCTAAAAAAAAGAAAGAAAGAAAGTTTTTTTAATGACGTCCATGAGACCAACAATCTAAGGGACCACCATAAGACCCCTTAATCAGTCTAAGTGAATATTTTTCTTGTTGGAAATGAGTATTGTGGTTGCCACATGATACTTCTTTAATAGTTAATGCAGACCCATCTCTATTTGTGCAATTTTGAAAGAAAGCATTGATCATATTTCTTCAGTAAGTTTTGACATGATTGTTAAGTCTCTTTAGTGCTAATTCAACATCTTTTTGTTCTCAATTTTCTTTTCTTTTCTACAGGATCGTAGGATCATGCTCTGATACCATTTGCAATGACCCAATTTAAGTCCTTCTAATTGAGAACCAAAAAAAAAGTCCGATGATCCTTCATGATATTATTATTTACTTGTAGGTGAAAAATCAAGACTTTTCATCAAGTCACTTTAGCAATAGAAGATTAAATTTGGTTTGTAATCATATACAAACCAATATATATTTTTATATTTTAATTACAATATAAAATATTTTTATTAAATACTTATATTATTATATTTAGAATAGGTTAGTTAGATATAATACTTTATGTATATTAACATTCATTATATTATCATATTGATTAAATATATCATTACACTAATGATATATATTTTATTATAATAATATTTTTTATTATTAATATTTATTTATTTTTATTTAAATTTTAATTATTCATTAATTTAGAATTTTTATTTTTTATTATTTATTTAATACTTTTTTAAATTTAATTATTGTCAAAATCTTATATTAAAAAGGGGACATGACAAAATATTGAATACATAGCTCACTCCATCAAACCAAGGAAGCATAAGAAATAACAGAAGACACCCCCCCCCGCAATGGGTAAGTGACAGGCAACTAGAAAAGTGAGTCAAAAGAACTACATGTCAAGGAACCACGATCAAGATGCTCAAAAGAGTACATAATATTATTATGAGATGATTAATCTCAGACACGTCATGAGGCTAATGTCATAGAAGGGACACCTACTCGACAAAGGTAGATGGCAAACAAAGGCAAAACATCAACCCCCTCATGGCACATAATCAGAGAAGTGCATGTACAATAAGGCACAAGATATGATGAATTCCAAGAATACATAAATATGTATAAGCTCCCTCAGATGACATTGCTCAAATTAGAAGGAAAAACATGGATAAATAACTTAAACAAAAATATAGATGGAATATTGCACTTTATCTTAGTACATTTGCAAAAATACATACAAATGATGTTTATAAAGACTAGAAGAGACATCAAGCTAATACAATAGATAGTACAACCCATGATGAATAATCTAAAGCAAAAAAATTGATCACCAAATTTGAACCAACCAAAATATCCATCAGAATGCAAAAATGCAAAAAACTAAGTAAAATGTGCCTGGAGTAGAATTTGGAAAAACAACCAGCATCAATAGAAAGATCTTTCCAACAATATAAAGAATTTCCAAATTAGAGATTGGATGCTCAAGACATGTCTCTTGGAGTACAAAAAAGTACCCCTAACTTTGACCAAAAAAAACTCTGTAAAATGCATCAAAACATAAAATAACCTACACTACCACGACAAGCATGAAACCAACTTTCTAATGATATCTTGTTTGTGGAAACAAAGTCCGTCTACCCAAGATATGAACAAAAATGTGAAGATAGATCCAATCTGAGCCAGAAGGGCTTGCAGGGTATGTTGATGTAGTGCTGACATCAATAAGTGACAAACCCAAATTTGACTGTCAAATGGTTGTTGAGGGAAAAAATGCTTGAAAAAAGACCCATGTTGAAAAAAACTATCACTAGAAAACAAGAGATAGAAGGGGATGGTGCAAGAAAAATAATCCAGTAGCCATGAAAATAAGCATGTGTCAAAAAATGTGCCTAGAAAAGCACACGTGAACAAAAATATTCCACAAATTACCATGATGTGACCGTTGGAAACAAATCAACAAACTATCCATAGAGATCACTACCAATAGACTTAGAGAAAATGCACCAAGTACTCCAAAAGGTCGCCAAACTGCTAGTCAATTACAAAAGATGGAGCAAACCACCTTGGTGAATTTCTGGGAACCACTAAAAAAATTGATATCATCAAAATAAAATGAAAAAACCACTTACAATTACCAAAAAATCACTCCCAAGAAAGGAAAAACCACTTTCTAAAAGGCAAATCACCTTTATGCCAAAAAAATGAGTGGATGGGAAAAACATAGCCAATGAAGAGGCAAAAAACGAACGCTTTCTCATTGCCAAAAAATCACGGCTATTATGATGTGGAGCCTAATCAAGCTCGGAAGTTAATTTCCCCCCCACTTTATTCAGCGTGGTTTCCCCCCATACTTTACTAGGGGGGTTTGGGGGCAGTGCCCCCAAGCTCTAGGGGCCAAAGGGAAATACCCCTTGTGGGTTCCTAGGGTAGCGCCCCTTGCGGGCCTAGGGTTAGTGGTCTCGGGCTTACAATACTGGGCAGGGTAAAGGAGCATCACCCCCAAAGCAAACAAAATAATTTAATATTGTAAAAGGCATCAAGAGTTATATATTTTTCTATTGGTCAACTTATTCTAGCCCTAATTTTGTAAGTGGAAAAATCTTGTATAATAAGGCTTACGGTTAGGGATTTTATAATGTATGATGAGATTCTAGCTTCTTGCAACAATATTGAGTTGTAAGGGGTTACAGATTATAATCAGGTTGTAATCACTGGATAATAAGAGTATTAGACTCGTTGTTTGGTGGACATAGCCCAAGGTTTCAGTGAACCACGTTAAATATTTATGTCTTGCGTTCTCTTTTGTGTGATTTATTATTTTTTGATATTGATTATATTTGTATGTAATTATTATTTATGTCTCATTAATCCTAACAACAACACCATGCATGGTAAAAACATTAAAGAATAAGTGGCAACATGAGGCCAAAAATGTGTGCTCTACACAAAAAACTTTGAAAGGTCACCAAAAATAAAGGAGCAGAGGTATTCTTCAAATAAGGGGCATTGTCAAATTGTGACCTCCACAAAATTTGCAAGAATAATGATGTGCAATCCAAAGAAAAAGGCCAGCTCAGCATTGGAAGTCAAATCCCAAAAATGGTGGTCCCAAAAAAGGATGATGTGGCATATCCCTTTAACAAATCCACCCTGAATGGCATGAAAAATGCCAATATCCAAAACCTTTGTGAAAGAACCATGGTTTACATTTACCAGTTTGGGGCTGTGCATTTAGAAAAATGCGTCACTAACTAGATTTAGACACAACCTACATATAATGTGACCCTGCGTAGCTCCACTTAGAGCTTCCAAAGAGGTTGTGTGCATGGGTGTTGACTGATATGTAGCGTGTAAGAAGGTCGTCAGACTTGTGGGGGCTGACCAACCTATATAGTCGAATTTGCATATGGATGACATTAGACCATCGCAATTTGACAGAGTCCACTCACAATAAAAGCTCTCCAACCTTTTTTTGTCCTACTTTTTAATAAAAAGACCGTTCTTTTTTAATAAATGCATGCACCTTTTTGCAAAAAATAAAATAAAATTGCGATAATATTTTTGATAAGAAGAAGAAGAAGAAGAAGCATTGTCTCAATTTGTGTGCCCAGACTGAATGGCCTAGGTGCAAAAAAAGAGATTTCCTTAGATTTCAACAACATTCAAATTGGACACATTTTACAGAAATGGGGGTTTTTGGACACTCTAAGCGCAATGATAATGTTTGTTTGTACTCAAAGTGACCAGAAACAAAGGCCCCTTGGATCCAATACAAAACACTTCTGAAAATTGAAACCCTTTAAGAGAAAAAAACACAGATCTAAAAACCAATCCAAACCTCTCATAAATAGAACAAGGGAATAAAGATATAGAGCTCTAATACCATGTTGAAGTTGATAAAAGATCAATCCCACAACTCCCAAGAATCACCTGCATGCAAACACGTATCACAAAAATAGAGAGGCAAAAAGTTGTGGAGTTTGGAATTCATAGATCCATAGAGGAGACATTATTGATGAACAAAAAGATAAATTGTTATTAATCAAATAATGAATGGATTATGTAAATTACAAAGAGAGATCAGAGATCAATCCTAATAAAAGGAGGTCCAAAACTATAAAAGGTAAAACCTAGGTTGCATGATAATAATTAATAAAAGAATTAATTATTATAGAGATAATAAGAAAATATCTTATTATTCTAACAATTATGAAGTGGTGAATGGACTCGGGAAATGATGATTTTGGAAATGGTAATGAAATGTGGGTTATACTAAAATATAATTAGAGATACAAGAGAGGTAAGGTTTTAATGTTATGTGTATATATTGGACTAAGGAATCATTTATCAAAGTAAGAATTGATGTTTTCTAGTATATGAGGATTGGGTGCTTGCACATGATTTAAGTTGAATTATAATCGATTGGGATTGACATATTAATCATGTTTTTAAATTGGAATTTATGTTGAAGGAATATTACATGATGTTTTAAATTATTCAATTACCTTGTAAGAGAATTGGTGTGAGGCCCCACCCCAACCCATCATAGCACAGTTGATATGTTCACATTTTGATACTTTAGGATGCGAGATTTCGATATACTTTTGACTGATTGGACAATGGCTCATGTTATTGATGTTATATGATGCTTTAGATTTTATTTTATTTTACTTATGCTTTGGATTAGCCCGCCTAAATTACAAGATTTGATGGTTATATATAGATATATACATTCAAATGTTCATTTTGATGATGGAAATTGAATCATGATTAACTTCAGATTGTTAGACGAGTTATGTTTCAAAGTTAAGAATTGATGTTGATGAGTATATCATGATGTTCAAATTCTACAAATGATTTATATGTGTTAGGATTAAACATGGACATGAAATAACAATTACATGAAGATATAATCAATAATTTAGAAAAGAATAAATCACACAGAAGAGAACACAAGACACCAAGATTTAATGTAGTTCACCCAATCCCCTAGGCTATGTCGACCAAAAAATGAGTCCAATCTTATTATTATCCAATAATTACAACTTGATTACAATCTATAATCTCTTACAACTCAATACTGTTACAAGAAGTAATTATCACATCACACCTTATGAAATACTTAACCCTAAGCCATTTTATACAATTATTTTTGTCGCTTTAGGGTAAAAATTAGTTACAACATGTTGGCCCAAAAATATCAAAGAATTATGGAGTATGTACAGTACTTCCCTAATTAGTCACACAAACTAACAATCTCTCGCTTGGGGACCTATTAGGCTCCACAATAGACAACAATCTCCCACTTGGAGACTGATCCTACAAAAATGTTGCTACTCTATGAGGCTCCCACTAGATCAAACCACCCTGGACTCAGCTGTACTTTTATTCTATTCAATCGAGAAGACCAACTGAAGTTGAAGAGGAGTTCAACTTCTCTTTTATCACTACCTTTATAAACATATCTGTTGGATCATCATTTGCATGTACCTTGTTCGTCTTTAATCGTTCATCATCCGAAACTGATTGAATGAAATGGTAACACAACTGTATATGTTTTGTCTTTGAATGAAGAGCACAATTCTTTGCAAGATGAATGACACTGTGGCTATCTGTAAAAAAAAAATTATCCTTCTTTCAGTGTCCTAATTCTTCCAGGAAGAACTAAAGCCGTATCATCTCCTTGGCTTCCTCTGTAGCAGCAACATACTTTGCCTCTATAGTGGATAAAGCATTCACCTTCTGTAATTGAGAAACCCAACTCCCGCCAACAGTAAATACATAACTTGTAGTACTCCATTTGGAATCAATATCCCCTGCCAAATACGAGTCAACATAGCCATGTAAATAAGTAGTAAAGCCCCCAAATTGTAAACACTTACTGGATGTTCCTCTCAAATATTTGAGAATCCATCTAACTATATTTCAATGCTCAATCCTTGGATGACTCATATACCTTTTAACAACTCCCACTGCATATGCAATATTTGGCCTAATACATACCATGGCATACATCAAACTTCCTACAGTTGAAGCATAGGGTACCTTGTATATTTTGTCCTCCCATTCATGTGTCTTGGGACACATCTCCTCAGTCAAATTTAAGTGACCAAGTAAAGGTGTGCTAAAAGGTTTAGCATTCTCCATAGAGAAATGTTGCAACACCTTTGCAATATAATCAACTTGAAATAATGCCATTTTTTTGTTCTTTCTATCTATGTAAATTTTCATACCAAGGATTGCTTTGTTGCCCCCAAATCCTTCATAGCAAATGAGTGTGCTAACTATTCTTTTAACCCCATAACGTGATCCATGTTAACCCAACTACAAGCATATCAACACCATATAAACATCAAATAATGTATCTATCATCATCTAACCTCTTAAAATAAATGCAATGGTCAAAATAACATCGACTATAACCATGTTCATGCATAAAACTATCAAATTTAAGATACCATTGTCAAGGTGCTCGCTTCAAGCCATATAAATTTTTCTTCAATCTACACACTAAGTTCTCCTCACCTTTGACCTCAAATCACTGTGGTTGTGCCATATATATCTCTTCATCCAAATCACCATGAAGAAAGGTTATGTTAACATCAAGCTGCTCCAAATACAAATCTTCAGTAGCAACAATACTTAAAACAGTACAAATAGAAGTCATTTTAACAACACGAGAAAATATCTCATCAAAATCAATCCCCATTTTCTGTGTAAATTCTTTTACCACTAACATGACCTTAAATATTTTCTTACCCCCGTCCTCTTTTTTCAACCTGTAAACCCATTTATTCTATAAAGCCCCTTTACCTGTAGGCAACTTGCATAAATCTCATATTTGATTTTTCAGCAAGGAGTCCATTTCTTCTTTCATTGCAAACTCCCACTAAATCTTTGTATCCACCTGCACAACTTCATCATAACATTCACATTCACTAGCACTAGCTAGTAAAATAGAGTACAAAGAGGGAGAAAATATTTTAGGAGGTCTACTTAGCTTTGATGATCATCTAACATTCACTTAGGTGTGTGGTATTTTTTGTTGTAGTTATTGTAGAGCATGAGGAACTACTGAAAAATCATCTTTTGGAGTATCATCCAACGCTACAAGATAATATTCTTTCTTCTCATGCCATTGCAACAGATCTTTGTACAACACTTTCTCATTGAATATGGCATCCCTACTTCTTATAATTTTATGATTTTCAAAATCCCAAAGCCTATAACCAAATTCATCAATGTCATATCCAACAAATATACATTTCTTTGACTTAGCTTCCATCTTGGTTCTATTTTCAGAATCTATATGTGCAAATGCTTCAAAGACGAAGGTTTTGAGAAAAAATTAACTCACCTTCTTACCAGTCCATGCTTCCTCTAGAATACCACAACCCAAAGTAGTAGAGGGACCTTTATTAATCAAACATACAATAGTATCTATGGTCTCCACCCACCTGTTTAAGGGCATCCCAACATGTAACCTCATGCTCCTTGTACACTCCATTATTGTCTTGTTCATGAGTTCAGCCATTCCATTTTCCTATGGAGTCCCTAGAACAATTTTATATCTATGAATACCATTAATGGATCAATAATATTCAAATTCATAATTGTAATACTCACCACCTTTATTAGATTTGAGACATTTTAGCCTTTTACTAGTCTCATTTTCAACCAAGTATTTCCATTTCTTAAAAGTTTGAAATACATCAGATTTTTGTCTAAGGAAATAAACCTATACTTTTCTAATTGCATCATCAATTAATGTAACATAATAATGAAAAACCACCAAGGGAAGATACCTGAGTTGGTCCCCATACATCTGTATGCACAAACTCTAATTTCTCATTTTCTTTTCCTTTCCACTCTTCACAAAACTCACTCTCTTTTATTTTCCATACGCACAACTTTCGTAGAAATCCACATTGACACATTTCAGACCTGTTAAAACTTTCTTTGAATGAAGTAATTTTATACCTTTCTCACTTATGTG
Organism: Cupressus sempervirens; assembly: GCA_028749045.1. Lineage (NCBI taxonomy): Eukaryota > Viridiplantae > Streptophyta > Pinopsida > Cupressales > Cupressaceae > Cupressus > Cupressus sempervirens. Next base: position 264,465,260 of record CM053793.1, read on the forward strand.
CCCAAGTCTATAGTGCCATAGCATTGTATCAGAATCTGCAACAATTGTTTGTTCTCCCTACTCAACTGCAGTAATTGTTTCAAAACATTCATTTTTCTCTAAAATAATTAGAGTAGAAGGAACAACATGACCTATATAAAGATATAAGGTGTCTACTTTCACACCTTTTTCTACTACAAGGGAACCTTTTGAAACCTTCCAATTTTTTTCATTAAAAGTAACTGTACAACCCTCATCACTCAGCTGCCCTGTTGAAATTAAATTTCTACTCAACCTTGGAACATGTCTTACCTCATGTAGTAGCTAATGATTCTCATTCTTCAACTTAGTCTTAATTTTGCCCTTTCCAACAATCTGACAGGGTTCATTATCCCCCTAATAAAAAAGCCCAAAATCTCCTTGGACATAATCAATAAAATAACCTCTATGAGGTGTAGCACGAAATGAAGCCCTATAATCTAAAACCCATGAATCATCAACATTTTCTAAGTAAATAAGCAAAACATCCTCTTCGAATTTGTTACTTACCACATTTGTCTCCTTGTTTCCATCTTTTTTATCTCCTTTACTGTTCTTTCAAGTCCAAAAATCTTTCTTCTTATGCCCTAGTTTCCCACAATACCAACAATCTCTTGGTCCTCTAAATTGAGATCTCTTCCCCTTTTATTTTCCTCTTGATCTCCCACGATTTCCAAAATTACTTCCTCTCTCAGTCGTTCTGCCTTTTCTTTGTGCGTTCAAAACACTTCCTGATGTAGATCCACCTAAGGTTTTCCTACAAGTTTCATCACTTAGAATAAAACCAATCACATCATCAAATTTTAGGGTATTAGATCTAGAAACAAAATTAATCACAACCATTACCAAGCCATTCCAATTTTTAGGCAAATAACACAAAATCAAGAGAGCCCTAATTTCTTCATCAAAATTAACATTCATAGAAGATAACTAATTAGTAACCATATTAAACTCATTTAAATGATCCACAACAAATCCTTCTTCTTCCATCTTCGTATTAAATAAATGCTTCATGAGAAATACCTTGTTTGAAGCGTAGGACTTTTCATACAACTTTGTTAGGGTTTGCATCAACTCTTATATCGTCTTCACTTTTTTAATGTTAAATGTCATCGATGGTGCCAAGCATAATTGAATACTTCCAAGTTCCTTTCTATCTAAAATCTCCCAGTCCTCATCTGTTAAAGTTCCTTTTTTCTTGTCTTTTCCTTCGAATGGTCGCCATAAATCCTTCTGATAAAGATAGTCCTCCATTAGCATTTTCCATAACTGAAAGTTCTACCCATTAAACTTCTCAACCTTTAGTTTACCCTCGTCTGTCATCGCTCCCACTCAACCATGAGACTCCCACTCAACTATGAGACTTTCTTGCAGAGGATCACTGAAAAATAACTAGGTTAAGATACCACTTGTTAGGATTAAACACAGATAGGAAACAACAATTACATGCAAATATAACCAATATTAGAAAATAATAAATTGCACAAAAGAGAACACAAGACACCAAGATTTAACGTGGTTCAACCCAATCCCCTGGGCTACATCCACCAAACAACATCGAGTCCAATCTTACTATTACCCAGTGATTACAACCTTATTACAATCTGTAATCCCTTACAACTTAAGACTACCATATGAAGCAATTATCACATCACACCTTATGAAATACCTAACTCTAAGCCATTTTATGCAAGTATTTTTTCAGCTTTAGGGTTAAAATGAGTTACAACATATCGGCCCAAAAATGCTGAGGAATTATGGAGTATGTATACTACTTTCCTAATAAAGAACCACAAACTAACAATCTCCCACTTGGGGATTGATCAAGCTCTGCACTAGACAACAATATGAATATTACTTTAGAATTGAAAAGGTTACTTTAAGTCAAATTAGGAATGTTGAACTCAATTATTTGATGTTGATTTGATATACATATGTGATTTTTCCTTGGATTGTTGATGCTCAAGTTTAGTGTGCAAGGAAGTAACCAAGGTACTAAATTGGCGAATTAGGGGTAAACCTATGTACAATTTGTGAATTAGGGCTAAACCTATGTATAATTTGTGAAACCCAATGTTTAATCTAATGAAGAGATTAAAATCTCATTGCAATGTGTTTTATTTGTAAACATAATTCAAATATGTGTAATTAGATTAAAGTCATTTTGTGATTTAGCTATGTCACTTGTAATGTGAAATATATTTTAACAGTGTCACCTGACACTTGTATTATCTTTGTGGAAGTGACATATCAATTAGGGCTTGGCAAGGGATACCTGACCTAAGACTAAAACCTAATAGGGTACCTAAGTAATCCCACTTGCTAATAGATGTTATGTAAGGTCTCGTCAAGATGAAATTCGAATTGAAACTCCATGGAGACTTTTGAGGGCTAAAAAGTGGTCCTAGGATACCATTTTAGCAAAAATTGCCAACCTATATATTGATACTATGAGTCAAGGGCTTATTTTTAACCATTAGAAGGTCTAGAACACTTTTACAACCCTCCAAGCAAGCCACTCTTCAAAAATGGAAAAAGTGGAGAACTCGCAATCTCCTTGCACCCACTCTTAGTTAAATTTATATTTTTAGAAAGGAGAAAATAGTGTAAGAAAATGTACTTTTGTCATTTCCATTTTTTGCTAGGGTTTTGGTAGTGGGTTGGAGTACTTTTTAGAGGACTAGCAGGGGTCTAGACTAGTAGACTTGCCATTACCTCTGTGATTCTATATGTAGCATCTGTTTTTGCATCCTTTGGTCATTTTGACATGTATGCATGTTACATCACACTCTATGATTGCCCTTTCTTTCTACCACATTTATGGTGACTCTTTGTCCGTACTACATTCACTTGTTCACTTTGTCTTTTGCTCGTCTGTCTGCCATCACTTTGACTAAATATAAGCTTGTTAATTGGCACACCATTCTATTGATGGTTGCCTACTCTCACTTGAAACCCATGTAGATTCTTCAATCAATAGTTGATCCATGACAACACTTTGGTATGCTAACATTTAGCATTACTAATTCTTACAATCTTCATGCTAATGAGACTTGTAAGTCCAACAAATGGAACATAGAAGAAGATAAACTAGACACAATAAATACTACTAAAACATGGGAAAACATGTCTCATCGTTACCCCCTACTAAATATAGTGTTGGTCCTCTTACACTGAGAAGTTCCTAATCTTTGCATTCATCGTAAAGTTTCACATTCTAGTTTCTCCACTACTAGTGTTCCCTGGGCTCCAATAGAATCCTTTGTTGCACTCCAACTTACCTATCATGTTATCTTCTTGTATGCAAAATGTTGAGACAATCCTATAAATAAAATAGATTATTAAATCTAAACTACTTATGCATACCCAATGAAGATTACATAAGAAAAATGACTACAATTGTAGTTTTTACCATCACTTACCCATGTTACTTTCCTCCATTTTCCTCCTAACCTTTGAGTACTTGATTGGCGAGATCACAAATTTGTTGATCAACTCCTTCTTCGATATTGCTTCAAAAGTGCATGGAGATTATGAATCCAATGAAAAACAAAGAGAGAGATCCTAGAATTCTCTAAAATTGATATGAAATGATGGATGCAACATGATCGAGATGGTGATGTGAAAACATAATGCTAATATAAAAATTATATGATCATGATTCTACAATGCTATTGAATTTATATAATGCTTCATGATTTTATCAAAAGTGTTATAATTTTTTATTGCTCAAAGTTTCTAATTAGCTTATTTTGGGAAATGGATTCTCCTTTTATAGACTTTCGGGAGACCCTTGCCTAGGTGGAATGATCTAGTGATTGTGAGTAAAAGTTGGACAAGTGGAGGGTCAATTTTGACTTGGCTGGATGAATTGAGAGAAAAGAGGGATTGGTTGGAATGTGAGAGGAAGAATAGGGGTTATGTTAAGAGTTTATTATGGAATGAGAAGCCATGTGTTTAACATGGAGTAGGAAGCCATGTTTCATCTATCTCACAAAGACCACTAACAAAAGAGAGGTGAGACTAAACTCTCAATGAGAACACCTTGTACAAATGTCCTATGAGTAACCCTTGATTAAGTGAGATTGTTTGACCATCCAATGAATTGTAGGGGATGTGACAAGGACTTTGTCACAAAGAGGCAAGTGTCCCTAGGACTAAGCCATGTGAGGTTAAGTGTCCTTATGACTCATTCCTTTGAAGATACATAATCTTGATTGACCCCTTAGGAATAAGACTTGTGTGTGATGACAAATAGGATTAATTAATAATTAATTTAAATTAATTATTGGTGCAAGTGTGATGTGTCATGTGACTTGGACAAGGGTTGTGGACTAGGAGAATTAGTTGCATTAGGAGTGTGTAATTAAGTTAATTAATTAATTCATTTGATAGGAATAATTTAGAATATATAGGATAATGTGACATAACCTAGCTGATTTAAATTAATAAATCAAATAGTTTACTATAGTTAATAGAATAATTATATTAATTAAATTTGAACAATTACTTAATTGACTTGACAATTTTTAAGTGTATAAATTTTTCCCCTCTTTGAAATAATGTGCTCGTCACATTGTTCAATGAAAATAACACTATGACCTTATTTCCCTTGCCTTAATGGTTTGGATGATGCAGACTGGTGGGATGCCCCCTCAAGAGATTGATCAACATTTTTAGTTTTATTTTATATTATATATATATATATATATATATATATATATATATATATACAAATATTGTTTATCAATCTCATGATAAGAAGGCATGAAAGAAAATGGGAATGATGCAATCATGTTTCAAAACGTTACACCCCTAAGCAACTAGGGTACCACATATATAAACAAGAAAGAAAGGGGGAAAGGAGTCATCATTTCCAGGCTTGGCGATTGGAGAAAATGGCAGAGAGAAAAGATTTTATTCCTAATTATTGATCAGTTATTTGATCACATTAGGAGATACAAGAGACTAGTTGACTACGAGAAGCCAATAGGTTATCGAAACCCCTTTGTGATTTCATAGTTTGGCATGATTATTTGAAATAGTTTGATAGATTCTTGATAAGATTTATATAGAGTTTGATAGATTTACTTGAACTTTTATTTATTTTTTCCCATGCACACACATATGCGCAATTATGGTGCACCAATGCGCAACATAAATAAATGAATGCACTGATATTTGGTTGAATGTGCAATAATGTGTTTAGCAACACATATGTTTGTAAAACAAGATTTATATGTCATAAATGTGTGTATATGTTGTATGTATGTATGTGTATGAGGATTCAATGCATACATAAAAAATAGCTACACATTCTTAAAAAATGTGCTGTGAAGGAAAGATACTACTCAAATGTGCAATTATGCTACATATTTACAAAGTTTCATAGAAACTTAAGGTAATTTTGCATGCATTTGGTAACATTGTGCATGTATACAAAGTTGATGATTTTCATGATGATTTGATAGGAAAACCTAAGAAACCTATCGATAGGTTAAGGATCATAATTATAATATTTTGTGATAAAAATTAATTTGACTAGGTTAGGTATCATTTCCACCAAGTGTGTTAGGTACTTGATGTTGATCTCTCTTAGTTTTGTTCTCTATTAGTATCAAACACATAGTTGTATGCAAGGCATAGTTGGTCGATCATCACTTTGATTGAGTTACCTAGTGTAGGTTGAATCATGTAAAGACTTGTAAATAATATTGTATATGACAAACTCTATAGGATCTGAGCAAGCCTTTGGTCATCGATTATCCCATATAAACCAAATTTAGTAAATGTTGAGTGATCAAAGAATATAGATGTTGAGTTAGTTAAGGTTGAGCATTAGCGAGAAGAATAGTTACAATCGAGCATCAAAGACAGTACGTGTCGAGTAACACAGTGTAAACAAAATGTCTGAAATGGTACAAACTTTGAGGTAAACCATTTTGAGTTGACATGTAAACAACATATAATTATTTTAGAGTTTGTTATAATAATTGTTATGCATTTTGACATAGATCATCAATCCCTATGAAGGGAGAACAACCAATCAGATAAAGAGGCAAAAGAGAAACATCTAGATCGTTGATCTTATTTTAGAAGACTTTATAAATGTCTTTAAAAGGGTGGATCCAAACCCTATTTGTGTATGGTAAGAAGAGAAAGGAAGCAAAGTATTGTGTAAAGGAGTTCAATTTTTGGAGGCTGCAAGTGAAAGTTGTGAAGTAATAGAGATAACAACCTAGTGAAGTAGTGAAGGAAATATTAAAGATATATCTGATATGATATCGAATCAGAGATTGGAAGGAGAAGATCTATAATTAACATTTTAAGTGCAAACTGAAAGATCAAGTATTGAATCATTTTTGATAAAGTGAATAGGGTAAATCTCTTAACAAAGTTATCTTAATGGGCTTGTGTAAATCTCTCAATAGAGTGGTCCTAACAGGCCTATGTAAATCTCTTAATAGATTCTTTACTTCATTGTAGGTGTTAAATCCTTTAATCAAGGTAGACCTAACAATATTTGTAAAGCTCCTAACAAGGCAAACCCATCATAGGGTAGATCATCAAAAAGTGATCAAATTTGTAGTCTTAACCTACTAACTTTGTTACTATAGTAGTGAAGATTTGTGGGTGTCATCCCCACCCCAGTTTTACCTTCACCTTGGAGGGTTTATGGGTAACCAAAATATATTGTATTATGTGTTTACATTTTCATGTTGATGGATGTGATAGTTAGATATATTTCAACATTAAAGTTTTAAGCTATGTTATGCATAATCTAGATATGAGATGGACAATGTGGTGAATACAATCAAGTTGTTTTGGAGGTTAAAGTTTTACAGATCTTGATTGACACCCCCCCATCCCCTCTCAGTATCTCAGTTTCCTAATAAACTTCCAAAAATTGGTATTAGAGCATATTTCTCTTGAAATAAGTTTAACAACTTAAGAGTTCAAATCTTAGAGATGAAGGCTTATAAGTTGGGAAAGATTATTGATGATCAAATGATTGACATCTAGCTCATATTGCAACAACTTGAAACAACAAGAGGACTAAGAAAATCCCTAAGGAAGAGAAAGGATATTTCTATTCAACAGAATGACACACTCAATCAAGAAGTTGATACTCAAGGATTGCTTGACGAGGGAAGTTCTAGTGAAAGTGATGCAACTATTGCAAATCTATTGGAAAATATCAATATTCTAAATGAAGAAGTCAGAGGATTAAAGAGAGGGCATGAAATCCAATCAGTAAGGATATGTGAAGTGACTGAACAAAAGAAGAAAGCTGAAGAAGATAAAGTTATGGTTGAAAAAGACAAAATAAAAATGACCATTAGACTTGAAGAAAGGTCATCTAATGTACAAAAACTTACTAACACTCAGCTAGACATGATGAATCAATTGATACTTGCAAATCAAGAACTTAATAGGAAAAACATGGAGATAGCAAATCTAAGACCACAAAGTGACCAACTGAGGAATGAGTTGAGATCTAAGAAAAAACTTGTGGAAAGAATGAACAAGCACAGTGAAGCAATACATATTTTGAAGAACTGATGAGATCGCCTAGGTTGTCCAATGACACCTTTGGATTAGGGCATATCAAGCACCATTCATCTACTAAAGAAGGAGAATCATCCAAGAGTGGAGGGCAAAGAAATGCAAAGTCAAAAGACAAGTCTACATGCTATAATTGTGGTAAACTTAGACACATAACAAATATTTGCAGAAGCAAGAATGGTAAGCAAAACCCTAAACCTAAGTTTATTGGTTATTTTTTAATTGCAAGAAGCAAGGACATCAAGCACATGAATGTAGATCAAAGGTTAACAATGCACCTACTCCACCTAGATTTGAGGGATATTGTTACAATTATCAAAAGTATGGACATAGAGCACATGAATGCAGATCACATGCAAAATCTAACTAGACAACCAAAGACCAAGACAACATACCTAAGAAAGGTAACTCCTACAATTTGGATTACAATACATGGTATTTCAGAGGCAATTACCAGAAATGGTTGAATGGAAACATAGTTTGTTTTAGCTGTCACAAGGTTGGACATGTGAGCAAGAATTGCAAGACTCAAGCACTAAAACCAAATATTGAACACATCAAGGGAAAAGGTAAAGTGGATGTTGAACAAACAAAGAAGGAGATGAATCAAACCTAGAAGCAAAAGGTAGAAGCTAGAAATAGTGGAACAATTGAAGCTGAGATGACCTAATCAAATGGAGAAGGTGATCACGTTGTCTCAAATTGATTAAGAAAGGTATGTAATGAACTTTATATTTAATAACTTATCTTACATTAATTCCTAACATAAATTGTGTTAAATTTCATATTAGCATAGGACAAGATGCAATAGAATAGATTTGGGTGCTAAGAATTAGTAATTTTGTCTATATTGACCATCTATATTGACCAAGCATTGTAATATGGATCGAGTACCTAAATGACCAAACTGATGTATAGGCCAAATTAGATGGTATTGACAAAGCTATATAATGAAGACCAAGTTAAAAGTGTAACGAGGACCAAGACAGATGGAATCCAACTAACTGAGCACACAACATTTATGAGAACCATAATTTGAACAAATGAAGGTATATATCAAAAATTTGAAATCTCTATACACACCTTGCATTCAGATTTCAGAGCCAGAATGATTTGAGAAAATTGTGAAGCAATTTTTAAGGTGATTGCAAGCGAATTTGTTGTTGAAGTGTGATTGAGTGATTGATCTTCAATTGTGCCAAGTTGTTCAAAAAGTAAAATCTCAAAACCCTAACATAAAAATGGCATCATCATCATTAGCAACAAATAATCAAGGAGAAGAGGTAAGTAATGTTCAATTGGTGAAGAGTGACACTTGTCCTCCACCTAAATACTATGCTATCCTTGAAATTTCTATGAAAGGAGATTTAATGGGTGTGTTATCATCGATACCACCTAGGTTTATTATGATTCATGAGGTACGAAGCTTTTGTATGTGTAAAATTGGTGAAGTAGGAGACTATAAAATATGTTTGGCATGTCAGAAATTGTGCAATGAAGGAGTACTAAAGGGTGAATTCCATATTGTTAAGCGAGAAGGGTTAACATGTGCCCTAGATTTTCCAAGGAATGTTAAAATTGACTAGATCAAGGTTGTGCTGAGTTGAATTCATGATATGGAGTTATGGCTGTAGAATAGTCAAGCCAAAAGAACAAAGAAGATTATTCATGTTGTTATAGGATACCCAACATTTGACAAAAAGAAGACCATGCAATGGCAGAGTAAAGAAGTAATCAAGGAAAACATAAAAATTGAGTGGAATGGATGTGGCATGTCTATTTCAACCATCACTGATCCATTGATTGAGATTGTAGTGAGAGTGATTGCACACAAAATTCTACCAGTTGAGCTGACTGAATAATGTGTCATGTACTATGGCCATAGATTAGGCATCAAAGATTGTGATGAAAGATCATGAATATGATCTTGCTAAGATCCAATGCTTACAACTAGCAGAGAACTTGTTATCAATAAAAAAAGCAAAGAATTCAATGTGTAAGTTTGGATGATTAATAATGTGTATTTTCTTTTATACTCCAAGTTACTTTCCTATAGTTGGAAATGTTGTGTGGGAACAAGGTAAACTTGCTACATGGCAGATAAATGAGTATATTGCAAATTTGAGAGACAATTTTGAGAATGTATTAGATGGATATTTTGATGAATTCAAACATAAAATGAAGAAAAGAACAAGGATTCCTACATCCTTAGTTGAAAAGTACTACATTGATGTGTGTTTTCTAGTTGACACTAACTACACATATGTATAGGTAGTTAAGACAAGGATAGCCTAGCTTAAACCTTTTGGATATGAAATTGACATTGATGATGCAATTGCAACAATTACTACACTACTTAATGAAGTAGTTCATGCAAAGGCCAAGCCCTTTGGCAAATATGAACAAGAAAAAGCAAGGATAATTATAGATATTAAAATTGCTTCTACTAAAAATAAGAGAAAGAAAATGATTGAAGACCTAAAAGGGGAGCTAGCCACACAAAATAAAGGCAAAAAGATCTTTAATGATTACACAAGGTCTTGGAGAGGACCAAGATAATGAAGGTGATGCAAAGGAAGAGGAAGAAAGTGTATAGAAATAGGATCAAACCCTAGCACTTATCACCCCACTAGCAAAGAAGGCTAAAATAGTCAAAATCATTGAGCCTAAGGTGAGGAATAATGTAAAGAAGGTAACAACTAAGACCCTCTCTCCTCCTACACCATTAAGCCCAAGAATTATGGTAGCAACAACAGTCAATGACAAGCCACCATTAAGCAAGGGTGTTGTAAGGATTACAAAACCTAGTGAAGGTTCTAGTGGCATAAGGGCAGTAAAAGGAAAATGGCCAGCCACCAAGAGTAAGATAAAAAGGAGAAAATTGAAAGCATGAGACGATGTTAATGAGGTTTATGTAGCGAGGACTAGATCTGATGAACCAGGTCACAATCGAGTTTCTATGCAAATAAAGCCTAATAATATTGACAAGGTATGTGACAACATCAAAAACTCTACAAGCTTATCAGGTTTCAAATTTATCAAGTATGGAACATTAAGTGTTGTTGACAAAACTAAGGTAGTGGAGGCCATATTAGAGATGATGACAAAATTCAAACTAACACCAATAGATAGGAAGCAACATTCCTACGAAATTGTATAACAAAATTGAGGACATGTGGCAACAGACAACATCAATTGAAAAGCAAATAAGAGAAGCGACATTAGCTAAAATCATCCCTGAGCTAACAACTAAACAAAATAAAATATTTTTGGAAAATTATAGGAATAGATTTGTTGCTAAATATAGATCATTTATGATTTTACAAAATAAAGTTGATGTTGTTGTACGACAAAATGAATTATTGTGGAAGAGCATTTTGGGACTAACTACAGGAGACACTAACAAGGATAAAGGAGTTGAATAGGAGACATAAGAAAAGGAATAAGATAAGGAATCAAACGTAAGCCTACTATAGGTCAAGGAGGACCACATGTCTTAGGACGTCTAGCTAAGGGAATCAAAGAGACTGAGCCGAAAGAAAAGGAGAAGGAAAAATAAGAAGATAAGAATGAAGGATCATAGATAGAGTCAAGTGTGCAAGCTCACACTCTAATCCCAACAATGATAAAATCCACATATGTACATCAAGTGCAAGCCCCTACAAATCAAACCACACAAAGTGCTATCATTGATGTCTCTAGCACTGATACACTAGTTAGATTGAGTGGTGAAACTGCCTCACCCACTCTGGCCCTAGTCGTGTCGAGCAACAACACTCCAAAGAAGGGAAAAGTGAAAAAGAAGAAGGTCAGATCTCTGAGTACTATTTTTACCTTAGATGAAGTTATTGAAATATCATACTAGGATTTGAAGAATCTCACATTTGAATAGACTGTAATCTTCCAAGACATTTTGGCAAGAAAGAAACAACAAGAGGATGTGAGAAGAGAGAAAAAAGAAGACAAGTGTTGCATGATATCAAAGATATATTTTTTGATGCTTTTGATATTCAAAACATTAATGATAAGGCCCTTATCATCTCTCAATTAGTGCAATTTTTTGAGAAAGTCAACACTGGGGATATAGAAGCAAATGAAAAATTAATGGCCTAGTCAGAGAAAAAGTTTGAGAATAAGGTATTAGAAAAAGTTCCTACCATGATTGCTTTAATAAAGGTTGAATTGTTGATACTTGTACATAATTTGGAAGAACTTGCTAAGGAAATACAAGATCTATACAATATTCTTTGTGACATGCCAAGATTCACAAATGAATTTCAAGCTAGCATTCACAAGATTCAGACTAATATGGAATTATTAGGAAACTCTATCTCTCAATTACCTGAATCAAGCTCAATGCACTATAATAGATTATTATTTTCACAAGGGAGGTTGGCCAAGTTACAGACAATAGATAACAGAATGAGGCCCAAGCTTATCTTTATATAATCCATGTTGATACCTCACTTGGAGGTCATACAACTAGAGTTGGCTCCTTAAAGAATCTAATTCAAAAAGATCAAACTCTTTCTATTGCTGATAGCTTAATTGACTTAGCTGCAAATTTAGAGATAAAGATTCATGTTTTGGAATCAGTAAGAACCACATGGGATCATGCTCTTTCCATGATTATCCAAACTCATAAATTGTTCATTGACAAATATGGTTTAATTTCATCATCGCAACTCCAACAATAGACATAGGTGACAAAATTAAGGGGGATAGATGAAATGAAAAATGAAGAAATCAAGGGGGGTAAGATGAATAGATTGGATAAAATAGATGATACAATCAAAGATATAAAGCTTAGATGAATAATAGAAGAACATAAGTTAGAACAAAGGTATGACAAGCAACATCATACTATTTGAGTCATTTGACATATGTATTGTATATATGCATATGTCGTAAGTTAGATAAGGACCAAGTCATAGGCATAGGAGGAGTACTATCATTTTTTACTTATATTGTAGCAATGTAATCACGAAAAAGTGTATTTTCCACTAATTTCAAAGGGGGAGATTATCAAACTATCTAAGTTTTGTTGTCTATTTGTGTCAAACACTTAGTCATGTACAGGTAGAGTTGGTTGGTCATCACTACGATTGAGTTAATCAATACAGGCTGAGTCATGTAAAGATTTGTAAATAATCTTGTATATGTCAAGCTCTATAGGAGCTAAGAAAGTCTTTGGTACCAAGTATTCCCATATAAGATGAGTTTAGTAAATGTCGAGTAATTGGAGCATACAAATGTCGAGTTAGTTAAGGTCAAGCATCAACAGGAAGAACAATTATGACCAAGCATCAGAGACAATATGTGTTGAGTAACACAGTGTGAACAAAATATCTAAAATGGTACAAACTTTGAGGTAAACCATTTTGAGCCGACATGTAAACAACATTTAATGATTGCAGAGTTTGTTGTAGAAGTTGTTACACATTTTGACATGGATCATCGATCCCTATGAAGGGAGATCAACCAATTAGATAAAGAGGTGAGAGGGAAACATCTAGATCATCGATCTTATTCTAGAAGACTTTGTAGATGTCTTTAAAAGGGAAGATCGAAACTCTATTCGTGTATGGTAAGAAGAGAAAGGAAGCAAAGTATTGCATGAAGGAGTTAGGTTTTTGGAGGCTACAAGCAAAAAGTTGTGAAGTAACAAAGATAACAACCTAGTGAAGTAGTGAAGGACAATATTAAAGATATATCAGATAGGAGATCAAATCAAAGATTGAAAGAAGAAGATTTGTAATTAACATTATAAGTGTAGACTGAAAGATCAGGTACTTAATCACTTTTGATAGAGTGAATTAGGGTAAATATCTTAACAATGAATTGAGTGCAGATTAGAAAAGGTACAAACAAGACACCTTATGAACTGTGATTTGGACATGTACCATCAGTGAAGTATTTTAAAAAAATTGGAAGTAAATGGAATATCAAGAGAGATGATGACATTGGTTAGTTTGATGCAAGAAGTGATGAGGGTATGTTCCTTGGTTATTCATTAAAAATAAAAGCTAATAGATATTTTAATCAGAGGATTGAGACTATTATTGAAAGAGCAAATGTGAAAGTCAATGAGAAGTTTAGAGTTAAAAAAATAATACTTGACTATATTTTTGATGATGAAGAAACTAATCCTCAGCCAATCTAAGAAAATGTTGAGACTTTCTATGAGACTAATAATGATTTACAGAATGACATTGGAATTATGAAACAAAGAGAGGAACCAAGATCTGAGCCTAGACCATAAGTAATAGTCGAGATAGTGACACCAACACCAAATAAGAATTTGACAAATAATCACCCAATCGATCAAATTATTAGAAGCAAGGATAGAGGAGTTATGAAAATAAATAGAGCGCATGAAGAATTATGTTTTATTTCTTAAGTTGAACCTAAGAGTGTAGATGAAGCATGTAAGGATGATCATTGGATTCAAGCAATGAAGGAAGAACTAGATCAGATTGTGAAGAATGAGACATGCGAGTTGGTCCCTAGACCTAAAGATAAAAATGTTTTATGAATTAAGTGGGTTTTTAGAAAGAATTTTTAGAAAGAAGATGGATGAACAAGGTAAGGTTGTGAGAAAAAAAAAAAGATTGGTATGTAAAAGATATTCACAGCAAGAAGGTATAGACTATGAACAGACATTTGCACTTGTTTCCAGAATTGAAGTGATAAGGGTCTTCTTGGCTGTAATGCCCCACCAAGAGATCCAAAGAATTATACTAAGTTTACCTAACAATTTTTTTTTTAATCATGAAAGATAAACCATTCACAACATTTGTGGAAGCAATAGTAACATCCAACTGCAAGTAATCATAACATACATAACAGTTACATTCTTTAAAAATCCCTTAACGTTGAATTACTTCTAATCATAACTTATTCATGTAACATCACATTCTTATGAAATAACAATGATGCATCCAATGTACTTAAACAATATACAAGTGTACATTTTAGATTGCTCAATCATCCACTATACATGTTACAAGGTATGAAAAGCTTAAAAGAATAAACATCCATGTAAACAAAGTACATCATCATCCAATATTAATCCATGATGCTATAAATGAAACCACATGTCGTACATGATACATCATCGCAAAAGATATAAACATCCATCATAAAAGATAACCATATATCACAACATAACTAACTAAATGCACGGTTCCTCCCAACCGTTAATAGCATCATTAGACCATCGTGGATCCTAGCCATCCCTCCGTGCGTAACATCCCAAAGCACCGAAGAGATCATCGGCTATAAACATAGTAGGAATGTCACTCCTAAAAAACATCCTACTAACATGCAAGGTAAAGCATAACATATCATCAACTAACATATGCAAATCATCAATACAAGAACATATCAGTAAATACATCCATCATAGGGTATATCATCTACCATAATGATCCAAGAACATAATGAAGATAAATACCAATCAAGAACACTCCAGCCACGGTGTCTCAATGGATCTCAAATGATAAGAGTGGAAAATAGACTACCACCCGACCGCGTGGAACCTAAATGGTCCACTCCCACCGTGCTGAGGAGATAATCTCAAGTCCCAAACAGGCTATCCAAATCACAAAGCATAAATCTCTACAAGTCCAGGAATCCTAAAAGTATACTACTCAAGGGTTCCATCACACACAAAATTGACATCTAATTTCCAGAGGCACACAATGACATGTAGGAAACCTACTCTGCAAGCGGGAAAGTGTCATCACATTTATCTCGTACAAGTTACCCTGGCAGTTAGCTAAACTCCACGGGTCCATACAGATCTCATGCGGCCACTAGTATCCTCTCATACTGACAAGGCATACTATGGAATGCAATGGTCGCAACCATGTGTCTCACTACTCCCATCCTAGCCTGTACAAGCGCTCAAGGCATGGGCGAGAACATCCAAAACAATTATCTTTTTAGGTTCATTTAATCCCCAATTAGTGTGTAAATGTTATCACTTATTAACCAAACTTACAATGAGTTATCCTGGCAGCCACTTAGGGCCCCGACCCCCATTGCAAGCCACTTCCCGACACTACAAGTAGATTACCTACCCTAATGCTCATGGAATCATAAATCACCACAGTCCTGTACAAGTGACTGTAAAGAAAATCCAAAAAGATAATCCATAAAAATAATCATCAAATATCCATAATATAAGCATCAAATTTCCATAATAAGAATCATCAAATCTCCAAGATAAGAATCATCAAAATCTCCATGAGCATCTGAAAAACATCCATAGAAAATCATGACCACAATAGTTCTCTATTGGCAACTGAAGGCATCACTGATAATCATAAGTATCCATTGGTTCTCAATAACCAAAATAAATCATCACATCCATTGGTTCTCAACAAGCAACCAATAATATCCCAAAATCATACTGATCGAAGACTCCAAAATGGTTGAGTCAAACATGTCAAAACATGACATCATCAAGAAATAAATCCACATCATAGTCTCATCATGGCGACTAAAAAAATAATCCAAGGATAACTGATCGATGACTCAAAAATGATTAGCTCAGGTATCTCATACACATACATCTCAGCTTCACACATGAAGACTGATGAACAAATACAAACATTTCATAGAGCATACGATCACATTACCATGGTTGGGCTTATAAAGATCGAGACCAAATAAAATCATCATGCCAACACATCTCATAACCCCCGAGCCTCTGGTAACAACCTAGGACTGGTCAACACTAGTTAACCCAAAACCCAAAACAAGAAGCATATAGAATACACGATGCAAACACATGTTTTGATTTTGCTATTATTTCATAGTTGAATTAAGTGTAGAGTTTCATTTTCCATTATTCAAGTGTAGGGGTTTCAGTTTTCTATTTTCAAGAATACTTCAAGTGTCTTAAGTTTCATCATTTGACCTACAAGTCAACCCATTTGATTCCCCGATAGCATTATCCTAAGAATAACTTAAGGATAAATATTCACTAAACTGATCATCACTGACCTTTAATTAAATTGTTCTCTATTTTAACCATGAACCATATTCTAATTGATTAACTCTTCTTTAATGTTGCTTCAACTTTTGAGATAATCAAATGATCATTATTCATTTATAAAAGAACCAATTATCAATCTTCAATTAAGAAGATTATAACTTAATTAAAATGATCAATCTAATCCACTAATTAGCTTAGGTGCACAATTCCATGATCCATTAACATTTTAATGGTTAAAACTCAATTAAGTATCTCTAGCACTTAAGCCTCTTAATTATAATCATTATTAAATTGTCACTAATAACTGTTAAAATATCTAAGTCATTATTCAAGTTATTAGAATAAAACTTATCAACTTTGATATAGATAATTTACAACTTCACTAGAAGGATCGATATTAGCATATCAATTAAAACTTAATTACATAAATTATTATTCAAATCTAATTAACTCTAATTAATTAATTTAATCAATAATTACTTAATTATTAATATCATAGTTGTAATATCAACTTGATATCATTTTTTAACAATCTCGCTAAAAGAATTATATCAAATAAATCTCTATTACATAACCCAACTATTAATTAAAATCCAATTAACTCTAGTTAATTGATAATTATACAACCATACCATCAACCCAATGATTATCAGTTGACTAACAATAGTTTGTACGTAAAAAGTCAACTTCAATCCATTACACAAATATTAATATTTTAATAATATTAACAAGTTACTTTGGAAATCTTATCCATAATGACTCATTCATCTTTCTTAACGATTTCATATTAATGATAATCATTTTCTAATTGAATCTCTATCGCATTTAATGATATTGACAACTCATTAATCAATTATAATCCAAATCCAAAAATTACTATCTTCAATAAATAATCTCCACTAGATTATCTCTAACCCTTGTTTATTAATAGTTTGTTAGACCCTACAAACATTAAAATAATAAACTCATCAAAACTATTATTATTCGATCTAGAGAATCTTTACATAAACTTCATTAGTTAATATTTGACTAACCCTTAACACCATTAAGGTATATCAATAGGCTATTTAATAAATCAAACGTGTTAACCAATAACATTATGATTCAATCTTAATCCAATAATATAAATTATCATCTCACAATTATTTAATATTTATTAAATAGTATTTAATATACATTAAATAAGATCAATATTAAAGTCAACCATTTTACTAATCCTTTAAGACTCAAATTAATAATTTAAATGAATTTCAATGTCTTTTTCGACTAGCGATAATTGACAAATTATCATTTAACATATATATAAATAACATATGTTTAAATCAATATATATATATATATATATATACTATAATTATAAATAAATCACATATAAATATATCAAATACCCATATATAAATATACATATATATATATATATATATATATATATATATATATATATATACATATATACATATATATATGTATATACATATATACATATATATATATACATATATATGTATATATATATGTATATATATATATATATATACATATATATGTATATATATATATATATATATACATATATATATACATATATATGTATATATATATTTATACATACCATATAATAATCAATGTATAAAAATTGTTAATATAAAGTCAAATTATAAAATTCGAATCACATAGCAAAGTAAGTAATTTTGTCTAAAGTGATATACATATCACTGCGGCTTTATATTAAATACCGCATGGACATCGCTGTCGTGAGTGTCCTTCAGCGACAGTCCGTCGCGGGTACTCTGCTTATGCAAGTACCCTGCGACTTAAGCATTGAATGCTCTGTTGCGGGTACACTGCGTGCGCAGGTACCCCGCGACCCGTATGTGCATTGTGGTACGCAGAAGGGGATGTAACCCGCCCCTCATGACACATATGCAAACGTTTATTATTACAATGTTTTTATAAAACATTTTTCCCACATATGCGATTCGGTATTAATAAAGATTTTCTCTCCATCGCGTTTTAATCGCGACTATTACCGATCAATGTTTAAATAATATATATGTATATACATATATATATATATATATATATATATATATATATATATATATATATATATATATATGTATGTATGTATGTATGTATGTATGTATGTATGTATGTATGTATGTATGTATGTATGTATGTATGTATGTATGTATGTATGTATGTATGTATGTATATGTATATGTATATGTATATGTATATGTATATGTATATGTATATGTATATGTATATGTATATGTATATATAAATATATATATACGCAGAGATTGTTAATCAGTTTTATAGCATTTTAAATATATATATATATATATATATATATTTATATAATTGTATGCAGATTTTATATATATAGAAAGAAAACATATATATATATAAAACTTAAATAAGAGGGCTTTCAAATTCCTGAATTAAGAATTTTCCCTTTAAAATAATTGTTTTCTAAACATATCCATTAATCCATCCAATAGGTTTAACTATAGATTTGATATCATCTTTCTCAATTTGATTCTAATTCGAACCCAAACCCGATTTAGATCTAGTTTTCTCTTTAATTGGATCTAGGGTTTTCTAATGTTTTCTTCTTAACCAAATAAAATATCTAGATTCCAATTTCAATTATAGATTCAATCACAGGAGTATATTCAGACACATATAATAAACATGATGAAGACAGAAAGAGAAATAGTGCAAAGAGAATATGAGACTATCACGAGTGCACCTGGACACTGATGCTAATTCGTCATGCCTCAGAAGTCCATAGAAAATCCTTTCCTTCTCCATCATTCGCATTCCTTCTAAGATCCAAGCTAACCGAGAATTCCCCAAGTGACTAGAAGAGCTAGAAGAAACTTAGAAGCATGTAGAAAATATAAGAGCA
Source organism: Cupressus sempervirens (assembly GCA_028749045.1). NCBI lineage: Eukaryota > Viridiplantae > Streptophyta > Pinopsida > Cupressales > Cupressaceae > Cupressus > Cupressus sempervirens. The sequence continues at coordinate 264,484,765 of CM053793.1, forward strand.
TATGAAGAAGAATATGAGCTTGTAACTTGCAGCTTCCATTCAGCTTCTACTTCAGCTTCTCCAAACACACTAGGAGAGCCTCAATTTAAAGGCCTCTAAGATGCATCTAGAGTGTCTCTAAAGACAACTAGAAGATAAGCATGACAACCAAGCATGGGTCTTCTCCAACCTTCTAGATGAGTCTTAAGGTTGTAGACACCATGTGCTCAAATAAAAATGCTAACTTCTAAGTGTAGACAACTTATGCATTCTTAGAGTGCAAACTCCAATGTTATCTACATGACAACTCTCGAGAATTTGCAACCTCCTATGTGAGCAAATATTAAAAAAATACACATTAATTAATATAATATTTAATTTACTCTTCCCAATTTAATTTATTAATTTATTAAATCTCATGCACTAACTTTAATTATTCCACTTTTCAATCTTAATATATTTATATTTTAATCACATGAGATTTAGAATCTTTTATTAATTTAAAATATATTTTCCACTTTTAAATTTCATTTTCCAAAACTTAATTGCTAAAATATTTATTAGCTTTAATAATAATATTATTTAGTCATTTATTTAAAAATGAACTCCAAATATATTATTATTAAAATAAATATTGTCACATTCCAAATTTAAACTTTTAACTTTTATCTTCAAATTTAATTATATTATTTAATTAATTTTCCAATTAATTAAATAAACTAAATATTAAAATACCATATTAATTTTTCATTAAATTAAACCATTAATTAAATCTTTTAATTAGGCTTAATTAATAGAAAATACATCAAAGACTCTCAAGGTAAAAATATGAAAACCCATCATAGCCAAAATACATACAAAATCAAACCAAGGGTTTATATCACGAATTATGTCATCCGACATATTCAGAGGGTACTCAACTTGGATACTTGTCCTAATTTTCCAATTAGAACAAATGACTTAAAAGGGTTGGGATTTGGACTTGAGAATTTATCTCCCCTCTCTTATCATTGAGATAATGTGATAGGGTACGCTCATCCTGGCAATTCAGGGAAGTCGATACTCGGTACCTGCAACCTGCATAAAAATCATGCATGTACAAGCACAATATATACTAAGCTAAATAGGCAATGGTAGGAAGTGGTGCATCGTGTAGATCTCGACTAGTAGGTGACTACGACTCCCTTCCTTAACCACATTAGACATGCCATACAAAAACAAATACACAAAGCAAACACACACACCATACACATGCAAGTATGGGGTAAGTATCCATAATAAAACACATGATAATAAATCATCTTACTAATCATCATTAATAACTGAAAGCAATGTAGTAATCATCATCAATAATTGTGAACACTAAAAATAATCATCATATATACATGAAATGTAGAGTCTAAGTAAATGTAGAGTCTAAGTAATCTCATCACATAATAAACTGAATCCATAGCACAATATCTGATAATCTCAAAAGAATGTTGCTAACCAACAACATAAAACTAGCTCCAAAAGAGTTTAACAATGTTAGCAAAATGCGAACTAGGGACAGGCACTACATTGGCTTATGCCACAAATAAGAAGTTCAAAGTGTATTAGATGGATGTGAAGTCAACAATTCTGAATGGAGAACTTGAAGAAGAAGTCTACATTGAGTAGCCTTAAGGATTTCCTTTGACAAAAGAAAGAGATTATGTACGAAAACATTGTATCGACTAAAACAAGCACCTAGAACCTAGTATGCAAGGTTGGATAAGTATTTGGAAAAATTTAGATTTGCTAAAGGTATTGCAAATAGTAACTTATATTTGAAAGAAACTAAGAATGGCTTATTTATTATTGTGATATATGTGGATGATATAACCTTTGGAGGTGATGATAAATCGAGTGACAAATTTGCTGATGAGATGAAGGATGAATTTGAGATGAGCATGATTGGTGAGATGAAATATTTCTTGGGTTTACAGATTGTGCATAAAAGTGATGATATTTTTATTTCTTAGACTAAGTATTTGAAAGACTTATTGAAGATATTTGGCTTGGAAATTTGTAAGCATGTTGGTACATCTATGATAATTCATCAGAAGTTATCTAACAAAGATGAGACACCTACAGTTGAGTAGAAGAAGTACATATCTATAATTGGAGGTTTGTAATATCTAACTCACACAAGGCCATATACAAAAAATGTAGTTGGTATAGTAGCAAGATTTCAAGTTAATCCAAAGTAATCACATTATGCAACAATAAAGAGGATATTTAGATATTTGAAAGGTACACCTAATTTTGGGTTATGGTTGATAGATCAAATAACTTTACTCTATGTACATTTACTAATGTGAACTGTAGAGGTAATATGGATGATAGAAAGCATACAAGTGATGGAGCATTTTTCCTTGGAGGAAGATTGGTTCCCTGACTAAGCAAGAAACAAGATTGTATTTCATAGAGTACAATAGAAGAAGAATATGTAGCAACATCGAACAATGGCAATCAGATCATATGGATGAAACAAATGCTAAAGGATACCATACTAAAAAAATTAGAACATGTTATCATACATTGTGATAACACAAGTATAGTGAGTATGTTTTGGAATATTGTGTTACATTCTAAGACAAAGCATATATCAATTAAATATCATGTTCTGAGAGAGAAATTTGTGGAGAAAGAGATAAGATTAGAGTATGTTAATAGAAAGGAGCAGTTTGCATATATTTTAATGAAGCCTTTTCCTAAGGATACATTTGAGCATTTGTGAGGTATGATTAGGGTTATGCCCCTACCTAATTTAGAATAAAATATGCAGAGATTGCATTAGTCTAGTGGTACAGAGCACTATTATTTATCTAGATTGAATGTTGATGCTTCCTCTATGGGGGAGTATTTGTGATTGAGAAGAGTCATAAAGGACTCTTAGTAGCTGGTACTGAACAATGTTTTTGGACACTTGAGCTGGTTGAACTTAATGAATAACAATTTGACATAATGGTGCCTTTACGATTTATGTCAGTGGGGGATAAGGAGAGCATGAAAAACATTTCCTATGAATGGGGGAGAGTTATGAAGAAAAGGTAGAATTTATTTAAATGGGGAGAAGAGATGTTTATTAATGGGGGAGTAGCAATTGTTCTTGAGAGTTGCAATTTGATTGATGAAGATGATTTGAAAAGATGAGAGCAACAACAACAAAGCAGTATGTTTGGTATTCTTATAACTTAGATGTTTTTCATCTATGTTGCCATCAATGCCAAAGGGGGACATTGTTAGCATGAATGCTACTAATATTCCTATGGGGGAGTAGTCTAGCATGGTTGGAGCAATAGAGAGATAGTTAGCATGACTGTGTGTTGCATGCATGACTATGTCTGTCATTGATGTTGACATATTGGTAAGCTTGGCAGAATAATAGATAGAGAATGAGGTTGTACAAATCGAGTATTGATGATGAGGTGAAGCACAACTGAGGATATGTTCTACAATGTGTCTTGGTGAAATGGGTAAGTGTGTGTGCAAGAAGTCAGAGACATGTGAAACTTATTTGTGATTACTAGAAGACAGTGTGCAAATAGAGTACCTGAGAAGTAGTTTCTGGTGTTCAGATTGTATCTCCTAATAGGGATAGAATCTCGATGAGTGTAGTTGGACAGTAGCAGAAGTCACTCTGATGATGATGTCAATGAGTGCACAAAATTCAAGGTTGCACATGTGAGAAGTTGTGAAGGCTGTGAGGCGACAATATTTTGTAATTATGAAAAAAGATGTACTAAATTGTATTGTCTTATCGAGGTCCTCTTATAATTAATTGGGAAATCATCAAGGCCAACTCAATAAATTATTTTAAGGACATGGTATAAAGAAAAGTTATTTTCCTTGTGATGAAGTGGAAGTGTGCAAAAGAAGAAAGTTTTATGCAAATTTGGTAAATGCGAGTAAGCGATCAAAGGTATCATTGTGATGTGAAGTTGGAGATATGATATTGAGATGTAAGAAGTATTTTGGTGTGGTATTGGAACAATAAGAGGACAAAGAAAGAGTTCAAGTTGTTGAGATTAATTGTATTTGTATTATTCTAAAAGGAATAAGACAAAAGGCTAGTTGGACAAAGAGTTAAGTGGTCTTACCCCTGGAGCTATTTGGACAGTAGGTCCATCCACCTTCTACAACTCCTAACAGGGTTGGAATATCCTATTAGGGAGTCAAAGTCTCCTAATAGGGACTAATATATACTAAATGTATTTCACTGGCTACTAACAAAGTCCATCCTCTTACAAGGAACATTTATATTAGTACATCATTTTATGGGCACCATCCCCACTGGGGTTTTCACTCTCATTAAAAGTTTTCCTAGTTAACATGTCTAGTGTTATTGTGTATGTGTATCTTCTGATGGTTGTTGTTTATATTGATCACATGTTTTAGGTTTAATAAGGTTGATAAAAGTTGTATTGATATGATAACTTATTCTCCCCCCCCCCCTCTTAGTTATCTTGGTGGGATTTACTTTCTAACATGGTTGACATGTGGAAGCATGAGACCAATAAGTGGCGAGGTTAGTGACCAATTGGTGGAAATTAGGATAGTTAGACAAATCACAAGATGCCACATGGTAAGAGGTTAAGAATTTTGTGGGGCCTGCATTAAAGGGTGAGCAGAAATTGGCATTCATCATTATCTTGTGATCAAAGATTCTCATCAGTTAATCATCATAGTATTATGAGATCATGACACATGGTAGGGTGGATGGATGATGCAAGTGTATACCAAAAATATGGATACTTCTATAAACCATTCTTTATAAGTCACCCAATGGAAACAAAGCCTTGAATCAAGGCTTTATCTCTCTATCCATGATATAAAAAGGTCCAATTAATATATTGGCCCTTAAATAAACCTAAAGATTGGAGACACTTGCAAGTTAAATGCATAATGTAGTGTAGCACAGAGATTTTAAATTCTCAAAATGGGATTGTAGTTTACTAGACCAAAATTGGGTGATTACATTTGCCCCACTTTGAGTTAGTGTGCGAGCGATTTGAGTAAGCACATTGAGTCAAAGAATGATGATGTCAATCCAATATGAGATTTGACTCTAAACTAGCAGTGAAAAAAGTGTAGTGAGATAACTAACCCTAAACTAGTAGTAAGTGAAGGTTATCAAGGTAGCAAGATAATTTGGATGCATAGTTTGAAGCAAAAACTAAACACTAAAACACATATTAATAGATAAGACAATATCAAAACTGATATGATGCAATGAGAACTGATGTGTCCAAAGAGAAAATAGATTAGATCAAGCATCTACCTCAAGAAAAGTAGAAAGGTTTAAAGGATCTCAACTTGATGTAAACTAATGAAGTTGAGATGCCCCTAGCAATGATAACATAGCATAATCAATTTTTAGTATTTAGAGATCAATGATATAGTATTCTTTCCCCCTCATGATTGATGATATAGAGGAGATGTGTTTCAACAAAATAGATTTGATCAAATCAAGTGAAGAGAAGGTCCATAATGATAGATAAGTGATTCAAAAATCATAAGACCAAGTTTGGCCACCAAGAATTGAAAATGTGCCCTAGTTTGACTAAGTTTGGAAAAAAATATAACATTAGAATAAGGTCAAAGCAAGATGTAATGAAGAAAAGAAATTGATTTGCCTCAAAAGATGTGAAAGATAAACCTCAAAAAGACCAGTCAACTGCACAAAGAAGAAGAAAATTATCAATCATGATTTTGATAATCTAGAAAAATCTAAATTTTAATTTTGATTCCAAAAATGGATCCATGACATCAAAAGGTAAATAAAAATGACTCTAAATGTGAACTTGTTCTATAAATTCACATTCCTTCTAATAATGTTCAATTTTTGGACCACATGTTACATTGGAGTCCCTTAGATAGAAGAACTCCACCAGTTTTGAATGCAATTGTGAAACTCAAGGTGTGTTGTCAATATAATTTCATAAACAAAATAGTCACAACCCTTCATCAATCTATTTTTCTAGTCTATGACGATGGTATTGTGGTTAGACATTATCTTAGTGAGGGTAGTTAAGACAAAGTTGAATACAAAATCTCAAGGAAGAACAAAGAAATCTATCAAGCTTGACTTAAATGATATCATTTCCTTTCTTGTGTTTTCACCATGTAAAGAATTATTCTATCAACTCTATGTGAACCATACTAGTATTATTGATGAAATGTGATAAACTAAATATATTGTCAAAGTAATCACATAGTCCAACCAACCTTTTAGAGGGGAAGAGTGGTAAATTGAAGTCACCTTCTACTAACCATTGTGACATACTAAACAATTAAATAAGAGAAGAGATCTCCTAGACCTGCTTCTTGCCAAGGTGAGAGTTGGGGGAATAAACATTAACAAAAAACCATGCATTACCTTCAAAAGATTGTTTTATAGTAAAAAAATTCAAAGTAGAAGAAATAAGTTTTCCACCCACTTTGAACAAATTTTGTTAGAGTAATAATATATCAAGTCTTATTAATTAAATCATTTTGATTTAATTATTAAGTCACTTATTAGCTCTAGTTTACTTAAGCTAAACTTCAAGCATATAATAATTAATTATTTTATTACTTATTATCATGCAACCTAGGTTTTACTTGTTAGGGTTTTGAACTCCTTTTATAAGGATTGGTATCTTTATAATTTATTCATTCACTTTTGATAATAGCAATTTATCTTTTTTCTCATCAAGAATGTCTTATCTATGGATCTAGCAATTTCAACCTCCATAGCTCTTTGCTTCTCTCTTCTGTGACAGGTGTTTGCATGCAGGTGATTCTTGCTCTAGTGTTGATCTTTCATCAACTTCAACATGGTATTAGAGCTCCAGATCTTTATGCCCCTATTTCCATATAAAATTTGTTCAATTTGGACATAGTTGACAGGTAAGGCAAAAAAAATTGCTACCAAATTTGGGCACACTTCCCAAGGTGGATTTTTTTATTTTTATTTTTGAAATTCAAAAGCAAAGGGCTTTATTGAAAAAAAACTCAAGTTTTTTTTTAAAAAGCGTATTTTTTTTATATAAAAGTTTTACTTCAAAGAGTTTTGGCTTTCTTAAAACCTTTTTAAATCTTCCCAAAAAGGACACTTGCATTAGCAAAGTACTAACACAAGGGACATCAAAAAAGTATTGACATTACAAGTTTGTCGCAAGTGCTGACATCATCATTTATTGGGATGAAATTTGACGGCCTTCAAACCATCTCTTCTATGATTTGCTTTGTCTTAAAAAGTTGTCTATGGTTTTTTGGTCGTATCTTGGTCATACGGAAGTATTTTTTGACAAATATTATATTGTTAGAAAGCTCTTTCGAAGCCCATCATGATGATGCAAGTCATTTTGACTTTTGATGTTGTTTGGTTTCCTATTTATGCAACCAAATCCAAAAGTTCTATTTTGCACTCTAGGAGACACCTTAAGCATTTGATCTTCGATTTGAGAATTCTTTATATCATTGAAAAGGTCTTTTTGAGATCTTTCTAGTGATGTTGATTGTCTTTCCAAATTCTTCTCCAAGCACATTATATTTAGTCTTTTGCATTTTTGCATTCTAGTGGATATCTTGGTTGTTTCAGGTCTGAGGATTGATTTTGTTGCTTCAAATGATTCATCATGGATTGTACTATTTGTTGTATCAGCCTTATGTCTTTTTTGATCTTTCTTGACATTCGTTTCTGGTATTTTTGCAAATACACTGAGATAATGTGCCACTCTATTGCATTTCGAGATCTTGCACATCTTTGTGTTTGTTGTACTCACACTCCATTATAAAGTGCCTTGGGGGGTTTTATGTTGGCCATATTTGTCATCTTCCTTTGTCAAGTGAGTGTTCCTTCCATGACATTAGCCTCATGATGTGTTGATGACACGTGCCAGTATAGGTGTTTGTACTTCTTTTGCACTCTCAATGTTCGTGGTTCTTCTTTCTATAAGAGATATTGCATTTAGTTTTAGTGTTCATGTCTTACCTCTCAGCATTATATGGGGGTTATGTTGGTTCTATTGCTTTCTTGGTTCGATGGAGTGAGCTAAGTATTCAATATTTGATCCTATGTACTAGGCGATTGCAATGGTTGGATACTGTCATGCCCAAAATACAAGGGCAAAAACACATGTAATATTTTTTTAATTTTTTTTTATAGTTAATTCCACTAAGCTGATATGATTGTTTCCATAAGTTAAAGTGGTAGGTACAATGTAGACAAAAACAGGTTCCTAAATCAACACCTTGATATACCATTTAGGTTTATAATCATAAGTAAGAATAAATCATTAAATTTAAAATTTCATTATTTAATCGATCAATTAATTTAAACAATCCAAATTAAATTAATTAAAGGATTTAGCTCATTATTACTTTTGATTGCCCTTAGAATATTACACCATAGAACAATAGTACCTAAGTTTTTTTTTTTTTTTTGGATCGATAAATGGCCAAGGCCTTGGATCATATATTAAAGAAAGGAATAAAAGATACATAGAATTTCTCCGTTCAAACGGGCACTGGTAGGAAAGAACGGAGAAGAAAACCTCCAGTCTTGCTCGAGACTCATGTCCTATCTTATTACATTACCCTAGGGGCATACCCCGGTTCTCAAAGTCACATGAGTAAACAAATTACATAAGATTACATATGGGCATTCCCATGGAATTTTGACTCAGTATAGCTTCCTTCTAACTATATGTGAAGAATCCAATATAAAATACCTGTCAAGAAATTCTTTCTTCAAGAAACAAAGATTGTTAGTAGCCTAATGAATTACTCTTTCAAAATCCAATCTACTCTTTTCATTCAAATTCCAATTTATGTATATTTCTTATAAGACCTTATATAATTAATAATCTGTCAAGTTGTTACATCTAATTTTGGACCATTAAAAATTTTAATCCTAAATTTAAACCTTTACTAAAACTAAGATGGGGATATTGAACTAAAGAGCGCGTTATATAAACAATGAATTAAAACAAAGGCCATAACCTACCTAATATGCGATACTAAGAGTAAGCAATATCTAAAATGCCAACCCCTCAGATCTGTTAAATTAGTCTTAATTGCGATCCACAAACAAGGGATAATAGACTCTGGTTACTAAATTTTTCGACTGATAAATAGAAATCAATATCTTAACATTAAGAGAAATCTTACTATAGATCCCCTATTCTATGAAATTAGGATTAACCATTTTATGACCCGAGATATCTTTACAGACCGAGAAGGAAGCCTGAGAGTTCATAATATTTAAGTCTAAATTTACAGAACATTCGAACGACTATGTACTTTATTCAAGGCTTGAATGGGGAAAACAAATAAATCTTGACAGAGGAAGCATATTGACATACTAAAGAATTTCAGGGACACACCCTTAGATTTTCATTCATTCAATTAAACCCAAATGCATAATTTATTAAAGGAAATGATACCATCACTTGATAAAATAGTCACCGACATCGCAAAAATTTAATCGACCAGTCACAAAATTTCTTAAATCGCTACCTTAATAAATCAAATAAAGCATGGCTCAAATTTTGGATCCATCAAAACACCAACCATTTGGAAATATGTTTCTATTATCAAATATTACCTTATAGAACTATATTGTCAAAGATTTACAATACTTTACTATATATAACTATAACCAGGATAGACACAACACCCTATATTATACTGATAAGGAACCCTAAACATACCAGTAGACCTATTATGCTAGATCAGTATAACTGGGTACATACTGCCATCTATTACTAGATAACAAAAACTTAAAACCAAATACTACTATTTCCATGAGACCATAATCACCTAAGGAATAGAGTTTGGATCATCCATGACTACGTTTGGCGGGAGTACATAATCAACTCTGAGTTTGCTTAATTTTTTCTCATTAAGAATGCAGAATTCCAAGGCGTTGAGATCATTGAAGACTACACCTGGGCTTACATAGGATTTAAACATGTTGATATATTTGACCACCCAATCCAGATTATCTTCTGCCCTAATCCCACACCAGCATAGGAGGAAATTAACACTTGCTTCCATTCGAGGCCAAGCCCTAAAAAAGGCCAAATTTTCCCTAACCATGAGACATTGTCGATGCGGGGCAATCTTCAACTCTTTCGCACCCAAGGGAAGACCCATGTATTTTTCAGGGTAAGGGATTCTGCCCTTTTCATCAATGCTGTGAACCGCCTTCTCTAGCCCTCGCCTCCAGACAGGATTGAAAATATCTTCACAAAGCTTAACAATCTCTTCTTTCCCAATCTTTGCCCTTACCATCACTCCAATGAAAGTCCCAATTATTGAGCTGTTGGTTCTCCAAGTCACCCTATAATCAAAGATATCTTCCCCTAACACCCTATTCATGACAAAACGAGACATATCATCTACATTTCTCAGAAGATGACTCCATCTTTTTGGCGTTACCTTCCCAAGAAAGGCCATTGTTCTATTTTCTGTCATATGATAGACACTCACATTAGTTTCCATCATAGCAACAGGCCAACACCCAGGAGTGGTAGAAACCTGCCTCTCTAATTCTATGTGCTCTTCTCAAAACTTCATTCCCATATAGCAGAAAAACCATCATTAACCATTCTATCCTCTGTGCCCTTTAAACATTAATAGAATCTTTGGTTGGCAGTGACTTCAGCTACTCATGTTAAACATTGAGTATTAGATCACATTTTCCAAAGCCTTTACCACATGAGCCAAGTGGAAAATTCAGAACTCGCTCCCCCCAAATCCCAAATCATATTTCCTAACGATAACCTTTTGGACCCTTAATTAGCAATAATATCTATTGACACAATATACAACTGGAGGACAGCTAGAAAACACAGAACATCAAAACGAAAGCGAATGGAGATTTTAGGCTAAGGCCAATTTGCTAGATAATTTATAACTCTTATCATTGTAGTTATGTCCAGATGTACTTCTTACTAAGTAAAGTCCCTATATAAATCAGACCCTCAACGACAGTATATGAGTAAATACTTAAGGAGAACTAAAATTATAGATAACAGGGTTTCACCTAAATAGCTGCAATAGGTACATTAATCGAAAAATTGTGAAATGGATATATCTCAAGAGATACTAATACTAACAATAAAGCTACAAACTGAAAGTATTTTAATAATTCTAATACCCTCTTAATTACAGAAAGTAAGGATACAATTGCGAAAATATCAAAAATAACTTAATAATTCTATTATTTTATCTATTTCTTCCTATTAATTAGATATAGTGTTAAAACGTATATATTTCAGAATATTAATAGGTGTTAGTACAGATTTGTATCTAATAAACTATAAATCTGTATACACCCATATATATATATGTGTCTATGTTTATTTAGCATATATATATATATATATATATATATATATATATATATATATATATATATATATATATATATATGCCTTTATATATGAGTATGTATATATTTATATATAAAAAAATAGAATAATTGTGAAATACTCTCTAGTTCTACAAAGGAGGAGAAGACTCTAAGTTATATATCAAGAGCGATTCTTCGTCAACACCCCTGTTGGCCAGTTTGTCAACCATCGCATTACCTTCTCGGTAAATGTGGTTGATCAGGACATCTTCAAAATTTTCCACTAAAATCAACACTTCTTGGAGTTTAGAGTTCAAGATCCAATTAGGAGTCTTTTTTTTCCTAATACCATTAAGGAGGACTTGAGAGTCACCTTCGATGACGATTTTAGATAGACCTAAACTATGACATAGTTTTAGACCTTTCTCCAACGCTTCAAATTCTGCCATATTATTAGAAACCGGTGGAAGAGGAGAGGCTAGCTTTGCAATCCACCACCTATCCTCATTATTGACGATATAACCTACACCAGCTATACTGGGGTTCCCTCTTGCTGCACCATCGAAGTTTAGTTTATGCCATCCTGGAGGTGGAGGAACCCATTTACAATTTTCCCTTGCCTTCTTATTGCTAGCTGCATATACCATGGGGGGGTTGATCAGATTAGCCCATTGTTTCTTCATTATACCATCCCAAAATGAGAAAGAGCCTTCTTCATGGGAGGATTTACTTAGATCAGCATTCATAACTTCTATTATAGCCACTTCCAATTTTAACAAAAAACTGTCTAAGTTCCGCTCTTTATTTTTGAAAATCCAATGATTTCTTTCTTTCCAAAGTTCCCATACCACTAGGGATGGGCAAATATTCCAAAGTTTACTATATACCCCATGAACCATATGTGTGGGCCAAGAGTTTAGGAGCCCCTTAAGGGTATTCTGAAAGGGGTTTGACCACTTAAGTCAGGATTTAATCCATTCCCAACAATTTTGAGCAAAGGGCAATTGAGGAAGAGGTGGTCTACATCTTCATTGCTCTATTTACACATAACACACCAGTTGGGGCCCATGATACCAAATCTAGCTAATCTATCCATGGTCAGAGCTCTGTTCTGAAGGACAATCCATAAAAAGAAACCCACCTTAGGTAGGCAAGCTGCATCCCAACACAATTTTAAAGGGATTTCCACATAGTTCCACTTTTGCGAATGAATAATAGATTGACACCCAAGCTTCACATTGTAGACTCCATCCTTTGATCCAGCCCAGATAAGACTATCCGACCTTTCAGATTGTTTAATTTTCCTATTCAATATGATCTTTTCATAAGCAGCAATTGAATCTGGTTTAATTTCTAAATCATCGATGGAGCGCCATCTCCATCGCACTTCCCCATCCGACATCTCTTTAACTTTATAATCTTTGACCCTACAACCCCACAATGATTTCAACTTAGTTATAAGGTTCTCTAAATTGGGGGAAGAATAAATAGGGGGTAGTCCATCCCATGAGTCTTCCCAGAACAAGGCTTTATTCCCGACCCCCACATCCCAAGTTAGATATTTACTAATAATACCCCGGCATTTTGTCATGAAATTCCAACACTCCGACCCTTTCGGTAATCTTTCCATCCTGAACAATGATTCCGGGTCTGATGGATCTAGATATTTATAATATAGAATTTTGGCCCATTTGTGTTCATTTTCTTGGTATAATCTCCACAAAATTTTAGCTCCCAAAGCCTCGTTCTGCCATTGTGGCTTCTTTATTCCTAAACCCCCACATTCCTTGGGTTTGCATAAGTTGTCCCATTTAATAAGAGCAAGTTTCTTGTCATTTTCCTTATCCTTCCACAAGAAATTTCTAAGTTTGGTCTCAAATTTCTTGGACATCTAATTATTGAGGGGAAGACATGCCATGGGAAAAATTGGAGTAGCTGAAAGGACTGCTCGGATCTTGGTAATCTTACCAGCCTTAGAAAGCCACTTAAATATTAGATTTACCCATTGATGAGAAAAACCAAATGCTTCTAAAACTTTACAGAGAAAAGGCCAGTCAACCATATCATAAGCCTTCTGTATGTCTGACTTCATAAACATACATGCTTCTTTATCTATGGCAGCCGAGCAAATGACTTCCTGAATTATGAGTATACCATCCAAAATTGATCTTCCTGAAACAAAACTTGTCTGCTCTTCTGAGATCAATTTTGGCATGATTACCTTGAGTCTATTAGCTATAACTTTTGAAAATATTTTATAAATAGAGTTACATAGAGCAATAGGGCGAAAGTCTCCAGGATGTTTCGAACAATCCTTCTTAGGGATAAGTGTAAAGAAGGAGTAGTTGATTTCAGCCAACAGAGATCCACCATTCCTTGATGCTTCAATTGCTTTCCATAAGTCTTCCCCTAGAATATCCCAACATTTTTGAAAAAAGAAGGCTTGAAACCCATCAGGACCTAGGGATTTATCTGGTCTCATATTAAAGACCACTGATCTTACCTCTTCCAAAGATATTGGTCTATTTAGATTTTTATTATCTTCTGCAGTGACCAATTTTGGGATAAATTTGAGCATTCGAGACTGTGCCTCCCTATTAGACCCTTCATAATTATTCAATAAATTATTAAAATGAGAAACTATCATGTCTGCTATTTCTGGTGGACTTTCTGTATGTGAACCCTGTGGAGTCGAGATGCTGGTAATTTTCTTGAAAGCTTGGTTCTGGATCGTAGAATTGTGAAAAAAATTAATGTTCCAATCTCCCTCATCCAACCATTTCTCTCTGGATTTTTGTCTCCAGTAGGTTTCTTCTTTGGATAAAATATCTTCCAGTTTCATGAGGAGTTCTTTTTCTAAGGTGTATTTCTCATAATTTATACCATATTTTATAATTTCCTGATTCAGGTTTTCCAAATTTTCTTCAATTTCTAGTTTTTATTTAAAAATATTGTTCAAGTGTTCTTTGTTCCACCTCAAAATATTTTCTTTCAGTAATTTGAGTTTGGAAATGAAAATGAACATTTTTGACCCAACGAAATTTGCTTGAGTCCACCATGTCTTAATCGATTCAAGAAATCTCGGATCTTGAAACCACATCTTTTCACACTTAAAAGGATTTCTGGGAGGTTTAGATGGTTCTGAAATCTCCAAACAGACAAGGAAATGATCCGATCCTGCGAAGGGTAGAATGGAGGATTGAAATTCCTTATTATAGGAAGAAATATTACCTCCCATGAAAAATCTATCTAATTTTTTCGTGATATAATCATTATCCTTTCTTCTATTATTCCACGTAAATAAGCCATTGCTTGATGGAATTTCTAGTAAACTAAGTTTGTCTATCCATAATTTGAATTCTATAGACGAGAGCAGCAGATGTTGAGTTCCCCCTACTTTCTCATCTAAACTTAGAATCGTATTAAAATCTCCTCCTAATATAATCGAGCTTTCTTTGTGCTTTATAATAACCGAACTTAATTCATCCCAAACATTTTTTTTCCCTATTATACTGTTAGGACCATACACATTTATAAGAATGAATTTCATATCTGATTTTTATGCTCTGTATATTCACACACAACCAGTTTTTATTATTTACTAGATAAGTTAGATTTACTTTCCTAGGGTTCCAAATAATTCCTAAACCTCCCGAGGCACCTATTGCCTCAATTAAGATTGAATCCCATAACCCTAACATCTTACTAAGTTTAGCGCCTTCTCCTTTATTAAGTTTGGTTTCTTGAATTAATATTATTTCTGATTTAAATTTTTTTAAATATTGTTTAAATAACCTTTTTTTGCTAGGGGCATTAAGACCCCTAGCATTCCAAGATGTTATCCTCATTTTGCCTTAGGAAGCCTCTTCCCCTTCCTCATGATAAGAAGCTCATCAATTTTCCTCTATTCTCTAGCTAGACCTTTAGTTTCACGTAATTCCTTCAATGATCTCCTACCTCTTTTTCCTTTAGGCTTGCCATAATTTGGAGAAGTTAAACCTTCTTAATTCATTTGTACACCAAGCTCTTGCTGAAATATATCTAGTTCTTGATCCGATGATGCAAATCCTTTATCTAATCTTACAAACTCCTCCATTTCCAATTCCTTGCAGATCTGATGCCTGAGACTGTCCTCAAATTTTTTATTTTCTATTTCTATCGACTCTCCAATGTTTGTCTTGTCATTTTTCTGATTGCCTTTTGGTGTATTTCCACTCTGTTTGTCCTGTTTCCTTAAACTGTCCTCCATCTGGATCTCTATGATATCCCTTTGGAGATCCTCAGCTGTATATTCTTCTCCTCCCAATTTGATTATTATTTTTTGTACTAGCTCCTCTTTTTGAGAGGTAGTGCTCTTATCTAGGTTCTCAAAGTCAAAGACCTGAATGAGCTCCTCTGTTAACTATTCCAAACTGTTATCTTCAACCTCTAACATATCAGATTCTGGTGTAAGTTTTAAATCCTCATTTAAAAAATGTTGAAGGACTTTTACAATTGAGACTTCTGGACTCTTGCCATCAATCCAAGTTTGTGACTAAACCTCTACTGGGCTGAAAGGCGAGAAAGGATGCCCATTCGAAGTTTGCCAAAATTTTGAAACTCTTCTAGTTCCATCAAGTCTCGGAGTGGTTAAATCTACTTCAAGGAGTATATCAATATTCAACTACTGAGGTTCCTGTGGTTCTATTCTTGAAACTGCTATTACCATCCTATCCTTGGGTGAAGAGAAAAGCATGTTATTTTCTGCTTCATCTATGTCTTGATGATTCACTAAGTCTGTAGTTTTGTTTTGTATCTCTCCTTGTCGTACATTTTCCTTATTCTCTTCGAGCTCCTTCTAATACATGTGTGCCGAGGATCCCTTTATAGTTTCTATTTCCAAATGACTCTCTTCTTTTTCATCTTCCATACTACTGCTTCCTTTGTGCTCTTCCGGAGCCTCATGTACTTCTGTGTTTTGTTTTAGATCTTGGTTTATGGCTATTGTGGACATTGTTACACTCCTTTTTGGGACATCTTTGTCTCTGATTACCAACTATTTTGGTGAGTGATTAGACTTACAATTCTCCTTGTTATGTTCCACTGCAAATTTTTTCTTTTTTCTACGTTGTCTATTGGAACGACTACCATCCAACCCCAAATAGGTGTCCTTTTTAGGAATAGAAACTATAACAGATTTAAGTCTTCTTTTATTAGATAAAACCTTGTCTGATGCTTTAACAACTGTCCTTTCTTTCTAATTGACCTAACTTCGGAGTCCTGTTGGAGAGATCTAATCTTCCAGCATTTTGCTCTTCATTGCCCTCGACCAAGAAAATTGGTTGTTGATATCCGAGGTAAGGGGGAGGATCTTGGGCATGATTTTATGAGATTCATCAAATCTTAAAATATCAACTATTCTCTTTTTATATGTCTAATACTTGATATCATAAGATGCTTTACTAGTTATAATTTTTTTGTTAAAATCTCGTGGATGATTGAACTTCACATCAATTAACACCTTGACATTGTTGCAGTAGAAAGAAGCATCAATACCTCTAACCTCTCCTACCTCCGACCCTATGGCTTTAATAATGTCTTCATGACAGAGCTTCGGAGAGAGGGATGGCAGAACAAACCAAGAGGGCAACTTGCAATCTAAATTTTCTATTTTAAAATTGTGGGACCAATCTATAAATTTAACACAATGACCATTAAAAAAAAACTAAGATCATAATAAAAATTCTTTTTTGATAGACTCATCTAAACATTGTAAAAAAGTATATTATCTGAGAAAGTGAATATACTTACTTGGTTCTCGCAGGACTCCTCCAGCTAGTCGAGTAACAGAGGGAAATCATTCAGTGGCCCATTCCAAATAGCAAAGATGCCTCTCTTTATACATTTGTCCCATGAGGATTCAATGGCTTTGCTTGAAATTTTGATTGGTTCATCCTTTGTGTATCGCGGAGATGACCTAGGAGATGGACTATGGTTCATAGAATGATGTGGATTGTGGATTCTAAGATGAGGGGGGGTGTATGCACCTGGGGAAGTAGATTTGGGCGATAAATTTTCTGTCTGCGGTGAAACCGGTAGATATGGATCCGGAACCATAGCCTTGTATTTTTTCGGGTAAGCATATCTCGTTAAATTGAAAATACGAATCTGATTATCCAGTTGATCTACCATAAAAATTTGGTGATTTGGATTTTGGTGTACCTCCGAGCGGATTTGAGAGTTCTGCGAAGGAGGATTATGGGCATACATCTCATGATTTTTATTACCCCTGCTACATCGCTGGTTACGAGGTTCCTCTGCATCTTTTTTAAAAATGTCAAATCTATTCGCTGTGTTTACCGAGTATCTCTTATCATATATGATTTGTGGTTTCTTCTGCTGCCAAATCGGCCCGAGGCCACTTGTGTTTACATGTTTTTGTAGGAACTTTCTTCGAGACTTCACGGGTCGAAAAGGGTTCTGTTTTTTCACAAAAGTAGAGCACAGCGCCATCTAATATTTTTTTTAACTTTTTTTGTTAAATAAAATATTGTTTAGTTGGCTAATATGTTGGTTTATAGTACCTAAGCTTACTAGTAACATAATTTACAATTAATTTAAATCATATTAACATTAATCAATAAAATATCTTTCAAGCAAAAATATCAATTAACAATATAATTCATTGACTTGAATGACCATTTAAGTAATATAAATCTAATTATTTAGAACATTGGATAGAACGAACTTGCTAATTAAAATAACGTCTATCATACAATTAAAAAAACTTGATTAAATCTTTATTCTAATAACAAATAAGAATATTTAAATTCAAATATACTAACATCTAATTGTAACACAATACTAACTACCTTTATCTAATACTAAAATAAATTCTAACATTAAAAAAAAAAAATTTAATGACTAAAATTTAAAACATATCAATTTTATTACAAAAAAAAAAATAATAATAATTAATATCTAAAAACTACAACTAATATTTAAAACACATATATTAACAACTGACTACATTCAACTAACAATTAAATTAAAACCTAATATCAACATATACTAACACACTTTATTAATTACTAATTCTATTTAAAACTTAAACTAACTTAAATTAAAAAAAAAACTTTATTAAAACTACAAACTACCCTAACCCAACCACATTCCCTAACCCCAAAAATTTAATAATCCTTATCCCTAGCCGCCCACATTCTTCTCCCATCCACGTGGGCACCAAACTATCCCAAGCATGGAGCGCATTCCCAAGCGTAGGTTAAAAGGGAGATGGTGGAGTACGTGGCCCAAGGAGTAATAAGAACATACTTTTTAAACAACCTGCATAAAGTTAAAACTTGCCCCCCCCTAATTTCCATTTGCCAACACTTTGACAGTTTGGTTATGGTCATGTGGTCTCAAGGCCCCATAATTATTTCCCTCGCGTTGTCCTAGGTTAAAAGAAACGTAGCAGAAAGGCTTCCAAGGGAAGAGGGTGCGTAGACCAAGGTGGAGAAAGTAAGGTAAGGAGAGATAAAGTTTGGGAAATTTAAAACAAGCCTGCCATATCAAATCTGCCCCCGCTTTAATTTCATTTGCTAATTTAATTTCATGTCAGACTGAGCATAGTCTCATGTGCAAGTACCTTACTCTAGCAAATTCGCCTAAGATGGAGGGGTTAGTTATTGCATAAATTTTATTTGGTAAGACTTAGGTTGGCTTAGGATATTAGAAAATTAGATATTTGTATATAGATTTATATTTATTATTATTATTCCTTTTTTATTAAATTAAAGAATATAAAAAAATATCAAAAGGAGGAATATTTAGAGGAATCTTCAAGTTATTCTCTGTTGTAAGAAGACAACTAATTTTGTTCCCCATATAAAATCCAATGAGCTTTTTGCTCTAGGAAATACATTTTTTTTCTTGAAGGTCTTTTTTTCCTTCTAAGTATGGAAGTTTCAAATTTATAAATTAGCCAAGGGGGGTATTTTATTTTTCTAAATGGGTTTATAACTTAGAGTTCAATAGTTTGTCTTCACAATAATGTAAGATAAATTTTATCTCCTAATAAGCACAAAATTGAATTGAAGTTCCCACCATATCAATTTTTCCTTAGCAAAATTGAACCCAAAATTGCATAAATTGCATGTCACCATTTTATCTATATTTGAATACACACATGAATAAATTGAAATACTATAAGACTTGAATGCAATGATATTACTAAATCTCTTTTTCTATTAAACCACTTGATTCAAAGGCTCTGTCGGGAAAGAACTAGGAAGAAAACCCGACATCATTTCCATTTCAACAATAAGTTTAAAACATGCGTTTTTACATAGGATTTCAATCCCGAGGAGAAATCTCCCAACATAACTAAATTCCAAAACCATCTAGATTTCCTTCTCGGCCCTTAACAAGGGATCCATTTCGAATTCTACAATACATCACGGTGATCATGGAGAGAACGAAAACTGACCAAGAGACAACCAATCATGACATGAAGACAAAATCAGGCATTCACTCCCATTCCGAGTTTACACAATAGGTTTGACATTGAACTAGACTAGGGAGAAGGTGGATTTTTCCAATAGGAGACGTCAGACACAACACCATAACAGGTGCCCTTTCGGGGCTAAAACTCAAGAACTTCCATTCTTCCATTCTTACATACCAAAATTCAAAATGTGGTTTGTGCTGATGGGTAGGGGCCCATAACACCCTACCCTCTCTCCCTCTTCTCATCCTGAGAAGAGACTCTACACTGTCGGAGTCCAACTAAAGACCTTCCCCCCATACATGGCCACTTCTGGCCTATCCAAGGGTGAGTAATGCCAATACAACCCATACAATCCCTTTGAAATTCAAATGAAAACACAAAGGAAAGACATTTAAGAAAGCTTGTTTTCAATCCCTCCCAAACATACTCAACACACACACGAACATACATATGCAATAGAACTAAAACATGAAACACAACATGAACAAAATGAGGTGAAATATACCTACCTTCAAAAATTAGGTTATGGCAATGAATAAATTTGAGATGAGCTTGCGAGCTTGCTTTCCTCTCCTTCTCCTTCAATTCTGAATTCCACTCTAAAACTAGAGGTTGGATGAACACTCAAAACCCTCTAAAAAATGCCTCTAAATAAGATCATAAACTCAACCACCTCTAAAAGCAATAACTCCCCCACTTGCCTAAAAGTTCTAGAGGCTTCTAACTCAACTAGACCTAAGGTTAACCTCAAGGTGGAGTTAAAGTTATCCAACCCATGATAAAATCACTCAATTTTCGCAATAAAGCAAAAATGAGGTTTTTGAGTGACCATAAAAGTCAACAAAAAGGGCTAGGGGGGTGGAAAATGCCCCCAACCCATACCCATACCCCTTGGGTATGTAGATTTCATGATTTTAGGCCTCAAGGATTAATTAGGGACCTATCAAAAGTTAGGAAATTTTAAGACTATCTAACAACCTTCAAAAAGCAGATTAAACACTAATCCAGATAAGGGGTAATTAATCTCAATTACTAACTAATTAGCAAAGAGGTCACTAACCTAGTATGACTTAGATCTTTAGATTACTCGGTTAACCCTAACTATCATGCTGAAATGTATATACAATTCACGAGTGTCAATTGACACTATAAAAACACTATTAAAAACATTAACATTTACTGATTATAGAATGATACATTCCTTCAATCCACAACACAAATAAAATACGAACAACGGAGTTTGTGCCTTTTGTTAGACTCAACCCTGGTTTCCACAATCGGTACATAGGGTTCAGTTTCATTTCTTTGTTAAATTTTTTGACTAAAATATCTTGCACACTCATTGCACACATCAGTAGCTCAAGAAAATCACATGCGCATATATATATATATATATATATATATATATATATATATATATATATAATGTATCAAGGAAATCACATAAATTAAAACATCCATCTTTCAAATAATCAGTTGTTTATCTCATTCTACTCATATTCTCAATCATTAAAATTGCATAATCAAAGTGTTAATTCTGCATTCACTCACTTCATTAGTATACATATTCATAAAGCATTAAATGACAAAATCAAATATCTGAAAGTAAAACATCACATAACATAAGATAACATAATGATGTTTAGTGTATCTGATAGTGTCTCGACATATCGAGTCATGAGTATCAAAATAATAATGTATCAACTGTGCTACGATGGGTCGGGGCGAGGCCTCACATCCTCCCCCACTAGGCATGAAATTCTTCCTGAAGTTCATAAAAAAGATATGGGTACTAAGATCGCATCTATTCTGCATCCTCCCATGAAGCCATGACCTCATCATAATAATCCCACTGGACCCTAACCTTGTCTAGCTCTCAGCCTCGAAGAGCTAGGGTCCATCGGGCAATAATACAAATAGGCTCCAATGCTAGCTGCCCGTCCAACTCCACCTGCAAAGCATCCCAATCTATAATATGAGACTCATCATAAATGTATCCTCTAAGTAGTGAAATGTGAAACACATTGTGGATGCGTGACAGGCTAGGTGGCAAAGCTAAACGGTATGCAACTGGTCCTATCTTCTCCAGGATCTCAAATGGTCCAACAAACCAAGGTGCCAACTTATAGCCCTCTCCGAATCAAATCGAACTCTTGTGCGGTCACACCCTTGAGAAAACTCTATCACAGACTTAATACTCTTGATCTATCCTCTTCACATCAACATACTTCTTCTGCCTATCCTGTGCCTCTCTTAGGCATTTTCTAATCAGGGTCACTTGTTGCTCCATCTCCTTTAATAACTGAGGACCAATAAAGACTTGATCCTCGATCCTATCCCAACTCAAGGGCGTTCTACAAGGCCTTCCATACAAGGCTTCATAAGGTGACATACTTATGGAGGAATGGTGCCCATTGTTATAGGAAAACTCAACAAGATGTAGGTATTCCTCCCATTTGACCTGATGGTCCATCACATACATACACAACATGTCCTTCAAAACTTGATTCACTTGCTTGATTTGACCATCGGTCTGAGGATGGTATGTTGTACTTAAATTGATCCTAGTGCCTAATGCTACCTATAACTCTCTTCAAAAGGATGAAGTGAACAACGAGTCTCTATCAGAGATAATCTTACAGGGAACGCCATGAAGTTTGAAAATGTCTTGCAAAAACACCTGAGCTATGTTGCATGTTGTGTATGTAGTATGCATGGGTGATAAATGGGCAACCTTGGTCAATGTGTCAACTATCACCAAAATGACATCATGGCGATGAGATGACATGGGGAGACCGATAATAAAATCCATAGATATAGCATCCCACTTCCACTCTGTAATCTCATGAGGCTGAAGAAGCCTACCGAGATGACGATGCTTTGCCTTCACCCTCTAACACTTGAGGCATCTTGCAACTATGTTACCAATCTACACTCTCATGCCTAGCCAGTGATACAACTGTCTCAAATCTGCATATAACTTCTTAACACCGGGGTGTGCTGCATAAGGTGCTCTGTGAGCCTCAAGTACAATGAGCTCGTGCAAACCCCCAATGGAAGGTACATACATACGTCCCCTATGATGCAAAAGTCCATTGGACTCCAAGGAATACTTTGAATACTTCCGTTCCAAGGGTCTCTGAGAATGCACCATCTAACTAACTTCTACATAAAGTTCATTTGTTAGCAAGTGTTGTAGGATCCGCTCTCTCAAGTCGGTGCAAGTAGTCACAGATGAAAGCTCATGGTACCTTCTACTTAAGGCATCTGTAACCACATTCTCCTTTTCTTTGATGTAATGAACATCAAAATTGTACTGACAAAGGAACTCCATCCACCTTCTTTCCCTAGCATTAAGGTTCGGCTGAGTAAATATGTATTGCAAGCTCTGGTTGTTAGAATGAAGTTTGAATCTATGACCTAGAAGGAAGTGTCGCACCTCACTAAAGCATGAACCACTGCTACAAGTTCTAGGTCATGAGTAGGGTAATTGAGTTCGTGAGTCTTCAACTTCTTAGACTCGAAAGAAATAGGTCATCCATCCTGCATAAGGACTGCCCCTATACCATCTAAAGATGCATCGATGCACACCACACAATTTGCGGAAGGATTTGGTACTACAAGAAATAGTGCACTTGTGAGGGCTCTCTTGAACTCTTGAAAAGCTCTATCACACTTCTCTATCCACTCGTACTTCTTCCCTTTCTTCTAAAGAGATGTAATTGGGTGTGCCAATCTAGAGAATCCCACAATGAAGTGTCGGTAATATCCTACTAGTCCCATAAAGCTCCTCACTTCAGTGACGCTAGTAGGTGCTGACCAATCCATGATGGCCCTAATCTTCAATGGTTCTATTGAGACACCATCGCCTGATATGACATGACCCAAATAATATATTTCAAGTTTATATAATGCACACTTTGACAAGCTGCCATACAATTGATTCTCTCTCAACTTTTGTAATACTTGTCTCAGGTGCTCTTCATGCTCCTTCTCATTACGAGAATATATCAGAATGTCATCAAGGAAAATGACCAAAAACTTATCCAAAAAGGTATTGAATACTCCATTCATGAGGCTCATGAATACAACTGGAGCATTCATGAGGCCAAATGGTACCATGGTGAACTCGTAGTGACCATACCTCGTACAGAATGCAGTCTTGGGGATATCACTATCCACAATCCTCAATTGATGATAACTTAACTTTAGATCAATCTTTAAAAATACTCGGGCACCATGTAACTGATCGAAGAGATCATCAATTATGGGAAGGGGATATTGGTTCTTGATGGTTACTTTTTTCAACTGCTGATAATCAATACACAACCTTAGTGATCCATCTTTCTTCTTTATGAAGATTACTAGTGCACCCCAAGGTGATAGACTAGGTTGAATATGCCCCTTCTCTAAGAATTTCTCCAACTGAGCCTTTAGTTTAGTGAGCTCATGAGTAGTCATCTTGTACGGTGCTCTTGATACTGGCTCGGCTCCTGGCACAAGATCAATATGAAAATCCATTGCTCTAGGTGGAGGCATACTAAGGAGCTCTGAAGGAAACACATCTACAAACTCCTGCAAGATTGGAAAATCATCTAGGCATGGCTCCCCCTTCGAATCTTCCTCTCTGTCACTAATGGTGATAGCAAACAACTGGCATCCCTTTTGCATGCACCATCTAAGCTGCATAGCAAAAATCATACGAAGGGATACTAGTCTCTTCACTCCGAAGATCACTCTAGAGATCCCAACTTCGTCCACACATTCTACCCTTTTCTGTCGACAATCCATCTTGGCACTATGGGCATAAATCCAATCCATGCCAAGGACAACATTGTAAGAACCTAGAGGGGTAATGCGTTGATCAAACATCATGGTCATGTCTCCGATATGAATCTCGCAATTATGCACCATGGAACTAACACACACTCTGGTTCTTGAGGCTAACTCTACTTTCTAACTGACGTCATGTCTAACTGCCACTAGCTCACAATGCTCAACTAAATATGGAGATATAAAAGAATCAGTAGCTCTAGAATCAAATAAAACAAAAACCATACTACCCTGTGTTATACTTGTGGCCTCGATAACTATGGCCTGATGCTTAGCCTGGAGATTGTCAACCGCTGCAAAAACTCTATGGGATCTTCCCGTATCACCAACTGTCGGCTCTGAAAAAGAAACTCTCTAACCATCAGATGACTGTCCCTACTGACATTCTCTAGCTATATGACCCATGCCACCACAAGTATAGCATGGTCCTCAGGTATAAGATCATACACCTTGTGATCCAAACTATTGTGGGCCTCTTGACCTGTTAGATCCACTGTGTCCACCTCTGGAAGACTGCTGAGTCTTCACCGACTATGATTGTGGGGCCTATACCTTCTGATCCTGTTTGGGACCCTGTGACTGCCACTATTTGGGCTTGGAGCCCTGATAACCCTATGAAGGTTTTTGCTATTGCTACTGTGGTTTTTGCTATTGAGACCGTTAGACCTTAGAGGACCTTGTTGTATAGTTCTAATTCTTTTTCCAAGGGGGTTTCTGCTAGGTAGAGTTTCAGTTCTGAGATCGATCCTGTGACTCCTATCTACCACTAGTATCCTTAGCAACTAATGCTATCTCAACTACTTGTCTAAAGGTGGTAGGGAAGGCCAGACGAATTGGATCTTGGAGTGAGAAATTCAGTACCATGATGAAGCGATATTCTTGTAGTTTCTCATCCTTCATGTATTCAACATATGGAAGGAGCTCGAGAAACTTGCTCTCATATTGAGGTACTGTGAGACTCCTCTGATATAGAGAATGAAATTCTTCTATTTGCTTCTATCTGAAGTGCTCGGACAGGTACCTCTCCCGAAATCTCTCCAAGAATGACTCCCATGTGAGGGTATCCATCCTCACTCCTCCTATAGTCTCCTCCCGATGCCACCAATTGGAGGCATCTCCTCTCAGCTGATGGATTGGTAAACGTGCCTTCATATTACTCCCATAAGAATGTAATCCAAAGCACCGCTAAAGACTCTGTAACTAGGCCTTTTCTACTGTTCCCTCGGTTAAACCAATATAGAATGGTGGATGGAGTCGTATCAACTCCTTGATATCATCTCCTACATGTCTAAGAGGTCTATCGAGTGGCAGTCCTCTCCAATGTATCAACTCACCCTCATGCTCACCCTATCCCTCTACCTACCTCAGTGGGGGACTCCTACTCCTCTCTCTGCCACTGGCCCCACCTCCTCCCAGTCCCTCTACTTCCCCTTTGGGAATCTATTGCCCTAGCTGTGCTACAGGTGGTAGCCTCTACTAGACTACACCAATCAATGTTTGAAGGGCATCCAAAATGTCCTAGTTTGGGTTTAGTGGTGGTGGAGGTGGTGGTCCATCCTCCTGTTACGCTCTACCACCTCTCACCT
The DNA here is from genome assembly GCA_028749045.1 of Cupressus sempervirens. Classification (NCBI taxonomy): domain Eukaryota; kingdom Viridiplantae; phylum Streptophyta; class Pinopsida; order Cupressales; family Cupressaceae; genus Cupressus; species Cupressus sempervirens. The sequence goes on from CM053793.1 coordinate 264,511,019, forward strand.
TATGACCTCTACCTCGTCGGTTGCCTCGTGTGACGGGAGGCATCCTACAAAATTTAAAGTTTAGATTAAGTTTCAGAAGCATAATGGTTTTAGGTTCCTAGTGTTGAAACATGCGCTCTAATACCAAAATGTCATGCCCAAAATACAAGGGCAAAAACACATGTAATAATATATATTATTTAAAAAGGTAATTCCACTGAGCTAATATGATTGTTTCCATAAGTTAAAGTGGTAGGTACAATGTAGACAGAAACAGGTTCCTAAATCAACACCTTGACATACCATTTAGGTTTATAATCATAAGTAGGAATAATTTGTTAAATTTAAACTTTCATTGTTTAATCGATTAATTAAATTTAAATAATCCAAATTAAATTAATTAAAGGATTTAGCTCATTATTACTTTTAATTGCCCATAGAATATTACACCATAGAACAATAGTACCTAAGCTTACTAGTAACATAATTTACAATTAATTTAAATCCTATTAACATTAATCAATAAAATATCTTTCAAGCAAAAATATCAATTAACAATATAATTCATTGATTTGAATGACCATTTAAGTAATATAAATCTAATTATTTAGAACGTTGGATACAACGAACTTGCTAATTAAAACGTCTATCATACAATTAAACAAACTTAACTAAATCTTTATTCTAATAACAATTAACAATATTTAAATTCAAATATACTAACATCTAATTGTAACACAATGCTAGCTACCTTTATCTAATACTAAAATAAATTCTAACATTAAAAATAAATAAATTAATGACTAAAATTTTAAAAATATCAATTTTATTACAAAATAATTAAATTAAAACTAATTAATATCTAAAAACTACAACTAATATTTAAAACACATATATTAACAACTGACTACATTCAACTAACAATTAAATAAAAATCTAATATCAACATATACTAACAAACTTTATTAATTAGTAATTCTATTTAAAACTTAAACTAACTTAAATTAAAAGAAAAACTTTATTAAAACTACAAACTACCCTAACCCAACCACATTCCCTAACTCCAAAACTTTAATAATCCTTATCCCTAGCTGCCCACATTCTTCTCCCACCCACGTGGGCACCAAACTGTCCAAGCATGGAGCACATTCCCAAGTGTAGGTTAAAAGGGAGATGGTGGAGCACATGGCCCAAGGAGTAATAAGAACAAACTTTTTAAACAACCTACATAAATTAAAACTTGCCCCGCCCCCAATTTCCATTTGCCAACACTTTGATAGTTTGGTTATGGGCACGTGGTCTCGAGGCCCCATAATTATTTCCCTCACACTGTCCCAAGTTAAAAGAAATGCAACATAAAGGCTTCCAAGGGAAGAGGGTGCGTAGACCAAGGTGGAGACAATAAGGTAAGGAGAGATAAAGTTTGGGAACTTTAAAACAAGCCTACCATATCAAATCTGCCCCCACTTTAATTTCATTTGCTGATTTAATTTTCATGTCAGACTTAGCATAGGGCCACATGCAAGTACCTTACTCTAGCAAATTCGCCTAGGATGGAGGGGTTAGTTATTGCATAAAGTTTATTTGGTAAGACTTAGGTTGGCTTAGGATATTAGAAAATTAGATATTTGTATATAGATTTATATTTATTATTATTATTCCTTTTTTTATTGAATTAAAGAATATAACAAAATATCAAAAGGAGGAATATTTAGAAGAATCTTCAAGTTATTCTCTGTTGTAAGAAGTGTTGGTCTGACTTTTTCTGCAGTAAAAAATTCTTCAGTTAAACCATAGAAAAGTCAGAAGTTCTATGTCTAAGTGAAGTATAAGGTTTTGGATAAACCATCTATAAGAAATATTCGCCTTGTAAGCCTTACATTCATCTCTATTTATAAATGGTCGGGCGCGAAAATTTTCAAAATTCAAAAGAAGCGAATATGCTTCCGTATTCCTTTTCCTCTCTCCCGGGTTACCTTTCTTACTGTTTGTCCCAACCGTCAGATCCGATTAGATCTACCGCTGGCGTTATCTCGCTATTGAAAGTTGCATGCTCATTAAGTATAGCGAGATAGCGAGTGTCGAGTTTGTAAGCGGTGGGACCATGAAGTGAAGGTGCGGCGATCGAAGATTTGCTTAATTAATTACTTTATTGTGCAGGTACACTTTGCAATTCGCCATAAAAAGGGGGAAGAAGGACCCACTAGAATATCTGACATCAGAGCCGGAATGTTGATTTTTTCGGAAGTTTCGCCACTTCGCTATCGAAAAATTCAGGCACTTCACCGTTAGCGAAGTAGCAAGGCCACGTGAAAATCTTAAAATGATGACATTGCATCTTGCTTGTATCATAATTACACCAGGTGGCATGACCTGTCATGAATACTGTTGTCAGAATCAGTTTTAATTAACGGGAGTAGTTACTGGGTCCCCCCTTGTTTTTTCCGGCACGGAATCCTTTTAAGTGCCGAAGCTCGCTACCTCGCTATCGGAAAGTTGAGATGCTTCATCGTTAGCGAGTTAGCGAGGCCTCGTAAAATGGTAAAAGATCGGCAAGATCTATGATGACGTGTAATGACAGGTGACTGATAAAATTTGACATGTGCTAGCTATGCAGAGATCCGATTCTCATTAATGCTTACCTGATTGAATGTACAAGAAATCTGGAACATCAGCTTAAAGTGAATCAACGGAGCTCGCTATCTCGTTATGATGAGTTGCAAGGAAGATAATTACAACGACATAGCGAGATGGGCCCACCGCCTTCTTTCTTAAGAAGCCCTGTAGCGTATCTTTCGATCATTTCTTGATCCGATCAACGGTTGTCGCCGCCTCGTTATGGCAAGGTGCTTGTTCTTTATGCATGACGAAGTAGCGACATGCTGACACGTGTTCTCCGTCGTCAGTGGGTTTAAAGGTAAGCGCCATCAAAAGAAAGAATTATGTACGTGGCAAGCTCTCATTGGGTAATATGACTGACATGGCAAGTGTAACTCCTAGTTGTTCTCTTTGTACCACATGATCGTAGGATCTTTGAAGATCAACGGCGCAGTTTTAAATTAAAAATGTAGTGCCACTCTCTGTATTAATTAGACAAGAAAGCTTCGTCCATGAGAAAAAATAGAGTATAATACAGAGAGATTGCATCAGTTTCATTTCACGCGAGAAAAAGACTTGAAGCCATTCCTGTGCAGAAGCTATTACTGAAAGAAAAGCGTGCCAAGGTTGATAAGAAATTGTCAAGTTATCTGTTCGCTGAAATTTTGCAGGAATTCAAAGGAAAATTGAGACAGAATTCAAGTAAGTAAAAATGCCATCATCTTTGTGAGCTTTTAAGTTTTAAAGAGGATAGCCCAAGATGCCTCCTAAGAAGGGATTTACAAGAGCAGTAAACTACCTGGATAGAAATGTGCATGATGATTTGCTTGAGTTACTTCCTGAGTCCACTGTAGAAACGGTGCAAGTTAAGAGGTTAACCTCACTCAATCCTAGGCTTAGGGTAGCTGATGGATTGTATGATAAAGGTAATTGGGTCCGGGATGCTCAAACTGCTCAGACTGGTTTGAGTTTATTCAAGAAATGGTTTGCAGAGAGAAAGTTATATGCCCCTCATGCCAACATTTGGAATTTTGATCTTGGGAAGCTTGTTGTTCCCAGCGTGTTTATGGATTTTGACTTGCTTGAAGCCATAGCAAAAAACTATGACCAAGCCACTAAGGTAGTGAGGAGAGTAGATGGTGAGGCTTTAGTTACCATCAGTCCCGAGGAGATTAGGAAGGTATTCAGTCTGGGACCCCTCACCATGTATCATGTGCCCATTAATTTGATAGATTTAGAAAAGGAATATATATCCAAGAGGGATGTAGTTAGACAGGGTGCACTGAAAGCCCACATAGGCCGAATTGGAGGCCTCCCAACCATAACATCATCTTCTAAAGAGCCCTTCAAGAAATCATGTTTTAATGCCAGGGCAGTGGAGATATATAGGACCCTGTGCAGAGTCTTCGGAGAGGGCGAAGAAGATTTTATTCCGGTGAGCTTCATGTATATGATCACCCAAATCTCTTCTTTTGGTGTGGAAATAATTTTTGATTTTGCATCTTACTTGGCAAATGAGATCCATCATGGATTGGTGGGGATTGCACAGGGCAAGGTGGAAAAGGTTTGGGGTCAGTATTCCTTACTGATGCATATGTTTCTTTTTAAAGGGGCCACTTATTTTGGTAAAGAAATGGTTTTAAATAGAGAACAAGAAGGGGAAGCACTACCAGTCCAATTATGGAGTGCAGACATGACCTGGGAAGCAGAAAATGCTAGCTTCGTTAGATTTGATAGGCACTTTGCCTCCAAACTAAGGTGCCTCTTATTGAGTGACAATCCCAGAATCCCTAAGGCATTAATGCACCTTATCAGGCCTATGGACAAAACCCACAATCTAAAGGTTTCACATAATTGGGGAGATATTATCCCATATTCAGTCTCAACGGTCATCAGGGTCTATGGTTTCAAAGGAACACCCCATGTGTTACCCTATCAGGTACCCTTGAAGGTAGGGATAGCTGAATTTTTGTGGCAGTTGGGAGGAGTGGAGGAGGCCTTTTTGCACAAAAGGGGGACAGGATCAATTTTTCCTACTTGTACTATAGCCCACCAGTTTGTGATAACTAAAGAAGGGTGGGTCTTCCTCCATAAATTTTTGGATCAATATAAAATGGCAGTGTCTCATTCTCGTTTTTGTGATGCAGAAGGTTTCTTTAACTCTGCCCTTAGATTGAGAATCAAGCTGCGTCCAGTTCAGCATGAATTCTATTTTCCAGAAGATGTAATAAGAAATGAATATTCTCTCCATGAGCAAGAAATAAAGAAAGAAAAATGGAGAGTCTATTCAAAAGTTTTGGAATTCATTAATTGTTTTGATAAAAATTTCAGTCCTCTTAGTAATGCTGCAAACAATGCAGACAAAGTACATAAACTCATGAGTAATTTCTCTGAGATAATGGAGGTAATGAATGAGAAGAAACAACATTTTATTAATTCTTTTCCAGATAAAGCCAGAGAAATTATGAGAAAATTGGGTTTCACTCCCAACATTGGAGTAGGCCCACTGGTGGTACGGAAGAAAACAGGGTATACTATTGTCCGACAGCAGGTGCCCGTTGTGCATAAAGAAAAACAGATTGTTGGATCCACCAGCACTGTCCTAGAAGAAAGACCCCCTGAACCTTCCCCCAAAAGAAGAAGAATAATAAGGGAGGAAGAATCCCCTGATGAAAGTGGCTCACCTTCTCAAACCCCAATAAGAGTTGAGGAAGAACAACTCACCAGTGAGCAATTCGAACTAATGGGGTCACAAGGAGAAATTTTTGTTACACAAGCAGAGATTGATGAAGGGAACCCTCAGGAAACCCCTGTACCAAGTTTTGAATTAACTACAGCAGATTTCAGAGGAAGGGAATTGGACCCTGTTTTGGAACAAGCCAGTCAGCATTTTTTGTCTGATAACAATTTTGTAAGATCTAGGGCTTTCCATCAGTTTGCGTGGAGAGTAAACATGCACATTTTTGAGCAAAGGTGCAATAATATGAGAGCAGAACATCCAGAAATGGATGAGGCCTCCATTCAAAGTCTAATAAAAGAACAAATGGTTCAAGAGTTCCAAAATATAACCCCTGATGAGGGAAGACAGATGGTAAAAAATGCTAATGTTTTATTATTGCCCAATTGGGACATTGCTGACGCATTAGTTTTTAATTCTGTTTCAAATAATTTAGGGCTCCAGGATCCAAATAAAGAGGAATTCTTGGGTACAGCATTCAGCAATGATCAAGCTGCCCTTGTTATGTGGTCCCTGAGAAGAGGATCCAGGGTTACTTCATCACAGCCTGATGATTCAGGATTGACAGGGAGTATCATTGTAAGAAGAGTTGCTGACACTTCAAATGTACAGGCAGCCCACATGAATGTGGATTATTCTAAATTTGCCCTGGCTACTGCGGAAAGAGAAGAGAGGGAAATGATGGATATGCATAATAAATATGAAGTAGTGGTAGAAGCCTATAATCAAGAGGTAAAAAGGAGAATTGAGTTAGAAAACAGGGTATCTCAATTAGAAAAGGTACTTGGAAAGAGAAAAATAGGAGAATCCAGTACATTAAGAATTGCATATCCCCCACAGTCATCTGTGGGATTAACCCCTATTATTGAGATACCTGACACCCCTGAAAGACCCCAATTCTATACTGCAGAGGAGTTTGAAGCAGAAAAAACCAAATTACATGAGTGGCAGATAGAATTTAGAAATCAGCAAGAAGAGAAATGGAGGCAGGGTGTGACATACTTGAGGGATAAAATACAATGGTCAAATTTTTATGACCAGTTGACAAGGGTTGTAACCCTCATAGATGAGTTAAATAAAGAAAAGAATGGACTAGATTCTCTTACACAGAAGTGGAGACAGAGGAATAATGATGTTACAATTATTTGTATATCTACAGTTCAAATGCCCTACCATCAGGTTGAGAGGATTTTTGATTTATTAAATCAATTAGATAATTTTGAAAATAAAAGAGATTCTTTACAGAGGAAATTGACACTCTGTTTTTCAAGATATCTTGCTAAGAAATTCACCCTATTTCCTTGTGCCTTAGAATCTGTTGATACAGTAAAGGAAAAGGACAAATGGAAAAAGGAAATGGATGAATTATTTGATAACAGAATAACAAACATCATCAGTGAGACTGGCTATTGGTTTTGGGCAAAGACAAATGAAGAGCTGGTAAAAATACAACTGTATTATGCTGATATAAGAAAAGAATTCGATGAATTAGAAGAAAATGCCAATTCTTTAATAAAGATACAAAGAGAAACCCTAAGTTTTGATTGGCCAGATGATGATACTTTCAACAGATGGAAAGATCAGTTTAGTGAACAGATGTCAGGAGGAGATGATGAGGAAGATGAAAGAGTAATTGTTACTCTTGTAGTCAGCAATGATGACATAGAAAATCCCCAGGTTAAAGTGATTTTGCATGTAACAGAAGATGATACATCACTTGCAGACCTTATGGGTATGTACTCTGAAGATGAAGAATGATTGCAAGAGCAGATCATAACAACCAAGAAGCATAACAGAAAGGGACCCGCCAAGAAATGCTGTTGTAATCAACCTTTCTGTTATTCTTGTTTTTTGTTTTTCAAAAGAAGGACACCTGTCACCTTCTGTAGCCTGAAGCTTGTTGCATCTCACATTATTTAAGTGAGATCCCAAGGCTAAAGAATGGTCCAAAATTTGGTTTTCACTAAGTATTGTGCTTAGTTCTTTTTTGGTCCAAACATTTTTGGAAAGAAATTTATAGTATGCTTTTTCTGTCAAAATTTTCTGAGATATGGATGAATGTAGAAAGAACTGTGCTTCTTCTCTGAAGGTTTTTCTGGGTCTTTTGTAAAGGATATATCATTTTCAAAGGAAATGAATACAAGTTATGAACTGCCCCCATATCTGTTCTTCTCTGAATTTTGTCTCCTTTTTAGTACTGAGCTACCTTGATGTTGTGTGAGTAAAAGCTTATGCAATTGATTGCAATTTAGTAAGACTGTACATCCATTTGTTATTGTTGTTAATTCAATGGATTAAGTAAAGGCTTTAATGAATGTGATGAGGTTGCTCGGGTGTTAATAAGGATTTTTGAATGATAAATTCTGGTAAGAATTGCTGATGAAAATTCGTTGCAAGGCAACAAATTAGATCTAAGAATTTACTTGACTCTGAATTCCCAATGGATTAGGCACTGATCGAAAGTATTTCAGCCAAAAGAGAAGTATATTATAACTAGCTTTTTCAAAATACATCATAAAATCAATTTTCATTTATCTTTCCTGTAAGATTTTCAAAGTTGGCCAGCACTTGCCTGCCTAGATTGTTTTAGCTTCGTTTAGCCATTGTTGTTGGAAACATCTGCAGAGCTATAGAAGATTTCTTGGCCATATCTGTTCAAGGGATGTGTTTATCAGTTATTTACTTATATGTTTAAGGATTTAGAGATGAGAATCAAAATGAAACTAAGGATAATTCTCATACAATTATTCCATCTTTGAACCATCCCCGGGTGCACCCGCCCTGGTTTTACAGAGCCAAAAGAGTAGAAAACCGTCTAAGGTTTTATTGAAGTTGGGTCCTAATACTTTGCATATGCAAGTGATAATGAGAATTGGCTATTCTTTAGGTTGTGTATGTACTGATATCTAGGTACTAAGCCTTTGTCGCCTAGTAGTTTTAGTACTGTTAACATCAAAATAAAACACCAACAAGAAGACAACTAATTTTGTTCCCCATACAAAATCCAGTGAGCTTTTTGCTCTAGGAAATACTTTTTTTTTGGTCTAAGTATGGAAATTTCAAATTTATAAATTAGCCAAGGGGGTATTTTATTTTTCTAAATGGGTTTATAACTTAGAGTTCAATAGTTTGTCTTCACAATAATGTAAGATAAATTTTATCTCCTGATAAGCACGAAATTGAATTGAAGTTCCCACCATATCAATTTTTCCTTAACAAAATTGAACCCAAAATTGCATAAATTGCATGTTACCATTTTATCTATATTTCAATACACACATGCATAAACTGAAATACTATAAGACTCAAATGAAAGAATATTACTAAATCTCTTTTTCCATTAAACCACCTAATTCAAAGGCTTTGTTGGGAAAGAACCAAGAAGAAAACCCAACATCATTGTCATTTAACCAATAAGTTTAAAACATACATTTTTACACAAGATTTCAATCCTGAGAAGAAATCTCCCAACATAACTGAATTCCAAAACCATCTGAATTTTCTTCTTGGCCCTTAATAAGGGATCTATTTCAAATTCTGCAATACATCATGGTAATCATGGAGAGAATGAAAACTGACCAGGAGACAACCAATCATAACATGAAGACAAAATCAGACATTCACTCCCATTTTGGGTTTACACAATAGGTTCAACATTGAACCAAACTAGGGAGAAGGTAGATTTTTCCAACAAGAGACATCAGACATAACACCATAACAGGTGCCCTTTCGGGGTTAAAACTCAAGAACTTTTGTTCTTCCATTCTTACATACCAAAATTCAAAATGTGGTTTGTGCTGATGGGTAGGGGCCCATAACACCCTACCCTCTCTCCCTCTTCTTGTCTTGAGAAGAGACTCTACATTGTCGGAGTCCAACTAAAGACCTTTCCCTATACATGGCCACTTCTGCCCTATTCGAGGGTGAGTAATGCCAATACAACCCATACAATCCCTTCGAAATTCAAACAAAAACACAAAGGAACGACATTTAAGAAAACCTATTTTCAATCCCTCCCAAACATAGTCAACACACACACACACACACACACACACACACACACACACACACACACACACACACACACACACACACACACACACACACACGAACATACATATGCAATAGAATTGAAACATGAAACACAACATGAAAAAAATGAGGTGAAGTATTCCTACCTTCAAAAATTAGGTTACGTCAATGAATAAATTTGAGATGAGCTTGCTTTCCTCTCCTTCTCCTTCAATTCTGAATTCCATTCAAACTAGAGGTTGGATAAACACTCAAAACCCTCTAAAAAATGCCTCTAAATAAGATCATAAACTCAACCACCTCTAAAAGAAATAACTCCCCCACTTGCCTAAAAGTTCTAGAGGTTTCTAACTCAACTAGACCTAAGGTTAACCTCAAGGTGGAGTTAAAGTTATCCAACCCATGATGAAATCACTCAATTTTCGCAATAAAGCAAAAATGAAGTTTTTGAGTGACCATAAAAGTCAACAAAAGGGGCTGGGGGGGGGGGGGGGGGTGAAAAATTCCTCCAACCCATACCCATACCCCTTGGGTACTTAGATTTCATGATTTTAGGCCTCAAGGATTAATTAGGGACCTATCAAAAGCTAGGAAATTTGAGGACTATCTAACAACCTTCAAAAAGCAAATTAAACACTAATTTGGATAAGGGGTAATTAATCTCGATTGCTAACTGATTAGCAAAAAGGTCACTAACCTAGTCCAACTTAGATCTTTAGGTTACTCGGTTAACCCTAACTATCATGCTGGAATGCATATACAATTCACGAGTGTCAAGTAACACTATAAAAATATTGTTACGAAACATTAACATTTACTGATTACATAATGATATATTCTTTCAATCCACAACACAAATAAAATACAAACAATGAGGTTTGCACCTTTTATTAGACTCAGCCTTGGTTTCCACAATTGGTACATAGGGTTCAATTTCATTTCTCCATTAGATTTCTCAGCTAAAATATCCTGCACACTCATTGCACACATCAGTAGCTGAAGAAAATCACATGCATATATGCATATAACATATCAGGGAAATCACATAAATTAAAACATCCATCTTTCAAATAATCAATTTTTTATCTTGTTCTACTCACATTCTCAATCATTAAAATTGCACAATCAAAGTGTTAATTATGCATTCACTTACTTCATCAGTATATATGTTCATAAAGCATTAAATGACAAAATCAAATATCTGAAAGTAAAACATCACACAACATAAGATAACATAATAATGTTCAGTGTATCTGATAGTGTCTCGACATATCGAGTCATGAGTATCAAAATAATAATGTATCAATTGTGCTACGATGGGTCGAGGCGAGGCCTCACAGATACCTATGCATTTTGGTGAGATTGATCATTTACCATATAGACATTCTTTCATTCCTATTTTTGGAGGCCATGACGATACCTTTCATCTTCGATTGGTCAGCTCTTTAGACTTAGTCTTCTCTACCTCGTCATGTTCTATACAGTGGAGGTTCTTCATATCAACAGTTTGGTAGTGTTTGCAGCTTCACGCTTCAATGGTGCTCTTCATGAACATCTTTTGTTCCTATCTTCTGGGACATTCCCTAGTTTGGAGGCTTCTTCAGTCCTTCACTAGTTTCTTTCAACGTGTTTTTAGGTTTATTTTAGCAGTAGTTTCTAGGTTTTTATCTACTTGCTAAGTTTATCTTAAGGGGGGGTGTTAGAGTAATAAGATATCGCCTTATTAATTAAATCATTTTGATTTAATTATAAAGTTGCTTATTATCTCTAATTTACTTAAAGCTAAATTTTAGGCATATAATAAATAATTATTATCATGCAACCTAGGTTTTACCTATTAGGGTTTTGATCTCTTTTTATAAGTATTGATCTCTTTGTAATTTATTCATTCACTTTTGATAATAGCAATTTATCTTTTTGCTCGTCAAGAATGTCTCATCTATGGATTTGGCAATTTCAGCCTCCATAGCTTTTTGCTTCTCTCTTCTGTGATAGGTGTTTGCAAGCAGATGATTCTTGGGAGTTGTGGGGTTGATCTTTCATCAAATTCAACAAATTCTACATATGGTTATACCCCCAAAAGCACCAATAGCCAAACTAATACAAAAATGAGAACCCAACCACAAAACCTTCATGATTGTACTAAAAGATTATTATATTATCTTAAGTTCTTATAGAAGGAGAACATTGATACCATTTTCAAAGACATAATTCCTTAAAGTATATTGCTTTTGGGGGTCATTCAAACCCCTGTGTTCCATAAAGGGAACCTAATTTCTTATCTTTGGTTTTGGAGTCTACAGTCCTTTTATTTCAATTGACTACCTTGTAATTTACCTATTCCTTGTAATTCACTATGATGTTTGACAACCCTTGGTTTCTCACCCAATATCTACATTCTTATTTTAGTTTATCTTTAATGAGTCATTTAATCATCATCACTCGTAAAAGCACTTGTTGAAATACTTGTTCAGGAAAATGTTTTTCTTTGCATGGAGGTATAAGAAATGGCTTAGAGAATTGTATAATACCATTCTCACAAGGAGAGGAAGGGTTGGGGTTTTTCTTGGTTGTGGTAATGTAGTGGTAGAGGGAGTATTTCCTCCTCATCCAATAGAGTTTTCTATTCTAGGTACCAAGTGATTCATTTGCTTGTCCATATTTCTAAGGGGTATCCAATAGTTTCAAATGTCTATCCATTAAGGGGTATTCATCACTCTTAGAGTTTGAGCCAACCACCTTAGTGGGGGTTGTGATTCTCAAAGGAGAAGTAGAGATACCCTTTAATTTTTGTAGTTCCTAATTAGGGGCTTTATAGCCAGGAATCACATGACCCAATTCTGTTCATTTTTTAATTGAAAAAATTTCAATATTTTCAAACACCAACACTTTTTTCCAATTCCCCAGTTTAGATTATAGAGTGATAAAATTGGAAAGTATTTTATTTACAATAACATTAAGACAAAAATAGAAAAAAATAGCTTGTACTTTTCCTTATCTACCTTATCTATGAAGAAACATAGTAGCTAAAGGTACTACCGATCCAATGAAAAATATGCTCATCCTTGAATTCTATAGGAGTCTTAGCATTCAGGTGCAATTTGGATTTTTTCTATTGAGGTCAATTGTACTAAACAATTTCCTTCCATATGTAAAGGCAAAGATAATGCTTCCTACAAAACCATGACCTTGACAAGAAAATGACCAAATTCTTCTCAACAATAAACTTGGAGAGAAATAAAGAACGATACATTTCACTGATTGTTATGCCCCCCTTAAGTTTCCACATTTAGGATACTACTTCTTGACTATATTAATGGTTGGTCTCAATGAAAAATTGCCCAAATAATGATTATTAGTCAAGGAAATAATACAATTATTAACTAAGTTAGGGACCTTGATAATTTTTCCCTCCTTCGTTTATGAGTACTCTAGAATAAATATTTATTTTTCTTCTTATCACTACCACCCACAAGGATTTGTTTCCACCCTTTGAATGAATCACAACTTTGTTCATTTTCCTATTTTAGTTTGTTGGAAATCACATTTGGAAATATGGTTCCATGTTTAGGGTTAGAAACCTCTTCCTTATAACCTTCAAGATTCTATATTAGATAACTTACAATAGCATTTGATTTCTCCAATGCATAGGCCCCTAGTTCCATTGCACAATGGTTCTATAGTTCTTGGGGCTCCCTAGGTGGGGGAATCTATTCCTCATCAACGCCAACAACCATAAATTGTAGAAGTTTGAAATTTCAACAAAATGAGAAACCATTATATTATTAATTCTAATATATTAAGAATTAATTTTGGATATGGATTTTTTATTTTTTTTGTTGTGAATTAGTCTTAAAAACAATAATGTTAATATACAAAATAAATGAAATGTTCTCTAACAAAGTCAGATTTCCAAATGAAATACTTTGTAAGGAAAAATGCACATATAATCATAATAATCTATTTGAGTTATCATATGACAAAATTTAATCTATGTAAGGAACACCATATTGATGATAGCATAAAAATGCATAATGTAATCATTTAGAATGTACTATGAATACAACTACATGAGTATGTGTATAAGATTTCTATAATGCTACCAGTTGTCTCACAACTAGGTCATCTCAACCTTGACATATTCTTTCCTTTAACCTATTCCCTCATTCATTTACATTTAATTTTGTTGATAGTATATTAGTTCATGATAAAACCATGATTGTAATAATTCATTATCATTTCAATCTTGGTACCATGATTTTTTTTGTAAATATCTAATTACCATTCATTCCAACACATTTATCTTTAATCAACCAGTGATGTGTATAATATCATCTGGTTTATTATATTATCAATGCAAGTAAGAGGTTGAGATGTGACACTCAAAGGCACTTGTGAAATTATATATTATTAATTTCTGCCAAATGTAACATTAGATATAGTTGCCTTCATTCAAAATTACTTTAAATGAAGGTTTACTTTCTTTATGAGAAATTGCTTAAGGAAAATAATGAAAATTCCAAGATTTAGAAACTCAACACATAGAAAAAGAGAAAAAAAATGATGATCAAATGAATATCTCAATAGTGATCAAATTATAATGGATCAAGATGCCCAATATTCAGATGTGTATAATGTAAATGTGCCTAATATATAGGCAATGCATGAAACTGGGAGTGATGCAAGTGATGACCTATCAATTAGATGAGGTGTAACCACATATCCACTAAAGGTGGATCATGCTCCATTGTGTAACAAAGTATGTGCAATGTGTGCAACAATGAGAGGATGATAATGTGATAAGAACACAAATGTGGATCTCATGAACAACGAGGTGTGATAAAACAACTAGAAAAATTGTGTAGTTTCATTTTCTTGTGACAACCATTAGACCATCAAATTTAGGCACACATTATTGCTAACATTATAAATGTGAATATTTTAAATCCCTCACCATATTTAGTTTCAATTTGGAATTCCATTTTCAAGAGGCCATAACTTGGTCATCTAGGCTCTGAATTGGATGCAACATTTTTTTGGCTAGAATCTCCCAAACTTTCCATTGGTACAACTAGTTTCTAGTTTTGGTGGAATTTTTTGTAGAATTGATAAATTTTGGTGACTATGCATGTCCAATCCTAGTTTTTGCAACTTTAGAGGCTTCATTCAGGCTCTTATGGCTATATTTTTAGGAGCAATTTTTTTAAAAGTGCATTATCTTTTGTCTACTTTCCAAATCTAGTATCATTTTGGAGCAATTTTAAGTGGACATAGTACTTTCAATATTTGGTCTATTTTGGCCTATTTGCGCACTTGTAGTTGATTAAATCCTTGACTGATCTTCTATCTTATTTTTTTGAGTAAGCTAGATATTCATATTTTCTATTGTAATCATCAAAATTGAAAGTCCAATTTGGTCCATTTTTACAACAGGCAGTTGTATAAGCACTAATTATAAAATGCCAAAATAATCCATTTTACATTTATTTTTGTTGAGTAATTTATTTATTTATTTTTGGGGGCAGGGGGTGTCTTGAGTTCTTGTCCTTCTCATTCTCTTTTTTTTTTTTTTTTCCATTTTGCATCATGAGTTCTCCTAGATTTCCAAATTCACCTCCACATAATTATACTACATGGAAAATCAAAGCACGGAATAAAATGATGGAAAACACTTAATTAGTTGTATTTATGGAACCATGGTTGTACTCTGTGATCTTGATTAACTAGAAGAATGGAACTAAAAAAATAATGTTGCTATTGGTACTTTGAGGAAGTTTGTACATGATGATCTTATCTTCCATAATAAAAGTTCTAAAACAATAAAGGAAGCATGGGATAAGTTTGTTATCTTGTATGCAAAAGTTGACAAAGATAGGGGTTTTGAACTTGATGGAGATAATATGAGATTAGATCCTAAGGATTTTGACACAATTCAAGACTATATCACCAAGGCACATGAGCTAAGGTCAATGGTTATGGATTATGGAATTGTCGTAAAGGATGAAAAATTGATCCATAATTTGATGAGGAAACCTCCTCTAGAGTATGCAACACTTGTTTCTAGCTTCAACACCCATAAGTTAACCTTAGGTGCTTTATATACCACACCTTCATTTGATGTCTTCAAAGAGATGTTGATGGTAGAACAGTCAAACTTGATGAGTATGGGATTCTCAAGTCTTGAAAGCCTAAAGCATTAGTGGTTAATAAATGGAATCAAGGAAAATTGTCTAACAAGAAGCAAAATCCATGGAAACAAAAGTCACAACAAGAGAAAGAATGTTCAACCTCGTTACCACAAGATAAATCCAACAATAAGGGAAAACCATCTAAGAAAGAATTTCTTGTTGTAATGCCTGACATGGGAGCTTAGAGAAATTAACCTTATAAAATTAATAAGATAACTATACAATTTTTGGTTTGTTTAAGAGTTTATACAACATCATTTAACATAGCACAAAAGTAATATATTGACAACTTATTACATTCACATAATTATGTTGCCAACATAGATTACATTTCTCTAAGGATACTAAACAAGGAATTATATGTATTAAGTTTAAATTAATTGAGTTAATTACAAGATATAAATACATCGTCTTACTACATGAACCATTATTACAATATAATTACATAATTAAATTGATTCCATACATGACATCCACTACACAAGCCACAAGGTATGTAATAATATTCCAAGTACACAAAGAAATGAAATATCCACAAGGATCTCAACTATACAATAAATATGAATATAAATACATCAATAGAAAATAAACATATCCCCAAGTATGATGATCATGAATAATATAGATACGTCATGGAATTTTCTAGCACTATGTATGGTACAAATTTGTCAAAAACTCATATTGTAAGATAACTCACTACCACCTGACCTCGTGAACCTAAATGGTCCACTCCCACCATACCAAGGAGATAAAATCAAGTCCCTCTCAAAAATCAATCCATAACACACATAAATGTGACTAAGCATGGGAATCCTGATAGCTTTCTACATAGTAGTTCTGTAAACACAATAAAGGTGTTAACTCTAATTTCTAGAGGCAAAGATACATCTAGGAAACCTATTATGTATATGGGGAAGTTTTGTAACACAAGTCATCTCTAAGGTAATTTGGTAGTCTCTCTAGAGCCCTTCATCTATCGACTCCATATGGCATTTGTTAGATAACTAAGAGGGGGGGGAATTAGTTATATCTAGTTATTCCGCAGGCCTTAAAAATAATTCAAAACCAAATTAAACTTCATATACTTTCTAATCACAAGTTTGGTAACCAAATTCAACATCTGATAATTCACTTATAAAAAAATTACTTCAAACTATCATATCATTTTTTATGACTATATCGAGTATGAGAGTAATTATTTAGCTTATACTGAGTTACAACATGAAATAGAAAACATAAAATTACTTTACAATACATAAGAAATTACACAATTGAACACATAATTTGAACACAATTAAACATCATTTGTTGTCCTCAGATCTCATCTTTCTATTTGTTCTCCTCTTGGTGAATATTGCCACATTAGTTGGGTAATAATGCACTCGGTTAACACTGAACTCCATCTCTACTTTGCCAAGCACTTGGCTATTACTTTAGTAGCTTAGGAAATATTGTATTCCTTCTTCGTGTAGGGGCACCTAGGTAGGCTCATGGAAGACCTAGGGATCCCATGTTATTTTTTCTTGTAGTGGTGCTAGCCACACCACTATATGAATAATAGGGTTAACCTAATCCTAGGTTGAGGTGAGTTAAGGTTTAAAAGCCTAATGAGGCCTAAATTGCTCATAGTTCCTTAATTAGGCCAAATTGAACTTCTTTGTGTTTAGAAGGGTAGAATGGTCAGATAGGTGTTTTAAGGTCCTTCTTACATATTTTTCATCCATTTAATTCTTTTGGAAAGGTTTGGTAACCTTTGGAGCAATTTTGAGGGTCAGACACTTAAAGATGTAAAAATTGCTCAAAAATTATCAATTTTGTCATTGACAACATTGACAACTTTTTGTTGCATTTGAGAAAATTTGTATTTTGGAGTTAATAAATGTCTAAAACAGTTAGGATAGGAGTTGGGATGTGTTTATAAGGCCATCCTTGACCTTTTGACAAGGTTAGAAATTGAGCAAATTCTGTGTGTACAGATTAAATAACAAGTTTATAGTTACAATTTATGCTTTTGAGGATCTTGGCATTTTAATGGATTAAATTTGGAACTATTGTTGTTGGAAGTGTTAGAGAAATTTTATTTGTGATTTTGTACAATTTTAGTTTGTTTTTTTGGAAGGTTTTAATTGCTTGAATAAATTATTTTGCATTATGTTTACCTACTGTCCTGAATCAAGTGTTTGAGCAAGATGGAGTCATAACTCCCTCTCCCTCTATAGGATTTGTACAACTTCTTTGGATTTGGTAGATGACTCCTGGAACATACTTTACAATAAAGGAGGGGACCTAGAAAGCTCAAGAAGCATTTTTATGATGATGCCCTAGGCAAGCTAGTGAAGCGTGGCTAGGGATCACAGTATATAATAGAGGTGTTTTGTGTGGTTGGATGTCTGAGATACTTCAACCAAAGCTTAGAGCATGTTGAAAGAAAGTGTGGTGGAACCCCAATTTCAGTGGGAGGCATTAGTGAAAGTTCTATGGAGGGAAAAAAAAATTTTTATCAGACAACTTGTTAGACCCTTTAAAACCCTTGGTTTTAGGCTTAATTTGTGGTCGTATCGTATAGATAGGTTGAGAACCCTAGGCGACCAAAATCTTTGAGTTTCTAGGTGTCTAGATCAATGGTTTATTTGAACCCTTGTTAACGAATTTTGCAAGTTATTTGGGATTTTCTTCATTAGGAGGGCTAGTTGCTTGTAGCCTTGTTACAAGCATTTTTGTGGAATCTTGCATGATTTTTGGAACTCGATTAGGGTTTCAAGTTTGATTTTGGTTGTGGACCTTGAATGGAATCCAAATACCTTCCCAGATGACCATTCATCCATTAGGGTTCCATTTGAGTATTTGGGGTTGGTTGTAGTGTTGGAGAGTTGTCATTCTTAATAATTGGTGTGCACTAGTTGAATGGATTAGGACCTCTTTGTTAGGATCCTAGGGGGAATAGGGTAATTATAAACCTTATTAGGTCAAGAGAAAGGCCTAAGGTGCCATAAAGGAAGCTAGGATAGAAGAAAGAGTGGTGGCCACCTCAAAGTGGTATCAAAGTAAGTTAAGGACTTGAGAACTTGGTTTATGTTTGTAGCTACTAGAGAGTCAATGGGTGAGTCAAGTATGGTGGCTAATGCAAAGCTAGCTAAGGAATTTGATGAGAAAAAGGAGAAGAATAGACTCCTTGAAGAGGCCTTAATAGAGGTAAAGGTAAAGTTGGATGCAATTGTTGATGTAGCCAAGAAGAAGGAAGAAGAGAGCAATGTTAGGGGTAAGGAGATAGCAGAAGAACATTTCCTTGAGCCACACCCTATCTTGAATGAAGAACCTTTCTTGAAGGCCATAAAATCCCTAAGAGGGAAGGCTTTGGAAGGTGTTCCACTATTTAATGGGAAGATGAACATAGATGTAGTGAGGGATTGGATAAATGGGATGGATAATCATTTTGAATGTGAAGGGGTATTAGAGGCACAAAGGATCAAAGTTGCCAAGTCAAGAATCAGAGGATCAACATTGACTTGGTGGAAATATATCCAAGATGAGAGGGTTAGGATAGACAAGAAGCCTATAGCCAATTGGAATGCCATGGTAACCAAACTAAGGGAGAATTTCCTACTAGAGCACTATGAGATTCAACTCCACAAAAGGAGACAATGACTTAAATAAAGAGATTTGGATGTGGCCTCTTATATAGAGGAGTTTCAGAGATTATGCCTTACATCCAAGAAGTAAGAGGAAGAGCCAATAAAGGTGGCTAGGTACTTGGGTGGTTTAAAATGGACTATCCAAGAGGAGCTAAGCCTATGAACATCCACTACTATTCAAAGGTGCCATCAACTGGCCCTAAAGGTGGAAGAGAAGACTAGAAAGAAAGAGGAATCAAACTTCAAGGATAGAGGCAAGGGCATAAATCAGAGAGGACAAAGAGGAGGATACCAAGGCAGGGGTAATGAGTAGAGGAACCAAGAGTGGGACCAAGCTCACTGAGCAAGACATTGAAAGTATTATTGCCGAACTCTTTTCATTTTTGTTATTATTGCCGAACTCTTTAAAGCCAGTTTTATGCTTGATGATTAGTAGTAGTACTTTGAGATTATCACATATTGTTTCATATTCAGTTGATTTTATGATGAGATTACTTGGTGCTCTATACTTCACATATGCATGATGATTATTATAGTGATTTCAGTTATTGATGATGATTAGTTAGATGGATTATCATATGTGTTTTCTTGTGGATACTTACCCCATACTACATGTGTATGGTGTGCATGCATATTTTCTTTATGTATGACGTTTTTGATGCAGTTAAGGAAGGGAGTCATAGTCACCTGCTAGTCGGGATCTACACAATGCACCACTTCCTACCATTGCCTATTTAGCTTAGTATATATGTGTTTGTACATGCGTGGATTTTATGTAGATTGCAAGTACCGAGTACCGACTTCCTTGAATTGCTAGGATGAGCATACCTTGTCTCATTATCTCAATGGTAAGAGAGGGGAGATAAATTATTAAGTCCAAATCCTAACCTTTAAATCCATTTGCCCTAGAAAATTATGACAAGTATCTGAGTTGATTACCTTTTGAATGCGTCGTATGATGTAAATTCGTGATTATAACCCTTTGGTTTGATCTTGTATGTGTTTTTCTATGATAGATTTTTGTATTTCGTCCTATAGGTCTTTAGGTGATTTTTTATTAATTAAGTCAAATTAAATAATTTAATTTAATGTAAAATTGTTATGATATTTTTTAATATTTAATTATATTTAATTAATTTGGGAATTAATTAAATAAAAAGAATTAAATTTAAAGATAAAAGTTATAAGTTAATTTTAGAACGTGATAATACTTATTTAATTTAATAATAATATATTTAGGAGTTCATTTTTAAATAAATGCTAAATACTATTATTATTTAAGTTAATAATTATTTTATCAATTAACATTTCAAAAATAAATTAAAAAGTGATAAAAGATAATAATTTATTAAAAGTTTTATGATTGCATAAAGTGTGCATGAGAATAAAATTTAATAAATTAATTGAAAAGAGAAGTCAAGTGAATTTAATTAAGATATTTTATATTGCAATAAGGTGCATGAAAACATTAAAAGAAAGATAATAAAGAGTTAAAGACTGGTAAGTAGGGAGTCCTCTTTGGTGATTGCACAATTAGTCCCCGATTTTAGGAGAAAACTCCTTATCGCAATTGAGGGTTCATTTTCGAGGGACTGCGAAATTTGGAAGAAGGAATTTTTAGAAGAGAGAAGGTTTTCAGAGGAGAAATTTCTTCTACAAATATTTTTGGGCATTGCAATTTAGCATCAGAATCCAGGTTGATTCTTGTGTTCAATTCGCACAATTAATTATGTTTTTTCTTTTCCTGTCTTCTTCGTGACTGGGAATTGGTTATCTGAATATTTCTTTGTGATGAATATTTCAATTTGGAATTACTGGTTTGCATGTTGATTTCTTTTGCATATGTAGAGATTAAAATATTTTAGATTCCTTGTTCAGTAATTTTACAAATTAGAAAATTAAATAGAGAAGGGCTTTTGAAGCAAATGGAATTTTAAGTTGGAAATTTTTGAATGGTTTGCTGTAATTCTCCTATCAAAGTATTGGTAAGAAATATTGTAATATATATATATATATATATATATATATATATATATATATATATATATATATATATATATATATATATATATATATATATATATATATATATTCATATTTGTTAAGGGGGAAATTGGGTTTTAAAGAAAATAATTTTATTAAAATAAAATTTAAAAAAAGTTTGGCAAACTTAGTAAAACTTTAGGTTGATTCTTTTGGATCCCTTGGCAGGGTGTTACAATAGAGACTTCACGAGGAGAAGCTTGTTATAAACCTTGAGAAGTGTGACTTCTTTAAGCAATAACTCATGTACTTAGGCTTTGTGGTGTCTAAAGGATCCTTGAAGATGGAACAAAAGAAGGTTGCTACTATCCTCAATTGGCCACCACCTACTACATCTATTGAGGTAAGAAGTTTTCATGGCCTAGCTCAGTTTTATAGAAATTCATTAGGAATTTTAGTGGCATATGTGCACCTTTGCTAGATACCATAAATGGTCGAGTTAAGTCTAAGTTTAAATGGACCTTAGAAGATGAGAAATCATTTGAGATGCTAAAGAAACAAGTAGCTACCCAACATGTTTTGCAACTACCTAGTTTTGAGAAACTTTTCACTATAGAATGTGATGCAAGTGGCCTCGTAGTAGGGGGAGTGTTAAGCTAGGAAGGTAGGCCAGTAGCCTTCTTTAGTGAAAAACTTAATGAGGCCAAAAATAAGTATTATTACTATGATTTAGAACTTTATGCCCTAGTTTAGTCTCCTAGGAAGTGGAGACACTACCTATTGCCTAAGGAATTTGTTGTGTTCACTGACAATCAAGCTCTCAACTATATCAACACTCAAGAAAAGTTGAGTAGTAGGCACTTGAAGTGGATGGAGTACTGGCAAGCTTTCACCTTCACAATCAAGCATAAGAAAGGGCAAATGAACAAGGTGGGAGATACATTAAGCAGAAGGTTGTTAATAGTCCAAGAGGTTCAGTTGCATAGCATTAGGATAGAGAGCCTCAAGAGTCTCTATAAGGAGGATGAAGATTTTGCAGATGCATATAAGGTATGTTCTTAGTTTGAGAACCATTTTTATAGTAACTTCTCTATATTTACCTTATAGAATGAATTGCTATTTAAGGGCAACCAATTATGTGTGCCAAGGGGATCAATAAGGGAGAACCTAATACAAGAGAAGCATAATGGAAGCCTAAGTGAACACTTTGGTGTGAGAAAAACCCTATAACTTGTTCAAAGGTTCTATTATTGGCCTAAACTAGTAAGAGATGTGGCTAGGTATGTGGAGCAATGCATGGTATTTATGAAAGCTAAAGCTGGGATGAGTAATGCAGGTTTATATCAGCCCTTACCAGTCTCAAATAGACCATGGGAGTGTGTGATCATGGACTTCATAGTAGGTTCACCCAAGACAAAATAGGGTTATGACAGTATTTATGTGGTTGTTGATAGATTTAGTAAAATGGGGCACTTCATTCCATGTAAGACTACCAATGATGCTAGCCACATTGCACATCTTTTCTTTAAGGAGGTTGTAAGGATTCATGAACTTCCATTATATTGCCTTTATCAAAAGAGCCTTGGTGATATTGAATATGCACTCCAAACCCAAGGAAACCCCTCTGCTTCACATATCCACAGACTGAGGAGCATATTTTCAATCAATTAGATAATCATAATCGTTATTCTTCATAAAATAAAATAGGGGCATACAAAAAATGCATCATTATTCAAAAAATTTAATTAAGGAAGTACCTCTCTATGAATGGGGAAGATGGATTAGAGAAACAACTTGATTGTTGCTCAAAACATAGACGGTCATAAATAAACTTAATTTTTTTTTGCATCTCTGCATAAATATTTCGTATTATCTAAAACCCACATCAACCAAACAAATCGAGATATTTAAAACCCTAGGGATCCACTAAACGAAGCAAAAAACAACAATATTTTCAACATTTCAAAAAATATGGGCCAAAATCTCATACTCGAATGCACTAGGTCTTCGATAATGCCCTGAGATGCAACTCGCCTAGTCGCACCAAGTCTTCAAGAACTCACAGATCTTCTAGACACCATAGGCTATTGCAGAGGGAAATGCTAAGCCCTCATGGATCGCTCTCGATAATATTCAGCCAAATATGAGACAATAACAACCCAAAACATTTTAATTTGCTTATGTCTTAGGTAGACGATAATTGTCGATCATTAACCCAACATTCAAATGCATAGCTACTGGTCAACAACCAAATGTTCAAATTGTTACTTCATAATTACCTAACTGCAATCAGGTTAATTATCATGGTGAGTTTGTTTAATGTCATGGTTATTGAACAGTTAATTGCTCGTGCTCAATTTGTTTAATGTCATGATTATTGACTAATTTTCTGGTGGACGACAACATACCATGAAATGATTGTCATTCAACTATCATTAGTAGGACTAACGCATCTTGACTGACAAGACCAGACTCCTGACTAACACCCTAACACTAGATGTATGTTATGGTAGTATGTATGATCTTAGCATGCACTTTTTGTTTGGAGATTAGCTAGTCCCAAGAAAAAGTATTAGTCAATTTAATGTTGGATAATTTGAATTTTTTGTTGAATAAAATTAATCTAATGGAATTGATGAAAAAATATATTTATATAATCATAAATTGAATACAATAGATACATTAGTATCCTACCTTTTCATACATTTGATCACCACATTTTAACTAGATATGGTTCTTCTCCCTAAATCCCTTATGAATATGAATACACATATTTTAATCCTTAAGACATAATTGCATAGTGTCCCACACATGATTAGGGATAATTACATACAATTTCAACGAGAGCTCTAGTAGAGCTAGAGTCCCTGCCTATTATTTTAGAAACAAAAATATGCTTTAGTTTAAAATTTAGAATATGTAGATTAACATATAAATTAAGTATATAAAAGAAATTTAAAATAAATTCAAATCAATTTGAAACCAACCCAAGAAGACAAGTAAAATCATCTATTGTAAAATACTAAATTTTGTAATGCATATTAATTTATAAAGTGTACAAATATAATTATAATCATTTGTGTGTGAAAAGTGAAAAAAAATGAAAAAAAAGAAAAACTATTTCTATAGATGGATTTTTTTTTTTAGGTTTTAATTTTAATTTTTACATTAAATATAATAATAATAATTCAAAAGAAAAAGAGGAATACTATTTCTATAAATAAACATTTTTTTAAAGTTTAAAGTTTAATTTTAATATTAAATATAACAATAAGTAAGATAATAATTTTTTTTAAAAAAAAAGAAGATCTAGCAATACTTAGTTTAAAAAACCTCAATCCTTGAAAACATGCACAAAAAATATACAATCAACTTTTACATCTTCAGAATGTGCAGCGTCTTTGTACAATCTTTTCAACTTTGGGCATTCCTTGTTTTCAACCATAATATGCAATCTCAAGCTTCCTTTGAGCATAAATCTCAAATGTTTCTGCCTTGTGGAAATGGTTATGTAGCCAATTATTTAGATAATTTATCTAGGGGAGGCTTTTACAAAAAAACTAAGTATAACAATTCCCCTTGGTAAGATATCTAAATAACTAGCTACATAGCCATTGCCCTTGCAGTATAAAAGCATAAGGGAAGACCTATTTTGGGGTGGAGAAGGGTGACATGGTCAGGTGAAGCACTGGAACTTAGGAGACACTTTGAGATGACATTAGTGTTATTTTTTTGAGATTTTTTCATTAAAAAATAATATTAACCCCTAGGAAAATTGGTGGTGACCAATTAGAAATTAGTATTTAATAAGCATAAAAATATTTTAAATATAGAATATTAGATTTTAAAATATATATATATATATATATTGTGCTACCACTAGTGGAAGCATTGGAAGCATTAGTTCCATGCCTATAAGGGACGACGCTGGCTACGATGCAACATATTTGCACTGGCTGGATGCCTTGTCCATCATTTCTGACATGTACATGTTTCTACATGTACAGATAGATGTCAAATCTTTTACATCCCTGTTTTATTATTACTTATTATTAGCATGTTTATATTATCATGTTTATATTGTTTTGTTGCAAGTTGTAAATTGTAAATGTTTAAGTAAGTAATATTAGAATATATATATTTTTGATATGCAAAAAGATTTTAGATATATATTTTTAATGTAAATTTTAAAATTTTAAAATATAGAAATAAGATAAATAACAAGTAAATTATTTATAACAAAATTTGAATATGTTAATTAGAATGGGAGAAAAAAATTCAATAATTCTTATATTTATAATCACACTGTTATCAATATATTATAAAATTTAAGATTTTTTTAATATATTATTAAATAAAAAAATTATTTTAACAAGTATATTTTAATATATTTAAGATTTCTAAAAATCTTTTATTTATTTTATAAAATTTAATTTATTAATTTTATTTTATTATATATTCTATGTTTTGTGTACTTGTGACACTTTGAGTTTTTATTTTTTATCTTTATACTATAATTGTGCATCAGATAATCATAATGTTAAGATATTCCATGACCATTAGCTATGTTAATTTGTTATGTTATTATTCAATTTAAAAATAAATAAATTATAAATGAATTTATTTATAATTTTATTGTATGTTGGGCATATCAATCACCCTAATTATTCTTATTTTCATGCTAAATGACTTAGATGAACTAGAGGAGTGGAATTCATATTTTAGTACTTAGATGAATTAAATGACTTTGATGAATTAGATGAATTAGAGGAGTGAGAGTCTTAATCTTAAATGAATTAAATGACTTAGGTGAATTAGATGAATTAGAGGAGTGAGAGTCTTTGAATGATTTAGATGAATTAGATTAAATGAATAAGTTGGTATTCATTTTTAGTATTCATGTTAAATAGATTAAATGAATAAGTTGAGTTCTCTTTTAAATTGAATTTAAGTTGACCTTTTCACACTAAAGAATGGCCTTTTTTAATATTCATAACTTTCACCTTTTTTAATACTTATGTTTTTGAAATTAAAAGTGACCAAAAACAAGGGGGTCAGCCCTTAACAGTCAAAAGGTTGGTAACTAGCACATTACCAGCCAGTAACAAAAACAGACAAAAAGAACAGGAGTACCAGTAGGCAAAGACTTATACCCAAAACCTGAAAGCTAGAACCAAAAAGGAAACAACCTAGCTGCTAACCACAAAGTCCAAAAAGGCACCTAGGCCTAGTAAAAACTTAACTACAACTAATTATCAGCAAAACCATAACTACCACAAAAGTATATAAAGTCTTTTGATCCTTAGATCCCCATAACTGAACAGAAAAAAAAGAAGACTTAGATTTCTTTTTTCCCTTTTCCCCTTGCACGAAGTAGAATTTGGGCTCAGTCATCGGCAAGAAACTTGAAGAGTAATTTGTTGTCCTCCATGTCCAAGCCAGCTTCCACCTTCTCCTGTGCCGACAATTGAAGGGTAGTAGTCGCATCATGAGTAACTTTAAGTCCAAACTTGGAGAAGGTGAAAAACCCCTCCTCCAAAGCTTTGACCCTTTCCTCCAGGTTCATGTAATGCTCCTAGACTGCCTCAATCTCCTCTTTATGCTCCTTGATAGGGGAAGAAATGGTAATTGGGGAATTATCCTTTTTGCTCATCTCATCACAAAAAGTAATAGGTTTAAGAGAGAAGCTGGCAGAAACATGGGTTGTCTTAGTATTCCTTTCTTTGCCGTTTGACACTTGAGTTTGAGTATCATCCATCAAAATGTTCCCAGAATTGAAACTTTTTTCCCCCTCCTCATTATCTTCATCCTTTTTGGAGTTGGAAATATTTTCTTCCTCCCTTCTATCACTATTATTGCCTGAGCTATCTTCTTCAACTTCCTAAACAGAGTATCTTATTTAATATGACTTTCACCTTTTTTATTAGTCATGTTATTTAATATGACTTACACCTTTTTTTATTACTCATGTTATTTAACATGACTTTCACCTTTTTAAATATTCGTATTATTTTTTAATACTCATTTTATTTAACATGACTTAAATGAAATAAAATTAGAGGAGTGATCATTCTATAAGAATTAGAATTAGAGGAATGATCATGTTAAAGAAATTAAAGGAATTAAAGGAGTAATTTCAATGTTATAAAGTTATAGCGTCAGAAATATTAAAACTGTATTAAGTTCAACCACCCCTTTATTTACCAAAAAGGGTTAGCAGACATGTAGAGATAAAGATATGCAAGGCCCAAAAGATTGTCAAACATAGACTTCACCACTTGTAAGTTTATTAAATTATGTTTATAATTATTTTTATTATTATGATGTTTGTATTGTTGTAAATTTTTAATTTTTAATGTTTAATATAATATTAAATTATTCTTATTTTCAAAGAAGATTTTAGATATATTTTTAAATTTTGTAAATTTTTAATTTTTAAAATATAGTGATAGAATATATTTTTTTTTGGAGAAGTAATTTTCTTTTAGTAAAATTTATGTATTTTAATTAGAATGGGAGATAGATAAATTCAATTTAAATTATTGTTAATATATTATAAAAAATAATAAAATAATTTTATATATTTTAAAGAAGTATATAATATGAAAATAATTATTTTATTTTAGATATTAAAATAGATTATTATTATTTTATATTGTTGTAATTTTTTAATTTTTAAAACATAGTAATTAAATAAATATTACTTGTTTTAGATAAGTAAAATAGTTATAAGAAAAAAATAATTATATTAATTAAAATGGGGATGGATTTGTGACCTTTTATTTTAAAATTTTAAAAACCAAATAAAATATATCAACAAGTGAATGAAATATTAGAATAAATTTTTAAATATTATTGATATTTCAATCTCCTAAGACACCATTTAGAATATGCATAACTATTTTTAAAAATAAAATCTTATTGCAAATAATAAATAAAAATTTAGTAGCACACGCTGTAATTCATCATAAAAATAAGATATGAGTAAAGGAATCAGAACATTCATAAAACAACTATAACATAATATAGTTAAATAAAGGTGAAAAAATTAAAAACTTTATGCTTGTGTTCATTAAATTAATCTTTGGCGTCCAATAAATGCAATAGACAATAGGTCCAGAGTTTAAGAATAATAATTATAGTGATTGATACGCCTAACATACAATTATAAAATTCATTTAATAAAATTCTAAATAAATTCGTTTATAATTTTTTTAAATATAAAATTGAATAATAACATAACAAATTAACATAGCTAATGGTCATGATCTAATATTGTAACATTATGATTATCCTTCAAAATTAAAGATGATGCACAATTATAATATAAAAATAAAAAATAAAAACTCAAAGTGTCAGAAGAACACAAAACATAGAATATATAATAAAATAAAATAAATAAATTAAATTTTATAAAATAAATGAAAGATTTTTAGAAATCTTAAATATATTAAAATATACTTAAAGTATTTTTTTATTTAATAATATATTAAAAAATTATTAAATTTAATAATATATTGATAATAGTGTGATTATAAATATAAGAAATTATTGAATTTTTTATCTCTCATTCTAATTAATATATTCAAATTTTGTTACAAATAATTTATTTATTTAAAATCAATGTTATTTATCTTATTTCTATATTTAAAAAATTTAAAATTTACATTAAAAATATATATCTAAAAATATATGCCTAAAATCTTTTTGCTTATCTAAAAGTTAAATTTTTTTTTTATAATATTACATACTTAACCATTTACAATTTACAAGAAAACAATATAAACATGGTAATAATAAGTAATCATAAAAGACCGATGTGACATCTATCTGTACATGTCAGAAGCGATGGAAGGCATCCGACCAATGCAAATATTTTGCACAGTAGCCGGTGCCGTTGTCAATCCCTCTCGTCCCGGGCACCGACTACGGTGCAACATATTTGCACCGGGCCCAATTGCCTTTTACATGCCCATTACATGCATGGTCTAAGCATGTATAAATCATTGTACTTCCCCTGCAAAAGACACAAACGGTTATAGAGCACAATTATCAAAGTTGATTACAGTAAAAAATGTTCTCCTCATCTATGTTATTTTATGTTAGTAGCTTATTTTATATTAGTATTTGTTTTTAATCTTTTTTGTGAGAAAAATTTATGAACTCTTATAAGATTCTTTAGTTTAGTTTTAAATATTTTTTTATTACCTAAGTTTTTTAAAAAAATGAAATTAATTATTATATAATATAGTTTAAAACAAATATAAATGTATATATTAAATAATTAAAATTTGAATTTATTTTATGTGTAATTTGTTGAATTTATTATTAGAATTTTTCTTAGTTTTAATGCGAAGATAAATATTTTTGAAAATATTAATATTTTATCTAAAAGTAATAAAAAGTATTTTATCTAATTGATTTAATAAAATAATAAATTTTAATTGAATATATTTAATCATTAGGTGTATTACTATAATGTAAATATAAACTAATTTAATTTATTTTAAGAATACAAAATACATATTTTCTTAAAATGCTTAAATTTTTTTTTACATTAAATAATAAATTAAAGATTGTGAAACAATCAATATGAAAAATTGCTATTACATAGTTAAAAATTGATTACAATAATCTTTCATTTCAAATATACAACGTTATGAAAAAAATAAAAAAATAAAAAAGGATTTTTTTAAATTGATAGGTTGATCCAAGTTTTTCCTATCAAGTTATTTTAACTTGATAGGTTGATCGTAAGTTTTTCCTAACTATCAAGTTAAAAAAAAATCTTTTTACAATTTTTTTTCTTATAAAAGATTCTTTTAATCAATTTTTAACTATGTATTTAAGAATGAGTTGTTTAATTTTTAATTTTTAAAAAATAATTTTATTTGATAATTATTTAATAAAAATAAATTTACTAGATATATTTAAGATAATAATTATCTTTATTCATCAATATAACATGACATATGTTATTTAGAGAATTGGAGATAAAAATTTACACTATACACATTATTTGTTCTATTTTAATTATAGTCTT
Organism: Cupressus sempervirens; assembly: GCA_028749045.1. Taxonomy (NCBI): domain Eukaryota; kingdom Viridiplantae; phylum Streptophyta; class Pinopsida; order Cupressales; family Cupressaceae; genus Cupressus; species Cupressus sempervirens. Next base: position 264,541,211 of record CM053793.1, read on the forward strand.
AACACAATACTCAATATATATATATATATATATATATATATATATATATATATATATATATATATATATATATATATATATATATAATAACTAGAAATTACCAAAAATTGCTTAATTTAAAATATTTAAAAAAAATTAAAGTAATCAATATGGAAAGTTACTGAGAATTGATTATAATAATCTTTCATTTCAAATATACAATATTATGAGGAAAATAATTTTTTTTAAAACTTGGAATTTTTTTTAACTTGATAGATTGATTGTAAGTTTTTCTTATTTTTACAATTTTTAACTATGTAACTATCAAGTTAAAAAAATTCCTTTTTTACAACTTTTTTTTTTTTCTATAAAAAATTCTTTTAATCAATTTTTTTAACTATGTAAGAGTGAATTGTTTATTTTTTATTTAATATTTAATATTTAATATTTAATAATTTAATAATTTAATTTGATAATTATTTAATAACAATTTTTTTTTAATAGATATATTAAAATAAGAATTATCTTTTATTCATCAACATAACATAACATTTGCACTAAACACATTATTTGTTTTATTTTAATTATACACAATATTATATATTTAATAATTATATAGAAATTTCCAGAAATTATTTAGTAATCTTTAATTTATTATTTAATCTATAATTTTTAAAAACATTTTAAGAAAATATGCATTTTTTATTCTTAAAATAAGTTAAATTAGTTTATATTTATATTATAGTACACATGATTAAATATTTTCATTAAAAACTATTATTAAATTAAATCAATTAGATAAAATATTAATATTTTAAAAAATATCTATCCTCGCTATTAAAACTAATAAATTTCTAAAGACAAATTCAACAAATTACACATAAAATTAAATTCAAATTTTAATTATTCAATATATACATTTATATTTGTTTAAAATTATATTATATATTAATAAATTTAATTTAAAAATAAAAATGAGATAATAAAAAATATTTAAAACTGAACTAAAAAATTTCATTTATATAGTGATATTGCTATCAAGATTTAACTGTGTGATTTTCAGTCAAACTGATTGACCCACATTTCATGAGTAGTGATTCAACATGAATCCATCTCTCATGAGAATAAATGGAACACTTAGCACTCATTGGATCTAGGTGATGCTCACAAGGGTGAAGCACCGGGACTTCCCGAGAGGTCACCCATCCCAGTACTACTCCAGCCTGAGCGTGTTTAACTACGAAGTTTCCTCCATGGTTAAACCCAAAGCTTGCAACCCCATTTGCAAAACCTTCACCAAGTGTTGTGCCTTATGAGCCATTCATTAGAAAGCCCCTTAAGCTCATCAATTGATAAGTAGGAGATAATTTCCACAGCAAGTCAAATTGTGATATTGCTATCAGGGTTTAACTGTGTGATTTTGAGTCAAACTCATTGAGCCACGTTTCATGAGTAGTGATTCAACATAAATCCATCTCTCATGAGAATAAATGGAACACTTAGCACTCATTGGATCTAGGTGATGCTCCATTTATTCTCATGAGAGATGGATTCATGTTGAATCACTACTCATGAAACGTGGGTCAATGAGTTTGACTCAAAATCACACAGTTAAATCCTGATAGCAATATCACAATTTGACTTGCTGTGGAAATTATCTCCTACTTATCAATTGATGAGCTTAAGGGGCTTTCTAATGACTGGTTCATAAGGCACAACACTTGGTGAAGGTTTTGCAAATGGGGTTGCAAGCTTTGAGTTTAACCATGGAGGAAACTCCGTAGTTAAGCGCGCTCAGGCTGGAGTGATACTGGGATGGGTGACCTCCGAGAAGTGCTTCACCCCTGTGAGCATCACCTAGTTCCAATGAATGCTAAGTGTTCTATTTATTCTCATGAAAGATGGATTCATGTTGAATCATTACTCATGAAACGTGGGTCAATGAGTTTGACTCAAAATCACACAGTAGCAATATCACAAATTGACTTGCTGTGGAAATTATCTCCTACTTGTCATTTATATATTGAAATGAGTGTTGTCAATAAATTTTGCTCGATGAACATGAGAAAAGATTAAAAACAAATACTAATATAAAATAAAGATAGACGAGAGAACATTTTTTTAATGTAAATTTTATAAAAGTGAGAAACTCCACGGCTATAAAACAAGTCATAATCAGCTTTGATAACCGTCCCTGTCTTTTGCAGACGAAGTACAGTGTATTTATAAAAGGCAGCTGGGCCCGGTGCAAATATGTAGCACCGTAGCCGGTGCCATATGGGACTAATAATATATATTTTTATTTAGTCAATTTTCTGCTGGATTCCATCTAGCCAACTCAGCCAACCTGACGACATGCGCGTGGAATTTATGCCGAAAAGAGCGCTGAACAAATATTTTCAAAATTTTATGTCTTTTGCTGATGAACATTCACAGTTGCGCAAGCTCAGCCTTTCTTGTTTTCCATCGTCTATTAAAAATAGCACCGATTTGGTATTCAGCGATCTGAAAACAAACAATGGATCTAGAGGATCCAAACCACAAGGACATCGAACAGGACTCCAAAGGAGCCATGTACTCTCGTATCAGATGGGCGAATAAATTACATCACAAGATATGGAATGGAAAGCACGCGGGTGTGTCTTGTATGGTAATTTCTTCATCGGCCTACAGCGTCATGGGACTCTTAGTCAAGCTGCTTACAAGTAAACTGCAACCTTATTTCCTTATTTTCCGTTTTTTTCCAAATTAGATTTGTATGCATTTCCAATATAAATTTTCGATCCTGGTGATTATCCTAAATGAGGATTTGTTCTTTTTTTTTTAAATAATTTTTTTGGGGTCCAATAGACTTTAGGCTGACCTCATTATTACTATTTGTTCCCGTCTCCAAGAATTTGATGAAAGATTCGTGAATTCAAATCCAGTTGTGTGTTTTTCTGTAGTTTTAATCCTCCCAGTTTTGTTTTTAAATTCTACATTTATTTAATGGAGTCCAATTGAAAACTGAGATGAGATGGTTAGACCATTTGCCGGTAAAATCCTCATGAAGCGGACCATAAATTAGTTCTCCATGCCTATCATGTCATGAAATTTACAGACATTTAGGTACCTGACACTGTCCAAAGGATGTAAGGGGGCTTGCACCTTGATAAATTTGCCTTTTCTTGAAAATAATTTTGAGCCGCTAAGATTTAGGTTAAATAGTAACGCATATTTATTGGAATGCCGGAGTCTAAATCCAGGTTATAGAGGAAATTCCAGACTGCGGAGAGATGCACTAGTCCATTGAGGCTAAGCGATCCAAGTAATCTAGGGTTTGCATCCAATGTAGGAGAAGTCACTACATTGCTGCAAGTGGTAAATGGCTAATAGTATTTTCTCCGTGTGCACAGGAAGAGCAGTTGCAGATTCCAGAGCATGGTTGCCCACTGGTGGGCCTTAAATAGGCACATTTTAGGCTTCAATGCAAAATTAAATTTTTAGGCTTACTTAGAATGCTGATAATGCTGCATCTAGCTTATTTGTTGTCTGCATCTAAAAAGTCTGCTGCTTTTTAGATCGCTGAAACAACAGTCCTAAATGCCCTTAGGATCAGCTGCCATTAATGCAAGAGGGGTATTTCTATTGAATTCTAGCACACAAATCCTCAATAAAATACAAAGGATCTCGTCATATTGTCAAATAGAGTAATAACACTCATTGAAAGATTTACAAGTGATTTGAGAAGGTTTGATTCGTTTGAAAATGGTTTCAGGAGATTTTCAAATCAGAAAATATCACTACCGACCAGCTCCTTATTTTACCACCCAAAAAACACAGAACAAAGAAGCAAATGAGAGAAATGAACATTTTTCAGCCAATATTAGCATTTAGTTAATTCATAAATAGGAGATTTCTCTCACAGCAAGTCAAATTGTGATATTGCTATCGAGATTGAACTATATAGTTTTCAAGCCCAACTTAGTGGACCATGTGTCATGAGTGGAATACTTAGTACAAATGGCATCTAGATTCTAGGTGATGCTTACATAAGCGAAGCATTCAGCCTTCCTGGGAGGTCACCCATCCCAATACAACTCCAACTCAACCGCACATAAACAGGAAGTTTTATCCAATTTTAAATCCACTGAGCTTGCTATCTCATATGCAAAACCTTCAGCAACTTTTGTGCCTTATAAACCATTGACGAGCTAAAGAGGCTCTATAACCATTGACAAACCATTCAACTTTTTGGGTTCGAAACCTAGCTTGTTTGTACATATCCCTGGCCTCCCAAGAGCATATTCCAGTTCTTAGAGGAAGCAACAAGATCATTCATTAGATTTGATCACCGATTAGGAGCTTGCTTTGCAATTTCAAATTGCTTTCGCTGGTTAAGGAAATTGTTTTCTTTGTTCACATGATCGGCATTCAGAATTTGTTCAATAGAATCATCCCTATGCAAAATATTCTGATAATTGTGTTTAAGGATGGCATACCCATCGTCTTGTCTGTTTAAGAATTTGATGATGCTCTGATGATTATCCTCTATCTTTTGAATTTTCTTTACCTGCAACCTATAGTTTTCTTGATAAGATCCTGATGCTTTTACCAAAGTTCAATGACACAGCCTATAAAGGGTGTCATTATTGATGATTAAATAGGGCAAATTGTATAGTGGTTTTTGAAAGGAAATTTCGATTGGTTTGCTGATTTCAGGGCTTTTTGCAGTTGGTCCTTTGTTGGGAGTAAGAGAAGGGCACTTCTTATAATGTTTTACCCATAGATGTAAAAATCGCCCGAGGAGATTAATCGCCTAGGCCTGAAAAAGTTTAATCAGGAAAAATCGGGAAAAAATCGGGGAAAAAATCGGGGAAAAAATCGGGAACTACAAAACCACTAAATTTTAATAAAAAAATGCGATTTTTTTACAGAATTCAATGTTTTTTTGCATCTAATGACTTAATTACTAACAATACATAAGAAACAATCATGTTTAGATATATATCAATGCAAAAAGAGTTATTAATTGGTAAATTACTAACAAGTAAGTAGTGACAAGTTGTAAATTACTAACAACTAACAAGTTCACAACACATGAGAAGTATTCTCATAAATAAAGTGTCAAATGTAAAGAGTTCAAATAAGCACATCAACATGACTACAAATAAGTACAAATGTCAAATACAGGACTACATCTTCCTCTTCCCAGTCACTTTACTAGCGAGTGCGGGAGAGGGTAAAGCTCTAGAACTAGAACCCCGCAGGGTTTGTGCCCGTGTCTGTGTCTGTGCCAATGCAGGAGATGGTGTAGCTATAGAACTAGATGTCGGTATCTCCACATTCGCTGCGCGCAAGATGTCAAGGTCCTCTGCAGTAAGCTCAATGTCATCATCCTCATCATCGCCCTCCTCGATGTCATCCAAATCGATGTCATATCCAGTTCCACCCCCTTCCTCCTTCGCAGCCTCCTCCGCGGCCTCCCTCTCCAAATTGGAGATGTCCTCCTGTGTAAATAAGGGAGCCTGCTCTTGTGCCGTCCAATCATAATAAGGATCTATCTCATCCAAATCGATTGGCCCAGGCGGATCTTGTTGCGCCTTTTTCATGCGCAATTTAAGATTATATTGCACATAGACCATGTCATTCATCCTCTTTTGGGACAACCTGTTTCTCTTTTTTGTGTGGATGGCCTCAAACAAACTCCAGTTGCGCTCACAATGTGATGCGCTACAAGGCTGTGATAGGATTCTGAGAGCAAATTTTGCAAGATTTGGAGTGCTTGCACCCCAAGTGGTCCACCAAGCCACTGCATCACAAAAATTGTACAAGTTAGAAAATACTAATAGACAACAAAAAATGAAACATAAATATTAATTTAGCATTTGAGATTCAGAAGTTTGCAAATGTATTACCTGGGGTTTGTGTAAGCCTTGCTCTCTTGTAGAGAGAAGTGGAGAACACCTTGCCTCCTGCTGAAGTGAAGATCTCCTGCTCAGCGATGATTTTATCTCTTGTTTCCTCGCTGGTTACCATCTTTTCGACGCACTCACTTAGGCCTCTGATGACCTCTCCATCAGGATCTGCATATGTACCATCAGCCCTAAAACCAAAAACCAAAAACAAATAAGTCTTCCAATTTTAGTACACACCCAACACCCTACGAAAGCAAAATGAACTCAAGTCTTTGTTAACTTAAATTTGAGTAAGAATGAGCTTACAGTATACCTAAAACGTGGGTTGAGGAAATATCCTGCTGCATGAATGGGTTGGTGAAGCTGATTATTCCACCTTCTATCAATGATCTGCCAAATGGGTTCATATTTGATGCTTTCCCCCTTGTAGTAATTTTTGACAGATTCTTTGGCCTTGTCCATGGCCTCATATAGTTCACCCATTGGCGTTTGGTCTCCATCAACCAAACGCAAAACTCTGACTAAAGGCTCAGACACCTGCAATATAAATTTGAAATTAGTTGACAAGTTACAAAATTATTATTTACTTGAGTTACAAACTTAGTATGTTATAAAGTTGTAAAGTGCAAACTAAAACTTAAAGTTTTGTAGTTACCTTTACTATTTCATCAGCCTTATCTTCAAAATATTTATCAAACACAATCCGCACAACATTCTCTCCTTCACTCTTCTTTGAAAATGTGGAAGCAAGCCATTTTTTGGAAACAAACATTTGCTTCAAAGAAGCCAAATTATCGAGAATGCTTTGCAATGTCAAAAAAATCGTTGCAAACCTTGTGACGGCAGGCCTGACAATTTCTTTGCCATCAGTGTGCTCTCTCATCAGGCTAAGGACCCATGGGTGATTGTATATGTATTTTGTCACCCGCCTTGCATCCTCCACAATTGGAGTGACCCACTCAAGTTTGCCCATGTCCTCCAAAAGAAGGTCAAGGACATGTGCTGCACACGGGGTCCAAGAGAGAGTGGGGTGCCTCTGCTGTAGGAGTTTTCCTGCCAATTGTAAAAGCAAATACTAATTAGTTTCCAACTTTTCAAATATATCAAACTATTAAAAATTCTTGTTGTGAAATTCACAATGCACATGCAACATAAAATTACGGTTTACCTGCTGATACATATGCAGCAGCATTGTCTGTGATGATTTGCACCACATTTTCAATGCCAATCTCTAAGACCATATTCTCCAACATCAATGCTAATGTCTGAGCATTTTTTACCTTGTTGGAGGCATCGATTGATTTCAGGAACACCACATTATCATTACAGCAGGCCAAAAAATTAATTATGGTCCTGCTCTTCCCATCCGTCCACCCGTCAGAAAGAATGGTGCAACCAAATTTTGTCCATTCTTGTTTCTGTTCCTCAACTAATGCTTTGGCCCTCTCAACAGCATTTCCAATAAGCCTACAAAAACAAAATTTAGTTATGTCTTAGATTCTTAGTAATTTAAAATTGATTTAGACTTTAGTAATCAACATTCTAATTTCTAGATAAATTAATTAAAATTTAGAACTAAGTAAAAAGTTAAAAATTAAAAGGAAATCGAGTGTAATAAAATTATTCGCTTACCTGCCACTTAACACAAAACGAGAACGGGACTTGTACCCCTTTCCTGCAACTGTCAACCCTGTGGCCAAAGCCTCCCAATAGGGTCTGTCAACAACACTAATAGGAAGGTTGTTGAAAACCCAGAAATCTGCTAGTGCATTGTCCAACTGGTCATGGACCTCCTTATTCCATCTAGTGGCCTCTAATGAAGGTTGTGCATCAGGTGTGTGCCTCGTCACAAAATAGCTCCCTATCCCAGAAGCACCTGCTGATCCTGATGGTGCGGAAGTGCTAGGAGGTGTAGGAGTGGGAGTGGGAGTGGAACTCGTGAAAGAAAAAACACCTTGTTTGCGGACACGCGGCCCACGATAAGAGCCAGCCATGCTCTCAATGGCTGCCTCCTCCTCCTGAACATCAACGAAACTGCCCTGGGTCTCTGCTATGGCTGCCCTGACATGCAATTTATTCCGCTCTCTTTACAATTTTTTTTGCTCTCCAGCTGCGAGCAAGGCATTTGCAAACCTTTTTATTTCTTCTGTTGTATTCTCACAAGGATTTGTATCATGTTTTGAGATCCCTGCGATGTGATATTTGAACCGATAAATGCCCCCGGATATTACTTTTTCACATCGAATGCAAATCACTTTGGTTGGTTCATCAGGTGCTTCATAGGCATATTTCCATGCTTGATCTCTCGCATTCTTTGGCCTGGTGCCAATGTAGCCTGAGGGGCATGGAGTCAATGGCCATTTGTCTGCCATTTAAAACTGCTGCGGGCTGCCTACACATACAAATTTTAAAAAAAAACTATAAATAAATTATAACAAGATCAAAATTAACAGTTAAACAAAGAATTCAAGCAACATTCCAATAACAGCACCAATAAATTGAAATCCAAATAACATTCAAACAAACTAGCTGCTAGGGTTTCAAATTTTTTTAGAAAGGGCAAATTTTTAGCATAAATTCGATCTAGAATGGAAAAAAATGCAAATGAATGCATTTAATCTTGCTTACATTCATCAAATGCATTCCTAACTAATTAGGAATGTATTTTTATCCATTTACATGCAAGAAAAAAAAATACAATCTCTTGCAAAAACAAAAAACAAAGATTCAAATCACTTACCTAGTAACGAAGAAATCGAATCAAAAGGCCTCCAAATGCACTTGATTCTGCCTATTTCTTGCCAAGAACTCCTTCTCTATCCTCTCCTCTCCAAAACACCCTAAGCAATGTAAAAACATAATGAAAAAAACGTGTTTTTTCGTCACTTTATGTGACTGCCGGGCGCGAGCGATTTTTTGCAAAAAAATCGCGATTTTTAGGCGATTTTTTAGGCGATTAATCTGCGATTTTTTGGAAAAAATCTGCAAAAACAAATCGCGATTTTTGGGGCGACTAAATCGCCGGCCCCAAAAAATCGCGATTTTATCTCGTATCGCCGATTAATCGGCGATACTCACATCTATGGTTTTACCATTTGCTGGGAATAAGGGAAGGGCACTTACCATAATGTTATACCACTTGCTGGGAGTATGCATGCCACTCTCAATTTAGTTGATGGTTTCCAATTTCAAGATACTCCATTACAATCTCATAGATTTATTCTTTATCAGCTTTCTATTTTTAGTCTTATTGACAACCAGATCCTATGTTCAAAATGAACACCACTTCTAATTGGTGTCAATGTGGATATGGACTTATTTAGAAGTGGGGTAGACATAAGGGGCAGATTTTGGATATATCTTACCCTATACATGTTCTGTGAATAAATAGAAGCAAATGACTTAGGAAATGTTTTAACTTTTAAGAAATCTTATGTGTTCATACTCATTTTTTGTGCCTGAGGTTTCTATGTTATGTAGTGCACTTACATTCATAGGAGGCACAATTATGAAAACATAACATGGTGGCACCTTCACACTCACCATGCATATTGCTCCAAGAATCTAGGAAGCAAGTCTGGAGGTAAAGACTTGTCCAAAACAGATACTTGTATTGATACAAAAAGAGACAGTCACATGAGACATGCAGAGAATGTCTTGTTTAATGAGAAACTATGAAAAGACAACGGTTCATTTCCTGTCATGTTGGGCTCATGTCTCATAAGTGGCTGCCATTTACATAACGAACTATAAGAGTCTACATACACCATGTGTGAAGGAAATATTGACTATAAGTAAAGACTCATTTTTTTATACTTGATGCTGTTATGATAAAATGGAGTATTAATGTTCTCAAACATTATAAGTTTTGAAGAAGTTAAATGCTAGTGATTTGATGTGAAGACAAGCTTCGATTTACAATTGCCAAATATGATATTGGTTTCTTTTGGAAATAATTGTGTCATTTCGTAGTTGAATAAAACAAGGTCTGAGAAATTTGGAAATTCACATATCTAGGTAATCATAGATGCAGGATTTTCATACTATAAATTTTTGAAGTATTGGTTTAGTTGTGTCTAACTTGTGGTAATTCTTTCTACTTCAAATGGTAATATCATGTTTAGAGTGAGATATGAACATAATTAATTTTTTTTTTTCTCAAGTTTTTATGTATAATTGAGGGTTTGCTCTGATAACAGTTGATGTAACAGTTATAGAAAACATGATTTTGAGATAATTTCTCTTCTAATTGTAAGAAAAAGAAAGACAATCGAGATTCAACTTTCCTTTACCATTGTTAGGGGGATCTATTCCTTCATCTCAAATAGTAATGGCTCGATGTGGCGTTATCTCCATTCTTGCGGGAATCGGATTGCAGCATATGAACTATCCCTTTTTTGGATCCTCAAAAGTGAGGAAGTTGGTCATTATTCGGGCTATTCTTGGCTTCTTTGCACTGTCAGCATATTTCTATAGGTATGTGTTTAATATTATTCTTTCTTTACATGTCAGTTTTTTATTTTATTTGCAATATGCATAATTATAGTGCATTACATTAAGTTGTATTTCTCACACTAAATTATTCCAAAGTCTAATTGATACAAATTAGTGAACCCGTACTATGGATTTTATGTCACACAACTATGAGATATCGCAATTGTTGGTTGAGAAACAAATTCATGAAAAAACTTTATTAATTTAAAATTTATGTAATTGGACGGTAGCAAAGTTTGATTGTAGAAATTCATTGATGTAACACCCCAATCTTGCTTCCAAACCCCAAGCTTTCTCAGGGCTTCCTTAGGTCATTCACCTGACCCACTAGGGCTTCTACACACCCTATGCTTCCTAGGATTTTGCTCAAGAGATCCTATTCCTTCAGTTGGAGGCACACCAACAAAGTAACATCATTGCTCACTAGCCTTCCCCAGTCCACCATCAACCCTCAAGTCCACCTAGACCTCCAAGGGTGCTAACTAGTCATCTATGGTTTCTTTGGACTCCTTCTAACATCCAAGATCCCAAACAATTCTGATTTAATGGGCACATTCAACCCACAAGGCTTCAAACACCAAAATGCTCCAAAAAGGCTACTAGGAATTAGCCCTCCTAAATAGCCGGCAACAAGATTTCTTGGAAAACTTCTTAACAACCTTGCAAACAAATTATATTTATAGATACTCTTTTCGGAGTACCTCAAGATTCTGTAATTTTCCAACCCTCAAACTATCCGTACAACCAAAGTACAAAATTTGGCTAAAATGAGGGTTTCAAAGGCTTTATCGCTGTTGTGATAGAAAACCACCTTAGACACCTTAAGACCTCTCCTTTGGACTAGAGCAAGGTTAGACCTTCTCCTTAATCGCTGTGTGGCCGGATTGAGGCATTTGAACTCTCAATCCCCTCCATAGCTTGTTTTTCCGACTGTGATCCCTAGCCAACTTGCATTTGGCTTGCCTAGGGCATCACTTTAAAAATGCTTGCTGATGCTTCCAAGGGCCCTCCTTCCTGGTACATAATATACATGGACCTTAGTTCCAAATCCCAAAATACCAGAGGTTTCCAATGGTGGGAATAGGCCCTAAGATCCCATTTTCTAAGTGCAACCTTATTCAGATCAGCAACTTGGCAAGAACAAAAAGATTTTCTAAACTAATACAAACGAATTGAAATGATCAAACCAACACTACAACAAGATGAAAAACAATATTTCAGAACTTTTCCAACACAAAAATCAGCCATTCAATCCTCCTCTATTAAAAATGCCTTCAAATGCATAAAACCGGCAACAAAATACTTGCACAATTCGTACAAATGCAAAACCAACTTGTCCAACCCATGAAAATGGTTGTCCTCACCTTTTTAAAGGCTCCTCCATCAGTTCCATAACTGTTCTAAACAGTTAGGACATTTCAAACTCAAAAAATGCAAAAAAGTTGTTTTTTGCAAGAAAATGTTGTCATGACAACATGACAACATTTTAGCAACTTTTGTTCTACATGGAGTTAGACCTCCAAATTTGGAACAAAGACCAAGTAGACATATAATATGAATAAAATGACTTCAAATAAACTATTCAAAGCCATTGGAACCTTTCTAGACCATTTTAGCCTTTACCAGACCTAAATCACCTAGTTGACAATAGTTGCAAACTTCTAGCAACTTGGTCACTTTGGGTCTTGCCAAGTCTCCTAAACACACCTAAGGACCACATAGGACCTATTATTAGACTAGTGATGTGGCTAGCATCACTACAAGCCAAAAATAAGGAAATACCTAGGTTTCACACTTAGCTTGCCTAGGTGCTCCTGCACCACTCATCAGCAAACATATTGCTTACTTCAAGTCACAGCTATAGAGGGTTTTATAATCATTGAACATCACTTTCCTCCCAGTATTTGAATTTTCATTGGAGCATTTGACTTAAATTTCTTGTTTTTTAGTTGAAATGGTTAGATTGAAGTTTTCTATTTAGTGTGTTCTCATAGGCTGCCCGCTTCTTATTTTTCGCCAAGCATTATATCCTTTTCTGTTTGCATTTACAAATGTTTCATAAACCCCAACACCTTAAAACATCACTTAATAATTTTTTATCCTCTTCAGACACGGTCATAACAAAAACATGTAACTAATGCTGAATTCATTAGAGTATGAGGTTGGTGAAAATTTTGAACAAATAGAAGAGAATTTGTAAATGCATTTTGAGAATTTTGTCAATATAATCCTTCCACAATTACTTTTCTGTCTACTTGTTAGAAATCAATTATGTACAATGAAATTTACATGATATACACATGCTTGTTATTACCTCAAGGGTCAAAAAAAGACTTTCCTTGAAAGTCAATTGAATGAACAGATTTAATTTCTCAATTGTAAAATATGGACTAGAGCAATGAAATCCAATTGAATGAACAGATTTAATTTCACAGTTGTAAAATATGGACAAGAGCAATGAAGTCCAATTGAATGAACAGATTTAATTTCACAATCGTAAAATATGGACTAGAGCAAAAGGGCTAATGTAATCTCAAGAATCATGTTATGTTGTCTATGAATTATTTACCAACAAATGAGAATGTGGATGAGGAGGAGGGTGGTTGATGGTTATTGTAATTTATCAGAAAAAGGACATAGTGATTCAAGGGAATACATATATAGATATATATATCCCCAAAAAGAGTATTACAAGATTTACAAAGAAGACTATTAATTTAAAAAAATAAAATAAATACTTCACAAAATATCAATATACAATACATGAAAAGCTAGGAGACTAAAGAAATGAAGCTCATTTGAGAGTTCTCAGCATAGATCAAATTGGAAACCCTTAGCATCCATAAACATTTTGGAGAAATGGCTCTATTATATAGTGCTAGAAATTATATGCGTACAAAAGTCCAATAAGATTTTTGTACAAACACTTCATTGCATTTGAGAGTCTTACTTTACTCATATTATCAGCAATGATCAGTTGATCTTAAAGACCTTTTTTGAACAACCTGATAACTATAGTGAACTCCTTCATGTATTTTTTTTATTTTGCAAGAAAAATGCAAGTGCAAATAAGTTATTGTCATACTAAATCAGCACAAGATAAAAGTACCACCCTTTTTCTTGTTTTATTCCATTGCTTAAGCTTCTCCATATGTACACATCTCTATAGTACAATGTTCCACCACCCTAGAGCTGGTAGGGTTTGGTTTGGGTCCAAGTCTTATGTTGTTTCCCCTTTATAGTCCCTCTTGAGCACCTTGTGTTCCCAAGAGGGACCTTGAGAAAACCTTGCCTGAACCTGTGCAAACCCAAGGGAACTCTAGTGTTGCCCTTCACAACAAACCTTCTTTAAATAAACAAACAAGTGCTTGTGTACCTAATTTTCCCTTAAGTTATAAAACTGTGAAAATAGCATGTGACATGTGTTGGAGTTAATGTTCCAACTGTAGTGAATAAATCATATCTGATTATGTGTGCTGCATATGTGGCAAAGAGATTGAGTTGTAAACAATGACTAGTTGTAGTTGTGTCTCTCATATCCAGTTAGTTGTCAAGTTCATGTGTGTGTTGTCAATCATGAAGCAGTTTGTTGTCAATCTATTTAGCAGTCATTTAGTAATATTGGTGGGTCGATCTATTGCATAAATATGCATCTATATTTCAAGATTAACAATTTGGAATAGCATATTATTTCTCTATTCTATCTTCTTTGTTTCTGCTGTTCTATTTTTCTAATATAATATCAGCGCCATCTTCCTATTAAATTGTGTGTGCTAGAGAAGAAGCTATCAAGGAGATGATGCCTGGAGAAGAACCAGCAGATTGATGGTTATGATGATTTCGTTGAAAATGAAGGTTTTATTCTATTATGAAGAAGGTCAATGTTTTGAAAAGTAGGAAAGGATCTAGTAGAGGCTAGATGGATGCTCAATAGTTTGAGGTGCTATAGGATTGGAGAAACTATACCTCATTGGGGTTATGAGACACACGTGTGGATTGGTGTCCAATAGTTGAGGGAGATTTAAAAATCTGGAAGCTCACATCATACCTTTACAAGGATTATGAGGCATTTCACGTTGAAATGGTGCCCAGTGGTATTTCGAAGCTGGATGATAGTTGCATGACTATACCAGCAGTTGGGAGCAACTTGAGGAAGTCTTACTGGTCTATGAACTATCTATCAAAGAACAAATTTCTACTTAATGTTTTTAAGTTGTCACATTAAGTGGGGTTATTGGAGTTAATGTTCCAACTGTAGTGAATAAATCATATCTGATTATGTGTGCTGCATGTGTGGCAAAGAGTTTGAGTTGTAAACAATGACTAGTCGTAGTTGTGTCTCTCATATCTAGTTAGGTATCAAGTTCATGTGTGTGTTCTCAATCATGAAGTAGTTTATTGTCAATCTATTTAGCAGTCATTTAAGAATATTGATGGGTCAATCTATTGTATAAATATGCATCTATTATTCAAGAATAACAATCTGGAATAGCATATCATTTATCTGTTCTATCTTCTTTGTTTCTGCTATTCTATTTTTCTAATAACATGAAGGTTTGTGTAGTTTCTGCGGCCTTAATTTGGGCTTGGTGCTGGGGATTCTGCCCCTTGATCCTATCTTATATCATGATAGCAATGTGTTAGGGGTGTTGCTCTTGGAGCTTGTGAGGAGCATTGCTTGTAGACCCCCATGAAGGACGCTTCCCCTCAACCCCAAATCTCCTGAAGAGTGCTGCTCATTGATTCCATTCAAGTCTCCACTCCCAAACCCACACTACTTATTAGGATCTGTTGTCACATAAAACACTATATTACAATGAGTGGATGACAAGGAATTGGGATCTTCATCTAACTCTTGATTGTGTTGACTTAGATGTTATCATTGCACAACTTGCCAAAAATCTCTTTAGATGAGGCAACTTGTATAGTATATGGCTAGTGGAAGTGGTATTGTAACTCACAGTGGCTCAAGTGAAATTGAGCTAGATGTCAACCTTGATGCTTTTGATGAAGATTATTAAATATTGATTGTAATTTTCATTGTGTATTGACATTTAACAAATTGCTGAATTATGAATCAATGAGTATTTTTTGTTTTTGCAAAATATGAGGTATTTAAGTATTTTGTTTATTGGTGATTAAGTAGATTAAGTACATGCATACATGCATGGATAGATGCATTCATTCATGCATGCATACATTATTACATACATGGATGCATGTATAGATAGATAGGATGGTAAGTGCTAGTAGAGGAGGTTCCTCCCTATATTAATACTGAAAAATTGGAGTTAAATCTGTGAGATGTACATCAAGCCATATGCACACTTAGGATGTCTTTCAATTTGAGAGGAGGAGAAGAGATCCCCATTGATGCTTAAATGAGCATTAAAAGCATCCAAATTCCTACATTCTACACCCTCCTTGAAAAGCTTCAGGGCCTTGGTGGCCTCTTTGCCTCTGCTCTTAACACTAGTAGAGCCAACAAGTAGGCAAACTGAAATATTATAGATTTCAACCAAAAGAACATCATAATTGTTTCTAGCAAGCATGATATGCTTGACATGAATCGTCCATAGCATTTCCCCTATGATATGGATGAGCCTTGCGAAAAACGTTGCTTACACATGGCCATCATGGACATGACCATTTGCCCACTGATCATGGCTGATTTTGTTCATAACTGCATTTTCTGTAGGCTTCCATCCCAGCTGAAAAATATGACCAATCTATTGTTCAATCCCCTCCTCCAAGCACTGATAGAGAACCTCCATCTTCTCTCTCGACATGATTTTTGATCAACATCATTCTACCCTATCTGGTTAAAAGGATCGAGAGAAAATAAAAGAAAAGCTATGAATCCCCAAAAATATCTACACTCACCCCATAGAAGTGCCAAGATCTAGCAAGACTTGAGATAGAGACAATGATCAACACCAGATACAAACCATCTTAGACCAAAGTGTCGCATTGAGCTATTTTTTTTTTTGCTGAAATGATACTCAAATGTCAGGCCCATCCCTTGAAGTTCGATCACTGATCTTCTTGTTGTCCTTCTCAATGATGGCCAGAAGTCTATCCTACCTATCAAGATTGATATCAACCTTATACTATTGACTAGATGACACTTTTCCATTGGCTAATAGGTTACTTGCTCTATTGGCTTCCCTATACACATGTTTCATCGTGAAGTTCAATCTTTCCAAAGCTTCCCATGCCCTACAAATACCATTATCCAATCTCCAACTTGGTACAAACTTATTCTTAATTTCATGGATGCAAATTGTTAAGTTCTCTTCTATGTCTACGTCTATAATTCCTCTTTCTAAACATCCCCACAAACCTATGACAAGTGCAACTAGTTTGGCTTCATTTTTGGTGGCAACCTCAATGTTACTAGTGATAGGCCACAATATGGAGACCTCATCCCTACCAATACACCCATTTCTTGCATAGACCAGGTTGCCCCTTGAAGCCCCATCAAAATCTAGTTTTAGTCTTCCTCTGGAAGTGGCTATCCATTTGACTAGTGTTCCAGTCCTTCATTTTTTAGCTCCCTTATAGCCTTGACAAGCACTGTAAGTTCCAATTAGATATTTCTAATCTCTGTGATATCCCCTACCTGTAAATAAGATTTTGTTTATTATTATTATATGACTTTTAATAAATGAACAAATGAATTTCATTAATTCAATATATTGTATATTAGTATTTAAATAAATAAACAATAAATTAATTTTCATTATTTTTAATTTATAAATAAACAAGCAAATAAATAAGACAAACTAATACAATGATTAATGATAAATGAATTATACTAACTCTAAATAAATTATATTTACCTCAGAACCAAATACAACTGCAGACGGGTCAAAGTATTCTAACAGGACGAGCACCTTGAGAACTAGCGTCCACAGTGGCCAAATTTATTAAGGGTAACAAACAATTATTATCAAGCAGAAACCAAACAACATCTTATGCAAATCCTCTAATCTTATCAATTAAGTTAGACCACAGCTATGAAAACACAATCAATGGTAACAGGAAAGCATCAAAGGAAATAACTAGTAATATTCATGGTGATAGCGACCGGCATAAATAAAGATATAAGTAAAGAGTAAATGGCTTACATAGTCAAATACTGGCAACGACAATACAGAGCTACCAAGTAGGAATAAATACAGTCACTGCACTGTTATAACCAGATATTTATCGCAGTAAGGGAAAACATTCTGTTAATAATACCAGAAATATGTAGCTTCGAGGTAAGTGCATAACAAACCTTTTCTATCATTAGTTTACTTTAATAATACCATGCTTAGATCCCTTATAATTCTGAATTGGAAGAAATAAATAAGGATAACCAACTGGTTATTCTGAGATGGGTAAGGATCAACGTCCCCAAAGAATGCCTTGAAGACATGTTCAAGATGGGCTTAAGGGCTTGGATCCACAAAACCTTGAGGGAATCTATTGCGTTTGGTTTCAAAGCGACATATTGCATCTCAATATTCCTTCTAAATCAGAATTATAATTGAAATAGCATGAATTTCCTAACTCACAAATAGATTATTCTTGTTTAAATTATGTTATTAAGCTAATACAATACAATTATAATAGATTTATTCATATACATACATACGACTCACAAGGTGTCATTACAATTTCACCATCCCAACAAGAAAATTGTGATCCACCATCCCTTGAAGCCTTACTATTCAAAATTTCTACAATTACATTTTCAATCTTCTTGATAACACACCCGACCTATAGGTCTTTGTTGTTGGATGTGCAAGTATTCTTCTCCTTCAAAATCTACCACACAATCATAGAGGGAATCAAAATCCAAAGGCCTTCCTAGAAGCATCTCCTATATTGAGTTACCATCTTGTAAAAAAATCTACAATGCGCCCCCAAGGGTTGAGCCAATTCCTCTTGCCTTGTGCCTAGTCCCAATATGACTAGCAAAAGGGAATTGGAAGAGTAGATGATTGAAATCTCCTATGTCTTGTTTGTACATCACACACCAACAAGGGCCCTTAGTGGCAAGTCCTCTTCAAAGGATCTTTAGTTAGATGCTTTTATGTAGAACTATCTATGAAAAGGCTCATGTTTTAGGTAGCACAAATTTACTCTAGTGTACGGCCTTCCTCAAAAGGTTTGTGTTGCCATAGTTCTTGATTTCTTTCATAATCTAGTAGCCTATTTTGACTGTGTAATTGCCTGACTTCGTGCTACACTAGACACCATCACACACCAACAAGGGCCCTTAGTAGCAAGTCCTCTTCAAACGATCTTCAGTTAGATACTTTTATGCAGCTCTATCCATGAAAGGGCCTCTACTTGAGGTAGCACAAATTTACTCTAGCATACATCCTTCAAAATGCAGTGCTTTATTTCTTTCATAATCCAATAGCCCATTTTGATGGTATATTTTCCTAACTTTGTGCTACACTGGACAACATCGTCTTCGTCTTTGGCCATGTAAATTTTTTGCTTACTAAGCTTTTCATAAAATATTTTCTCTGTAGTGTTTTCCACTAGGAGAGAGGCACATTGATCCACTCCACACTCTATCATAGTTGAGGCTTACAATCAACAAAATAGTTCACCATCTTGATATCCCTCAACATTTTTAGCAAACTCCAAATTGGGCTCAATTTAGGAATATCACCTAATGGAGGGAAAACCCTCTAGGTTTTAGATGAAAAATAACATGTTTCCAGTTATTGGCATTCAATGTAAGATGTTTAGTGATCACATGTTTGCAATCCCACAAAAGCCTCCTTGTGGTCAAACCCCATGACGATTTGAGATTGTCAAAATGCATTGAGGGTTTGAATCATCCAAGTATTTCTTTTGCATTATCTGACACAAATGTTTATTGGGGTTCTTGTATATCTTCGAAACAAGTTTTACTTCAACAGCTAAATTTGGAGAAATAGCTCCTTGCTCCCTCTCTACCAGAAGCTTGTGGCCTATTGACTTTGTCCCACAGAATCAACAAGACGCACCTTTGGTCATCGGAGCCTTTCCTTAAGAACTTTTTAAAGATTCACTCCAAAGCAATTGCATCCTTACTAGACAACTACAAGTAGGACATAACATAAATGGGAGCAAGGCTAATAACAACCTTTAACATCAACATTGACCAAGGAAAGCTATTGCTCTCTCCACAATGAAACTTGGTTTCTAGTTCTCTTAATCACACATTCCCACAAATTTGTTCTCGACGCACTATTTAAAAGACGAGCCCCTAGATATTTGGTTGTAATCTTCTCAATTGTCATTCCTCACTATTCTGGTTTGCCAACTCTTTTGGTTTTGACAAATATAATTTTTGTTTTTTCCTTGTTCAAATCCTTCCCAAACACAAAGCTGTTAAGTATCCAATGTTGACTTAATAGACTCTGATTTCCCAAAAACTCTCATGCCATCGACCAATTGAACATGGGTGATAGTATCCATGTCTCTAGCAACTCTAACACCACTCCAACACCTAAAAATATGACCTTGCTTCTTAAGTTCATCCAGTTTCTTTGTTTTCCAATTTTCCTTGATGCCTTCATATCACCTTTCTAATGAATTCTTTTCACTTTTATATCTCATGTTGAGGGAGTCACAACTCTTCATTACTTGGCTCTTGACCTTTTATTAAACTTAATTACTTGTAAACAATTTTATTGTTGTTGTTTTTGAGATTTTACTTTTATTATTTCTTATCTTTTATTTAATCTTATTTTAGAAAGGGGACATTCCACATGCCCTCTTGACAATACTCATGCATGCTTTAGAATATTACTTTTTACTCTCCTCTATCAAGGTACACACTATGTAATGTTCCCTTTTCTAGCACGCATTGTATTATGTTGTCCTTATCCTATTTCTCCATGGTTTTGTAGGCTAACCAGGACATTTAATGGATTTTAAGGTCGTTTGGCCTAGGCAATTTTAGTTGCAGATCATTTTGAGGTGATTAGATGCAGTTTTGGGAATATTTCCGCTTTATAGCAAGTCAGTTTGGGCATGATTGAGAGCTCCAGTGGTAGTGACATGTTGATGGTATATCTTTAATATCGAAAATAGGTTTATTTATCATTGATATGATTTCTTATGCATTATGTAATGCCCCACCTGGAGATTCTTGGAAACAAGGATAAACATACACTAACATATTTTATTTTTGTTAAGAAATACGATAATACATGCATACAATCATACATAAGATCACAATGGAAGACGTAAACCAAACCACCAAAGATCCCTAAGCATTTGCTACTTACCAACACGTACTTTTCCATCTACGTGAATTAGACATACAATGTTCACTCCATTAATCATGTTAAACATTGGATATGATATTCTTTTTAAAACCCAATCACAAGTTCCTAAGTGACTAAGCCATACAAGTTCATTTATAGGTTAAAAGTGCAAAGAAAAAAGAAACATCACTAAAACGATCCCAAAACACCCCAAAGGAAATCTGTACTAAATTGGGGAGGAAGACCCTCCAAAAGGTTACTCAAAACACTAGGTTGCATCCTCAGAAGAAGCTAGGAAATGCTTGCTGTTTGAGGTACGAAAATTCCCTTCGAGCACCATATGATAAAACTCCAATAGGCGCATGATAATATGGAAAGAGTCCATGCGACAGTTGTTCAACATGGCTCTAGTTTGCTAGGTGATGGAACTCTGGACTATGCCCGATAGCCTATTGTATCGTTTGATGAACTCTAGGAGCTAGGCGATAAAAACTTGAATTGCGTGCGATGAAACATGGATTCCATGTTTCATCGTACAACTTGTTTCCTACCAACATAACTGCTAAACTACCAGATTTCAAGCAACAAGTCAAACTAACTCAATGTATGAAATAAGCCTCCACACTAAGGAGTACCGCATACATGTATCTTGAGGAATGGGAACTCTATAGGATCAATATAAATTTATAGCATCGTATCTTGAGGAGTGGGAACTCTATAGCATCAATATAAATCAATAAAGCTAACATACTAATCCACAAGATAAATCTCTACCGAAGCAATGAGATACAACATCATAGCAATGCCTCCCAACCACGTGGAACCCATAGGCTCACACTTGCCGTGCTCATGGAGATAGCAACTTGTATAACGCCCCGCCAGGGAACCCAAAAGAAATAAACCTAAAGTTTCACTAAGTTTGCCAAACATTTTTTTTTCTAAAGCTAATAACAACAAGAGATAACACAACGGAAGCAATAATAACAAGAGATAAAATAGCGTAAGTAATAGCTCACATACATACAACCATCATAAACAAATTTCATCTCCTAAGGGTTCCATGACGTTGAATCACATTTAAGTTTATTAATATTAAATCTCACACATAACCAAAATCCACATCATGGAATAATCACAAGTGCGAATCCAATAAACAATATACAATTATAAGATGCCATTTGGCAATAATTAGAATGCACAATCATCCATTAGACAAGTCACAGGGTATGAAAGGCTGAAAGAATATACATTATAAAAATATATTACATCATCTCATAAGATCTATGATAAACAACTATAGTACAACAGAATATAACCATCCAACAAAAATATAAGATTAGATAGAAAGGAACAACTGCACAAGTACATCCAACAACTACATTCAACGGTTGGATCTCAATGGTATAAGAAAACTGCACTACCACCCGATGTCGTGGAACCTAAATGGCCCACTCCCACCGCGTTGAGGAGATAAACTCAAGTCCTATACAAATATCAAAACACAAGTCATAACCAACATCTAGGTCAAGGAAATCTTGATAGAAAACTATCTCAAAGGGTACTAAGACACAAGTATCAACTAATCCTAGAGGCAAGAAGACACGTAGGAAATCTACTATGTAAGTGGGCAAGTGTCATCTCATGAGCCAACTCTAAGGTTACCTTGGTAGCCTCTGTGGACTCTGGCCCCCTAGTGTCTCTATGCGGCATCAGTATCCTTTCGTATAAACAAGGCATACTAACAAGTCAACTCTAAGGTTACCTTGATAGTCTCTCAGAACTCTAGCCCCCTAGTGACTTTATGTGGCATCGATATCTTATTAATTCATTTTAAACACATTTAATGAAATGTTATCACTTATTAAAGCAACTTACAATGAGTTACCCAGGTAGCCACTTAGGGCTCCAGCCTCCATTGCAAGCCAATTCCCAACATGACATATAGATAACCTACCTTAAGCTCAGCAAAAGCAAAATGTCTCATACAATCATAAACCACACATCAGTTCTTAAACAAGCAACTAGAAAGTACTGAAATATCACTGATCAAAATCACAGATTTCACCAATACAATCATCCTAACAGAACTGATCCAAAATCAAGTACACATATACCAACCCATGACATCGCATGACATCACCAAAAAACAAATCACAATAATTACCTCAGTCTTGAACAAGCAACTGGAAAGCAATCCAAAGATAACTGATTGAAGACTCAAAGGTTATACCAGAAAAGTCATAACATTCACCTCAGTTCTACACAAGAAACTGGAAAGCACAACACAGCATATGATCAAACTCATCATAGAACACACATGGCACATCACCATGGTCGGGTATAAAAGATCGTAACCATAACAACATCTCAGAACAAAACCCCCAAGCCTCTGGTAAACATCTTGATTTGGTCAAAGCTAAGTCAACCCTGAAACCCACAATAGTAAACCACACGTCACATAAAGTACATACAAAAGTAATTTTCATAATTCATTAGGTTTTGAGAACACAAAAGTTCA
The DNA here is from genome assembly GCA_028749045.1 of Cupressus sempervirens. NCBI lineage: Eukaryota > Viridiplantae > Streptophyta > Pinopsida > Cupressales > Cupressaceae > Cupressus > Cupressus sempervirens. The sequence continues at coordinate 264,564,361 of CM053793.1, forward strand.
ATTTTCACTATGGTTTCAAGTTTTCATTTTCGTTTTCAAGACACAAGATTCGATTACAATCAAGGTTCATATCTTTTGATTGCTAACTCTAATTAAGCCCTAAAATAGATCGAATCGAAGGGAAAACCGAAAGCAATGATTTAAGCAAAGCCAAAAGACCAAAAGCTAACAAAAACACACTCAAAAATGCGAAAAAAGACGTTGAAGGCTTCAAAAATCAAGCATAGGCTCAAAAAATAGAAAAACTAAAAAGACTTGACGAAAGCCTTCAGTAAAAGGATTCATTTTATCAATTGGGGCCGATATATTGAACAATGTTATCCAATTAAATAATGAACTAACTCAGAGAAAAACGAAACTAAGTTGAAAAAGGGTTGACTTATTGAGCAATGTTATCCAATGAAATAACTAACTAACTCAGAGAAAAACGAAACCAAGTTGAAAAAGTTTCATATTGTTACCTACATTTTGTAATGTCAAAATGCAGGACAATCAGAAGAGTTTGAATTAGGGGATTCATTGCCATTGTATATGTTTAGAGACGAGGTGGAGCAGTTTGGATGAGGTTATAAAGGACCTTGAAATGAAACTTCAATTTGTGGAACTCACTATCTTCTTCACTTTAGTGACTGCCCGTCAAGTATGGGTAGATAAAATTGCGAACATTTTTGCTTTCTAGATTCCTATTTGATGGTTAGAACGAGTGTTGCCTGTACATAGTGATGATCGAAACTATTTCTTGCTTGATCATGATGGACTATGAGGATCATCAATCGCTTGTAAAAACCATTGAGCAATGTTCTTGCAGTCATTGGAATTACCTTCGATCCTTGGTAATAATATGTGAACAATGATAAACATATCTCACTGTTGTGAATCTAGTCACACGATCTTAGGCCCGAGTGAACCTCAGTTGCTGAATGGAGTCTTATGTTTTCCTTTCGTCATTGTTTATTAATGTTCGATTAGTTTTACTTGCACACAAGCTTCATCTTCTCATTGGTTATGTTGTGGATGTGTTTACTTTGGTAGGGCTTTTTGATGGCGTGGATCCATAATAGTGCAATTTATTGGAAGCTTCGATCCAATACTTGTTTTCCAAACTTCAATGGCTCCATTGATTGCCCCTGTGCGCAACACTCTCGTCCTGAGTATCACATTCCATCAACCATCGAGAATGCCTTCGGAGCAATATGTTCCATTGGGTGGAGCAATATGTTCCATTGGGGTCAATTTCTTCTTTTCAGCGATGACGTTTTCATTTAAAACAACTTGGATTTTAATCCTTATGGCCGCACGATCTTTTTGACCATCTATGAAAATAGGAGTACACAAAGCAATGAAACTTTTCAGGAGAATATTAGAATCAAAGTGCTTTGTTGATTTTGTTACTTTCATGGTCTTTACTAGTGATCCTTTTAAGGCTAGTAGGCCTGCATATGCCTATGACTTGTATAATTAGATGTGCAATAGTGGTGTGGTTCCAAACTGCTATAAAGTTCCATTGGATGGCTTTTGCAAAGCTCGATATATAGAAGGAACAAAGAAAATATTTGACAAGATGCATAGTGCAGGCTTGGGTCCTGACACAATTTCTTTCAACACTTTAATAAACTTTATGTGCAAATTCGGTCTTGTTCATTTAGCTTTTGACTTCTTCATGAAAATGTTGGAATCTAGATTTTTTCCTAATGAAATAACTTATGGGTTAGATGTTGACGGTCTATGCACAACAGGCAGACTGGATGATGCTTATAAACCATTTAGAGTGTCACGATAATCCAATACTTAGTAACTTTGGTTCAAATGACATAAATAACTTAGTTTGTAGCACTATGCTAGATATCACAAATAAAGGATTTTCTAGTAAGCCTATTCTAAACAATAGCACATTGCATAGACTGTTTGAAAGGGTACAAATTGCTATTTAAAAAAAAGGTCCATGAAACTATTATTCCATCTTAGAGTTCTCAAACTATAGTGGATAATGGAGGATGTGTTGGTTTTGTTTGTTTGCTCTATTCTATCCTCTTATTATCCTTCACACCAATATTATTACTTTACTTCCTATTTATCTAATTATGGACTTCAATATATAAATATCATATATAGGCATCTCCTGGTTATATCTTTCTGATCAACCATAGTAACCATAACGCTTCCATTGGCTCATATGACATGGAAAACGAAGTGAGAGTGTGCAAAAATGGAGACTTAAATTAAGGCTCCATCGCAACCGATCTTGTAGGCCATGCACTGTGACTTTGCATACCCACCTTGTAGCTATAACCTCTAGCCACATTGTTCTTGGCAATCTTCGCCTTCTCAGCAACAATACAAGTGTCATGGGTGGTTGCATACAGGCATCCCCAACAATAGAGTCCTTTAGACCTTGGATGAAGTGATGAGTGAGGAGTACCTGATCATGGTTGTAGCTCGAGTACTGCCTTAGCTCAAAGAACCTCATCTCATATTGCTCCACTATCATGTTCCCCTATCTAATCTTGTGGAACACGTTCGCACGAGTCTCACAATATTGAGAAGATAGAAACTTCTCTCTGAACCTCTCATCGAATATCTCCCATGTGAGATCTGCTAAAATAATCTGGAGCTTCTATTCCTCAATGTTCCACCAAGAGGAGGCTGATCTTGCAAGTGTGCTACTAACAAATGACCTCTCAGGTTGCTTGCGTAAGGAAGCATAGAAAAGCAACACCCTAGGTCCAATAACCAAGTCTTGGTCTTACGCCGCCTCCCTTTCCATCAAAGAATGGTGGCATGTCTAACTTGATGGTGTTCTCATCACCTCGGTCTCTACCTCTCCTGTGTGCCTTTCTACCACCGGGTGGGGTGCGAGAATGCTCATGTTCTCCTCTCTCCTCCTCGTGCTTAGACATGTGGGAGTGTCCACCCTGTGATCCCTCTAACTATGAACCACAATGTTGAGAACCCTCGAACGAGGTCCCAACTGAGCTATAAGATCCTGTATTAAAGGCACTAATGCCTTAACTCCTCCATGATTCTCTATCCATCTCCCATTCTTCCTAATGCTCTTCTTCACGGCGTTCCTCACGTTGCTCTTCCTCTTGGTCATTACGGCAGTTATTTTTTTGCTCGCAACCTCTACCATGCCTACACGCAGGAGGCATCCTTTAAGGGACAACAAGACATGGGTTAGAATCTTCCAAAAGCGTACAAGACTATATCAAAATCACAAACCATTTAATACAAACATCAATACATAAGAATCCAATATCCGCATATCACAGTGGGAGCATAACATGGAGATCCCAATGTTGAAACATGGACTCTAATACCAGATGTAATGCTCGTCCAGAGATCCCTGGGAATAAGGATAAACATAGACTAGAATTTTTTTTGTTAAGAAATATGATAACACATGCATACAATCATACATAAGATCACAACGAAAGTCATAAACTAAATCACCAAAGATCCCCAAGTGTTCACTACTTACCAACGCGTACATTTCCATCTACGTTAATTAATCATACAATGTTCACTCCATCAATCATCCTAACATTTGGATATGATATTCATTTTAAAACCCAAACACAGGTTCCTAAGTGATTAAGTCATACAAGTTCATTAACTAGTTAAAAGTGCAAAGAAAAATGAAACATCATAATTGCGACCCCGAAACACCCCAAAGGAAATCTATACTAAATTCGGAAGAAAGTCCCCCAAAAGGGTACTTAAAACACTAGGTCGCATTCTTGAAACAAGTTAGGAAATGCTCGCTGTTTGAGGTACAAAAATTCCCTTCAGCTTTGTACGATAGAACTCCAATAGGCATACGATAATATGGAAAGAGTCCATGAGACAGTTGTAGGACATGACTCTAGTTTGCTAGGCGATAGAACTCATGACTATGCGTGATAGCTTGTTGTATTGTACGATGAAACTCTAGGAGCCAAGTGATAAAACCTTGAATTGCATGTGATGAAAAATGGATTCCATGTTTTCATCGTACGACTTGCTTCCTACCAACAAAAGATCTAAACTACCAGATTACAAGCAACAAGTCAAATTAACTCAATGCATGAAGTAAACCTCCACATTGGGGAGTACCAATTACATGTACCTCGAGGAATGGGAACTCGATAGCATTAATAAAGCTAACATACTAATCCACAAGATAAATCTCTATCGAAGCAATTGGATACATCACAAAAACATGATACACATATACATCAACGAAAAGCATAAATCACAAGTAACATACTCCGAATAGACCGAAGAATCTAAGTGAGCCATAAGCCCTAATCTCGAAGCTGGAAGACGATCGTCTCTGTACTTCGATCCCCAATAGTGTTGGTTGCAACACCTCCCAACCATGTGGAGCCCTTAGGCTCACACTCGTGCTCATGGAGATAGCAACCTGACCATATTGATATAAGACAAAGCATACAAGGCTTACACACACGCCAATCAGTGCATGACTACAACTCAATTAACATGATGGCAATGCTGTACAACAGTTCACTAGCAAGACATGCTATAGGATAACTCTGTAGGGACTCTAGTGGACTGTCATTACTTGTCTCGAGTAGCACAAGTAACATCGAGCCTTCATTTTGACTCCTAGAGGAGGCCAAACTTGGAATGTATCTTTGTTCCAAGTCCTTCAGGAGGCCAGATATCATATCTTTGTTCCAAGTCCCTCGAGATGCTTGACACACACTTTCGTTCCAACTCGCTCAGGAGGCCAGATGTTCAATAAGCTTATCTTTTGTTAAGTATTATTACCCAAGTGTTTATTTTGGTTTTCACTTATTAGACCTCTTAATGTTACCTTGTCAGTCAGTTCTAGGGCAAGGTACACGAGAGAAGCCATTGCACATGTCTACCCTACATACCCACATGCCACTTGATGAGTACCTTTAGTAATGCGGATTCCCAACCAAACCCCCAAATGAGCAATCCCTCAACTGGCCTAAATTTGGGAGTTCGAGTCTCGCAAGCTTCTGTGATAGGCACACGCACGTGCTTGTGTGTTGGCATAATCATCTTTATGAATATAATCAAAAAATATGAATGCAAGGGTTGGATAAGAGAAATGCATAAAAAACACCATGTACAATAAATTCATTCAACCAAGGCATATTGTCGAGAGTATGAATTTGGCACAAATCTCCATGAACACAAAGTAAAACCATGGATGGATTGGAAACCTACCATATATTCTAAATTCATGAAAAAATCATGCGAAGAAATTCCCACAAAATCTGAACAGCACATAAAACAAGGCGACACAAAAATTGCTCAAAAATCAAACTTACTGGAGTTCAATGAAATAAAAAACCCACCTCCAAAATGGTTAAACATCCAAACATCCACATGCAATTTCCGACAGCATAACATCATTAAAAATTTGCAAATTAAATTATATAAATCACACAAATATTCGTTCTTGTCTAACAAGGCCGAATTGAAGCAAAAAAAATTGAGGGGAACACTTGTTCCCATCCTCGCAACAATCACCAATAAAAAACAAAAGCTTAAACGATTTAAAACAAGAGAAACAAGAAAGCCCTACTTCACAAAAACACCCTAAGCTGGATTGAAGCAAGAAAGTTGAGGGGAACACTTGTTCTCATCTTTGTAATAATTACCAATAAAAACGGAAGCTTAAACGAATCAATACTAGAGAAATGAGAAAGCCCTACCTTACTAAAACGCCCCAAATGAGGAAATTGCAACCATGGAGAAAAAAGATACTTGAATGCGATGAAATGCTCTACAAGCTAAGAGTTCGCTGCTGCAAATCCAATAAGACCAACCTCGCGACGATCTGACGAGCCAATCTCACCCAATGGGCAAAACAAGAAAATGCTAATGAGAGGGTTTGAGGAGTTTTGCTCCAAAAACACAAAATGACAAAGTAAAAGTGAGAAATAAAGTTCTCATTTGCTAGTATATACTTTTTCAAAGTGACTTATAAATTAGGTTATTAAATGACTTAATAGCTAAATGGCCCCTTTTCCCAATTAAATCAGGCAAGTTCAATATCTTGGAATTCAACTACGACAAATCAGGCAGTAAATAAAAATAAATTAAACCAATAATAAAATTCTCCCAAATTAATTAAATCAGCATTTTAAATAATATTCTTTTAGACAATTTCAGAATCATCAATGCACAGATATGCTCATAGGTCTACTCACATAATGTATTATAAATCCGGATTTACCAATTACCAAAGGGTTGATAATAACTAGACAGATGCGTCTAATTACAGGGATGACATTGGCTCAACATGAACGACCGAAAGTCACTATCTCTTGGTGCCACTGTAGGGGATACAGGTACACACTTAAATCCTAAACTCAAGGTGAATATGCCTGGTACATGTTCAATTAACAAGCAAACATCAAGTGTAGATGCTCAATATATAATAGCTGAAGCACACAAAGATGCATAATTACGCGAAGGTGAACAAGACACATGTAAATCTTGCAAGCAAGTGCTTACAACTTGTTGTCCAACCCTACATAATTTTCTCATGGATTCATAGGTGAATCCTCGTCGTTTTAACGCATTAATGAGACATCATGAAAATGATTCATTATTCCCAAATTGTTCTTTGTGTAGTCTTATTTATGTGTTCTTTTGAAAGTTTTTTGTCAAGATTATCCCCAATTGTTTGTAGGTACGAAGTTTTCTTATCGCACTACAAACGCTGATCCAAAGTTTGTGAACATTGGTGAGTGTTGTACATTTGAAGAAAGGGACCGTTTCATTGATCTACTAAAAGAATACTGGGATGTCTTGGCATATTCATATGATGATCTCAAGTCTTTTCGTCCAAAGGATTTGCAGCATGATATTACTTTAAAAGCAAGTGCAGTTCCATTCAAGCAAAAACAAAGACATTATAATTCCAAGATTTCTGGTACTATCTTATCAGAAATTCAAAAGGAGTTAGATGCGAAAATAATTTCTCCAATTCAACATTCTACCTAGGTGGCAAATATTGTTCCTATGAGGAAAAAGAATGGTGAGATTCGTATCTGTGTAGATTTTCAGAATTTAAATCAGGCATCCTTGAAGGATAATTATCCATTACCAATCATGGATCATGTTTTACAGACAGTAACTGGTTCACAAATGTTATCCATGCTTGATGTTTTTTTTTGGCCATAATCAGATTGAGGTCAAGGATGGGGATCAATATAAAACAACATTTACAACTCCATGGGGTACATTTGCATATAACAGGATGCCCTTCGGGTTGATAAACGCTAGTGCTACTTTTCAACGTGCAACGGATTTTGCTTTTCATGATATCATGGACAAAATCATTGTAGTGTATCTAGATGACCTTACTGTGTTTTCTAAATAGAGGCAAGATCATGTTCATCATCTACGTCAAGTATTGGAGAATTGTCGGAGACATGGGATTTCTCTTAATCCTAAGAAGTTTGTATTCTGAGTTACAAAAGCCAAGCTTTTAGGACATATTGTGTCTAAAGAAGGAATCAAGATTGATCTTGAAAGGATGAAATCTATTCAAAGTCTTTTTCTACCAACTAATATGACAACTGTTCATTCTTTCTTTGGAAAGATAAATTTTCTGAGAAGATTCATTCCAGATTTTGCAAAAAAGATTCATCATATTTCAAATATGATGAAAGGATCTGCAGTTTTTCGTTGGAGTCCTGAAGGAAAGGCGACCTTTAAAGAAATTTAGGAAGAAATTGCGCATGTGCCAATACTAGTTTGTCTTAATTTCTCCAAGGATTTTATCCTATACAATTATGCATCAGACCATACTTTGTCAGCTCTTCTTATGCAAAAGAATGCCGAAGATATAAAATCTCCGATTTTGTTTATGAATTGTCCACTTAAATCACATGAGCTGAAATACTAGTTGATCGAAAAGAATGCCTTCGCAGTGGTTAAAGCAGTTAAGTCATTCAGATATTACATATTGAATTCACATGTGGTGGCTCTTGTCCCAAATACCACTATCAAATCTATTTTGACACAACATGAGTTCGGAACTAAAAGAGGGAATTGGATTGCTAAAATTCAAGAATATCATATTGAAATTAAGCCTACGAAGTTGTTTCAAGGTAAAGGCTTATGTCATCTCATGGCTGATAATGAATCAAAGCAAGAAGAATTAATTGAAGAACTACCAAAGGTTTTGTTTGTCAGCACAACTAATGAATGGTATTTTGATATAGCATATTATCTTACTTATGGTGAATGTCCTTAGCATTTTTCTTATAAGCAAAAGAGTTTAAAGATTAGAGCCACTCATTTGTTCTCTGGGACAATAGTTTGTATAAGTGCACAGTTGATGGCACTTTCCTTCATGTTAGTACCTAATATGGACACGATTTTTAAACTTCAATTGCAGAGTTTTGAACCACTTTGAATTGAAGTTCGAAGCAGTTCAAAGCAGTTCAAAGTGGTTCAATGTAGTTCAGTGGTTCAAAAGATCTATCCTACAGGTTCAACACAAGCAAAGTTCAGACTCATGGTTCAAAGTACAGAATGGTTGACCCAAAAAAGTTCATAATTCAAGATTAGATACCATCAGTTCAATAGTTTCAAAGGTTCAACGAGTTCGAAGTTCGAGTGCAGGTTCAAATCAGATTCTAAAAGTGTAGTTTCAATTCCTCAAATTCAGACCAATAACTCCAAATGGCTAACTCATTCAGCTCAGACTCAGTGATTCAGAGATCGAATTAGAAGACCAGGATCACTACAACAACTTCAAATGCGAATTCAAAAACCCAATCTAGTTCAAGAATTTAAAGTTCAAAACCCACTGTAGTTAAGCATTAGAATTTGGTTTTGGTTCAACAGTTCAGAGTTCAGGTTTGAAACATGACATGGTTCAAAGTGGTCCAACAGGTTTGATGGTTCGACAGTTTTATATACCTCCACTCATTCTTCAATAAATTTTGACTCGGACATAATTTTCTCGATCACTTCGGTCAGGATATGCGGAATTAGGATCTCTCCAACATATCTGAAAATGAAGGAAATCCAATGGCGGAATAATTAGTTATGGCCCCCGCACCGAGACCCATTCGACTATCAAAACAAATCCGCCCAGCAACAAATTTTTATTATTATTTTGGACTGATTTATTCATTAACCACTTGTCCAAATATGCTAAGATGACATTTGATTTAGTGAAAAATCTTTAAAAGTTGAATGTTATAGAAATTAAAGAAAATCTATCAAGGAAGGTGAAGAGAAATGGTTTCAAGATTCAGTTAGGAAAATTGAAAAGCCATGGGATGTGAACAGATAAAAAGGCCAACAACAGCAATGCAAGGGGTTCTACTTTCTGGTTGGGTCTGTAGACTTTGGGTTGCAGAACAGAGGAGTTGGATCGAAAGTTTTATTTGCTGGGAGAGAGAGCAGAGTTTTATTTAATTTTCCAAACTGTGAGTTGGAAAACAGGGGATATTTTGATTTTGAATGTATGCAGGGGGAGGGAATTCAGGTTTCCTTTTCAGTTAGTGATTTAGATGCATAATGTAATGAGAACTTTGTTGTTTCAGCATTTTTAGAGTAGGGAGACTCGGGAGATAATTGTATATCAGAATTTTGAGTCTGGGCAATTCTCTTTCCACTGATTGTTATCTTTGTATGACTTTTAGTTTTCTCTAAATGCATTTATGTCATGGCTTTCTGAATATATTTTATTTCAAAGTGTCTTTAAAGCTCTGATTCTTTGCTTTCTTAGGCTTCATTCTCCTTGTAACGTTGCATGCAAATGGACTTTGTGTCATTTGTTACTTATTTTCTTGTAGTCATCTAGCTTTTTGTGTCTACTTTGTGTTTATAGGTAGATGCTTGTAATCCTTTCGTGCTTTCTGGTTAAAAGAAACCATAATTAATTCATTGTATATCTTATACGGGGAACTGTACTCAATAAAATTCAAAGGAAGGTTATCAATCCAACGATAACCTATCCAACTGTTGGTGCTGATTAGTTCTCCTACTTGGGCAGTCAGGGTTATAATTGCACACATATTCTTGAAGACAATCTGTTCACTAACACTTCATTGTGTTGATAAAGCACAACAACTTAGATTGTTGGAATCTTTTCATGATTCAGCTCGTGGAGGTCATTTTTCAGCGCTAGTGACCGCTCATAAGATCTTACAAGCAAAGTATTACTGGCCAACTCTTTTTCAGGATACTTATGAGTGGGTACAAAAATGTGAAAGATGCCAACATTTTGTTGGCAAACAAAAGTTAGGAGCACTTCCATTAAGGCCAGTGGTAATTGAAGAACCTTTCTAGCTATGGGGTCTAGATTTCATTGGTGCAATTAATCTTGCATCCAGTGCAGGGTATACTTATGTTTTGACTGCTACTGACTACTTCACTAAATGGGTGGAGACGATTCTTGTGAAGAATGCAACATCATTAGTGGTGTGTTCATTTCTAAATGAGAATATTATTTCTCGTTTTGAAATACCTAATAAGATTTTTTAGACAATGCTTTAGTATTTTCATCATTTGAGATTATACAATTTTGTTTTGAACATGGTATTACTGTGGCTCATGCATTCGATTATTATCCACAAGGTAATGGACAAACTGAGTCTAGTAACAAGAATTTGATTACAATCATTTGCAAACTCATGGATGATAATAAGAGAACTTGGCACAAAGCAATGTTTGATGCTTTGTGGGCAGATAGAATTACACCAAAAGGAGCTATTGGTATGTTGTCACTTCAACTTCTTTATGGTTCGAATGCAGAAATTCCCATAACTTTGGAGTTTCCCACTCTCAAGTTAGTCAAAGCAATTGAGGATGGAACTTTTGAAAGTTCTTTGGATAAAAGAATCATGTATCTTCAACAGCTTGAAGAACAAAGAACACAGGTGGTGGATAGGCTTGTTGCACATCAACGACAAGTAAAAACCTTGTTTGAAAAAAGGCTAAGCACAAAGAGTTTCAAGTTGGAGACTGGGTTCTACTCTGGGATAAAAGGCCAAAACCAAAAGGCATGCATGGCAATTTTGATTTTGTTTGGTGCGGTCCTTTCACTATTCACTCAGTTGTAGGAGAAAACAGTTTCTTGTTGGCATACCGCGATGGAACTCCATTTGCACTACCATATAGTGCATATCATTTGAAGCATTATTTCGAATAAGCTCTAGCTAAGTACCCTTGTACATAATGTCTGTCTTTTTAGTTTAGGTTTTTAATTTTGTTTTTAGTCACCTTACTCTGTGGCCCAGTGGAGTAGATAAAGGCACTTAGAGGTCTGGATTCTACATTCCTCTTTGTTTCCAAGAATAAATGAAGTACGTTCCCTAGTTAGAGCCAGTTGTTGTCCTCAATTTTGACATCACAAAATTGAGGCAACCCTACACAATTTTCTCATGGATTCGTATGTGCATCCTCTTTGTTTTAACACATTAATGAGACATCATGAAATGATTCATTATCCCCGAATTGTTCATGGATTCGTATGTGCATCCTCTTTGTCTTATTAATGAGACATCATGAATGATTTATTCCATCTATTTGCCCACTTATATCTTGTTCAAAATCCATCAAAATCTTGCTATGGATCCTTCACTTGATGATGTTCTCATTTAATAGGATTTTCAAGCAATAGTTGTGCAGGAGTACCATTTTCCAATGTCAAGAGAATCTACTCCAGCAAAGGCAAAGACAAAAAGAAGATGAAGTACTAGTATGATTTGTATCATAACTCCATCCCTTCATCGCAAGTGACCTCATACTGCGATGAAGTACGAGATACTGATATTTCTCATATGAACATTGAAGTATTTCTTGCAAGAGTGGAGGCTGCAACTACCGAAGATATGGTGTGGATCAAGCGGAATCATATTCATCATTTGTCCAGCTTTCCCTCAGTAGCTCATGAATCGAAATTCATGCTTGCATGTGCAAGACATTTTGATGCGGCTTCACGGACCATCAAAGATCAAGATGGCACTGCTATCATAAGTCTTGATCCCAAGAGTATTGATCGTATATTTTGTCCCTCATACTCCAGTTATTACGAATATCACAAGGAAGAAGGCCATGGAGCGGTGGAATGAGGATATTCCATCTTGTACCAAGTTAGTAAATGATAACTGGCTGATTACTAAAAGACCAAATCTTGTTAGATGGCTGGTTAAGGGAGTTCGCAGATGTTATATCAAAGAAGAAATTAATGACCTCATCACACTTCTTAGCCGCTTGGCAAGGCTCAAGGATTCAAACATGTTTGAACCATGGATGTGTAAGTACATCTCACTCATAATACGGTAAAAAGAAAATGTGTTTTGGGCTGAATTGGTGAGTGATTCAGTATGTGAATAATTGGTGAACGTTTTGTCAACTGGTGTGTTCAACATGAACTCCTACATGGTGTACATTGCTGCTACTCTAGGCACCTTTTCTGCTTTATCAAATAGGCATGATAGGTCTATAGTTCATGTGTGGAAATATATTGAACAATTGCCTTTGAAATAAAGTCAGTTACACTTTAGAAGAGTTCAGGATGCCTTCTTTGGGCATTTTAGGCACTTGTTTGATAAAGAGCTTCCTAATAAGCGAGTATCTGATGAGGCATGGAACAAGGTTAATGAGTATGGTTGCATGTTTTTACAATTTCCCAATTTTACATATTTGTGAGTTGGGTGCTTCAAGGGAGAGTGATACACGTTACCAAGGTATCCTACTGATAGAATTATACTAATGGAGTTGGCAAGACAACTTATGGAGATCTAGGCTTATCAGTCTAGTTTGCATTGGCTCAGGGTGGGGATCTCATCTCGAAACCCATTAAAGATTGAAGGATACTCAATAGATACTGTACCTAAGGCCAAGAATATGGAGTTTGAACGTCAAAGGATCGCGCTGAAAAAGTTTGCAGCCAGGAGTTGTTTTGATTGGAGGGGATTGCATGACAAGATGAGGAAATAGTTCTTGCACATACATCATTTAGAAGATCTCTAGATTGATGTACAAACTAAGGTGGAAATACGGCATATGGATTATACTTGGTTAACTGTAAAGCAGATTGTAGATTTCAGCTTGGCATCAATTCCCCCTAGTTTTGGAGATGATCAAATTTTGGATCTTGAATATTTTTAGCATGATGTGGATAAGTTAACCCATTCTTCCTCCGACATGGTCATGCAAAGAAAATATGTCCATTTGGGATAGATTCCAGTCTATTCTCGTTGATACCAACACATGGATGAAGAGAAGGGGTCTTAAATGCATAAAGATAAAGCCTGGCAAAGATTTTGATCCTGTTGGTACGATTGGTTTCAGATCAAAAATAAAGGGCAAAGGAAAAGGTGGTACATCCTCATCTAAATTTGAACTTCTTGTTCAAAGTTTGCCTAAGCTATCCGTCAAAGGAGGAAAAGATTCGAGAGTACTTTAAGTGAAATAGATTGGATTTCAATCAATCCAAGTTGACTCAAGTGATGATGAAGCGAGGTAATCAAAGGAGTCATCACCTCTTGCTTCATATCCTCTAGAAGTTCTCACAACCTCTCTTCCGGATTCGGCTCCAATTTTAGATGAATCTCATGATTCGCCTTTAGGCATTGCTATGGCTGCATTCTATATTAAGCATTCATCTTTTGAAGATTCTGTGACCATTACATCAGCATTGCCTGTATCCTTAGTCGCTCTTGCATTGGAAGCACAAGGAGATCAATATGATTTTGAAAATGTTTTTGATGCATATTCCTTGTCTATTCCTTTTGCCAGTGTTCGGTCTACAATATTGCTTGATGTACCTTCAGCTCAGTTTGAACAATTTATGTCTTAGGGCACACATAGCACTCCTTCTGTGGCCATTCAGACTGAGACACAAGTTATTGTTACTACTGTAATGCAAGGTAATCTTGAGTTGACTATGGTAACTATTGCTTCAGCCAGTGTATCTTCTTTTAGTCTTCCTCCATGGTTGAGTATTGTTACACAGAAAAGAAAGAAAGAAGAAATTCCACTTGAAGAAGATGATAGACAAGTAAGTAAGCCAAGGGTTTCAAAGAACAAGAAAGCTATAACAGTTTCTTGAGTGGTGGTTGATGATAATCATATCAAGTATGCTGAAGTGGCTGAACTGCTTGTGGAGAAATCCACCGAAGATATGCAGCTTGCTGATTATAAAATCACAAGGGTTGAACTTGGTTAGCAAACAAGGCTAAGTTATCAACATGATGCACATGAGGTGGTAAACTTTCTATTGTGAAAGAATGATGAATTGTGGGAAATGAAATTGAAACTCAAAGAAGAGAATGCTTGTTTATTGGGAATCATTGAAGAGATGAAGAGTCTTTTATAGGCAGTGAACCTATTTTAGTTGTATGCACAGAAAGGGAGAAGCTGAAGGCACATACTGTTGATGAATGTGGCAGCAATATTGAAAAATAGGGAATCCAAGTGATTCTGGTAGTGTATCGGGAGTTGAGGAAAGAAAGTGAAATCTTTGCTAAACTCGATGACATGTTGAAATCACTTAACCGTCAATTTGAGTTACTGGACGGGGATCTTGGTGCTTGGAACAACATGATGGAAGTTGATTTAGACTTCTTCTGTGAGTATAATGTTATTACATCTGTTGAAATGTACCATTATTTCATGCATGTGATGGAAAACAAGAAACAAGTTCTCCATAAGCTCATCGAAGATATAAAGGCAGTAGTACTCATAGTATCTACTCAAGAAGATAAGATCAAAGGAGCTTTGAGAGAGTTGCCATGTGAAATCATTAATGAGGACAATGGAGTAAGAAGTCAACAAGAAATTCTCATAGAGTTTGCAAAAGGTATTAGCCTACAGCCTGTTGGATGACTTCAACATTAGTGTGCTTGACACATTTGCAAATTGGAAGTTTTCGTTAAAGAATTTGCATAATCAAGTGGAGGATTCTAACAAAGAAACATCTAGGGCAGCGAGCGCACTTTGGAAACTTATCATGATTTTACAGTACATTGGAGAGCCAGATGCTACGGTTGTACAAGAGTTCCTACAAAAGTTTGGAGAATTGGTTGATACTATGTGCAAACTCCAAATCATATTTTACATGCTTTGAGTAGATTAGTGATAGGAAAGCTACATGTAAAGAGCTTCTTTGTTGTAAGTACATGATAACATGTACCTGTACAATCAACTCATGTAGTTAAGTTGCAATTGCATTAGGTATGCAACTTTAAATAAAGTCAAAGTAGTTAGTTAGGATAAGTATTGGTAGTTGAGGTTGTTCCATTTTTTTTCCTCCACCTTTCACTCTTCGTTTTTCCTATAGGAAGGAGAGAGTTCATTGTAAATAATCATCTTTTGCTCTATTGGAGAAGGCTGGGCTTGTAACTTGAAGGCTTTGTATTTCTTTTTGCAAATCTTCGAAGTGAATAAAGAAGCAAGTTTTTCCCAAATTTTGTGTTGAGATACTTGGAATTGATCATTGTTTCTTATGTTACTTTGATTCATTCATCTTTGTTACTTCTCTCTTTAAAGGCATTTGAATGTATAATGTTGTTTCTGAAAGACTTTGAGCTTTCTTGAACGAGATTAATCTAGTTTGTTAGTGTCAACAAGTATTAAGATTTGAAGACTTTGAGCTTGATACCTTAGTACATTATTTCATATCTGGATAGTTGAACAAAGACTTTGTGCTTTGTTAGCTGTTCGCCCTTTTTCAAGAGGGTTGCTTATAGGAGACTTTGGGTTCCTGCTATCAACCACATAAGTTAACTGTTGTCTTAAGATTGTTCTTATGTCCATACTTAAGCCACCGATATTACCATAGCAATAGATTCCTTTTGTTTAATTGCAAGTAGTAATTGGTAATAGAAAATCATTCCTTCAAAAAGGAGAATTGATTCAGTGGATCATCCCTTTGTCAAATCCAGTTAGGTTTTTTTTGTAGCCATCTACGGTAAGAAGGGAGCCTCCCCTATTGCCGAGAGGAGAGATTTCGCTCACTACACTGTTGCCTAAAGTTCCCATTTTGTAAGCTGTGGTCACAATGACATACAAATTTCTTAGCCAATATGACTCTGTTCCCACTTTGTAGTGGCACCAATGGGAAATCCATGCATAGCAATGGTGCACTATAACATAATGACATATAACCATATAATAAAGCATTAAACTTAAAGCATTTAAATAATCCATTTTCATCATTGAGCATATATTGTACTAAAGATAAAAGACAGATATCGATAACATAAAACACACCATAGCATAAAACAACATCTATCTGATAACTTAGAAACCATAATCGATGTCCAAATGCAAAATAAACCAAACATCATCATAAGGCATCATGTCACATCACTATCATCATGATGCATATATGATCAAATGGAATAGTAACACATTTAACATCTAGCAGCTATGATATTGCAGAACAAAACAATGTAAGGTCATTGAAGCATCTCAATATACAAATACACACGACAAATCATCAAAGTATCTCTCGAAGAAAAATAACCATGGAACCTAATGCAAACAAGGAAGACACTACACATTAATAAATTTATTTTATAAAGTTAAATTTAAATGTTTAACTTTATTAATTTTAAGCCTATAGTTGTGAAAAATATTTAATTAAAAGAAGTTTCCCTTTATTTTATAAAACATTGGAGACATAAAAGTGTTTGTGGACTTAAGTTGAAGGACAATTATTTTAAATGGCATGCGAAATATTAAAGAAATAGAAATTGCGGTAAAATCGGGGGGAAAAGTAATCATGAGAAAATAGCGAGAAAAACTAAATCGTGAAAAAAATAGGAGGGCAAGAGAGTGATTTTGTTTATCCCACATTGGCAAGGCAAGTGAATGAGCTCTTATGAGAACATTATATAGAGATTTAAGGGCTCTCTTTCAGTATGGTCTGAAAATATATAAAATTGATGAAATATTGGAGAAGTTCTTCTTTGAAGGTTTGTGAGGACAAAGATCCTCATGAATGACATTTTCTTCACTGTTGAAAGACACAGTTAGGAGGATTTGAATCATGTTTCAAGGAAAAAACAGAAGTTTGCATTTACAATCATTTCTATTTTCAATATTGCATTGGCAGGGAAGGGTTCGATTGGGTGTTGGGTTGGAAGTACATAGTTGCCGTTGAACTATTGTTGAAGTAATTGTTGTTCATCATACGTTGCGTACAAATACTGCTGTTTAAGCCAAACCTGAGGCTGCTGTACTGCTTAGCTAATCCCTTGGGTGCAGTACTACTGAGATAAGTGCTGGAGGCTGCCATACTAGTCAATATTGGTGCTGTACGTCTTGGAAATACCACCAAACCAAGTGAATCTTTAATCTTGGTGCTCTGCATCTTGGAAATACCGCCAAACCAAGTGAATCTTTAATATGGGCATTACAAAAGGTCTGCCATTGTGCCGCACTACCAGAAAATGTAAAGGGAAGATGCCGTACAGGTTTGTAGCAGTTTTAAGTGTGCCATACATGTCATGAGGAGGCTATATCAGGTCTAAAACTGAGTTCTGGGAAGCGTATCAGGTTTGAAATTGAGTACTGGGCAACGTATCAGGTTTTAAACTGAGTACCGCACAGCTTTTTGGCAGGCCTTTCCATTGTTATCATGTTTGGACAGAATTAGGCAATGAAAATGTAACATTGATTGAGTATTCAAGAAATGCAATTAATGGTATTGTCATCAACATCAGAATATAATGTAAATCTGAACATTCTTCTTAAATCTGATTGTAATTATTATCATGAACTTAGTGAATGCAATATGTTGTTGTTCTTCATTTTGGTTGATTTGGTATAAAATTGCAAACTTTAAACTTTCAAACAAAGGAAAAGTGAAACAGCCATTTACATCTGCAAACTAAGAATAAATCAGATACTCAGCATTCAGGTTGTAAGCAAACTGTTTGAAAAAATTACAGTGAGTGGAAAGATAAAATGTTGGTCTAGAACAGTGGGTGTTCTTACACACTATTGCACTACTCATGCAACTTCAAAACAAAATATACTCCCATATTAGTTGCTGTGGGTCTACTCTCAAGCATATTTTGTTCACTCAAAGCTCTGTCATTGTCTTATGTTGCAGCAATTTTTCCCTTGTAAATTTTAGCTGCTTCAACTTTCGAAATCTGTTCTTCGCCTTTGTGAAAGCATTTGAAAGCTCTATTCATGATCCTGCAAAAACCTGGAAAGATGACAAAAACAAACACGTTGATAATGGCGAGGATATGAAATATGATTATTGACCTGACATAAAGACTAAGATTTAGCTTGAAATTACTCAATGAGAAAAATTTCTGTTTGGATACAACAGTCATGCCTGTGGAAAGTAAGTTTTTTTGTTTATTTAATAGTCAGTTATAACACAACTTTTTCCTATCATATTATAAAATCCTAACTACCAAAAAAGACTAAATACAATGAATAATCTCACTAAAGAAATACTTCACTCTTTGCTTTCCAGTTGGCTGATAGATTGAGTCATCTTTCAAGTAAAATGAATTCACATTACATTTCTTAAAGCTTCAAAATAAATCTGATTTATAACTTGTAATATTTGGTCCTTTTATCTCCAATATCTTTATCCTCAAAATCACTCAAAATGAATGACCAGTCACTATAGACGCTTGACTTGTCCATGAAACAGGTCGGAAACATTTTTCTTGAACTAGTCAATTTATCTGAGTCACAATAAACCTCTGAATTGGCATGTTGTATTGATGTTGTCACGCTCCTTCAATAAATACATAATTTTTATGTTCATTCTTTGGGGGTATGAACCTAGACTCGCGTACATAAATGATGCAACAAGATTGCTCTTTTGAATTTTTTTATGTGTATTTACTTCCAGTTGTTTTATACTGTGTTCATATTTCTTTTATTCAAAGTGGGTAAGTGGCACCTCCCGATTGATTTTTGTTTGTAGAGATGTGCAGTATACAGTTGTTGCCTTTAAGGGATGCAACCATGCTGAACTTTACCATTCCTGTATTCACAGCCATCTTAGCAACGTGTTTTCTCAATGAAAGATGGGGCTGTGCTGAAATGATAGGCAAGTTAGCTTTATCTAAAAGTGCCGTTTATTTACAATTTCTTTAATTGAGTGAAAAATGAAATCTTTCTCTATAATGCGGTTAATTTGATCAAGGTGAGATATGATTTGTTGTATTTTTAAATTTTGATAGTGTTCATTTGGAAACTTACATTTTAAGTTTTTTAACTTTTTTGAAGCAAATACCTTTCTTGAGAATTTCTTGGCATACCAAAATATTAAGATGGTTTCAATTTCTGAGGATGGAAATCCAAAGAAAAGAGAAAGCAGTTTCTTTTCTTTTACATGTAGTGCAATTGTAATTTCATAAAGTGAGGGAGTGAAAGTAGACGAGAGTGTATGCCATGAATTTTGAAATGTAGATTTATCTTATTGATTTTGAGATCATTGATTATAAATAATTGTACTATAAGTAATCTCTGGAACAATTTTAATAACTCGCTCTGCTAGAATGATAATGAGAGCATCATGCAATAAAACACAACTAAGGTAATAGGACCTTTTAACTATGCCATTCTCCTTAACTATGAAGCCAAAGAGTCTAATCTATACACAAAATGGTAACTACAACTGTTTAAAGTCTTCTTGAAAGGCCTAATGCATATGTGCCTAGTATGACTGCTTGTATATATGTTTGATCGAATACTGCTTGTATAGATTTGTTTTGCTACTGTACTTCGTTTTGTATTACCATTGATGTACCTTATTGTTAATGTTTTGTATTGGCATCTTTTATCTATGTAT
Source organism: Cupressus sempervirens (assembly GCA_028749045.1). Lineage (NCBI taxonomy): Eukaryota > Viridiplantae > Streptophyta > Pinopsida > Cupressales > Cupressaceae > Cupressus > Cupressus sempervirens. The sequence continues at coordinate 264,584,147 of CM053793.1, forward strand.
TTTAGGATGCATGCATTGTGACTTTATATATTTTTGGAATATTTCAATGTTTAGCTTCATTATTTTCTGTATGTATTATATGTGACATGTATATTGTATAGTTTAGTATCATACTTATTATTATGTTGATTGATGTCTACATTTATGTTTTTGGATCATAAGAATTTAGAATGTATTTCAGTTGATGATATTATTAATGTTATTTCATTTGTCTTCATATTGGGTGTTTTTATTGTGCTTCAGTTATCTTGTATGTTTCATTGGCTGTGTAGGCAAAAGTTTCTATTACAAGAGGTGATTGGTAAAATAATTGAGTGATTTTTAACAATGAACAAATTGTTCATATGGAGATTATAATCAATATGTTTCTAAGAAGAAACATACAAATAATAGAAAGGTTCTATTATACAAGATATTTACGATATCTAGAAGTGACCATCAAGATAGAAATAGAATAACTTGGGAGATATTATTTAATATCCTCCCTTAATGTTTAACTTATCAATGACACTAAGCTGCCCCCTAAATTTGACAAACTTCTTTCGAAGTAGGGACTTGGTGAGAATATCATAGTTTGGTCAGCTATAGCAACAAACCTGTAAATCCATGGATCCATCTTCAACCGGCCAATAGATAAAATGAGAATGAATGTCAATATGCTCAGTGTGCTCATGGAAGACTAGATTTTTGGCAAGTTTGAGGACTCCTTGATTGTCACAAAAGAGGGGCGAAGGGCCTGCCTGAGACTTATGGATGTTGAAAAGCATCCTACGATGCGAAACTGCCTCTTCTGTTGAGGAAAGAGATACAACCTGCTGCTTCTTACTGGTCTAAGTAACAACTTCTATGCCCAAACTAAAGACATACCCGTAAGTAGACTTTTTTTGTCATCAATTGAGCCTCCCTAATCCGAATGTGTGTAACCAATAAGTCAGGCATCTTTGGTTCGTCCATAGAAGAGACCAAAATCAGGATTGCCCTTGACATAGTGAAGGATGCGCTTCGCTGCATCCCAATGATCTGAAGTGGGTGCTGTCCTGAAGCAAGATATGTAATTCACTGCAAAGCTTAGATCAGCTCTAGTGGTGGTGAGATATTTCAAATTGCCCTCTAGTTGTCTGAATGTGGATTCATTCTCAATAGGAGAACCAAATTTGGCTGATAACTTGAGACCAAACTCCACAAGTGTAGATGCAGGTTTAAAATCTTGCATTCTGAATTTGTCCAACATAGCCTGCGCATACTTAGACCGAGAGATGAAGATGCCATGTAATTGCTGCCAAACCTCAATATCTAGGCAGTAATGAAGAAGTCCCAGGTCTGTCATGTCAAAAGATTGACAAAGAATCTGTTTGATTCCCTAAATCAACGATTTGGAACTGTTTGTGATAATCAAATCATCAACATATATAACTAGAATGATGATATCACTACCGGTAGTCTTGACATACAAATTTGAGTCAGAAGAACTCCTTTGGAAACCCTGATCTGTGAGGTGTACCATGCTTGAGTAGCCTATTAGAGGCCATAGAATGCTTTCAACAGTTTGAGTACTTTGTGTTCTTTACCAAGAACCTTGAATCTAGGAGGTTGGGTCATGTGCATTTCTTCCTGTACCTCACCATTTAGCAAAACAATCTTGATGTCCATTTGATGGATCTTTAGTCACACTTAGCTGCCATGACAAGGACTAATCTAACAATGCTCATCTTTGCAGCGGGACAAAAGGTCTCTTCATATATCATAGTCAATTCCTTCTTGCTGAGAGAAACCTTTAGCAATAAGACGAGTCTTGTACTTATCTAAACTACCATCAACTTTGTATTTGACTTTTTAGATCCATTCATAACCATCGAGTTTCTTTTCTGAAGGAAGATATGACATAACCCAAGTATTATTTTTCAATAGGCTATGATACTTAGTCTATATAGCTTCTTCCCACTTAGGTATTCCTTTTGCCTCTGTGTATGTTTGAGGTCCATGCATACTTTGAATGTTATCCATGAGATCAAAATCTATTGAGTCAGAAGGTTTGCTCTTTTTCTGAGCAGTCTACTCTAGACGAGCTCATTATCATGAAGATTGCCAATCATCTTAGCCCAACACTTAGGTTGGAGAGCAGAAGTGCTAACATCTGAAGCAAGAGCTCTAGGGACATCATCATTAGCAAATAGAAGGTCGAATAAATCCTAAGAAAAATTAGGTGGTGTGGCTACATGTCTAGGTGAACTTGTTGGAGAAGGAACTGGAGGAGAGGCAACAATAGGAACAATTAGAGCCTTCTTAGCTAAAGCCCTCCCATGTGGTGGACCTAATGAAAGACAGGTATCCAAATCTTGAGCTTGAAGAAACTGATCCTCTTAATTCATAATTGGAGGAGAGAGATGAAAGGGCTTTCGTTCCACATGAAAGATGACACCATGGCTGAAGATGAGGCAATTAGTCTTGATTTTGACTAGGAGGTAGGCTATTTAATTATCACTGTAGCTAGTTAGCATGGGTTTCTGGCTCTTGGCATCTAACTTGGTGTGTTTAGCATCAGGTATCTAGACAAAATTAGCAGAGCCAAAGCCTTTGGGATGACTCATTTTGGGCTTACGGTTTGACTGGGTCTCTTTTGGAGTTCGCTTCTTGAAAACAATTGTGTGAGATCAATTGAGAAGATAGACGACAATGTGGATAGCTTCAGCCCATAATTTCTTGGAAACATGCTTGTATTCAAGCATATACTGGGTCATTTCAGTTATCATCCGGTTTCAATAATCAACAACACCATTTTCCTAAGGGGTAAACGGTGTTGTTAATTAGCGCTTTATGCCATGTTGATCACATAAAATGGGAGAAGGCAAAGGAACAAAACTCACCCCCATTGTATGTTCTAAGAGTACTACCAATCTCAACCAAGCACTTCTAGCCCCCATAGAGAGAATAATATGTTGATTAGACTCTTTTCTACATATGATTTGAACTTGAAATACAACAAAAACCTCTTGATTTTGACGAATGATATACACCCACATTTTACCATTAAAATCATCAACAAAGAGTGAAAAATACCTAGACCTAGTAACAGAGGGAGAAACCATATGTCCACAAACATCAACATGGACCAGTTGTAATAACTTAGAACCTCTCCAAGAGTCGCCATCTAAAAAAGGAGTGCAATGTTGTTTCCCAGCTTGATAAGCTCTGCAAACTCCAAGATTTTGGGTTTGAATTGCCAGTAGTCAAATGACAAGATCTTCTTGAACAAGCTAAGAAAGGTAGTGCACATTTAGGTGTACATATTGTTGATGGCAGAGTGTACTAATAGAGGAGGGATAGGCTGCCATAGCAACCTCCTAGGAATCTTAAAAGTCAACAAGTCTAAAAAGACCATGATCTTCAACACCAATGACAACTATGTATTGAGTTCTTGGTCAACGATATTTCATTGATGTGAACAAAAAGTCACATCAAGCCAAGGAGAATCTATTAAAATTTGACTGATGGAGAGAAGATTGAGCTCTATGCTTGTAACATAGTATACATAAGGAAAATTAGGTTCCTTCCTCTAGACTAAATTTGGATATTGCCTTTGCCAACAATGGTGTACTGTTCTCCTCCAAAAAAAACTGAATTTGAGAATGACTAGAAATCTATCAGGCAATCTTGAAAATGAGGGAAGTGGCGGGAGGCACTTGAGTAATATTCTAGGCATAGGATTTTACATGATTTGCAATTCTTTTAGCCATGAAGGTGTAGAAGGTAGATTCACCTGGCTAAGTGTGCTTCGCAACATGTGCTTGAGGTTGTGAACTGGATTGCTTGGCTTGAGCTGATGTAGGAGCATCCTAGGCTTTCCTGCAATCCTGTATGTTTGGAGGGATTTTGGTTAAGTGTTGAGAAGCATTGAGCTTGGATTTTGGTGGAGTTATATTTTCATGGTTAGGAATGTGTTGGAGACACATTGGGGAACCTTTCCTCATGATTTCATAGAGATCGGATGGATTGAGTTGAAGTTTGAACTGTTTGAACCTTGATGATAGAACTGTGTTTTTTTGGTTTTTGGGTGCTTGTTGCAGAGCATATAACTAATTATCCTTAATGAATGAGAAGCTGTTCACTTCAGGGTTTGAAGAGGGCTGAGAGTACTTCCTTGTGTCAAGAGTGCAAGTTCTAATTCATTATAGGTTGGGAGATATGGCAATTCTCCTGGAGTATCGATTTCTGGCCGTTTTGCGCAACAGTCTGCTACGGGTGACTTTCAGGATGGGTGCGCACTTTTCCTTGGGGAATCAACCTTTGCGCATTTAAGGGGTTGTAGAGGACCTAGATTTTTACCTATGGTTCAAAGCATGAATTCTAATTCAATCAAAGCTAGAAGATATCACGATTTTACTTGGATATTGATTTTTGGACATTTAATTGCTGTTGCAGGTCGACTTGTGGCATTTAATTTATGTATTTGTATTTAATTTGTGTTTTGGGCCGACTTGTGGCTTAGATTGGTATAAGTAGGGGTCTTGTGGAGTCTTTTAGTCATTATTGAGTTGGGATGAATGAAGGATAGATGCGAATTTGAGAAGCTAGAGCTGCGGCTTAGGAACTAGAGGATATCTTGGTGGACCCGAGGGTACAAGTGTGGATTCTTCTTGGTGTTCTTATCCAGTTGTGTATCTGGACTAGCTGAGAGTGGTTTTTGTAAGTTGGATCTTGCAGAATTGATTCTGTAATTGTTGTTTGTATTTGGCCCTAACCCGGAAGGCCTTAAAGCCGGGCATATTGCATGTAATCGGTTATACATCTGTGAATCAAGAAATGCAATTTGGTATCAGATCTTGCATTATTGCTTCTTGTTGTTGTGTTTCTGCTGCGTGGTTATATTGTTGGGGGCTAGGACATCTCCTTTGGGGATTCTCCTGCCATGTACTGCGTCAGGTGGTATTAGAGCGAAGTTTGTTCTTGAGTGTGTAGACAAATCGCCGAAGCTGAGGTAGTTTGCACTAGGACTTGTGTTGAAGAAGGTTGATCTTGCGGCTGATTGATCTTCTTGATTGGTGGAGTTGTTGCTTAGGGTTTGCTAAAATTTTGGAAGATGCCTCCAAGAAGATTGGACCCTAATGCAATTGCTGATCTTAGTGATACTGTAGAAGAAAGGATCTCAGAGAAGATGAGAGCAGAATTCAGATTTGAGATTGCATTGATGAAGAGTGACATGATTGTTGAAATTGTAAGTGCTTTAGGTGGTGTACCTAGACATGTGGGTACTGAAGATGGTTATGAGGAAGTTAATGAAGACTTTGAATTTACTAAATCAAGTGGTGAGGTTAGAATTGATCGTATGGAGAGACCTATGGGAAATAGGGCTGGTTAGTTTGTTCGACTTGGATCTCAGTTGAAGCTGAAGCATAAGATGGAGGTTTTTAATTTTTTAGGTACTTTGAATCCTGAAGACCTGATTGATTGGATTGGTGAATCAGAAGACTACTTTGAGCTTGAGGATATTGAGGATCCACTTAGAGTGAGGTTGGCACAAACTAAGTTGAAGGGACATGCTACTCTTTGCTGGAAGGAACTGCAAAGAGACAGAGAAGAGGAAGGTGAAATGAAGATAACTAGATGGAAATTGACGGTGACTAAATTGAAGGCTAAGTTCATTCCTGCTGATTATGAACTTGAGTTGTTTAAGAGGTTGCAAAATATAGAAGGATATGACTGTGAAAGATTATATAGAGGAGTTCTACAAGTTGACTATTCAGTCTGGGCATAGAGAATTGTCAAAAGAGAAGGTAGCTTGATATATTAATGGTTTGAGATTCAATATTCAGGATGAGGTTGGTATGCTGAATATTTCTTTAGTTGAGGATGCTTATCAGTATGCTTTGAGAGTAGAGGAGAAGCTAAAGAAGAAGAATCAAGGTAATTCTCGTGGGAAGGGGAAGCAAGATAGTTCAGCACAAGCTAAACCAAAAGAAGAAGGTGAACCAAAACCTGTTGATTAGAAAAAGAGGACAGGTGGAGGAAGGTTCAGAGGTAATTGCTTCAAGTGTGGTCAGGAAGGGCATAGATCTTTTGAATGTTCGATTGGTAGGACAATTGCTATTGTGAATGAGGTTGAAGTCCAGGGCAGTCAACCGGAGCAAGGAGAGAATTTGCTAGCTTGACGAGTACTGATTGGTGAGAGGACATTGGATTCTTGTCAGAGGACATTGTAAGTTTGGTGGTAAAGTTTGCAAAGTGATTGTGGATGGTGGTAGTACTGACAACCTTGTTGCTAAAGAGATGGTTCAAAAACTTGGTTTGAAGAGAATGAGACATCCTTATCCTTATAGGATTGGCTGGTTGCAAGGTGAACATGCTTTGGAAGTGAGGGAGCAATGCCTTGTTGATTTCTAGATTGGGCAGTATAAGGAGCAAGTGATGTGTGATATTGTGGATACGAACAGTTGTCATGTGTTACTTGGTAGACCTTGGCAGTATGATTGCGGGGCTGTACATGATTGTGTTAGGAATGTGTTTACCGTTGAGAAAGGTGATAGGAAGTTTTCCCTGATTCCTTTGAAGAATGAAGAGCTTGGTAGAAGGAACCCGAGTATTGGTAGTCGAGTTGAGTTGGCAGATTCTAAGAAGGTTGAAGATCAGCATGGAAAGCAGACCTACGGAACACCTATGATGAATGTGAAGAAGAAGAAGAAAAACAAGGGAAAGAGTATGCAAGTTGAAGACTTGGAGGATGTGTATGTGAAGAACCAATTTGGAATTTATGTGTTGAATCCCAGAAGATGTTCTTCCAGTTACTAGAACATCTTTTCGAACCTTGGTGTCTAATGCAGGAGCATCCTAGGCTTTCCTACAATCCTGCGTGTTTGGAGGGATTTTGGATAAGTGTTGAGGAGCATTGAGCTTGGATTTTGGTAGAGTTAAGTTTTCATGGTTAGGAATGTGTTGGAGACACATTGGGGAACCTTTCCTCATGATTTCATAGAGATTGGATGGATTGAGTTGAAGTTTGAACTGTTTGAACCTTGCTGCTAGAACTGTATTTTTCTGGTTTCTGGGTGCCTGTTGCAGAGCATATAACTAATTATCCTTAATGAATGAGAAGCTGCGCACTTCAGGCTTTGAAGAGGGCCTAGAGTACTTCTTTGTGTCAAGAGCACAAGTTCTAATTCATTATAGGTTGGGAGATATGGCAATTCTCCTGGAGTATCAATTTCTAGCAATTTTGCGCGACAATTTGCCGTGGGTTACTTTTAGGATGGATGTGCACTTTTCCTTGGGGAATCAGCCTTTGGACATTTAAGGCTTTGTAGAGGGCCTAGAGTACTTTGGTTAAGTGTTTGGAGCGATTTTGGTTAAGTGTTGAGGAGCATTGAGCTTGGATTTTGGTAGAGTTATGTTTTCATGGTTAGGAATGTGTTGGAGACACATTGGGGAACCTTTCCTCATGATTTCATAGAGATTGGATGGATTGAGTTGAAGTTTGAACTGTTTGAACCTTGCTGCTAGAACTGTATTTTTCTGGTTTCTGGGTGCCTGTTGCAGAGCATATAACTAATTATCCTTAATGAATGAGAAGCTGCGCACTTCAGGCTTTGAAGAGAGCCTAGAGTACTTCTTTGTGTCAAGAGCACAAGTTCTAATTCATTATAGGTTGGGAGATATGGCAATTCTCCTGGAGTATCAATTTCTGGCAATTTCGCGCGACAATCTGCCGTGGGTTACTTTTAGGATGGATGTGCACTTTTCGTTGGGGAATCAGCCTTTGCACATTTAAGGCTTTGTAGAGGACCTAGATTTCTACCTATGGTTCGAAGCACGAGTTCTAATTCAATTAGAGCTAGGAGATATCACGATTTTACTTGGATATCGATTTTTGGACTTTTAATTGCTATTGTAGGTCAACTTGTGGCATTTAATTTATGTATTTGTATTTAATTTGTGTTTTGGGCTGGCTTGTGGCTTAGATTGGTACAAGTAGGGGTCTTGAAGAGTCTTTTGGTCATTATTGAGTTGGGATGGAATGAAGGATAGATGCGAATTTGAGAAGCTAAAGCTGTGGCTTAGGAACTAGAGGATCTCTTGGTGGACCTGAGGTTACAAGTGTGGATTCTTCTTGGTGTTCTTATCCAGTTGTGTATCTGGACTAGCTGAGAGTGGTTTTTGTAAGTTGGATCATATTGGATCTTGCAGAACTGATTCTGTAATTGTTGTTTGTATTTGGCCCTAACTCGGAAGGCCTTACAGCCGGGCATATTCCATGTAATCAGTTATATATCTATGAATCAAGAAATGTAATTTGGTATCAGATCTTGCATTATTGCTTCTTGTTGTTGTGTTTCCTTTGCGTGGTTATATTGATGGGGGCTAGGACATCTCCTTTGGGGATTCTCCTACCTTGTACTGCATCATGAGCAACTAAGCATTTCCGACACTCTGACTTTGTATGACCAATAGTAGTTGCATTGAAGTTTTTCCTTCTCCAAGCCTTCTGATGATTGAGTGAGGATTCTGTTGAGAAGACTAAGACAATTGATAGTTGCCTGTGGATTTAGCTAAGATGCTTGAGTGGAAGAAGATGAAATGCTACCACTGCTGAATTGTTGTTTCCAGTGATCTTGCTGTAGAAGCATTATGCAAAGATCAGAAAATGAAAAATCAAAATGAGTGGAAACAATGTTGAAAGTTTCAACGAAGTGCTCATAGGAAGATGGGAGACTCTTTAGGGTAATTATTGCCACGTCTTCTTCCATTTTACATCAAGTGACTTCCAACTAATCACAAAATCTTTGATTTTATTGAGATGCTCCTATAGGGATACTTGAACATTTGTCATGATCGAGAAGAGCATGTTCTTCAAAAAGAATGCATGAATTTTGTCTAATGTTTCAAAATCATTCAGATAACTCCAAATTTCTGCAGTTGTTTAATGGGAACAAACCTGCTGGAGCTGATTATTAGTGATGGAAAGTTTGATGAGCATGACAACTTCTTGATTCTTCTCATCAAATTTATGTTGCTCTTTGCCTACTTTCTCAGGACGTATAGTCATGTCCAACACAATTTTGTAAGGACACATGTACTCAAAAATTGTCATTACACGATGCTTCTAGGTGTTGTAGTTCTTTCCATTGAATTTTTAATTGCCTTTGAACAAAATTTTGGTCAAAGATGCCATTGCACACTTTTTGAGGCACAAAAAATGAGAAGACTAGATGGCTGGAAAAACAAGAATGAATGTGTTGTTTTATAGAGGAAGGTCTTGACATAGATTTCAATGTGAATATGCTAGCTCAAAATTTGAGGCACGAAAATCAAGACACCTGGATAATTTTGAAGACAACTGAGTTGAAGTCTTGAAAAATGCACCAAGAATCTATGAACAAAATAAAATTTGGGCTGGTACAAAATTCTAGGCAAGGAAAGTGAGGAACCTAGAAAAATTTGAAAGCAACCCAGTTGAGATCTTGTATAACACACTATAAATTTGAAATGAAATTCAGAATTTGGCGAAAAAAATAAAAAGTTTTGAGGAAAACCCTAGGTGGCTGAAAAGTTAAAACCTTCAAAAAATGGTAGAGAATCAAAAATCTTTGATTGAGATTGTATGAGAGAAAAAAAAGAGACCATAAAATGGTTGGTTTTGAAAATAGATTGAGTTGTAGAAGAAAGAAGAGTTGCTTAATGAGAAGATAAAACACAAACTAACTATAGAGAGGTAAACATGGGATACTAAAAACACATTTTTAATGCATGGAAGGGCTACAAAAATAGCCATGTTTTGAGAAAAATGATAAAAAATGGTTGTTTTACTCAACAACGATTCTATGGATGCGGGACACCCTTTGTGGCTTGAAAAAAGTCCACGAACGTGCTGTAGAAGAGGAGTATAAAATAGAATAAATACCATAAAGGGCTGTGCAAGAGGCAAATAAAACCTGTTGAGTAGAGGCAAAGGGCCACGATCTGAGGAAAAACATTGGGAATCAGGCATGGGTTCGACTATCAAATTGGATGCCAAAACCCTAGTTGGGTTTCAAAATCAATTAAAAAACAATAGCTGATAATTTCAAATAAAAAATTCTTAATTTTTGAAAATCTTTGATAGTAAAGTTTATTCTTATAGCATAGATTAAGACCGGACCTAGAGCCAAACTGGTATGCTTTTAGCTAGCGTTTGAGTTAGTGTTGGTTTATCGGTATCACCGTTTATAGCTTTAGATAGAAGTGTACTTATAAGTTTTATCTTGCCCATTACTCGCTCCTCGAGTAAGTGGGTTCTTTTTTGAAAGTTAGCAAAAAATAATATTGGTAATACCCTTTCAAAATCTCTCAACTTCTTGCTTACCTTGAGTTGATTCAAAGAACAGTGAGAAGGGGGAGCCTTTCCTTTAAGGTAGGAGAGACTCTGTCTCACACGATGTGGCTGGTCTACCTATTTTGTGACTGGATTCTACCCAAACTATCGGTTGCAAAATATCCACCCAACAACGTTAAGAACTTGACTTGGATGACATTAGTCCAAACTGGATTGTTGCTCTTGATGGCAATGATGTCGATATAGTTTCTTTCTTCACTTATGATCACCTAGCTATGTTGGAGAGAGAGGAAGATGAATGAGATGCATGTGAGGAGAAATGTGAGCTTTGTTATCCAACAATGGCCTTCCTTTAAGGAACTTATCACTATGGATGTACCTTTGCAGGATGGTGCAAGTACTTAAGCACCACTCATGCAACAACAATAATCTCTTTTGAGCTTTAGACGTGAACACAATTTATGATTTCTATTTTCATTTATTTAAAAAATTGAACTTAATATGTATTCAAAGGTTGTAGTTAGACTTCAATATGTATTGAACTGAAACTCTTTGAGATGTTGCACTTGCTTTTTGGTGTATGACTCAATGCTAAATTCTAATTGCTATGTATTTAACTAAAAACTTTAATTTATGATGGAAATCTCAATTACAAATTTTGTTGTGATGTGGAACCTTATCAGACTCAGAGGTTAATTTCTCTCACTTTTTTCGGCTTGTTTTTGCCTCAGATTATTAGTACGGGGGTTTGGGGGCAGCGCCCCCAAGACAGTGTCAAGGGGCAGTGCCCCTTGTGGGGTCTTGGGGCAGAGCCTCAGGTGTGCTTCTTGTTGCAGTACAGGGTGGGGTCGAGGGACAACGCCCCTGCAGGGATTTTTAGGGGATGAGCAAAAAATGAATATACTATTGTAAAAGGCATCGCTATTATTTTTCCATTGGATGACGTATTCTAGCCCTAATTTTGTAAGTGGCAAAAAACTTGTATAAAATGGCTTAGGGTTAGGGATTTCATGATGTATGATGAGATTGTAGCTTCTTGCGGCAATATTGAGCTGTAAGGGATTGCGGATTGTAATCACTGGATAATAATAATATTGGACTTGCTGTTGGTGGACGTAGAGTAGGGATTGGGTGAGCCACATTAAAATCTTTGTGTCTTGTGTTCTCTTCTGTGCAATTTATTATTCTCTGATATTGGTTATATTTGCATGTAATTGTTATTTTTGTCCGTGGTTAATCCTAACAAATTTGGTGTATATGTGTGTTTTTTATAATATTCTAAGAAATTATATGTTTTCAAATGTTTGATAAAAGTGCCAATGTATTGCCATTTTTTTCATTGAGCCTCGAGCTTTCAATTTTTTGGGGCTAGCTAAGTTATTGTAGAGTCCGAATTTTTCAACTACAATGGGAATGCGTCACGGGGCTGAATCTTTTTGTTCCATTAGTTATGTGAGATTCTCAACTATTAGGTTGAGGATTTCCTCCTTATAGATAGAATTTTTTTGGGAACCTCACATCTTTTATAAAAATTATCTACCCTTTATGTTTTTCTTTGGTTGAATCATCACACCCACTTTGAGTTGCACACTTTTTCTTTCACAATATTTTGAAGACAAGTAATTGCCAATACCACACCACCTTCACAATTTTTTTAGTTCTTTGATCAACTAGTAGAACCGTATTATTTTCAATTAATCAATCCATATGAGTGTACCACCAATTTTGAGTTCTTATATGGAGAGAACATTGCACTTCTTTAACCAGGCTGAGTTTTTTATTTTAAAAAACCCTCACATCAATTTCACGTTTGTCATCCTTGCAAGTTGGTGCAGAACTTAATCATATCAAATAACACTTAAACCTGAGAAGAGGTTTTTGGATAGCGACTTCTTGCCAAAAATGAATAATAACAAGAACATATTCAACAGGAGAATAATAATGAGCACGAGTTAGGAAATCACTATAGAGGTGATTATTTGCATCTTCCTAATAATCTCCTTCCTATGAATGTACCTCCTCAAGTATTGGTTGAAGTGTTGATCAATATATTGATGATTAATGCAATGAATTAATTTTTTAGAATGCTGATGTGGAAATTGTTCTTTTGAGGATTGATAGAACAGCTATATTCTTTTTCCCAATATTGTGATCATTGTAAATTGGTGGTCAACCTTGGCAAGACTACGGTATCTTTGATACAACAAAGTATGCTATCTTCAAATCACGTTTCTTTTTAAAGTGCACGTCTGTTGAGATCATAATAGCTTATTCTTTTTTGTTCATTGGACATGGCCCATTTTTGAATCATAAATTTTCTTCTAAATTACAATTTTGTAAGAGATATTCATCCTTTATTTTCTTGGAGTGCTACTTTGAGGTGCTTCTTGTTCTTTGTGGATTTAAGATTGGGTGGTAGTGAATTTAGAGAGTTCACTCTAGTTTTTTGAAACATGTGCTTTATTCTAAACATGCCATTCCTTAGAGCATTGCACAAGATGATCTTGTGGTCCGAGCTCTTCACCTTGAGATCATGGTCAAGATATTATTCAATCACAATATCAAACCCAAGGGTATCTTTGCTTTAGGCTATGGGAGATGTGTGTTTTTGGTACTTTTCTCTTTTGAGTTGGTTGCTTTATTAGGTTCACTTGGATGACACCATTGTTTACACAAGAAACATGTTTACATCTGCTATTCTTTGACATCTACCTTTTTAGGTTACCTATCTTTTAAGATTCTTTGGATGCACCTTTTTCCTTTCCTTGAAAAGTTGGTGATTAAGAAATTTTAGGGAGAATGTCCATTGGCTATATTAAAGTCAAGTGGGTCTTCATAGTATGCTATGCTACAATATTTTTCTATTTCAAACCTTCCTTGTAGATACTAGGTTGTTTTCTCTAGGAAATGGAGCTTGAGGAACACCATTTTAGCATGTCCTCTCAATTATGAGACTCGAGGACAATATTATTTTCTACACAGAGGCTTGAGAGGACCACTTTTTACCTTAATTTTTTTCTTGGAGAACACCACCTATAAGTGTTAGAAACTAAAAGCCCACAAGACTACTAGATCATCACTTCTTTCATATTTCTCTAGATATCGGGGGCACTAAAGTTTTTTTGGACACTAGTTTGTTCTCTTGCATGGTGATACGTTTGAATGACCATTTCTCCCTTCTAGAGCAATGATTGGATGGATCCATTATTCTTTAACCTTAGAAGAGCAGCCACCCAACCTCACCCATGTTTCAAATCAACCTAAGTAGATACATGTACTAGTTTCTTTTGCTTCGTTTGAGTTGTTGACCCTAGATGCTATGAATTTTTGAGGGTGGGATTGTGGTCCCTCCTACAGTTATTTAGAGTATTCATCTATTCTGGTCACCGTTTGGTGGTCCTGCTGTTGGTTCTTCTTTTGTTGTCCCTTCAGTCCCTCTGACCCATTTGTGGTCACCTGTTGGACATTAATATAAATTATCTGTATCTTTATCTTTATCTATATCAATGATATTTGTTCCTATACTGGTTCCTTTGTGATGATTGATTATGATGGTGATCTTACTTTGTACTTCGATTTTAGTGTAGAGAATGAACAACCGCTAACAAGGTACCCACTATTGGCTCTTCTTAATTGAGGTCAATGGCAAGTAGGTATCTTTTTTTAATGATAGGTGTAATATTTGTAATATATGTAAGGTTTCCAATATTTTTACTATGTTATTGTATGGTATATGCCTTTGGGCATGTAGAGGGGCATCTTTTACAGTTCACCCTTTGGAGAGAGAATTTTGTGCTCTTGTTTTTTTGTGTCTTATTACAGTTGGATATTTGTGTTGGGCTCCCTAGTGCTATTATAACTGTACACATTTAAGGACTAACATAGACCTACTCTGGTAACACACGGACATTACTAGAGGCTTTCTTTCTTTTGTGAAACAAGCAATGTTGGACAAGGTTTGGATGGTAAAGGATGGAGTTTGACAATTTTTAAAATATCTACACCGTAGAAGTAGAAAATATATCAATTAGGATGTTTATGCACGAGTTTTTTGATATAATAAGTGACTGCAAATATTGTTCTTATCAAAGGTCACAAAAATTGACATAAGCTGCTTTGTTGTGGTCACAGGTACTGTGTTGAGTTTATTAGGTGTTCTGCTTGTAATAAAACCCGAGGCCTTATTTTCAGGTAGTACTTTATGCTCTAGAACTAATAGGTTTTTTTCTTTAAAATATTGAAAGATTTGTAATGGAGGTACTTATTATGTTTAGTGTTATGGATCTATAGTTTTTGGTTCAATGTTAACACAAGTCAATTAATCTCTAGAGTTCAGAAATTGTTCTTTAATCATACCATCATGTGTCTCTAAGTTTTTGACATTTTTGCAACCTCCTAGGATATAGGTTTATCATTCAACTTTGAAGAGATAGACGAACATTCACTTATAGTCATTTTTTATTTTAAAGAAAATAAACTGGCTTGTGGATTACTTAATGGGTTCGACAGAGACAAACTTACTGAAAAGAATCAGTTCGATGTTTTCCTTTCATCAATATACAAGTTAATATGATTATGCTGATTTTTAATGTAAGAAGTAGCATTTTCCATCCTTAAATGAAATCTCATTACTAATTGAAGAAATAGGTACACTATTAGTCAGAGAACCATCCTAATCTGTGTAATGCTTGTTTGTTTTAGATTATGCTATTTTAAAGAGATGCATAGGGTACAATATTATTAAAATGTACATCCTTTTCGTGGCTTTTCTCATCAATATTTTATCTTCTTGATTTTGGACTCTATGATTATTGTTTATATTACTATTCATATCTAAATACTGGACGTTCTGGGGGTTACAACTCAAGAAATGTGTAAATTTGAGCATGTTGGATGTTTCTACTTATGCTTATTTGAATTTTCAATATTCTTCAGGTAGCAAGGCAATAGAGCAGACAAAAAGAAACATCCTAATTGGAACAATTATGGCCGTGATTGGTGCTTCTACTGGTGCATTGTCATACATAGTTGTACGCGCAATTGGCCAATGTGGGGAGCCTGCATTGTAAGTGAGACAATTTCTACTACAATATTTTGTTCGTTACTGATATTTGATGTTTGTCATAAATTGTGACATGTAGTTCCTAGAGAAATGTGGTCTATGTATTTATTTACAATGCCCACAGCATTTTTTTGCCATGATACAGTGTTATAGGCATACATGACTGGTGTCACATATTGGCTATGTCAATATTAATCTTTTAGAGGATCCACACAAATTGGCTAGAAAGAAGAGGTTGTATGTTCAAACTTCACAAGACTAGGTTAGATCAGTTTGGGCATTTGCTTACAAATGCTAAACTATTTTGGTTTACTTTAGATATAATTTATTGACAACTTAAGTCTTTTGTGAATGATGACATCTTGATATGGCTTATCTTATTCCCAGGCTTTCTAACTGGCATTTTGCAATGAATATACTTGCTCCCAGCATATTCGTCTACCAATTTCTAGGCAAATTAAGTTACTCTATATCTATTTTGTTATAGGACATGGAAGTTATAAACACGGCAACTTGAAGTTCATACAGCATAAAATTCCAGCAACCATAACAAACAAACCTTGAAATCGAAGTAACAATAAAGAGATGTGATGCTTTATTCTAACTGTGCTTGTTGCAGTAGAGATATACAGATACCAATGCTTCTTGAATTAGTGGTATATGCATTTGCATGTACAAGTTCCCTTCTAACAAAAAATAGTTAAGATTTAGTTTGAGGGTGAAGAAGCAATAGGGAACTGTAACTGACTTTGTGATGCCAGAAAGCCTTTTTTCCCCTTATAAGCTGATTTATAAGGCGAGCAATAGAAGAACAGTGCAGGGTGAAATTTAGAAAGTTTTTCCTCCCAATAAACTTATTTAGATAATCCCCAGAATTAAATTACAAATCCAAGATATGGCTGGATTATAGTCTAAATAACTACTTCAATCTCTATATTGAATTGAGAATTGAAATGTAATCAAATTTTCAGTATAAGCTTAATAATTTGCAAATGCTCAACAAACTTCCCAAGATAAGCTCGGAGGTGTATTGAATTGGAATGCAATCAAGTATTCAGTATAAGCTTAATAATTTGTAAATGCTCAACAAACTTCCCAAGATAAACTTGGAGGTGTATTGAATTGAAATGCAATCAAATATTCAGTTTAAGCTTAATAATTTGTAATGCTTAACAAACTTCCCAAGATAAGCTTGGAAGATTGACTGTCTACATAAAGATGACAAAGGCCTTATTGAGCTTGAAAGGCATGACCAGCAACTTGAAGAACCTGGATATGGTTTTGAAGCTATTTTCCAAACAGAAATTAGGGAGGGCTGCTATGGCCCCTACTATTTTAAGGGCTGCCTGTGCATGCATGCACAGGGAGGGTTATATCTATTGCCTGTGTATACACAGGGAGGGCTGCTCTTCAATGTTAAAGTATAGCTTCAGTTGGATCTGATAAAGTTGATACCAGTATATGAAACATGTTTACACTTACATACATACATATATGCATGTGTTTGATCTCCTTCACGTACTGACATCAGAAGCTATTTAATACTTTGTGATCAGGCCCAGATCAGGCTGCATATATATGCTGTGATTATTTTCCATACATCGAGCATTGACACATGACAATAATGTCATCGAATGGCATCCATTGTATTACCCAGATCAACAGAAAATTTGTCACCATGATTGCCCAGAATAGTATTGGGCTTGTGTCAAATATGAACGCCCAAGTAAATGTAATCAGGCCTGCATTTAATATCACCCAGTTTAGGTTTGGGCATTAACAAACTTTGTGTTAATTGTGACTTGTTATGAACCATGTCATGTCCCATAGAGACATGTCTCTACATTGACATGACTATTAAACCTTATATATATAGTGATTCAAATGCAATGGAGAACTATTCACAAGGAAATATTACTATCTGTTGCATCTGCAATCATCAATGATTATCTCCTCTATATCTGCAGCCATATCAATTGAAGATTGTTAGTGTTATTACAAAGTGGAATTTCAGAGAAATATAAAAATTACATATACATTCTTGCAGTCATATGATTATATATCTGTAGAATTCATTAGTACTCCATTATAGTGAATATTTGATAACTGAATTATAAATAAATATAAAACTCTATCTCAGATCCTAAGTTCCTTAACATGGTATCAGAGCCCAGTTGGTAGATAGAGTTTAAAGCAAATAGTGAAATCATCTCTCAAGATCTCTGAATTATTTAAACTATTCAAAAGTGCAAACATGGTGAACGGAGTCAAGTTAGAAGACAAACTTGATAGAGCATCAAATTTCGTATCCTGGAGAATACAAATCATGGTCGTTCTTAGAGATCTCGAATTAGAACAATATTTGGAAGAAAATAAAACTATGCCTGAAAATGAGCCAGATAATATAGTATGGAAAAGGCAAAACAATAAAGCTATGAAAATCATAATTGACTCTGTTCATGACTATTCAAAATTCATATGAAATCAATATTGCAAGCATATTGCTTACCTTAAAAATACAAGTCCATATTAAGATGAATAAAGGAGAAACCGTAACATCATATATCATGAGAATATTAGAATTAAGAGATCAACTTTCCACTCTAAATATTGTAAATGATCAAGAATTATCATTGATAGCCCTTAAGGGTTGCCAACTACATAGGAATCCTTCATTCAAAGGATTAGTGCACATCCTACCCTAACGAAATTTGACCAACTCAAGAATGATTGTACTTAGGAACAATCACGGTTGATTACAAGAGGAATCATTCCTAATAAAGAGGAGGAAATTCAAGCCTTACATGCGAACTCGAACAATAAAAGGAAGAGACATTTTAAGAAAAGAGGAAAGAAAAATCAAAACTATAAGAAAAGAGATTTGTCAAAAGTTCAATGCTACAAATGTGACAAATTTGGACACACTCACATGTATTGTCTAGAAAGAAAGAAAGCCCTTGCCAACATATCTGAAGTAAAGGATGTTGAAAATTCACTATTCTTCCTTGCCTTAGCGAGTGAGTTAAACTCTAATTAGAATGCCTGGATAAATTATAGTGGAGCATCTAGACATTATAGAGAGAGTTGGAAGCAAATATGCATGTAAATAATTTCGAAAATAAAAGGCAGATAATTTCAACCAAGAAATTATAATTATTTTTGAAAAAATTTAGAGTATTGACTTTGATACCATATTACAAAGTAATCGGAAAATATTTTCTTGTTATTAATAGAGACTGAGAGGTCATTATATACAAAAGAATGGGATGATGTTTCCTTAGGAAATGATCGTAAAGAATAGAAATATTCTATTCTAGCTAAAAGAAAGGTGAAGAAAGCTAACAGATAACTACAACTAAATATTAGAAACATTCTAATATTTACAGAAGATAACAATAGATAACCATTAGATAGTAAACATAGATAATAGAAACTATCTATTATCATAATATTGTCTAGAAAGAAAGAAAGCCCTTGCCAACATATTGAAGTAAAGGATGTTGAAAACTCACTATTCTTCCTTGCCTTAACAAGTGAGTTAAAACCTAATAAGAATGCTTGGTTAAATTATAGTGGAGCATCTAGACACATAACTTGATTTAGAGATCAGTTTGAAACCTTTGAAGGACACTCTACCAAAGAAGAAAGAATAGGGGATAACTCCACTTAGCCTGTGAAAAGAATTGGGATCTGTTTAGTTCAACTGAAAATTGGAGTTACTCTACAACTAAAAGATGTTTGATTTGTACTAGGCATCAAGAGAAACCTAGTCTCTATTTCGGGCCTAGCAAATCAAGGGTATCGTGTCACCTTCCAAGAAAATAATGTCCTATCTTGGCCTAAAAATTGAAATATTAAAAATGCAATCTCTATTGGATACAGAGACAGAAGTCTATATAAACTGTGTAACTCTCAAAACCTAGCCTTAAATCATGAAGTTATAATAATCAGTGAGATTTGGCACAAAAGACTAGGTCAGCTGCATTTCCGTGCTCTACCCTCCATAGAGAAGATTGTGAAAGGCATACCTAACCTAAAATCTGAACATGATGGAACATGTAAAGGCTATGCATTAGGAAAGAACTCCAAAACATCTTTTCCTCATAGTGAACATAAATCAAAGATTGTACTTGAACTCATTCATACTGACTTGTGTAGACCGATGTCAGTACCTTCCCAAGGAGGATACTAGTATTATATCATCTTTGTCGATGATTATTCCATGAAAACCTGAATCTATTTCCTAAAACTGAAAGAATTGAATGAAGTTCTATCTAAATTCATAGAGTTTAATGCTTTACTCGAAAATCAAACTGCGAAGAAAATTAAAATCCTAAGATCTGACGATGGAGGAGAATACATTTCTGAAAAATTCAAAGAGTTCTGCATATTTGTTGGGATTAAGTGGGAGTATACAGTACCATATAATCCTCAACAAAATTGAGTAGCCGAAAGGAAGAACAAAACCATTATTGAAGCAGCTAAGGCCATGATGCATGAGCATAATCTTCACATAACATTTTGTGCTGAAGCCTCCAATACTATAGTGTACATTAAAAAAAGATGCCCTCATTCATTTTTAGAAAATGTAACACCTGAAGAAGTCTTCGTAGGAATCAAACTTGATCTAAGTTACCTAAGAATCTTTGGGTTCCCTGCATAGATTCATATACCTAAAGAGAAAAGGACGAAACTAGAGCCCTCAGGAAAAATAAAACATATTTGTTGGTTATAGTGAATATTCCAAAGCTTATAGAATATACATACTAGGATCAAGGACAATTGAAATTAGTAGAGATGTTAAGTTTGAAGAAGATGTTGAATATAAAAACTCTAAAATTATAGAACCAAATGATGACCCCATCCTAGAGTGAGATGAAAGTTCCATAATTGAGAGGGTTGTACAGAAGATCATGGACCCACAACACCTAACCCTAAGTATGACTCAAATCCAGCCAACAAAAAAAGACCATTTTGGGCAAGGAAAATAATTGAAGAAAACAATGTGGCTTCTGACGAAATCTTTAGAGAAAATAAGAAAACAAGAAGTCACTCATTTTATGTCACTCATATAAATAAGTCCACTCAATCAAAACCCTCAGATGTTGAAGAAGCCTTGAAATCTCAAGCTCGGAAAGATGCCATGGTTGAAGAATATCAATCCATATTAAAGAATGATGTTTGGGACATTGTACGAAGACCCAAAGACAAATCCGTTGTCTCCTCAAAGTGGCTATTTAAAATTAAACAAGCACCTGATGACAATATTCAAAAACACAAAGCCAAATTTGTGGCTAGAGGATTCTACTAGAAGACTAGAATTGATTATAAAGAAACATTTGCTCTTGTTGTTCGATATACATCTACCAGAACCATCATTGCAATTGCTGCATCCATAGGGTGGAAGCTACATCAAATGGATGTAAAGACAACATTCGTAAATGGTGTCATTTATGAAGAAGTATACCTGGAACAAGCCAAAGTGTTTGTTATCGATGACAAAAACACACATGTATATAAACTAAAGAAAGCTCTTTATGGCCTTAAACAAGCCCCCAAGGCATGGTATGAAAGAAAATACAGTTACCTTATCAAACTAGGGTACTCAAGAAATGAAGCTGATCCTAATATATACTTCAAAGAATTAGAGGGTGATATGCTAATACTTGTTCTCTATGTTGATGACCTAATAAAAGGGGAAGATCACCTTATTGCAAAGAGTAAACAAGATATTACATTTGAATTTGAAATGAAAGATTTAGGTCTCTTACACTATTTTTTGGGATTAGAAGTATGGTAGAAGGAAGACTATATCTTCCTAAACCAAGTTAACTATACTATTAACATATTAAACCAAGTTAACTATACTATTAACTATATCTTCCTAAACCATTGCCGACACCTATGGAGACAAATCTTCATAAGCTCAAAAGTGAAGCATCCGAATCCGAATCCATAGATCCTATATATTAGTATATTACATATAGATAATTGGATCTCTAATGTACTTGGTGAATACCCGCCCTAATATTTGTTATGCTGCAAACACATTATGTCAATTTATGTGTGAACCTAAGAAGATCCATTTCATGGCAGCCAAGCACATTTTGAGATACTTGCGAGGCACTGTTGGACTTGGTTTAAAAGATGACCATGTTGAGTTACAACTTCAAGGGTATTCAAATTCTGACTAGGCCGACAGTTCTACTAATTGGAAAAGCACTACAACGTGTTGTTTTAGTCTTGGGTTTGCTATGGTATCTTGGTTTAGTTGGAAGCAATCTGTAGTTTCTTGGAATTCTATTGAAGAAAAATACATAACAGCATCTATGGGAGCTCGAGAAGCATTGTGGTTATGAAAGTTATTGGTTGGACTATTTGGTAAGCCCTTGAATCGTATAGTTATACATTGTGATAATCAAAGGTGCATTAAATTCTCTCTAAATCCAGTCTTCCATAACAAGTCCAAGCACATAGAAATTCCCTATCACTACATCAGAGATATGGTGGGCAAAAATGCTATCAAGTTAGTACATATCAACACTGAAGAGCAGACTGCCGACATATTTACCAAACCTTTTGCAAAATTAAAAGGAAAATATTTCAGAGGTAAACTTAGTATGACTAAGATGTAAATGTAACTCCTAAGATTAAGTCTTAGTTTTGTTATATATATATATATATATATATATATATATATCTTGTTTTTTGGCATTGAGTTATTATTTTGCACATGTGTATTATTTTATGAAAGGTGACGATTTTTCATTGAATTGGATGTAAGGTCTCTATTGTAAGGTGACGAGCTTAAAAATAGATTGACCTGTTATCATAAGACTTCATTAAGTTGTTGTCTCAGAATGTGCCTGTAATTATGATAACAAAAGCATCGTGATTGACTTCATTGAGTTGTTGTCCCGGACTGAGCTAGGAATCATGATGCTACTTGTGTTGATAATTTCTTGAGTTCTTGATCCACTGTCACGGTAGACTACATTAACTTGCTGTCCTGGGCTGTGTCGGAAGTCATGACAATAAATAAATCATGGTAGACAACTTTAGTCTTGGAGTGAGCCGAATATCATGATTCTTGTTATCTGAGATCAAGAGTGATTATCTGATAGACTATGTTCTTGTCCCAGAATGTGCCGGAAATTATATAGTCTATATTTTAAAAAAGGATACAATTGTGAATAAGCATTTTTGATGCAAACTTGAATATGAGATTATTGAGATTGAGAAATTGATCATATCCACCCTTGCTAAGAGGGAGTGTTAAAGTATAGCTTTGGTTGGATTTGATAAAGTTGATATCAGTATATGAAACATGTTCACACATACATATACATACATATATGCACGTGTTTGATGTCCTTCACATACTAACGTCATAGGCTATTTAATACTTTGTGATCATGCCTAGATCGGGCTACATATATATGCAATGATTATTTTCTCATACATCGAGCATTGATACATGGCAATAATGTCATCAAATGGCATCCATTGTATAACCTGGATCAAGAAAAAAATTGTTACCATGATTGCCCAAAATATTGTCGGACTTGTGTCAAATATGAACACCCAAGTGTATGTTATTGGGATTGCATTTAATAGCCGCCAGTTTAGGTTCAGGCATTAACCAACTCTGTGTTAATTGTGATTTTTTATGAACCATGTCATGTTCTGTAGAGACATGTTTCTACGGTGACATAACTATTCAACCTTATATAGATATACATAGTGATTCAAATGCAATGGAGAACATATCAATCACAAGGAAATATTAATATCTATTGCATTTGCAATCATCAACAATTATCTCCAACTGATTATAACTGAAAAGAAACTCTTTCCAATCTAACTATCTTTCATGTTTAGCTGATTCAAAAAGAAATATATATGTATTGCTAACAGTTTATCTATTTCTAACTAATAACATATTCAACTGAAAATAAAGTAACGACCAACTTTCCTTAACTAAATTATATCAACTGAAATGCTTATTCAACATAAAGTATATGTTTACTCTATCTAGAAATTAAAATGTCTAATTATTCTTCTAAGGGTTAAAAGTATAAGTGTAAAAGAAACATATCGTAATAACGAAAGAATCCCTTTATCTTGTTGTTCAGGCCTCGACATTGGTGAGAGGAGAAGCATTGACAAAGGCTTAACCTCCCAACCATAGACCATTGTTTATCCCCACACATCCTAACTTAATAGAACAACCCTCCTTACCTCAGGATCGGGCTTGGGATGTTCATAAGCCCAATCATCTGAGTAATCAGGTGGTTTGAGTGTCCCAACAGTTATTCTCCAAAATAATTGAAGCGTCTGAACAAACAAAAATGATCACATGTTCGGCACATCTGCCCATTTCTACCCTAGCCAAGGATTTCAAAGTTGGGTTCGCAAACCCGATCTCCACCACTTGACTTGACAACATAATTCATTTTAGGAGCATGCATGAGCTATTAAAGAATTTGTCTATTATTTAGTTAATCTGATTTCATTCTTATTTGTGTAGGCTATCTACACCTCCTCACCATTTCAGTTTACCATGCTGGTGATTCCTAAGTGTTAGCAAGTTTTATATCCACTATATTTGCTTTACACCTCTTCACCTTTAATGGCATCATTGTCGGTGAATTCCTCGGTGTTTGGACTTCATGATGTTACTCTCATCTCTATATGGTGAAATAAAAGAAGTAAATTTGGGCAAGATCATTTATTCGTAATTAATGTTATAGTTTCATTTCTCATTCCATGGTTGACACAAATTCATAGTTCAAGAACAATAGTGACGTGGAACAGACTCTATGTATTCCAACTAGGAAACTAAATTTAAAAACATACTCCATTCCGTCTGTATTTAAACTTGCAACAAGATTTAGTTTCTCATAAACATAATGAGTATGGCAGGACACTGACTGGCAAAGTGTTAAGAAAATAAACATTAAACGGATTCCGACATGATTGGCAGAACTTAGTATGCCTTACATGATTACAACAGACTGGTCTTCTTGCTCTTGCGGCCAGGAAAGATAGTCTCCATCCTCCTTGTGCTGATCCTGGGATTAGAGAAGCCAAAAAGGTTAGAAGGAAATGAAAAGAAAATAAGTCAGAAATTTGTAACAATCTCGGATTCTCCTCAAACGTATAACAGGTGAAGGAAGAGCCACCGATTGCAGAGAGGAATAGGTTATGATAAAATACGATCATGAGACTATATTAAAAAAAATGGCTTGGCTCTTCGGCTACCATTAGTTACAAGAAGCCATTCAAATGCCATTCAAATCAAATTTATAAAAAGAAGAAAAAGGAGGGAAAGAAAATAAGAAGCTGAAAATTTTTTAATTAATATTTTATTATTATTATGCATCCTTATGTACATTCATGTGTACGTATTGATGAAGTGACATTATTAAATTATAAACTTATAATTTATTGATGTCACCTCATTTATATATATATATATATATATATATATATATATATATATATATATATATATATATATATATATATATATATATATATATATATATATATATATATATATGTTCGTATTTGAGGGTGTATAATAATAATTAAATAATAAATCTTCAAAGGTATGAATTATATTTTTAATTTATATTATTTTAAGTTTTTATTATATTGTTTTTCTAATAGCTCATGCGGTCCTATAATGCAACATGTTGTCAAGTCTCAGTATCCTTATCATGGCAGTCTGAGGTCAAACTTGTCGATTTCAGATGATTGGACCAATTGACCATCCCCTTCGGATGATCCCGTTTAGCAATGCTTCCCCTCTCTTCAGTCTTCTTCCTGCAATCACCCAAACCAAACATTCTTGCCAAGACATTAATTCAAAGATATATTAATCGTTAATTCAAAAACCATTGTCAATCATCTAGTGACCATTATAGATTTTATCAACATCTATAATAACTAACTCATTTCACATGATCAGAAATGAAATAATTCATCATTAGTTGATACAACGTAAATTAACTAACTCTCTTCACATGATCAGGAAAGAATAAATTGATACAACGTCTATAATTAACTAACTCACTTCGCATGATCAAGAAAGAAATAATTTGATACAATGTCTATAATTAACTAACTCACTTCACATGATCAGGGAGAAATAATTCGTTAAATCAATGACTGTGATCAATTTTAAAACTTAGGGCAAAATTTGGGATGTAACAAGCCATATCAATTGAAGACTGTTAGTATTATTACAAAGTGAAATTTCAAAGAAATATAAACATTACATATACATTCTTGCAGTCATTTGATTATATATTTGTAGAATTCATTAGTACTACATTATTGTGAATCTTTGATAATTGAATTATAAATAAAAACAAAACTCTATCTCAGATCCTAAGTTCTTTAACATTTAATGCCCTACTAAAAAAGGGGACCTTCCTGTGCATGCATGCACGAAGGGGGTAAGGGTTGCAAAATATTAGGAGCAAGTATAGATAGTTTCCTCCCAACCTGGGATCTATAGTTGGGTTGGGTGGGCCCTACTATTTGCCAGAGTAGTGCTTGAATTGAATTGTAGGGTGCCTTAGAAAAGTACTGGCCATTTATTATCGTATTGCCTATTGGGTGGATATTTTGCAACTGACAGTTTTGTGAAAATCTAGTTGCAAAATAGGTAGATCAGCCACAATGTATGAGACAAAGTCTCTCCTACCTTAAAGGGAAGGCCTCCCCTTCTCACTACTCCTTGGATCAACTTAACGTAAGAAAGAAGTAGAGATATTCATAAGGGGTATTAACCAATACTCTTTCCTCTTAACTTTCCAGAAAGAATCCACTTACCCATGGAGCGAGTAATGGGCAAGATGAAATCTCTAATTGCACTTCTATCCAATAGTTGGAAACATTGATACCGATAAACCAACACCAACTCAAAGGATGATTGAAAGCGTACCGTTTTGGCTCTAAGTCTTGTTTGTCTAATTTATAAGAAAAATCAATACCATTGGGGCGCAAGGACTTCTAGAATTAGATGATTTCTATTCTATAATTTTTTTTTAATCAATTCTATAAGAAAATCCTCTACCATTGGGGCATAAAAACTACCAGAAGTAGGGAAATTCTAATTATTTTTTGTGAACTTGAGATGGTAATAGAAGCTACAATCAAAGCTTCTAGTCTATGTATTACCACAACCACTCCCAGTCAAAGCTTCAACTTCGATTGCTTCTAAACTCACTATGCTGTATTTTTGAACACACAATAATAACATGAATCAAAGACAATAGGCACAAATTACAGTCAAAACTTCTAATTTTCTCTATCACAATTGCTTCCAGTCAAAGCTTCAAATCCAATTGCTTCTTTTATTCACTTTTCTCCCAAATTGGTCCTATACAATCAAAGTTATGCTTGCACAAGTTTTGTAGAGCTTTCTTGCATACAACAAAAGATGATTTTTACGATGAGGGGAGCATTTCTTATATAGGAAAAGAAGTGAGAAAAAGTAGGAAAAAATGGGAGCAACTCAACCACTTTGACCCGGTCGAAGTAGGTGAGAAGAATTATTGGAATATATGGCTGAAGGACATGTAATCGAATTATGCAATTTCATTACTTGCAGTTGATTTATGCTCACATTCTTTCCTTTCGTCTATTCATGCGTACTCTCTTCACAATGGTTTGTGAAACAGGGACCTTCAAATGTATATTCTAAAACAGTAATAATGTGCGCAATACTAACAGTGAGTGATACAAGATTCCTTACTCTACTAACAGTTGGCAATAGATCCATAGTTTTCATTGGCAGATTGTTGTTGAGAGGTGGCATTGAGTATAGAGGCTTGGCCTAAGATAACTTTATATTGTTCATATTTATATTGGTAAATATTTCTACTGTAGCATCTAGCCTAAGTGTATAGGCATGGTGAAAAATAGTTAGTGCCTTAGTTAGCCCAGTTAAAGTTTTTAAAGCAACAAGTGTAGTTTAATAGATGTTATCTCTAATGCTGGACATGTAAATAAGGATTAGTGATTCTCATCTTATTCCTGCTAGTCCAAAGTGGATTAATCATATCTGCAACTTGAATATGTATTTCAGACTGCATAAATCTCAGGTGATATCGAAGGTCAGGTGATATCGAAGGTTTTCTTTACTCTGTTCCTTCCTACCAATGGCCGCATAGAAAGAAGACTGTACTCTATTGTAATTTATCTTAATTATAGTAAAATAATTTGGCATCAACCTTTTACTGATTATATATATATATATATTTATATGAAATATTCAATGGTTATAATATATGATAATATACCAATATATATTATGTTTCTATTATTATTGTAATATGTATTATGTCATTACTTTTAATAATGTTTAGTATTATATTATTATTTTAATAATATATTTATATTGATAATTAGATTATAGCATTAATATTTTTTGTTAAATCTCTTTCATTGTTAATGTTTATTTGATAAAATTCTATTGTTTTATTATTTTTATTTTTTATTAAATCCTATTTTAGATAGGGACATCTCAAATGACAAAATCCAAATGATCAAGAACAAGTTGAAGGGATTTCTTACGGAATCCAAGATCCTGTCGAAATGAAAATAATTTAGCGACACAAATCCGGGAATGCCTTAATACGAACAAATTCAATAGAAGAATGTTGGTCACACAAAGAATACTTTCCAACATTGCTGGCCAAAAAGATAGTTAGAAGTGGAAGTTGGGATGCAACTAGATATCTTCCTGCCATCTAGTGTATGAACTTGATTGTGGAGTTTCCAAGATATTACAAATCATAGGAGAGGGTGATTTGGGTTCTAGATGACAATGTGCTGGAAAATCTCACTTTGCTAGCAATTGTTTAGGCCTTTGGAATCCTAGTGTATCATTTGTTGGTGCACAAATCCAAGGAGGGGCATTGAGAGTTGACAATGCTAGAGCCGATGGCTATGATGAAGTTATAGATTGGAAGTGGTTGTTGAAGCCTAAGGCTCGTCATTCAAAATTGCCCAAACAAATTGTTTAGTTGGATCTCAAGAGGGAATATAATGATATGGTGATGATGGTGAGCAACATATTTAGATGCTTGCAATCTTGCATTTTTGAGTATTGGATGTGGTATTTCATTGAAGAAGTGACAGATGGAGTCAAGGTTGTGGACTGGTCTAGGATTATTAGTGACAAGCTAGATCAGTAATTTACAAATTTGGAGTGATCCAAAACTTTCTATAAAAGTTCTTATGTTCTATATACACTGGCAATGACCACTACATATGAAGCATTGGGGTGTAGAGGATCCATAGGGTAAGGTGCAAATTAGTGGAATGTACATTAATGTTATCCTTAGTTGCACTTGTACAATGTGCCTAACTACTTGAGAGCCAGTGGTACCTTCACCATGCATCTTCAAGGAGGATTTTAGATGAGGTTGTCACCTAAAGCCACAAAGATAGTGAAAAATAACAACTCTTGGTTCATCCAGATCCCAACGTTCTCATAAATGAGGATTCAAGCATTCTCTTCTCACCCTTATAGAATTTTGAGATATCCAACAAATAAAATGGTGCTGCTGGAAGTCACAAGGCAATAAACCATATATGAAAAAATCTAGAAGAAGAGGAAGGGTGTAATTGAATTCCTAATTATCATGGTAACTTCAGATGAAGTATGTCCATTTCTGCTAGCAGTTGAAAGATTAGCAGAGAAATTGCAGTTCTATCATTTAGCAATTCATATGAAAAGGGCAGATTTTGATCCTTATAGCAAAATAAGGATGGTCGTTGGAAGTGTGTGCATATGATGGACGTTGAGGACTCATGGGCTAATGCCAAGGATGGTTATGAAGTTACGAAAATGATGTATTCTAGGCTAACCCTTTGGATGATCAGAATATGTAGGATTATTCAACATGACTTTGAGATAGTGAAGGATAAGACCGTCTATAAATTGTCAAACTTGTCATGATCACCTCTTTCTTCATGGGTCTCATGCCAGCAAAGAATGAAGTCAAAAATCCAAAAGTCCTCGACTCTAGCCACTCTGTCAAACCACCTCTTGAGCATGCCGCAATGGTCTACATTTTTCTCCATAGCTTTATCTTGTTTCTCTTCCAATTAAAGCAATTGTGTTAGATGCGTCTGTGCTTGGTATCCACCCTTCATATATTCTTGCATGAACTATAGTGTTGGAATTCTTAGTTGAATTGGAAAAATTGGATCCTATCCACAAACCAAATGATAGGGAGATATCCCCAAAGAGCTCTTAATTTTGATTTTGTCTACTTAGAGGAAAAACCTCAATTGTGTGTGCTAGTCCTTAGGATTTTTGTCTAGTAACTTCTTTATTGCACTTAGTAGGTTCTTATTTGTTGGTTCACCAATCCATTACCTTGTGGATAGTAGTTGGATGAGAACTTAAGTATTATTTTATGTTCAAATGTCTAGTTGGTAATATTCAAAGAGGAGAATAGTAAGCCATATCATATGCCAAAGCACATGGGCATCCAAATCTATGATAATATTCTCCTTAAGGAACTTGATGACCACATCTGTTGTGCATTGTTTAATAGCTTGGGCTTCTGACCACCGTGTGCGTTAATCTGTAGTAGTTAAGATCTATATTTGTTGTATTGAAGAGGGTGGATTAATCATACAAATAAAGCCCAAGCCCCACTTAGCAAATGGTCGCACTTCAATGATAGGTTGTAACGACATTGTAGGATTTCTTTAACGTACAACAACTGCTTGGCAAGTGTTACATGTCTTCACTTGTTCATCTACATTCCTTGAATAGTGTTGGCTATGGCTAAACTGCTTCTCTGACTGGTTTTGAACTTGTTGTGCAAATGTTCAATGATTTTCTTTGCTTCTTCTTTTCTTAAACATATTGAATAAATTGGATTGCAATGTCCCCTTTTCTAGCCAATGAGTTTTGTTGCACCTTTATCCTATTTTGCCTTGGTCCCATGGGCAAACCAAGTTTCTATATGATTGGAGCAATTTTTGGCCTTGGCAATTTCAGTTGCAGGCTAAGCAGGATTGCTTCAATGGGGTTTCTAGACACTTACTATTTTTAGTAAGTCATTTGGCTTAGCATGGTTGGACTAGGAGCTTCTTGTTGAGACCTTTTTGATGAGCTATCACACATGGATATCCAAGTCTGTCTGGTTAGAGAGTTTAATGCCAGAAGATTTAATTGATTTATTATAAAGTGACTCACAATTTAAGTTCATATTGATAATGTTACTTTATTATCTATGGGCACATTATTTCCTTAAGTGGGGGAAAAGTATTATTTCAAAAAGAAGATAAAGAAACATAAATGGGAATGCGAAGTGTCACCTATTGGGTCTCAAAAGGGAAGATGAAACTCATTTCCAACATACTTGGTTTTCAGATTTAGATTTCGCTTTCTCTCTTGGAGTGTTATTTTCGAAAGCTTCATCTTGCAGCAGGTGAGAGGACAGAAACCTTCAAGCTTGGGCAGTGGATGGAAACCAATTGTCAGTTGGAGACATTGCGTAGGTGTTTCACGTTGTATTCCAAGTTCATCTTTTCTAGTATCCAATGTTGGTTTAATTTTTGTATCTACAATCAGATTTCTTGGTCTTTTTGCTGAAAAGCGTCAATGAGATATTAATTCTGAAAATGTATTTCTACAATAGATTGATTGTAATAACAGTTTGAGACTCATTTTTATCTGTTATTTTCTGGGGTTTTATTGATGAAATCTGAAACGTGTTGTATGAAATTATTTGTTTAAAACTTCTTACATTAATTCAAGGGTTTTGAGAAAAAGTCCGGTCAGGGATATTACATGGATCATGATTCTTTATGTATAACATAATCCTTGAAGCATGGATTGTGTTCTCTCATTCTCAAAGCTTTTCTCTGTACTCGATTTAGGTGAGAAGGGAACTTATGGTTCAGAAAATAGTAGCAATATCATCATACCATTCATTGAGAGATACCTTTTCTAGCACATAAACTTGTTGCACTAATCCAGTTGGCCTTGTAGCAATTGTCTGTGTCAAAGCGTGTTTCCGAACTAGCTTCATCAGTTGTATCTCCATGTCATATAGGTCATCCATTTCCTCTTCTTTCTCCTAGTTCATTCTGCATCAACAATGTCATCACTGCTGCATCAAGGACTATGGTGCACACTTCGCTTCTCACAACGTAGATTTTGAATTTTTTTATTGCCTTCACTAGGGCATTAGCTTGTTTCTCAATATTTGGGTATCTCAACTCGACATCCTTCAATGAACTCATGAATGCAATTGGATGCTCATCTTTTTCCTTTGTTCTTTGAGTGAGGATTGCCTCACACATATGATTTGAGGTAAAGGAATATATGAAGAATGACTTAGTGTAGTCTAGGATGACAACTATAGGACCATCTACAATAGCTTGCTTGATTTCTTTAAATGCCTTCTTTGCTACTGGTTTCCATTCTATCTTTGCACCCTTCTTCAACATATTATTCAATGGCTTGACTATCTCAGCAAATCCACTGATAAAATTTCTCACAAAGTTGATCTTACCAAAGAATAACTTCAGTTATCTCTGACTTACAGGTATACCTATTGAGATAGCTTCAATATGTACTAGGTCAATTGAAACTCCATGCTTTGTAATTACATGTCCCAATAGATTTCCTTTAGTGATGCCGAACATACATTTCTTTGGATTTTGTGAAATTCCATATATTCCACATCTTTGAAAGATGTTTCTTAAATTGCTTATACAATCTTATCTTCTCTTGAAAAACACAGTGAGATCATCCATGTATATGATAATGCACTTTCTAACCAAGTTCTTGAAGGTTATTTCCATGGCTCTTTTGAAAAGTAGCTCCAACCTTGATTAGGCGGAAGGGCATTCTTTTGTAAGCATATGTGCCCCACTTGGTTGTGAATGCCCAAATACAGTCCTAAATCTATCTTTCCAGAATTCTACACATAATCTTATTTCTTCATTCTTCTTTCTAATGAGGGCTATATTCGTGACCCACGTCGAGTGTCTGACTGTGAAGATGATCCTTGCTGAGAGCAGCTTCTTAACTTCTTGATGTATCAATGGCTCCAGCAATGGATTAATAGGTCTCTGTCTTTCCTGAAATGGCTTGTTTCCTGGCTTTAGTGGAATTGTATGTGTGATGAGGGAAGTAGCATAGGTCTTCAAGTCTTCCATGTACAAACACATTCTTAACTTGTTTGTCTGTCCAAAGTCCACCTTCTCACATTCTCCTTCAGTTGCCTGATACTTGAGGGAAGTCAATCTGTCCAAGTAAAAAATTCTTTCTAGCTCTATCATTCCTTGTGGAATGGTATTTGTCTTTAAATTCATGATCTGATCACTCTCAAACTGTGCTTGTTACAATTCTCCTTCATCAATAATATGAGTAGCAAACACATCTGAACTTGTGAGGAAGTCAAGGATGTGCTTGTCATCTTCAAACATTTGGAGATTTGCAATATTATCACGAACCGAGGGTACTGAAGTGAAATCAACTGTGAATTTCTTCACGCAGTACATGGAAAGAAGTTCTAATGAGCTTGCTGATTGGGGTAGTGCATGTGCTTGTCTATTTGAGACACTATTATCATATTAGTCATTAGTTTTTCTAAAAATTGTTTTCTTTGGATGCTTGGTCAACTAGCTTTCTTATAAGAATGCAGACAATAGGGACTTTGAATACTTTTTACCAAAATATTAGTTTCTATTCAGAAATTTGCTTCAAACAGTAAGATGTTGGTCCTAACCAAGAAGCATTAAAATCTTGATATGAAAAAACAACTGGGATTTGGTTGTAGTGTATCAAACCATTTTAAGACTAAGATCAAGACCAATAACACCAGGATGTATTATCAATTGATTCATGGCACAAATGGAGCAAGTTCAGGGGTAGTAAATTGAAATCTCAAGTGTCAATCAAGATTCATAAGAATGTGTTAACAATTCATAAGTTTAATCTTCTTGGTATTGGGCCTATGTGTACAAGTGAAAGAATATCTGTTTGAAAGGGTTGAAATAATGGACAACTTTTAAAGGACCACCTCTCTCCTAGTTCAATGTCATTTTATATATCTGCAGAGAAAACAGGAGCTGTTTGCAGGACAGGGTCTTTCCTTTTTGAATGACACCATATGCAGTAGACAAATAAGCTCTAAACTTGCACATTAATAAATACAAGTGGCACCTTAGTGCAAGAGTCCGAAATACACCACAAGACAGCTAGAGACAGATCTTACCAGGAAATATTCATTAGTCTAAAGCCAACATGAACAACACGATGATCACTCAAGGCGTTTACTGAAAATTGTGTTTGCAGATGTATATGGAGTTTAATGAATTACTACTAAACAATGTGGATCAACTAATTTTGTGACAATATGATTGCAGGGTCCCTGTTTTTGCATATGCGGTTTTCTCAACTCCAATGGCTGGAATTTGTCTTCTTTTCCAGGTTTGTAAAAATCAATGATTGATTCCATGAATGTATTTTCATATTTCTTCTTTTTCTTTTTCTTTTTCTCTGGATGATGCTTTAGCTGTATGGTTTTTACTTTTTCCATATGGCACAAAATTAGACAAATAAATCATATGTATCACTAACCTCTCTAGTTTTTGTATAATTCACTAAACAGTGCAATTTATGATTTGATGCATGAACACTGTAAATGATAGATGCATGTAGGTACACAACCTGTATTCAAAATGTATAACCATCGACCAGAATTGACATTTATGGGTATGCTCTTTTCAAGCCAGAAAATTAACACATCAGTTACATTTTATTCAAAGTTGGCAATAAATATATGTTGCTGGTACCTTTGTAGCTGGATGGCAACTAACAATTTTCTGTCCTCATGGACTTCAATCTTTAGATCGTACTGACATAATTTGTTTTATTTTAGTTTTAGTTGTTCATTGATCTTAATGAAGAAATGTGGAGATAGGTTACAAATTCGTTGGTTAATGCCATTTGTAGTTTGTTCAATTGTAAATTGCAGTTAATGGTTAGTCTGAACCCACTTGAGCACTAGTTTGATTGTGGATGTTCATTTGGATATTGCTAGTATTGGGTATTTTGGGGAATGCTATCATATGAAATTCTTTTGTTACCTTTAGAGATTGCATTGAGTTGTGTGTAGTTTCCTCATGATGAAGCAAAGCTTGGTTTAAGGAACTCATTAATCAGTTTATCCATTTTCATCATCATCCTTAGGTATTTGTAGACTAGATTTCCCTACCTTATCCTTTTATATTTCATTTGATGTTCGAATTGGGTTATTTCAAGTTCCATCTTCTTTGAGTGAAGAGTTGATAAATCTAGGAATGATAGCGTAAGTCCCTTTGTGATTACTAGCAAGATCACAATTTTCATTGAGTCTATATCTAACACGAAGTCACAAGTTTGCAGTGTAAACCTTGGGGTTGCCATACTTGATCACATAGTTTCACATTATTTAGTACTTGAGGTTTCCTTGTTCAAGAGAGGATATAATACTTAGGTATTTTATTTTATGTTGGTGAATGCCACAAAACATGCATAAATACTTGTGATGTGCCTTGAAAATTTAATTTAACATTTCAATGTTGATAAATAGACACAAAATTTAAACATGTGTGACAATGAACTGACCTTATTGACAAAAATCCTAGCATCTCAATATAAATAAACTTAAACCATGATAAATTAAATACAAAATATGATGTATGAACAACGAGCAAAGATCTAAACTCACAATATAAATGATTCACTTGTCATAGAAATAAAATGCTCATTGTTTGGATGGAAGGCAAACAAAAGTAAGATAGATTTAGTGTTTTCATCTTGTTGATTGAAATTGAAAGATCCTTGTGATGTGCACATATAAAATTTAATTGAGCAATTTTATTCATTTGTTTGTATGCATTGATTGAATAATATGTAAATACTTTTTATATGGTGTGAAGCTATAAATTATTTGCAACAATGTTACAACAAGAAGATTTCTACCTTGGACTCAAATACATTGTTTCCCAACTCCCTACAATTCCGCTACAACTAGACTATCTATCCATGTATCAACGAGCTCAAGATTACAGGGATGCCATAAAACTCTAAAATAATCATACAAATGCAATATTAATTGTTGTCTTGCATTTTGTCACCACAAAATGTAGGTAAGAGTACGAACCTTTTTCAACTTAGTTTTGCATTTTTCTGAGTTAGTTCATTAATTAATTAGCTAACATTGACCAATTAACCAATCCCAATTAGTATAATGAATCCTTTTATTGAAGGCTTTCGTCAAGTCGTTTTCATTTTTCCTTTTATTAAGCCTATGCTTGATTTTTGAAGCCTTCAACGTCCTTTTTTGCATTTTTGAGTAAGTGTTTTTTTGCTTTTGGTCTTTTGGTCGATTTTGCCTTCGATTATGTATATCTTAGGGCTGAATTGGACGTGGCAATCAAAATATATGATCATTTAAGTGCCCAAAAGGTGGACTCTTCAGATACAATTGCATATTTAAAATATCATGTTATATTTTAATGTTGACATATACTTTTTGAAAAATATCAAAATAAATTCACTTTATGTTATGTTTTATAGTTATTTTACCACTTAAATTTATCACTTAAGTGACTATAGAGCAATTTATGTTATATTTTCACGTGGAGTTGCTTTTTATTTTTTCACTTAAGTGAATTTATTAACTACATAGTTTGATTTATTTTTGAGTTACTTAATGTTTTATTTCAAAACATCTAAGTTAAATATTGCTTTTAAAATAACATTTGCACATGCTAAATTAACTATATAGTGTCAAATATTATTTTAAACCCAATTAAGTGATATTTTCTCAAAAAAAATTAAACATGTGCTTAATTGATCACTTAAGTTGTGCAAAATCAACTGTCAACCCATTTTGAAAGATTGTGATTTGCACTAGAAAGACATTTAAAAAATTTAAAATAAGTTTTAAAAACATGTAATAGATCTCCTAGACTGCGATTTGCATGAACATACCTTTTACATGTTAAGTGTTTCATGTAAAACCCTTGGGAGAGTGCAATTTGACTTTTCAAAACATGTAAATGCATTCAGAGTCCATTATTTTTCTTTAAGGCCAAAATTGCTCAATGCATATTACTTGATGAATATTTTTAAAATATGTAATGGAGGATGGAGAGTGCGATTTGCATTCTTATTCATATTACATGTTTTTAAAGTATGTAATGGAGTTTGGAGATGGCAATTTGCATTGTTTGTTATATGTTTGCTAAAGATTCTTTCCCAAGAATGTGAGAGCATTTCACACCATTTCACATTCCACCCCTTCATGCAAGTACATTAGATCTTTTCACCAACATATGCCAATGCATATTACCTCCATTTTCCAATATATGCAATTACATCCATTTTCATTTACATGTCATTCCATCCTCCACACCCATCTAGATGTAATTACATTCTTCAAACCTAATTACATGTTTTCATCAAATAGAATTACATGTAAATCACTTTGCATGAAATTACATCTAGCGAAACCAATTTTGGTAAAATGCCACTCTTTAGATATGAAGTCATCATTTGCATGTATCCTCATGCACGTAGCTTACATTCTTGAAGCATTTACAAATGAAAACCCATCATTGCCCACATGCAATCCATCCTTTTAAGTTTGACTTTGGCGCTTTTCATATACTTTTTTGATTCATTCCCAACCATCACATGTGTTTCATGAGTATCTACTCAATACTTCGAACGCCTTATTCATTCTGACTCGTCTTCCACACTCAAAATCCCAAAGTTTTCATGGATCTAATCTCATTGGAAGATGTTTTCATCTTCATGTTACGATGCACTTTTTAAGATATGTTCAAAGAATAGAGATATCTCGTCAAGAAGGCGTGCTTCGAATCAAAAGAAGCAATAATTCATTTGGTTTCCATTTTCCCAATGGCTTTCCGAGAACTTGAGTTCACGTGGGAATGTGCCATTCACTTCACTTCAAAAAAAGAAAAGAGAGTTAACGGTGATGATGGAAAGTTGTTTTGCGTTTACATCTTGACACCATTCAAAAGGCCTTAAAAGTGTTAAGAGTCCAGAATTTGCCAATCTACAAAGGAGAATGCATGACAACTCAAATGAGAAAAAGCTTAATCACATCAAGTTATTAAATGACAACTAGAAACTCATCAAAGAGAATGCAATGGTGCAGAATACGGGAATCCTCGATTCCACGATCATCATAAAGTACAAGGCTTTTGCTGACAATCTACAGAATTGATTCATTCAGAATCAACAGTTTCAACATTTTCTTCAAGTGTTTTTGAGCTTTGTAGATGCAGAAGATGGATCACAAGCAATGTAATCACATGTAATTCGATTACTGACATGTAATCCAATAATTCTTCTTTCTTAGTTATATCGGGACAAAGTTGTTTGAGTTGCTCCCACTTTTTCCTCCTTTTTCTCACTTCTTTTCCTATATAAGAAGCACCCCCTACATTGTAAAAATCACCTTTTGTTGTATGGAAGAAAGCTCTGCCAAACTTGTGCAAGCATAACTTTGATTGTGTAGTATTGATTTGGGAGAAAAGTGAATAAAATAAACAATTGGATTCAAAGATTGGACTAAAAGCAATTGTGATAAGTGCAAATTGGAAGGTTTGATTGTAATTTGCATTAGTCTTCTTTGATTCATGCTATTATTGTATGGTTTAAATAATTGAGCTTAAAGAGTTAAGAAACAATCGAATTCAAAGCTTTGATTGGGAATGATCATGGTGATACATAGACTAGGAGCTTGGACTGTAGCTTGTGCTACTTTCTTTATTCACAAAATGGTTAGAATTCTTTACTTTTGGAAGCCTTTGAGCCCCAATAGTAAATGTTATTTCTATAGAATAGATTAAAACTAGACTTATAGCCAAACCAGTACACTTTCAACTAGCCTGTGAGTTAGTGTTGGTTTATCGGTATCACTATTTCCAACTTTTAGATAACAGTGTTGTTAGAGATTTCATCTTGCCCATTACTTGCTCTAAGGATAAGTGGATTCTTTCCTAAAAGTTAAGAGGAAAGAATATTGGTAATACCCTTTCAAAACCTCTCAATTTCTTGCTTACCTTGAGTTGATCCAAGGAATGGTGAGAAGGGGGAGCCTTCCGTTTAAGGTAGAAGAGACTCTGTCTCATATGCTGTGGCTGGTCTAGCTATTTTGTGATTGGACTTTAACAAATTGTTGGTTGCAAAATATCCACCCAACATTAATAAAAAAAAAATCACAAATTTGGAGAATTCGAGGGTTTCTTAAGTTGGCAAGAGATTGATTGTTGTTTAAGGCTCAATTAAATGCAATTTTAATGTAATGTTTATTTTTCAAAATTGTAGTCAACCATTTTTTAAAACTTGACAAGATTTTTTAGATGAAATATCTATCGCAAAGCTTCATAAATATCGGGTATGATCAAAATTTCTTCTTCTTCAAGATTTTGCTTCTATAGTTACATCTATCTTACCTATGAAAGTTTTGTGCTTGGTTGCAGGGTACAAAGTTACCTAGCATTATAGAGCTAGTTGCTTTATTTTTGGTAGGGCTGACAGCTTACATAGCACAGGTGCCTTGTCCTACAACTTTTATTAAGCAGTTCTATGGCTGTATATAATTTACTTAGGTATCTGACTTTGTGCATACAAGGTTTTTTTTCTAGATATTCCTGACAAGAGGCCTTCAATTGGAAAAGGCTTCAAGAGCTACATCCATACAATATGTTAAAGTGAGTGCTAGTTGTGGAATGCAAATTCAAGCTTTAAGAATCAATTTATTAATAAAATTGCTAATTTCCTTTACCAACAACAGGTTTTGATTACTTACTTTCTTGGAATTGTATTTTTGGGCGAAATTCCTTCTATTATGGGTGCTGTGGGAGGCTTTTTGATTGCTTTTAGCTCTGTGTTCATAACTCTTCATCGATGATGATTCTCAAAATGACAAAAAGCCTCAACATTCAGAGATTCACAAGGATTATTATTC
This sequence comes from Cupressus sempervirens, assembly GCA_028749045.1. Lineage (NCBI taxonomy): Eukaryota > Viridiplantae > Streptophyta > Pinopsida > Cupressales > Cupressaceae > Cupressus > Cupressus sempervirens. Next base: position 264,623,556 of record CM053793.1, read on the forward strand.
AAGAGTTGTCAATTTAAGATGGTTGTGCCAACCTCTAGCAAAACTAATTTCTTTTGTTGAATGTTTAAGAATTGATTACACTTTTTAAACTGTGCCCCTGTATTCATAGGAATACACATACAATTGTAGTGCTTGAAGCTTATTGAGTTTCACAACCTGATTGTTTGCATGGTTACACTGTCTCAACCAACGACTAGATCACAACCATCTAGAATACAATAGATATTTTATCACATTACATTAGATTTGTTTTGCAATTGCTATATCTTAGTTGAGATGATATTGCCAACTTGACAAACATTTATACAAGCCATGGCTTGATAATGTGAATTTAATACAAACTTGTAGCCTTTGAGCTTGCATTTCGTAGTTCACCAACTTAATTGAGTTGTGTACAATTTTGATAGAACAAATATCTCAACTTATATTTAAGTTGTGGAAGATCTTTTATTCACATAGTTGCAAAGAAACTCCATTGTAAGACTGAGGAATGTGTACCCATCTCCATACCCATAATTTGTAGTAAATGTTTAAGTTACTCATACACCCTAATTTGATTAAAATCCATCTTATAGTAGCACTAGCATACTTGCATCTTCGTGTAACTATGATTAGAGGTGTAACTACGTTCTTACTGATTACATGGAAAAAATGTATATACTTGTGGATTGCAACACGTATGGTAAATGCAACATTTTGAAAACTTAGACCCAACAATAAAATTAAAATATTTGACTTGAACATTAAGACTTTGGCCCAAAAAGAAATACATAATTTGTAATGGAAATAAAAGCATTAAGAAAATTTGTATTTTTTACCATCAATTTGATATAATTCAAAGATTAAATGTGATATAACACTTACATTTTCAAGATTTGAAATTTTAAAGTTTGAAGTCAAACAAGTCGTTACATTAGTATAAAGTTATAAACAGTAATCATTTAATTGTTGACAATTGAGCTGTGTTGTAAACAACTAAATATAATCTTCGTCTTATTCTTCTCCTTCTATTCCTAGTAATTTGTAACTTAAAAGTAGAAGGTAAATTGACACGATGAATGGCTATTTCCTCAATTATATATTTGTTTATGTTGAATTTCATTGCTTTTGATGTTACTATCTTCAATTTAGCCATATCTTCATTAGTGAACATGATATCTACTTTTTGGATAGTTCAATCAACAAGTGGATCAATGCCATCCAAGATGATAGCATCATGAGAATTACACACTATATTTTAGGTTCAATAGAAAGGTTGTATTAGATGAGAACATGGTAGTTGAGGCATTCCTAGATTAACTTCTTTTAGTGTAAATGCTCTAAAAAAACTCTCCAACTGCATTGATGATGAAACACACAAATAACATTTGAAAATCACGTTAGGTCCATAAATCTACACCCAAATATATTTGTTCAAAGTTTCTACTTTCTAATATTAAGCTAAAATCTAAAAGATAAAATTTTATTTCTGTAACACCTCACTTGGGAAACAAAGCTCGAAAAACCAGAAAAAGAGTGCAATATTTTCTTATCATACAACTTTATACAAGAAGAATTAAACAATAAGTACCACATCCTCTAAAGTCCCTTGATGTTGTTACCAATGACACAAAACATCACATGACACAAAAAAGGAACACAAATTCCAAATGAAATTATTTTGCATGATCATTTATTGTTTAATTAGTACAAACTATAAGATTTCAATACATAATAAAGAAAAGTTCTATCATGATAATTAATTACCTACTTAGTACATAATAAAGAAAAAGGTGCATACATAATGTGATTTACAATTTGTACATCTTCTAAAGCTTACATATACAAGAGGTTACACTGAATGAATTTTACTTAAAGAGATACATTAGAGAATATAAGTCTAGTAGAAATCATGAAGTTGAGGAAGTGTTTACGAAGCCACACAAGGCACTCTAGAAATGATGAAGCAATGAAGTTGCATAAGAAAAATAGGATCATGAAATACTTTGGTTCAATGCTAGAAAAAACACTCGATAGATAAAATGATTTTCCACCCAACCACATGAGACCATAAGGCTCACTCCCTCGAGCTAGGAGATAAGGCCCCATACCACATGTAGAACACATAGAACCAAAAGGAGAAACCAAATCCAAGAGTAAAGATCAAGGTTCCCACATGGTTTCCACTAGGGTCTACATACGTGAAAAACATATAAGGCTTCACTAAATAAGATAAAAGACACCACCAAGAAAATGCCAAAGCCAAAATATCAAAATATAGAAAAGAACACCAGAAAACAACTTGAGGGTAACTTATGCTATATATAAGAGAGTGTCATCAGACAACCTCTTTCTATCCCGACTGATCTTGGAATGGTCACCCACTCTAGACCATAACCCCTAGGTGAGGACTCACATCGAACCAATATTCATTTCACGAGGACACTCTATACCACAAAGGCTACCACAATAAAAATTGGCCTTCTCCACCCATTCTTGGCCTCCACAAGACCTCTCATGACTAAGGGCGAGACATCCAAATTATCTTGATTAATGTTTTAACCCATCCCAAAACTTTATTTTGTTGTGTTACTTTGTGCTTAAAAACCTACAATGGGTTATCTTGATCTGACCATTTTGGGCCCCAATCCCCATTGTGAGCCACTCTCCTATAGATGCCCTAAAATCCACCCCATTAAACATAATAGCCAAGTGCACAAAGCCATGAAAATGTCCAAAGGATTTGTATATTTGCTCAAGCCGACATAGCCACAAATGCATATCACAACACCACACATGTACATTAGACCTATCATAGATACTAATTGTTCATCATGATAATTCATCAACATAGGATGACGTGGAACCTTTAACCATAGAATCATAAATATTACTCAACAATTACCCATACAGGGATACACATGACAATTATAAGGAAAAAGGCCCAATATAGAATAGACCATGAAAGCTTAACCAAATCACACTCATGTTGACAACAAAGGAAGTCAAGATACAACTTTGGCAAAGTTAATACAATTCTCACATGGTCAAATCAACAAGGTACAATAAAACCTCCTAATCAGACAACAAAGCCATAAAGCATATACTGGCTTGGTCTAATTACCAAGAAACATCAACATTTTACTAGGATAACAATTCATCACAAAAATAGAATATCTCCATAATTGTTGGGGGTGGTGTAATTCTTGCTGATGGTCTCCCACTCTATGGAGATTTCTAATCCTCTTGTACACACACGTACTCTTGTGCAACGCTGGTCTATCTTGTTCCCTCGATGGCTTCTACTCTATATGTTGGCTCTAACCCTTTGCATTACACTCTTGTGGTCAAGATGGTGTGTTCAAATTTGGCTATTGTGACTGTTGGGTATGTAGATGGCGGGCCTGACCTGTGCTTGCCTATTTTGCTGTTGATGGATGTGTTAAAATCTGACTCTCTTATGCCCAATCCTTGTGTATTGGTGGGGATTTGGTGCTATTGCAAATTTAGAGACTAAGGCGTTCCCTACTTGTTGATCCATCAAGCTAAATCTAGATGAAGGTATAAAGGCATATATGGAGCAAGAATGTGAGGCTCTTTCTGAAGATGTTCTTATTTGTCACTTTAGGGGCTTCTAGCCCACCCTCATGGGGCTCCATGCTTGGATATCTAAAGCACTGGGAACCCCATATCACAAATTGTGTTCAAATTTTCCCTTTGGCTAAAGTTCTTTTTATTACTATATTCGATAACCCATAGGATAAATGAGCCATTCTTTGTGATGATTTCTTCATGTGGAAGAATTGATTTCCCTTGATGGTTAAACAATGGCATCAAGAGTTTAACCCAGCTTTTGAATCTTTTGGCAAGATGCCCATTTGGGTGCGTCTTCCTAACCTCCTTCTCCATCTCTGGTTGGACTCTGTTCTTGAGGAGATGAATGAGGCCCTAAGTATTTTCTAATGGTGGATTCTAAGTCTTTTGATATGCTTCATTCTACTTATACTAGAATTCTTGTAGAGATAGCTACATCTAAATGTCTTTGAGTTGATATTAAACTTTACACTCTACTAGGACTCTCAAAATGTATAAGGATTGAAGTACCTTGTTAAACTTTTGCAAAGTAAACCCATTATGTAATCTTTTTGTGCATATGTGCCCAACTAATGTTTTGAGTCCTATCACGAGTTTCAAGTGCTCTACTCATTGCATTTAGTATGTATATGCGTCTCAGGTCATTAGTTTGAAGTTTTGAATCATTTAGTGAGATGTCATTTTGAGCAATTGAGAAATCTGCACCTTTTGCCCAAATGTCAACTTGTTATTGGAATCATAGTTTGCATTTGAATATCTTGCACTTGGTTACATTTTAGCACCTGCCACTTTGGCGATGTTTAGTATGCGTATTAGAGAACCTATGTTTTTGATTTCAAGTCATTATGATAGTTTTGATAGGTTTTTGGATTCCTCAAAGTTTGGTGGTTACTGTTGTCCCATTGTTGCACTTGTTTCATAAATCTAGTAGCCCTGTTTGACTTGGAATAAATTTGACCTAGTTGACCCAAATGACAAAAATTCTTTCACTATTACATTATAGAGGTCAAGTACTTGCTATGTTCCAGATTTGGGCCCTTGATGAATCCATTTGGTCAGTTTTCACGTGATTCCAAATGCAATTTCTCACTTTTCACTGCAGATCAGTTTCATAAAATTATTAGGAGACCTATATGTGAAGTCATATTTTGGAAAGCGTGATAGATATATGCTTGAATTGATCTTACCCTTGCATTTTGCACCTAAAATACTTCCACCATGTTGAGTTGTAAGTTTTCATGAGTTCATTTGTATACTTTTCAATGCTCATTTTGTTTGCAAAAACCACTGTTTTACAAGGATATATTGTTCTACAATTTCAAGTGGCTAAGTTTGTGTGCTTTCCAATTGCTCCTAGATCATTCTCATGAGCCCAAATTTTGTCTGTGTGCACTCCATATCAGACTTAACCAATATGCCAAGTTTTAGATCTTCACATAGTCGTTGGATGAGTTTTCCAGATTGATTTCGGATGCAATTTGTACTTTTCACTTGCATAATTGATTTCCATATTTTCAGGTACCTATGTTTGAGACATTATATCTTTTTGTTTAGGTATAGTCATGAGTTGCAAATTTGTAGGATGGGTCTTTATGGACTAGAGAATATACCTACTAGATGCCATGAAATAGTTATGCAATTTTGTCAATTCTTAAAGCCGACAAAGTTGGAAGTTTGACCAGTTTGGGACACTTTGTCTAATGATTGAATTTCAATTATGAGGGGACTAAATGTTGATCAATTATGATTAAATCTCTTAGCCATATCGTCCAAATGATTTTTCAAGCAGATTAGTTGTTTGAAATCATTTTTTTTAATCAGGTCAACTTGGGAGTCGATTGGCTAATTGGAGGTTTTCTTTTGGTTTAAGATTGGTCAAGTTGTACAATGGACTAGTATACTTTAGTGGCAATGTCACATGTATGGCTACAAAGTGGTTTTCTAGAGAGCTTATTTGCACCTAAGTCATGATTTATATAGGTGCGAATTAAAATTTTACTCAAACCTATATATTAAACAGGTGCAACATTTAATAATGTGCCATATTGGAGCTAAGTAACATCTTAGTATCATTCTCATACTTGTTTTCAGCCTTCCATATATGGTGTTCAAATTGTGAACCTTGGAATTGTGTCAAGGTAGAGGCAACATATTCAGTGGAACTGGGTAAGTGCTAAATTGGAAGAACTTTTTCAAAGGAGTGATTGGACTTTGTAGAAAAACTTAGACAAAGTTATCTCGTGCGCTCCATTTTAATGTTTGACTTTCAATATTGAGTGGGATGAAATAACAACAAAGAGGATATTGTCTCATGCAGGGGCCATTCAAATTGGAAGAAGTGTTGACCAAAATGTTTGAAATGTGTTTCAATGGAAGTGAAACGCCTGGCAATGCAATCGCTAGAAAGTGAAGATAGGCCATGCGATATAAAGAAGGGGCTTGTTCTCTGTGAATGAATAGAGTCCATATCATTTGAAATGAGGAGATGCAATATGCAAGGGAATGTGCCAAGCTAGCATAAGTTTTGCTCTAGAAAAGTAAACACAGAGGCATCTATTGATGGGGGAGGTCGCAGGTCTTTGAATGCAATGGACGGTGCAAGGCTCAGTGCACAGAGATAAGCTGAAAGCTTATATCCCACATTGTGTGTGGGTTAAAAGTTATTTTTTTTCTATACATTGGCACTTGACGCTTAAGTGTCTAAAGCTTCATGCTTTAAGACATGAAAAGGAATTTGAACATGTGGGTCCCACTATATAACATGATGTATTGTCGGCGCACTCTAAAAGGATGGTTTTATCCAAGTTTGTGTGTGACTAGGAGGTAGTTGTGGAACTTGACAATGAACGAACAAGCTCCATGCGACACAAATTTTGAGGCGGACAATTGGCGATGGTAGACACGTGGCGTGTGCATGAGTTGATAGTTGAATCTGGCAGTTAGGAAAAGGTTTTATGAAGTTACGCTAGGATGAGATCATGGGTACCGACTACAATGCAACTTATTTGCATCGTTGATAGCCGTGCCTCACCTTCTATGCAGGTACCGTGCCTGTATTGCCAGGATATATGTCAAGCATGTCATGTCCATCAAAGGAACGCCTTTCACACGTCACACCATATTCTCCCACCTTATCCTCTACCTACCACCATAAATGTCAATGGCGCCAAATTTCCTTGAAGCCTAATCTATAAATCAAGAATTTTAGTCATTTCTAGTCAATTTTTTTCATGCTCAGGGATATTGTTCTAGTTTGTTGTTGTTTGTCGGTGATTGTTGTTGCCCTGATGGATGGTTACCAAATCATGCTTTGGAAAATGCAATAGTTGACATCAAACATGGCTATGAAATTCAATATAATTTACCGAAGCTGTAGAAGTTGCTCTGTTCTTTAGAAACGATTGGATTTGCGACATAAAAACATTGTCCAATTCATTCACATACAATCATTAGAGGTGAAATTTTTTATTTTTTCTTTTCTTTTTCAAATTAGGGTTTTATTCCCTTAAAATCTTAGAGTATGAGGTCTTTCAAAGTTAGAATGTCTTCATTGCTTGTTAATTTAGAGACTTCCATGAGAAGATTTTTGCTGTTTTTCTTTTCAATGTGTAATACACGAGATGAATTGTTAACAAAAGTTAGGGTTTAAAAATTGATGTTTTAAATATCTTGTTCAGCTTGAAAGTTTTGGAGAATATGGTATTACTATCATCTCCAATAGGTGTTACAATATTTGTAGTAATGTTAGTAATAATGCTTATATTTTCTTTAAGAGTAGATTTTTATTATTAATAGTTTTTTTCATTTTAGTGAAATTTTTATATTATTTTTAAATTGTTTTAATAAATATCATTGTGTATCAACCTTACATATTGTTGTTGATGTGTATTAGACCCTACATATTGCTATAGCTCTTCAGTTGTCAGGTATTTCTTTTTATGTTTATTAAAGTTTGAATTCTATTATTTAATATTATAGTATTTTATTTGAGATAATTTTTAAAAATTATTGTTATAGATTGAGTCGGATGTTAGATTTGACATTTGGCAATCAATATTTAATTATATGTTAACAAATTTTCACACAAAAAATAGATGGTTATATTTTTGTTCTCTTTAATATTATATTTTATAAATTAGAGAAAAAAATCAAAGTAATATTCAATTTGGTAAATATACATTACAATATTGTTAAAACTAATAATAATATTTATATTTTACAAATAAATATTAAAAAATAATATTATTAAAATATTAGTAATCATGTTTCAAATTATCTTTTAAAATTTAGTTTCTATATCAATAGAAAAATGTGTACGTATTCAAAATAAAAATAATCTAAAAAATAAACAAAATTATTAAATACATAATTTGTAATTTTACATCTCTATTTTATGCACGTTGTTCAATGATTTCCCTACAATGGGTTATAAGTTATATGATATCTATCTTCTAATTGAAATATAAATTCTCACCATTTTCTTCAAATTTGACTTGACAAAATTTGAAAACTACATAACATAAGCTATGTCATTATGTTACCAACATACATACAAAATCAAACAATTCTAAATTATAAACAGAACTTGTCAAACACTTATATTTGTTTTGATTTCTATTTTTCTATTATGGAAGGCTTTATATGTGGTATACAACTTAATTAAATTAACTTTTATTTATTTTAAATAATTAGAATGTGATCTAAAATGTTCATTGAAAAACATACATTTAATCTAATTTGAAAATTCTTTCTAATTATCCCCTTATTTTTTCACTTTGATAAATTTATGCATGCCCGTAATATTTAAATTTTTTCTAAAATTGCATTATTTTTTACATCTCTTATACTATATTCTAGGACCACTAAGCTTGAATTGACTAATGTTTAAAAAACTATCTAATTAAATTGTGTGATTATGTTATCCACATATATAAAATCAAACTATTCCAAATAATGAAGAGAAATCAATCAAATACACTTCTATTTATATTAATTTTTAATTATTTATTATAAGATCATTTTTTTATTATATAAGTTTTTAAAATCTAATTTCTATTTGTTTAAATAATTAGAGTATAGTAAAAAAATATGAAATGACAATTGAATTTTTTATTTCAATTATCTAGGTTTTGACACATGGTAATATATAATTTTTAAATATATTCTACTTTCATAAGCTTTTACATCCATAAAGTAGAGAAAAATTGTAATTGAGCACCAATGTTTGCATGAAGTTTTAGTATTTTATTCTTGAATCTTCAACTACATTTACTTCTCCATATTTCAAAAATTTCATGTTTTAACTTAGAAAAGGTTTAAACTTTTGTGAAGAATATGATAATTAGTTATTTATTTTAGTATACCTAAAAAATATATTAGCTTGTCTAGTAGAGCCATACTAGAAGCCACTACCACTTGAATAATTATAGAGTTGTTTTTTTAGTTTGTCATGTTAGATTGCAACTACCTCACTTAAAGCCAAATAGGGGCTTCAAGATTTTTTAGTTTTGTCGTTCTTTTTAGTCCATACTTATAGCAAGAAAATTATTCTTTTGTAGAAACTTTATTTAAATAATATAAAGGGTCATTAAGAATATTCATATTTTTCAGGATGTGTAGAAAGAATAAGTGGGAATCACTTATTAAGTTAGGTGTGCAAGACATCCCAAATGATGGAAGTCATTTCTCAAGTTATGAACTTGAATGGACACCTATTGGAGATGATAGTAAACAAAAAATAGATTGGTGTGCTGCTATCCCTCTTGAGAGACTCCCTCACTTTATCAAAGGAGAAGGTCTATTGGAAAGTACTGAAACAACGTTTATACGTAAATTTTTTGGAGAGACTAATTTGGTAGAGCCTACTAAACACGCCACAAAGATGTATTCAAGGTTTGTCTATATTTAATAAATTGATTAAGCATGTCACTTAATTATTTATTTTGTTTATTATATTAATTAATAAATTTTTAACAAGTATAAATAGTTATCATTATGCTTTTGGGCTACTAGATAAAAGAAATTCACCAAAAAGCAAGGAAAGAAAACACAATTTTATTCAAAAAAGGGGTTGTCAAACACACTTTCATGTTAGGGTTATGTATGGTAGACCAGATATTGCAATAGTTACATATAATGAATTTAGTCATCAAGATGTTAATGGTGAATATTGTCATAGAAAGGATGACCCTTCTGGTGATCCAAGGAGTAGTTTTGTACCAAGGTTGTCAAGTGAATGCAAATCATACATTGAATCCTTACTATTGATGGGTGTGGGGATCAACACAATATGTGAAAAACAATACTTAGATCTTGGTCTCAAAAAGTTGATGAATAGGAGGGACACATGTTTGTTAAGAAAGGATGCGTTAAATGCATGGAAACGAGTACGTTCCCTACGTTCTCAACAAAATGAAAATGATGCAAAAAGTGTATGCTTGTGGCATTTAGAGGAGAAAGATAACTTCTTCTATAAAACATTAAAAAATGCAAAAAATATTCCATGTATTATAGGCATCCAAACACCATGGATGCAAGAGATGATGGTGAAGCATTCACATGAGTCGCTTATTGCAATGAACTCCACGTTTTCAACAAATAATATTGCGTAAGTAGAACAATTTTAATTTTATTTGTGGATTTTAATTTAATCATCAACATTATTTGAATAAAAAACTAATTTATTAATAATTTTTAAAATGCAGTATCAATTATATACTTTGCTTGTATTTGATGAGCAAGAAGCTGGTGTACTTGTTGCATGGGCTGTATCCTCTGGAAACAAAGTTGAGGATATAAATGAATGGCTAACTGAAATTTACAAAAGAGGGAAACAATGTAGAGAAGATTGGAATGTCAATGCATTCATGATGGATGATGCTAGCGCTGAGATTGAAGCAATCAAGGTTTTATCAACTTTGCTCTATAGTTATAAGAGTGTAATTTCGTTATTTTTAGTTTGCAAATATATTTTTCTCCAATTTTGGAATTAACTAGTTTTAATTTAAGAATCATTTTAGTAGAATTTTAATTGTGAACTTTGATAATGTATTGTCTTGTAGATTATCCTTTCATTGTCGGGTGTTGTTATGCATTTGGCATGTAGGTAGGGCATGGTTGAAAAATGTGTACAAGTAAGTTAATGTCTCATTAGAATATATGAAAAATCACATATATCACATAATAACTCCATATTGTGTGATATAATTTAGATTTGTTAAAAATAAAGATGTCGGAACAAGAATATTTGATAGATTGGGTGAGATAATGTATTTAATGAGTGAGAATGAAGATGTCATTACTCATTTGATAATAAAGTTCATGGAGGAATTCAAAGAAGAGAAGGAATTTCTTGGTTACTTTCAGAAGTATTGGTATCATGATCAGAGTCACATTGGTAAGGTTACAAAATTATTCTTTATAGTTTTTATGTATTTGTAGAATTTAAATTGCTTATTCTATATGCTAAGATATAATGTTTATGTGTATAGAAATGTGGGCAAAAAACTTTCGAAGCTTCCTTCATGTAAATCAAGAAACTAATGCCTCAATTGAATCATATCACTCTCACATCAAGAGTCAACATCTAAGTGATCGTTCTAGGAAATGCACAAGAAGAATGGATTGGCTCATTTATACACTTCTCCATAAGATAGAGCCATTCTATAAAAATAAAAGATATTTGCAGTTATGGATTTTTAACCAACTTCAAAAAGGAAAGATATTATAGAACTTCTTTAGAGAGATAAAAAATAATACCAGATACAACTTGTTATCTAGATGGTCACCTACCAAACACATATAAAGTTAGAAGTCAAACTATTCCAACAAAATGGTATTATGTTAGGAATTTTGGACCACATTTGCATGTGTGTGATTGTGAGTGGGCAAAAAGAGGAAACATGTGCAAACATGTGTTGAAGATTTTATATATTCTAAAGAGGAACACACATAATGAAGTTGTTGGTAAGTATCTTTTAAGATTTAAGATTAACTTATCTATATTTTAATAATGTTTTTTTTAATTAACTATATTAGTCATTTTAAATTACAAAAGTTTGTAATCCATTGGTTGTAGATGATGAGAAAGTGAGAGGAATTTCTAGTTTGGAAATTAATATCATTAGTAATGATGATATGTTTGTGTAATTAAATATTAAATGGTTTTATGATTCTCAACATTAATTACTCCATATTTCAATGGTAGATGGTTGTATACTTTCAGAGAATCAAAATGTTCTCGAGGTGTTAATGTTGGTGAAGGTGAGACAACTACTAAATTTCAAAACCATTTTTCTTAACAAACTTTTGATTTTTCTCAATATTATTGACTTTTACATTGTTGTTAATATTGCAGATGGTCAAAATTCATTTAGCATTATCAATGATAAGTTTCAAAAATCAGTTGATTATATAAATTCATTGCTCCAAAATTTACCAACTAGTGATCATGACAAAGATATTTTTAGTCAATTTGTTGATAGATTTAGAGATATTCATGCATTTCTTGCTTCATCTTCCAAATTTCGAACCAATCCTTGGCTCAGATAACATGTCTATGGAATGAATTCCACCATGGTTTAGTCCAATCAAAATGAAAAAAAAGCATTCCACTCACCAAAAGTGCAAATACCTATCTAGAAACTTAAATAGTAGAGTTGTGGAGTGTGAAAATTTCCAGTTCCCCTGAATAGGACGCAAAAAGAAAAAGCTGTTGGTAAATAGATTTGTCCTTCCTTGTTTCTTAAGAATATGACATTTAGTGTCCAAATCATGAACAATATCTGGTTACAACAATTGAAAAGCCGTTCTATGATTATTGGCATTTCTTTGAATTGGTAGGTACAGCTCCCTTATGGAATAATACGCAATGAATTATGTTTTGATCCTAAAACTAACACAGGGTATGCTCTTAACCTGAGAGCAGAAGAGGCAAACCGAATTAAGCCCAAGCAGAATTTAATCCAAGCAGGGTAAACTTTCTAGTCTATGAACCAAATGATAGAACTCAAACATCCTATGAATTCATACACTCAGCATTCAACTAATCTACAACAACTATTAACAGAGATGTAAATGGAATAATAAAAAAAGGGTCTAATGAGTCCTCCGAATATTTCACAACACATCCTACTGGGTTTATTCACAACCTCGAAACAAAGGAATGAAACAATCCTTTCCTTCCTACTGTAACTTAGTTTAAGAGAAAGAATCAACTAATTAACAACTATCAACTTACTGGAACAAGAAATAATTGACATAAAAAACTCTTCAATTGACTCTGCAACATCAAGTATCCTACACCAAAATTTGCCAACCTTTTATTAATTATTCAACTTCATACATATAGAGTTTGAGAGATGACCGTTACAATAGGAATTTTAATCGGTTCATCTTTTGAGGATGACAAATGGCAAGATGCTAGTTTGTCATTAAAAATTTATAAAACTTGCAAAGATTTCAACAAAAAATGAAAAGGGGACGTCAACTGAATCACTTGAGCTTCTTTCCTTTTTCAGTTTTCGCTCTATATGCTTTAGCAACAACTATAATTGGAATCATTTCTTTGTGGTTCGACACATGTACATTAGTGAATCTTAAGAGCCACTTCGAGTGCTCTCGAGCCAGCTCCTTCACTGCATTTAGCTGACTTGTCAATTCTCCAGCAGCCACGTGTACATATCCTCCCAGTGTCTGCAACTCTACCACTCTGTTTTGACTGCTTGAAGTCATTCCAGATAGATTACTCAAGTATGCGGAGAAGTTGTTTTTCACTACTTCTACCCCAATAAGAGCTTTCCCTTGCCCAGTGGTTTGTGGGTCAGTGTGTAATCCTTGCATGAGTTTGAATGGTTTGTCTTGGGTCTTCCTCACTTTTTCCCTTGTTTCTTTGAGTCCCTCTTCAACCTCTTGAATCATCTCCAGCTTAAATTGCATGCTTTGAAGCCATTCGAACAGAGGCTTAGTCCCTGTCTTCAAAATTTTCACTTCAACCGCCTCCTTTGCCTTCATTTGGATGATCATTTTCAAGAGGGAAATGCACTCATCACATCTTTCCTTCTCCGCGGCCAAAGTATTGTGATTAGATATGATATTATCCTTCTCAGTTTCCAATCAAAGGATAACATTTCCAATTTGATCGATCAGAGAAACTCCATCTGCATTGATTTTCTCAATCCATTCTTTTCCGATTTGGCCAAAATGCCTATCTTTCTGAAGCTGTGAGATGAAAGCTTTCACTTCTCCTGCTGTGGGGTTCTCAGTAGCAGGCACACTAGTAACATGGTTGCCAATGGAACAACTAACTGCTTGATAAATCTTTTCAATTCTTCAATGTCGACCTTCATCTTGATTTTCGACAATTTGAGGCTCTCCAATTGTTCTTCTATCACCTCATTACTTGATCTCCATAGGCCCACCTTTGTATCATGTCTAGCCTCTCCAAGATCAATTAAATGCAAAGTGAAATCATCAGGTGTCATGTCCTCAATTCTCCCTGCTTTGTTTGGCTTTGCTACCTCCATTGTTAAGTGTCCTGTTTCTGGATCTTGCCCAAGTATTGATAAAGTCTTCTGCTTCTTAGCTTTCACTATTGTAGACCCAAAGTGAATTGCTTGAGACACAGTATCCTTTGCAGGGATGCTCTCCTCTTTCCTCTTTCTCTTCCTTTCTAAGGTGTCTTCTAGCCAGGACTTTGTACTAATCACTTTAGAAGTAGCCCCAAGTGACTCTATACTGAACATTTTCTTCTTCACCGGAGTCACTGCCACTATAGTTGCAAAAAAAGAATTCTTTGGATCTTGAAACAGAAGCCTAGATGAACTCGGGGCTTTCTCTTCCTCTTGAGTTTTCCTTGCAGCTTCGTCAGATTCAGTGGACTCGTTGCTACTGCTTTGTTCATCCCCGATCTCTACTATCTGAATGGGGGAACCAGTTGGCTTCAAAAGGGGAGCGCTTGTAAATGGACCACGACTATGATGAGGATATGGATTTGGAGTAACGTGAGGAGATGAGACTGGAGCAGTAAGATGAGGAGGTGAGATTGGAGTAGTAACACCATCTTTCGGCTCTTTAGTCCTCTTTTCTTCGGTGCTAGCTTGGGCTCCAATAACTGGTAGAGGACCGCCTTGGCAAGTTGGAGCTATTGAAATGTTTTTCTCCAGGGGTTGGTCACCTCCTCCTGCAGATTGAGCAGGTCCTTGAGTAGCCGTAGTTGTAACACTGGATGTGGCACTTTGAGAAGAAGTGGGAGTAGCAGTGGCTAGAGAAGCTTGAGTAGTCTTGCTCCTACTCCGGCCCTTTTTCGCTGTCCACTCGACCCATTTTTCGGTTCTCTTAACGATCCGACCCATCATAACATCAAGGTCTTCTTCCATATCAACATATGGCTCAGAACTGATTGGAGTATTTCTCAATTTGGTCAAATATGTATTACTATACATATTTTGCCCATCATCTTCTAGCCCTTCCTCATCTAAGTGAATGCCATATGTCTTTATTTGATCCACTATCAATCTAGCAAAAGCCTGATCTTGGCTTTCCAACTCATCTTTACAATCCGCCCAATAATCTTCCACAGTAGTAACATGCTTGATCACGCTTCCAATTTGAAGCACATCTCTGGCATACCCATTTGGGTCAAACATAGGCCTCACCACTTCATACTCTTCTAACTTGTACTTGTTCTCAAATGTCTTAACCATGTTTTTAGCATCTGATCGAGTCTCACAACTATAGGCCCCAACTTTCATAGGGAATTCATACCCCTTCTTCCTCAAATTGGCGCTCAATACGTTCACCTGAATTGCTTGCCTCACGATCTCAATGAGTACAATCATATTATTCGGGTATCTAGGCAGCTTCAGAGGAAATCCATCAAACGTTGCAAGACGCAAATAAGAAAAAGATGAGAATTGAATGAAATAACTGCCAAATTGACTAGTGATCACCATTCCTTCTGGACTGAATCTCCGCTCCGAACATCCTTGGAGTTCCTTGCATATTCTCATTGTGAACGCATCATTTACTCGGATATACTCCGCATAACTATTCTGCAATTGCAGGCATGGATAAAATTCATAGCTTTTCACGTCATCAGGGAAATTCTCTAATCTGGGAAGTCCTGGCCACAATTGTAGGGAAGCCAACATATATATCAAGAAAAAAGACATATAAAATGAATTGTAGAACTTAGCTGCATTGAGAGCCCTAGACAAATGTTCACTTACCTCATATGCTCAGTCAATATATTGTGTATCCGAGCAAATAACTTGTACCAAAAAGAAATATTGTTCTACAAAATTAAAGGCTGGTACCTCACCTTTAAGTCAATGCAAGAGGACCAGAATGTCCATGATCTCAGGCTTGAGATCAGTGTCGAAAAGGGTTTTAGGGACCTTACTCTTAGCTCCCCTTGGCTTTTGGAACCAAGAACTCATGATCTCTTTTTGCCACACCATCTTCTTTAGAGAGAATTCAAACATAGCTCCTCCAATTGTTAATTCAGAGAACTCCTCTCGTTCTGGAATCCGCAAGCAGTTCACCACCGCTTTCCTATCAATTGAGATTAGCATTGTTTGATCTGGAAGTAAGATTTGTTTTGTATCCGGATTGTAATGATTGATGCATTCAATAATCAACTCTGGAGCTTGTATTGCTACTGGAAATCTGGCTGCCTCTACCAATTCACTTCCTCGAAGTCTCTCTGTTATGGGGTGAATTGGCTCCGTCCTTAGTCTTCTTTGAAAGTCTTGCATGTCAAAGAAACGGAGTGAAGTGTCTGTGATATTCAACCATGTTGACTTAACTCCACCCAGCCCATCAAAACCAACAAATCTTGTGGCCATCTTGTCTGATATTGAGGCAAATTGAAACTCAACAATTGCGAATAGTGCCAAGAGTAAACCCTGTAACTTTGAAATATTTTTGAGAGCACTATTCAATACAACGACATAATAGTTTAATAAAGAAAACGGTAATTTGAAAATCTGTTATGTTTGTCTTTATATAAGAACCCTTAATCTGTCCGTTGATTTTCATGATCCACGCGACACGAGTGAATTTAAGAATGAATTTGTTGAATTAGTAAATGTGAGGGTTCTAACGGATTTTTCCTTGTCTTTTCACTGTTCCCGTTGGCCCAACGGTAACTTTCTTTAATTACAAACTTACTTTCCCATTTTTACCCTATTTCGGAGAAATAGAAACAAAGTACTCCATGGGAAGAAATCCACCTAACTGGATTCTATTTAAAATACCTTCTCAAACTCAACTGATTTGCTTCAAACATTTTTCCCAAAACATCCCAAGATCAATTTACACAATTACCATGCTTGCAGGAACAATTTTCTATTACTTGTGGAAAATTGTTGTTGAGGGTAGAAAGCTCGCAGAGGAGAAGGCGATTTCCACTTTTTTGCTTGCGCCCTCATTTTACCTTCTCTGCCCTAATTGCTTTACATTAAGCTTCTATAAAATATAAAACTGGCTTCACAAGTGAAAGATGGGACCCATTGACTCACTTTGCCTTTCACAAATGCCTTTTCAGAAAATTGACTTCTTGGTTCAAAACTCGCCGAGGAGAAGCTATTTCTTAGTTTTCCGCCAATGCTTTTTTTAATCATCTTAGTGAGCTTTGAATGATTCCCACAGTGAAAACATGGCAATGCTTGAATAATCTATCCATAACATAATTCGTCTCTCTTCATTTAAACTCTCAAACCACATTTGTGAATCTCTGCGGAGTTTCACCTTCGGGGTGCGAAAACCCGCCAAAGAGAAGACGAAACTAGATTTTTCGCTATTTCAACTTTCTTCATGTCCGGAACAAAATGAGCTGCAAGTAGTTCATCTGAAGTATCATAATTCAAGAATCTTCATCGAGTAAGGTCCTAAACTACCCAAAAGACTCGTGATGATAAAGAAAACCCCACCCGAACATACAATGCGGGAGAAGGGAAAAGATGAAAACCCGATGGAGATACTTATCACTTGAGGAAGAAAGGACTGACTCAACTCGACTAAATACAATACAAGTTAATCTCCACTTTTGCAAAATTGGTACATGGTGAAAAGTGAGGCAACAAAAGAAAAGAAAGGTCACAAATTGCTTAGGCGTAGCTATCGAAAAATAAAGATATATTATTAGGCAACAAGGTGAGTGCATTTAAAAAAAATTGTTTTAGTAAGTTACATAAAAGTACTCCTTACTATTATTTCATCCATTAAATATATGTCATTATAGGTTTGGTTGATTAAGAAAGCACTCTACGACGTCAATTACCTTTCTCCATTGATCTAAACCATACAATAATAGACGAAGTGCAGTTTACAAGTGGTAAGTTTTTAATTGTTAAATACCTTTGTTACTTTTATAAAAAAAACCTTTGTTCTTATTTCTAACCACTTTTGTATATTTTTAAACAAACAAATCAAATTTAATTGGTAGAGATCAAAAATCAATGCTCAGTATTATCCCCACCTATATCTTTCAACAAACTGTTACATGTAGCTAGTAATTTTAATAGTTTTTAGATTAATTACGTAAATTAATTTTACACTTGAACACTTTATCTTAGCTAACACATTAAATATGAATTTTGTTGCAGCTTTGGATGACAACAAGAAGCTCAACAACTTGCATTACCCTTTTCTATTGATCTTAGCCAAACATTAACAACAATTGATGTAATACAAACTAAATATGGTAATGATATTATAAAAACATAAATAAATAAATTACTAGTCTTTACTTTGTAAATTTATTTTATCAAAACTGACATATTAAATGTTCATGTTACTGTAGGATTAGATGATCAACAAAAAAATCAAGAACACATGTCACCTTTTTCCATTGAATCCAATCAGACACCAACAAAAAATGATGCAATGGAAGTGCAATATGGTAATGGAATTATGAAATTAACATAATTTTTAGTATCTAACTTACAAATGCATCTTAATTTTATTCAAGGTATATGTTAAATGTTATTTCTTTTGCAGATCTAGCTGATCAACAAACCATTAAAAAACATGTGGAAGTATCTTTTATTGATCTTAATCAAACAATAACATAAATGAACACAATGTAAAGTGGAGATGCTAAGGAAAATATGAAATGAATTTCAATCAATTATGTATCTTTAGTTTGAAAATTATTCTTATTATTAACTCAATGCATTTGTAGGTCTTGATGATATCAATATGGAGTATAACAATGAATGTTATTTTGTAAATTGATTGAACTGATAAAATTGGTTCCAATCAAAAGAGGGTTTAATATAAGTCAAGGAAAAAAGCTTTACTATGAGGGATTTTCAGAACTTATTGTAGTATTTTATCATCCAAATATTACTTTCTTGATTTTATGCTTTTGCAATGGATTTGATTTGTTCTCATGGTGAAAGCATTATGATGCTTTGAGTTATAGTTTTTGTACTATAGTTGTTCATCATCACGCGTTTATGTTATTTCCAACTTCTCATTAGCATTTTGAATAAGTTAGCATGTAACATTTGACTCAACTTTAATATTGTAATAACACAAATGTTGAAGTAACATATAAGTGTGTGATATGAATAACATGGTCCGATGAGCATTTTTTTGTAACATATGAGCATGGTTTTGAATAATATGATCAAACTAAAGATTTTTTCTCATTCTTAGTAATGACTATTGTGAACTTTGCATGCCTATTCTTGGTAGCAAGCTAGAACCTAGATAATTTTACTCTTTATTGGAATGTAAAATGAATGCAAGTAGATTGATTAATTAAAATATTTGTTATACATTTATCTCCTTAGTCTATTCTCTCGAATTATAACATAAATACTAACATATAATTTTTTTATATTAAATATAAGATTAAAAATTCATGCATTAATTTCCAAAGAAATAAATATTTTAAAGTCTTATGATTTAGTTAAGATAAAAAATTAAAGATAAACATTTCTTAATCAGTCAAAAAACAAAAAATAATATCTATAAAATAACTTACCAATTCTCATTTAGTAATTTACCAAAGTAAAAATTATTATTAGTATTACAACAAATTTTAAGTAATAATATAATTAATTAAATTTGAATAATGTACTTAATAACAATTCAATAATAATTCTACGTTTTCGCCATTTGAATCAACCTTCAACTACTTACAAGAATATATAGATTATCATTGATGAATGGAATGTTCCAGTGTCAACTAAGTTATTTAAAACTGATTAGAAATAATAGAATTCAATCTTTTTTGCCCTACTAAAGTATTCTTAGAAGCAAAAGATATATATATATGAGATTGGCTTACAAATTCTACTTGATAAGTAGACTAATTGCAAACTCTGGATCTGATTAAAAAAAAATCACTTGTCTTGAGAGCATTTTATAAAACATAATCTGAAGTTTGAATGATATTCACTGTTATTACCAAAACATAATATTAGAAAAACTTACGAGAAATAGCTTGTTAGGTAATATTGGTATGGTGATGCAATGTTGGTGTCATTGTTCTAGTTGGTGGTATTAAGGATTGACTTGGTTTTGATTATAGTGCCAAATTACATTATTTTGATCCCATGTAATATGGTGAATCTTTTTCAAATCCCCAAATTTAGAATATTTATTGTTCAGTGCTTAAATTAACATTCTCGAAAGTGGGTGTGAAAGGGGTTCCTTCGATGGACATGACATGCTTGACATATATCCTAGTAATGTAGGCACAGTACCTACATGGAAGGTGGGGCACGACTATCGACGATGCAAATAGGTTGCATCGTAGTCGATACCAAGATCATTAGGTTGTAGGTCAAGTTTCTTGTTAGCGAAAAAATGTTTTGATGGTGCACTTAGCTCCTAGTGGTTAGTTGGGACTTCACAGAGGTTAGTGGCTAAACTGCCTAAGGGGTTTCGAGGTTACATTGATGTTAAGATGGCAATCAATGTAGCTTCGTAGGGATCATGTGTGGATTTTCGAGACAATAAGTGGCTGTCACATGTCACAAGCAGACTAGTCAAAGGATGTTGACTAAATTGATAGGATGTGCATTTCAAATGGTTCAAAATATTAAAATAGTCCTTCCACAAGTTTTGAGCACTCAACATAAATAATTGGTGGGCTCACCAAAGGGGTAATAATAAAATTAATTTAATCCTTTATTCCCTTGAGTAGCCTACATATTTAAACAAGAAAAGGAAAATAATTAATAAGGAAATATAAAAGGGAGAAATGAAAGTGGTGCGACCCACTTGAAACTATAAGATTGTATCAAATAAAAGAGTCTACATGGAGGGTGATTGGCTTATATTAACCAATAACATTAATGGACTTGCACATGGAAATGAGGAAAATGATTAAGAGGCAAATATTAAAGGGAGAAATGGAAGTGGTGGGACCCACTTGAAAGTATAAGCCAATCAAGTAAAAGAGTTTAAATGGAGGGTGATTGGCTAAGATTAACCAATAACATTAATAGACTTGCACAACGATTTGGTATGGACTGTGTATTTTAAAATTGAAGTGGACTTTGAATGGTTTTTGTTTTAAAAGGAGGGTAAATATAGAAAATGTTAAAAAAACATATAAGTAATATATGTTCTTGGAAAGGGCAAGAGATGAGGAGTATTACTTTATAGATGAAATGAGTGTAGATCTGACTATGGAAGATATTTTTGAAGTTTTGTTAAATTAGAGGTTTTCTCAACATATTATAATGGCTTTTTGGTGGCACTTGGGAGGTACTTTTAACAAAAGGGTGATATGGGTTGTCCCCAAATTGGGAGAGAATGTTTCTACTTGTATCTATTTGCTGTTGGAGTTCTTTAATGTGATTTTATCAAAAGTTTTTAACAACAGACTGGGTCTTTCCGACAGTTAGTTTCTTCATCATTTGGAGGGTTTTTTTAAAATTGTATTTGTTGAATTAAATCATGAGGATTTGATTTTTAGTTGAAGGAAGATAAGACAAGATAAGATAATTTTATTAATGTCCAACAAAAGACCACAACTTGGGTCTATGTGACTGGAAGCTTACACCAAGAAGAAAGCAAACAAACAAAACATCAAACAGTGTGAGAGGCTTTTCTTCAGCAATGGATGAAGAAAGAGGATGACACTTGGCACCTAAAGATTAGATTTGACCCATTTCTTTCTTCTATATCTTCGTATGTTTTCTCTTTGTACAAGGTTGGTTCTAGTTGCTTGAGCAAGCTCTTAGGATGCGATTCCACCTTTTCAACAAGGGCTTTCATGTTTTAGAAGCACATTGTATAGTTTCTTTAACAAAAATGATAGATTCATGTTGATTCTTTGTAGGGTTTCTTGTATTTTTGAGTTGTAATTCGTTGTATAGTAGATATAGTAAGGGTTTTCAATAAATAAAATGCTATTGTTTAGATCTATTCATTGTAATGCTTTATTAAGTTTCTAATGAATGAATCAAGGATTTAGTTCATTTACTGTCTTGTTGTGAGATATGTGCTTCTTTGTTTTGCTTTGATTCAAAGAATTAGTTAAAATGCATGGTGAATAACATAGATTGATGGAACATCTACACGGATTGCATTAAGTAGGTGACGCAAGGCTAGAAGGTAAGATAAGGAACCTCCTAACTACCCTTTCTTAGAGTTGCATGCAGAATACACCAAATAGAGAAAATACAATAATTTGTAGAGGAATCACTGCAACACTGGATATATAATCTTCAATAAACATGCCAGGAATAAGGCCTACTTGATTACAACCATATATTCACAATTATAATCAATGATCTTAAGAGCTCAGGCTTACAAAGCCAAATATTAGTATCTTCCTTCTATCTAACTTCATTCAACTTTTTCTAATCTTATATCTCTAATTTTATAGCAAACAAGACCACAAGTCGACCTATCATGAGATTTCTTCCAAATATGGGTCCTGCCCCGAAAGGAGAAATAAAAAACCCATTCGGAAAGTAAAGTAAATTATGTGCAAACAAAGATAGGTCCACACATGTCTCAACAAGGTAATCCAAAGTGCACAAAACACCAATATGTCATATGCAACTATGGTGAAGTCAATCCCACATGCTACTCAAGCTACTAGGAGATAAGCACACCTTGAACAAAAGAAAGAATAACTTTAGCAAATGATTGAATTAGGATTTGTGCTTTTAGACCAAGGATCCATGATAGGTCCACAATAAGTATATTATTATGTGGAAAGATAAGATAAGATAAGATAATATAATTCTATTAATGTCCAACAAAAGACCACCTAGTGTCTAAGGGACTGAGAGAATACAACCAAAGAAGCAACAAACTACAAGACACCAAACCGTGTCTTTGAAAGAGCAAGCAAGACCAAAATAAACAAAGCAACAATGGAGCCATCAAGGAGGTAAGAACTAGGGATCCTTCCTTCGTTGAAATAATTCCAACATCGAACAAGATGTAGCTAGGTAGGAAGGACCTCTGGTATGATGTTGAGTTGTAGCAGTGGTGCCAATGAAGAGTACAAGTAGTAGTAGTGTAAGACCTAGTGCGAGGCCTCATTGATCTAGAATGGTCATCTATGGTATTGTTGGTACTAGAGGTCTACTTCACCTCCCTCATCAAAGACAAGGGGGAGAAGAAGGTGGTGATGAGGGGCTGATTTTTCACCTGGTGGGGGGTTAAGCAATATAAAGTGTAGTCTTGGAGTTGTATTGCTTCCCTGAGATAGAGTGCTAGGCATCTCTAATCCATATACATGAAGAAAGCTATGAGGTAACTACACTCTCTAAATAGACAATAGAATCTCCCTCTAATCTCATAGTAGGTCTAGTAGTGGAAGATGAAATGGGTCTCTATCTTAGCATCAGACAAGGAGCATAAGCGACAAATCCGGTCCTCTCTGCACAAATGATGATCACTTTGGATCTGTAACTGGTGGGAGCCGACTCTAAAAGATCAAAGGGAGATGCATAGGGCATGATACCAATGCTATGAAAGGTAGCTTAGGTGTGTAACTGATGGGAGCCGACTCTGAAAGATCAAAGGGAGATGCATAGGGCATGATACCAATGCTATGAAAGGTAGCTTAGGTGTGTAATAATTCCATCAGTATTAACCAAGAAGTGCTCAATATAAAAGGCCATCTTAGGATTCAACCCCCTAATTAGGTTGCTCCAGGTCATGGTGATATACTATCTGTAAATATCTGTCCTGAAATGCCCATTTAGCTCTTGAGGTGACAAGAGGAGATGAGCGGAAGCATCCAACAAAAATTGGAAGGGAGGGAGGTGGTCAATATCAATACCTATTGAGCTCAACATAAAGGTTGCTTGAGCGTACAAGCATCATCCTCTAGGGGAGGGATTCGAGGCAACAATGGAAACAAAGGAGCAATAGGCCAAGCAAGAATATCAGTGACGACCATCTATAGAGTCTGTGAAGCCATGAAGTCAGTGGAGAAACCAAACCAGATCAAAAGTGACACCTAGTTTGAAAGGATGAGCTCTAAATTATACCATGATAATGTCATGGGGAGTAGATCAATGGCATTCGATAATGCATCTAAGAAGTAGAATCTAAACACGCTCAATAGAGGCCCAATATGAGTTGAGAAGAGACGGTCCCCAAACCACTAAACCATAAAGCACTATTGATTGAACCGAGGAGTCCAGAAGGGACAACTTGGAAGTCATGTTTGAAGCATTGTCTCTCTAGCATTGTAAGGGAGTACATCCCCTTGTTAACTCTGGGTTGGATGGCTGGTCTCATATTGAAGCGATAACCCAAGAAATTGACACTAAGGTATGTATAAGAAGAGGCGATCTCAATCTCCTATCCTTGGAAATAGAAGTGCAGATTGTAATACCCCAAAATTGGCTCATTGCCATTATACCAATTTTGGTCTATCTGATCAATGTTAAAGTCTTATTTCATTAGGCAAATTCTTGTTTTGACATTCGCTACTTGACTTAATTGTCAGATGCAGAAAACCCTAATCTACATTCTGCATACTTATTATTTAATTCCTATAGTATTTACTTATGTTAGTCGCATTGAACCTATTGATTTGAATTTAATTTAATCTAAAATATTTATACTTTATTAAATTAAATTATCACCTAAGGCTAATGTACCAAGGAATTAAAATTATTTAATTTAATAAATATTCCTATTCTAATCAATTGAATGAAATTATTTAATTAAATGGAAAAGGTATTTATCAGGTCATATCTCACTTTATTATATTAAATATCTTTCCTAATTCTACTCTTCAGTTCAAAATGGAAAGTCCTAGTTAACTACTAATCAAATTAGAAGTGATCCAAATCACCTGCTCTCACACTGAAGTCTATCCAAGTTAACTATTTCTTGCACTCAAGATCTGAGGCAGTTAATTCCATCTAAATTTGGAATCTTCCACTATGATTGAAACTGTGCTTCAATCCTGACTGTCAATTTGAGTTGATCTCAACCGTTGAAGGATTTCAAGAATTCTATTTAAGCAACCCCCCATTCCTGATTAAAAAGAGGGATTTTTGGATTGATATCGAATTTTTGCTGCATTTTATACTCATTTTAGCTCACATATTTTCATATGTTTACATTCTTAGCTTGATCTCATCTAGTTCTTAAAAATGCATATGGTTGATGTAGTTTGTTTTATAGGTTCTTAGCTTAATTGTACAACACATTTAGACTACATTGCATTCTCATATAGACTAGTTACATTCTTAAACCCTTCATTCTTAAAGGGTCTGGTTTGTTTGCACCTCAAATATGAGGATATTAAACAGGTAAAATCCTTCTAGATACAAGGCAACAGGTTGCCTTGCAGGATTTCTCTTGAATGAACAATCTCATGTTCATCTCGGGATGAATCTGCATACAAGGACCATGTTGAAGTGTGTGTGTTAAATAGAGGCCACATTCCACGCATACATTTCTAGCCCCCACCGTGGGGCCGAGAAAATCAATTTCTCTAGCCTCCTCTACATTTTTTTAATGATATTTTAGCTCTTTGTCCATACTCTTCCGTATAGTTCCTTAGATTTTTGCACAAGGATTTAAGTTCTCATACAAAGATTCTTTCCTTTTCATGTGAGAAAGTGCCCCATTGCACAGGTCTTCGCACGACACATCATTTCTTCGCACGGCTTAGAAAAGAATTTTTTTGCGGTTCTACACGAGATCTCGTGCGAGACCTTGAAACAACAACTTCAATTTTAGTACCTTTAACATGATGTTTATCTCATTTTATTAACGTGTTTTTCTTGGAATCTGTGTTGTTCTATGTCTGTAGGATGATTTGTCAAAGATTCCTTATAAAACCCACTCAAACATGGACTAACTATTTTCTTGTAGAATGATTGTCGAAGACACATTTGTCGAAGAATATATTTAAAACCCACAAAATAATGTGCTTTCTTTCCTGCTTTTCAAACTAGTCTAAATAGGGCTTTTGAACTTCTTAGGGTGCAAGACAGAAGAATAGGGGATTATGCTCTTCACGACTTGGAGGTCATGACCAAGGGTGAATCAAAAACCTAGATGCTTTCAAAAGATGGCATCTCAAGGGAGGCAAGCAGCTTAGTGGTTCTCCAGTGCTTGTTCTTTTCTATGATGAGATGATGGTTGCCTTTTTAAGGGAATCAAAATCTTTAGGAAGGATGAGTCTGAATTGATTAAGCTAAGTGGGTAATTAATTTTTTTTGTGTGTTTGGGAAAGGAAATAAGGTAGAGGATTATGCTCTTTCCCCTTGATGGAAATTAGAAACTCAGACCCTTAAATCAAGACCACTAGTCTATGTCAATCCTTTAGAGGGCCTATTAGAGTGATCCAATCTTCGAGAATGACCCAAGTGAGCACACTCCTTTTGCCAGAGATTCCAACTTACTATAATCAAGATGCTTTGTAGAGCGAAAGAATCCAAAGCCAGATTAATTTCTTTCCCTTGATTCTTGATATCGCATATCAAGGGGAAGCTCTGTCTGCTGCACTGGTCGGTGCCAACCCTAGTCTTGCTAAGCAAGTGTGCACACTCTCAGATGCTGGTGTGGGCTGCTGGCCTCAACTCCATTTGTAGAGCCAGTAGGAATTAATTCAAACATAAGCCAAGTAAATACCTTTTAGCTAGAAACTATTCGGTTCAACTCTGAAAGGAGGCATAATCTTTGTGCAAGGAAGGGAAAAAATCTCTTGTGTAGAACTCACCATAGGCATGCTATTGGATGTTTGAAGGTGGTATACATGCTCATCCCCTGCCACAAGGGTGCTCATTCAATGTATACTTTTGAGTCCTTTGAATATACCAAAAAAATGGGCGCCCTCTAGGGGGTCACATGGCTGTGTGAGGTACACGCATGCACATAAGATGTGGGACAAAATTTTTGGCTTCTCTACCATTTTTTGTTTCTAGGGATAAAAAATGTTTGTTATTGAGTGTTCAACATGTCCAAACTTCCTCAAACAAACTAAGATTCAAGACTCCCTTGTCCCTCTGAGTTGCTTTGTCCTCAATTGGATTGTATTCAACTGCTGATTGCTTCCCATCGTCTTATTCAAACTCTTTGCCTTAATTGCAACTTGAAATATTTTTTCAAACAATTTTCAGAGTTAACCTTGCTGTCTATCCATTAAATTAGTCCAACTAGTCTGTCCAATCTATCTAAACAGTTAAGAAATCTCTTCGAAATCCAACGTTGTTGTCAATCTGGTCTTGATTTTTGTGCACAGTCTTGCTTGTCCTCACGTAAGAATTCATATTTTTGCACGAGCAGGTTTAGGTCTTCACATGAGAACTTGCATATGACCACACAAGATCTTGTTAACTATCTTTGCTGTTCGGTCACTTCTTCGTGTGAGCCAAAGAAAGTCTTCAGATGAATTTAGACTGGTATTCTATGTCTTCACACGACCCAAAAAATTTCTCGTGCAACTTACATAGAATCTTTGCACGAGATCTTGTTCTAAAATTGTTAAATTAGCTTATTCAACCAATCTGTGACCTATATTCAGTTTGCTTCTTGCATTAAGTTGTCCCTTCTTTGTCTGTATACAGTCCCAAATAGTGCCATTTAACTTAAATTGAAGCTTTGTGATCCACATTTTGACTAGTCTCATCCTTTAGTTCTTTGGATTCTTGTTCTTCAGTGCTTGTCATACTTCGTGTTATGATAGTCATAACCTTTGGCTGTTCTAGCCTTCAAATCAGACTATTCGTGCCTTAGGATACAACATTCTTATGTTGTCCTGTTGAGACTAAGTTTTAGTGTGGTCCTTGTCTAGGTTCTTGCTTTTTGTCCTTGTCTATGACTGTCACAACAAGGAGCGGCAATATGTTTTATCCTCTTTGACTTAGGCGAGGTCATGCTAGGAGTCGTAATCACGAAAGAGGTCGCCTTCCCTTTGTTACACAATCTGCATCCAGTTCGACTAGTGAGGCATCTACATGATCTCCCTCACCCGTCATGTCACCTCAAGTCTAGCGTACATTCTCCATAAACCTACAAAAAACTAGAAATCCTTTGTATCAAGAGGATCTTGAGACTAGCAGAGGTCTTGTATCCCCAAAAAACATGTCTAAATTCCTTTTCAGAGGACCTTTTGAAACACAACATACTGAAACTAAACACGTTCCTACCATGACTAATCATGAACCTGAACATGGTAATCACAGTAGACATCAAGAACCACCTAGGAATGACAAAGAGAAAGAGAAAGACCATGATACTGATGAAGAACAGGAAGAGGTGGAAATACTCCTTGAACACATAGAAAAATGCCAAAGAGACAAAAACTTTCAAAACGTCATGGAAATCATACTTAATGAAGAGAAAGAAAAATACTTTCTCAAACTCGCCCAAGAGGGAGCTAAGCTGCCCTCTCATTTCAATGTGGAAACCATTATTATGCCTAAAGAGGAAACTAAGACTTCCAAACTCCAAAAGCAACTAAAAATTATGCAAGACCAACTGGCTTAGATGATGCATGAGAAAGAGAAACCTGCAAAAGCATACACATTAGATACTCTTTGTCCATTTCCATTTAACAAAAGCATAAACATGCCTCCTTTCCCACGAGGCATAGAGCTACCTAAGTACGACAAGTACTTTGGCACCATTGATCCCCAAGATCGCTTGTGGGAATTTGGCACCTTGTCTATGGAGTTTATACATGATCAGACATACCTCATGCATTTATTCCCTAGGAGCCTAGGTGGTCAAGCTTTGGAGTGGTTCTCATAGTTACCTCCTGGCATCAAGACGTTTGACAAAATTGCCAACTTATTTGTCCAGCAATATTCTCATAACATTCAACACCCTATCAACATTCAAGATTTAAGCAACCTTAACTAGAAAGTGGGAGAACTTTTTCTTACATTCCTCCAATGGTGGAGACAACTTTACACTAAGTATTCATGCAAAATTTTGGAAACAAAAAAGCTTGACATTTTTACTGATAATCTCCTATCTAATTTTGGATACAAAGTCCAACTTCAAGGTCCATGTACCTTTGAAGACATGATCACACATGCTATGCGCATCGAGGAATTTATGGTCAAGAAAGGTGAACTCACTCTTTAGAAGGATACAAAACAAGGTTCCACCTCCACTAGGGATAAAACCAAATATGTCAACAAGAACTGAGAAATTGTACATGATGGAGTTGTTGACAATGTCACTTCCAAACCTACTAAGGTAGCATTTAATCTCACAGATGGCCTCACTATGGCCAAAAATGCTGAGAAGCCTCCTCTTGACAAAAAGACATCTGAGAACAAATTGAGAAACTCATGGGCCACATGCCCTAAGCGAGAGTATACACTCTTGGGTGAAACTTTGGATGTGGTTGACAAAACATTGCTACAACACAAGTTTATTTCACCAATGGACAACCCTCATCCCTATGATCTACAACCACGTCCCATGGTGGAATGAAACCTCATTTTGTGAGTATCACCAAAATAAGGGACACAAAACTAGCAACTGCATAAACTTGCACCATAAAGTCCAGGACATGATTAATGCTGGTGAACTTGTGGTAGATGGACATAACAAAAACTTGGATCAAAAGGCATTCAAAGAGCCTTTCCTAGCCTATGAAAAAGGAGAGACTTTGAAACCAAAACCCAACAACAAGGTCAACTATGCATATTCCAATGATGACAATGTGATTAACATGGTTGAACCTATAGATTTTGAATACTGCGACGTCATTACCATTAAGGGCAAACAAGATAACGACAAACCCAAGAGACCATTTGTCTTGAGGGGCCCTACTTCCAACACAATAGATAACACACCTTCGCAACACTGTGCTAATGCTATTACTTGGTCTTGCGCCAAGTTAGTGCTCAAAGGCCCTGCACCTTCTACTCTCGATCTTGAACAACATGAAGACAAATTCCTTGCTGGTCTATTTGGAAAAGGTGAAAAACTCACAACGAACTCAATGACAACTAGTTATACTATTCTCAATTAATTGAAACAAACTAATGCTCAAATATCCATCTTTGAGTTGCTTAAAATCTTGCCTGCTCACAAGCAAATTCTAGACAAAGCCCTCACTGAGAAAAATGTTCCTCAAGATCTTGATCTTGAGTAATTTCAATCCATGGTAGGTCACCTGACCTCACCTTATCTTATGACCTTCTCTAAGGAGGATGATAACTCATTGATTCACCGACACAATCAACCTCTACACATCAAGGTTATGATCCATTAGACACGTGTTCATCAGGTACTCATCGATAACGATGCTGGCCTAAACATTGTCTTTGCTTATTTTCTTAGACAATAGAATTATTCTGAGGACTCTATTGATCCTTGATGCAATATCACCATTAAAGCGTATGACAAAGTGGAATGAAAGTCTTTAGGCCTTGTGGTCTTACCCATTCACATTGGTCCTATAGAAAGGGATGTCACCTGTTAGGTGCTCAACATTCCCTTGGCGTACAACATTCTATTAGGACAGCCATGGATACATGAGATGCACGCTGTGCCATCCACATATCACCAATGCATCAAATTCCCATTTCATGGCTTTGAAGTTGCTATTCCTGCCACTACTAGCTATACCTGCAATATGCTCAAACTTGCTAAAACTTTCATTCCTACCAACCGTGAATCCACTGATTATCATGACAATAAGTTGAAACAAATCAAGCAATCATTCAAACTGAAAGAAACTAGCATGGGAGAGTATCATATTGAACCAGTTCTATAATTAACATCTCTTCCAAAGTCTCCTCGTCATTATGGGAGACCCTTAGAGGCAAAGAAGATGTTCATACTGACTCCTTAGACTAGGTATAATGGCACTTTTTTCAAGGCTATAGTTCCCTTAGAGGATGAAAGTGAAAACAAAGCCTTTGCTGCATGGCTTTACAGAGAAGAGACTCTAGTAGACTTAACAAAGCAAGCTCGAGAAATCACTCTTGAGAAATATGGACCTGGTCTTAGGCTAATGAAGTGTTTTGGTTACAAGGGAACTAGTCTTATTGGGTGGAATAAAAATGGCCTAATTGACCCTATCAAGGCGATGGCTCAAAGCAATATTGATACAACTGGCCTAGGATTTAAGAAGGTTCCTTTTCATTTGGGACCTAATAAATTCATACCAAAACCTAAGAGTTCATTTGGAAATGAGTCATAAGCTGAGTCAAACACTCAAGAGGAACAATCTAATGATGAGGATCCCTATCCTTATCCTATTCCTCATGATCTTGCTAAATTCTTTGTTGAGCCAGATGAATTTGTGCCATGTGTTAGCACTGTGGATGATAGTAGTGATTCTTCTGAGGACAATACTGAGCAACCCAAAGATCATTCAAAAAAGGGAGAGTCTAGTTAGTCATTACGTATTGAGTATCTATGTAAGAACCCAAATGATGAAGGCAAGTATGTCCCTATCACTGTTGGGGAGTTCTATAGTCTCTCACCATGTAGCACTGATATTAAGGAATATGAGTTTGACTCTCTTTCATAAGTGACTACTGATAAAGACATTGACCAAGTGCATGTCTATGAAAACCAAATCAAAGTAGGTGAAACATCTAGGGTTAGGTCAAATGGGTTTGATCCCACTAGTGTCCTAGAGTCGTCAATTACTAAAGTTAGTAATCAGAAACATTCAAACACATCTATGGACAAAGTCACCGTAGGTCTCAAATTTCTAGTCCAAGCAGTTAATGACTATACTGTGAATGTAATTGAACTAGCCACTACTCTTTCTCTTACACATCCTGAGCTTATAGAATCGAACCCTAATGCATCTAGTGAAGTCCCCACATTCCAGAATGACTATGCTCTCGCCTGATACCTAAATGCTATCGAACCTGTAATGTCTTCCACTAATGAATAGAGCATCAACATGACTGAAGATGACATTAAATATCTCAGTCATACAATAAAAAAATAAAAATGTAAAAGGTCTGATGGTGAAAACCACATTGTGGCAGTGTCGAAACCCAAAAAAGTAAAAATAAAAAACATATCCAAGGGTGAAAACCTCTCTAAGGTGCCTGCAGATGAAATATTTGATGCACTTCCAAGTCACTTTCAGGAGAGATCATTAGTATTGATAGAACCAATATAGCCAATGAATCTAGGCATAGAAGAACATCCTCATATGATACATCTGGCACAACCATTGTCACCCGAAGAAAAGGAAGAGTTCATTACCTTTTTCAGAAAAAAGAATATAAATTTTGCTTGGACATAATCTGACATGCTAGGACTGGATCCTAACCTTATCATGCATCACTTGTCCATAGCACCAAGCATCAAACTAGTTAAACAGAAATTTCAAAAAATACATCCTCGCATTGTATTGCTCGTCAAAGTAGAACTGGAGAAGCTTCTAAAAGCTAGTTTCATCTGTGCAATTGATTATGTTGAATGGATATCCAATATTATTCCAGTCTCCAAGCATGATAAATCTATCAAGGTTTGTACTGACTTCTGTGATCTTAACTTGGCATGTCCTAAGGATGATTTTTTTCTTCCGAATATTGATATAATAGTGGACATGATAGCCAACTATGAGATGTACTCGCTTATGGATGGATTTTCTGGTTACAATCAGATAAAAATTGCTTTAGAAGATCAGGAGAAAATTGCTTTCACATGTGCGTGGGGAATGTTAGATTATGGTGACTGATTAGGAAAGTACTGTACATACTCCATAATTAGTGGGGTATTTTTTTTTTGGGTACTATTCATAGATTTTCCACTAAAGTTATGACTAATTTATGGCCGACATGTTATAACCCTAAAGCAATTTAATACTTGTATAAAAGGGCTTAGGGTTAGGGATTGTTTCATAGTGTGATGCGAAATTGGTTCTTGCGGCGGTGTTGAGCTGTAAGGGATTATGAACTGTAATCATGTTGTAATCACTGGATTATAATAAGATTGGACTTGCTATTTGGTGGATGTAGCCTAGGGATTGGGTGAACCACGTTAAATCTTGGTGCCTTATGTTCATTTTTGTGTGATCTATTATTTTTTGTTATTGGTTATATTTGCATGTAGTTTTTTATTTCTGTCTGTGGTTTTATCTTAGCAAGTGGTATCAGAGCGAGGTTGTCTTTTAGTTATCCTCTGTAGGAAAGTCTCACGGTTAAGTGGGAGTCTCATGGTTGAGTGGGAGCGATGGAAAATGAGGGTAAGATGAGGGTTGACAGGTTTAATTGGCAGAACTTTTAGTTATGAAAGATGCAAATGGAAGATTATCTTTATCAGAAGGACTTATGAAAGCCGTTGGAAGGCAAAGCCAAGAATCAGGGATCTATGTCAGATGCTGAATGAGATCTTTTGGAAAGAAAGGCACTTGGAAGCATTTGATTATGCCTAGCACCATCAGTGGCATTTAATATTACAAAAGTGAATACGACAAAAGAGTTGATGAAAACCCTAGTGACACTGTATGAAAAGCCGTCTGCTTCAAACAAGGTATTTTTCATGAAGCATTTATATAATTTGAAAATGGCAGAAGGTGGATCTATTGCAGATCATTTAAATGAGTTTAATACTATTACTAGTCAATTATCTTCTGTGGCTATCAATTTTGATGAAGAAATTAGGGCTCTCTTGATTTTGTGTTCTTTGCCTGAAAGCTAGAATGGCTTGGTAATGGCTATGAGTAATTCTGTTCTTGAATCTAGTACCCTGAAATGTGAAGATGTGATCGGTGTTGTTTTGAGTGAGGAAACTCGTAGGAAATCCTCAGATGGATCTACATTAGGAAGTGCTTTGAATGCACAAAGCAGGGGTACAATGACTGAGAGAGGAAGTAACTCTAAAAATTATGGAAAATCAAGAGGAAAGTCAAAGGGGAAAAGGTCTCAATCGAGAGGACCAAATGATTGCTGGTACTGTGGGAAACCAGCTCATAAAAAGAAAGATTGCTGGAATCGAAAGAAAAATGTAGTAGATAAATTAGATGGAGACAAGGAGGCAAATGTGGTAAGTAACAAATCTGAAGAGGATGCTTTGCTTTTGTCTTTAGATAGTGTTGATGATTCATGGGTTTTAGATTCTGGTGCTTTATTTCATGGTACACCTAATAGAGGTTATTTCATTGATTATGTCCAAGGAGATTTTGGGCTTGTTTATTTGGGGGATAATGAACCCTGTCAGATTATTGGAAAGGGAAAATTTAAGATTAAGTTGCAGAATGGAAATCATTGGCTACTACATGAGGTAAGACATGTTCCAAGGTTGAGTAAGAATTTAATTTCAGTCGAAAAACTCGGTGATGAGGGTTGTGTAGTTACTTTTAATGATAAAAATTAGAAGGTTTCAAAAGGTTCCCTTGTAGTAGAAAAAGGTGTGAAAGTAGGCACTTTATATCTTTGTATAGGTCATATTGTTCCTTCTACTTTGATTGTTTCAGAGAAAAATGAATGTTCAGGAACAATTGCTGTAGTTGAGCAGGGAGAACAAATAGTTGCTATAGATTCTGATACAGTGCTATGGCACAATAGACTTGGGCACATGAGTGAGAAAAGTATGAAAGTACTTAATTCAAAGAAAGTTTTACCAGGTCTGAAATGTTGGGTGATGCGATGCGCTCCCCTGCCCACAGGTGGTTAATTATGTGGTGTTCCATGTTCACTAACAGTCATGGCTTTTGGTGCAACGGCAAATGGGACCTACAATTGGTATCAGAGCCTGGTTTTGGCCTGGTCATGGGTTCAAATCTCCCCGGTGCCTTCCTGACCCACGTAAGCACCTGGTATGCACGTCGAGGGGGAGATTGTTGGGTGATGCGATGCACTCCCCTGCCCACAGGTGGTTAATTATGTGGTGTTCCATGTTCACTAACAGTCATGGCTTTTGGTGCAACGGCAAATGGGCCCTACATGAAATGTGTTAGTATGGATTTTTGTGAAAGTTGTGTATATGGAAAACAAAAGAGAGTGAGTTTTGTAAAGACCTGGAAGGAAAACAAAATGGAGAAATTAGAGCTTGTGCATACAGATGTATGGGGACCAGCTCAGGTATCTTCCCTTGGTGGCTCTCATTATTATGTTACATTTATTGATGATGTAACTAGAAAAGTATGGGTTTATTTCCTTAGACATAAATTTGATGTATTTCAAAATTTTAAGAAATGGAAATGCTTGGTTGAAAATGAGACTGGTGAAAAATTAAAATGCCTCAGATATGATAATGGTGGTGAGTATTGCAGTCATTAATTTGAAGATTATTGCTCCACTAATGGTATTTGTAGACAGAAAACTGTTCCAAGGACTCTACAGGAAAATATAGTGGTTGAACGCATGAACAAGACTATAATGGAGCGCACAAGGAGCATTAGGTTGCATGCTAGGTTGCCCTTACACGTGTGGGCAAAGGCTGTCAATACGGCTATATATTTGATTAATAGAGGTCCCTCTACTCCTTTGGGCTGTGGTATTCTAGAGGAGGCATGGACTGGTAAGAAGGTGAGTTATTCTTTTCTGAAGACCTTCGGTTGTGAAGCTTTTGCTCATATAGACTCTAAAAATAGAATCAAGCTAGAAGCTAAATCAAAGAAATGTGTCTTTGTTGGATATGAAATTAATGAATTTGGTTATAGGCTTTTGGATTTTGAAAATCATAAAATTGTAAGAAGCTGGGATGTCATATTCAATGAGAAAGTGTTGTACAAAGATCTGTTGTAGCAACATGAGAAGAAAGAAGATGATTATGTAGTGTTGGATACAATTGTTAATTGTGTATTGTCTTTGATGTTACACAAATGTCACAACAGTCATTAGACAGAGTCTACCGAGCTCCCATGATTAACAAAGAAAAGTTAATGTTTACCGAGCTCACTCGGGCATCAAAGGATCTTGTAGCAAAAAGTTAATGTTTACTGAGCTCACTCGGGCATCAAAGGATCTTATAGAAAAAAGTTAATGTTTACCAAGCTCACTCGGGCATCAAAGGATCTTATAGCAAAAAGTTAATGTTTACCGAGCTTACTAGGGCATCAAAGGATCTTATAGCAAAAAAGTTAATGTTTACCAAGCTCACTCGGGCATCAAAGGATCTTGTAGCAAAAATTTAATGTTTACCGAGCTCACTCAGGCATCAAAGGATCTTGTAGAAAAAAGTTAGTGTTAACTGAGCTCCCAAGGTTAACAAAGAAAAGTTAATGTCTACCGAGCTCACTCGGTTATCAAAAGAAATGTGGCAGAGAATTAGCTTCTACCAAGCTCACAAGGTCAGCAAAGGAAGGTCAGTGCTAATCGAGTTCACTCGGTCTCCAAAGGATTTTTGTAGGGTTTGCAGTGTTTATCGAGGCTCACTTGGTTAACACTAGAAAACTATTCTGGAGTAGTGGTCACCGAGCTAGGTTGGCTAGCGAAGGATTTTATTGTTTTTGTTGGATGCAATTGTTAATTGTGTAGTCTTTGATGTTACACAAATGTCATATCAGTTATCAAATAGAGTCTATCGAGCTCAGATGATCAACAAAGAAATTTAAAGTGTCTGCCAAACATTCCTGAACATTACTCAGTAAAGTCAGTTCTTATTGAGCCCACTCGGGCATCAAAGGATTTTGTAACAGAAAGTATGTATTAACCGAGCTCCCAAGGTTAACAAAGAAAAGTTAATATTTATCGAGCTCACTTGGGCATCAAAGGATTTTGTAATAGAAAGTTAGCATTAACTGAGCTCCCAAGGTTAACAAAGAAAAGTTAATGTTTACCGAGCTCATTCAGGCATCAAAGGATTTTGCAACAAAACGTTAGTGTTAATCGAGCTCCCAAGGTTAACAAAGAAAAGTCAACGTCTATCGAGCTCACTCGGTTATCAAAGGAAATGTGGCAGAGAGTTAGCTTCTTCCGAGCTCACAAGGTCAGCAAAGGAAGGTCAATGCTAACTGAGTTCACTTGCTCTCCAAAGGATTTTTGCAGGGTTTGTAGTGTTTATCGAGACTCACTTGGTTAACGCTAGAAACCCATTCTGGAGCAGTGGTCACTGAGTTGGGTCGGCCAGCGAAGGATTTTATTGTTTTGGTATTAAGTTCAATTGTTTCATGCAGTCGACTGATGTAATCATTTTTTTTCAGTTGTTGTAACTTATATTTGAGCTGACTTGATAATCTGAAAGGTATATATTTAGATGTTCAAGTTGTGAATTAAAAAAGTGTGTGTGAATATATGGATGAGGATGGAATAAGCAAATATTGAGCAAATCATTGTTGCATATAAGCCGAACAAAGATCTGTAATCAGCAAAAGATAAGTTGCATATCATTCAGGTCACCTCATTGTTGCTTTCTAATCATTGTAACAGTAAATCTAGAATCTCTTAACAGAGTTGGTTTAACAACCATTTTGTAAATCCTCTAATAAGATAACAGTTCAGTTGAATTGTTCTAAAGACCTCTAACTAGGCCACTCCTAACAGGATGATTAAATCCTCTAACAAGGTCACACCTAATAGTGTGTATTGTAATCTTTAACAGGGTTGGCTCCTAATAGGGCTCACTTCAGAAGAGTGAAAATTGGTGACTAGTTACTTGGTGGTTTTTCCCATATTGAGTTTCCATGTTAAATCTGGTGTCTCTTGTGTTCATTTATTTAACTTTTGCATGCACATTAATAAACAATGAATGATAGATGATCAGTAATTAGTTAACCTACTGAGTTACAGTATTCCTGCACTATTTATCGAGTATCAATAGTAAGTAAGTATTATAGACATCTAAGAGATTTTTAGAATTGTTTTTGTGGTAACTGATTCAACTCCCCCCCCCCCCCCTCTCAGTTACTTCATCTATATTTCCAACAGTTTTAATATTAGTTTCAATTGTTTCATACAGCCGACTGATGTAATGATTTTTTTCAGTTGTTGTAACTTATATTTGAGCCGACTTGATAATTTGAAAGGTATATATTTAGATGTTCAAGTTGTGAATTAAAGTGTGTGTAAGTATATGGATGAGGATGGAATAAGCAAATATTAAGCAAATTTTGATGAAGGATTAGATATCCTGGAGGAGCTACAAAGTTGTATTCGATCAGTAAGGATCCAGTAAAACATAATAGAAGATCTGTAATCAGCAAAAGATAAGTTGCATATCATTCTGGTCACCTCATTGTTGCTTTCTAATCATTGTAACAGTGAATCTAGAATCTCTTAACAGAGTTGGTTTAACAACCGTTTTGTAAATCCTCTAACAAGGTGATAGTTTAGTTGAATTGTTCTAAAGACCTCTAACCAGGCCACTCCTAAGAAGGTGATTAAATCCTCTAACAAGGTCACACCTAACAGTATGCATTGTAACCTTTAACAGGGTTGGCTCCTAATAGGGCTCACTTCAGAAGAGTGAAAATTGGTGACTAGTTACTTGGTAGTTTTTTCAATATTGGGTTTCCACGTTAAATCTGGTGTCTCTTGTGTTCATTTATTTTAACCTTTGCAAGCATAATAATAACTATGAATGCTAGATAATCAGTAATTAGTAAATATTTCTGCACTATTTATCGAGTATCAACAGTAAGTAAATATTATAGACATCTAAGGGATTTTTGAAATTGTTTTTGTGGTAACTGATTCACCCCTCCCCTCTCAGTTACTTCATCTATATTTCCAACAGGATGATACTCCAAAAGTTGATGTTCCAGCCATTCCTCATGATGTGCAACAATCGCAACAAAAAATATCACACACACTAGTGAATGTTAGACAGTCAACAAGGAAAATTAGACCTCCACAAAGATTTTCTCCCTCTTTGTGTTCTATTTTACTTATTGATGCTGGTGAACCTGAAAGTTATGATGAAGCTATGCAGGTAGATACTAATATTTAGTGGGAGTCTGCAATGAAAGATAAAATGGACTCTTTGCTAAAGAATAAGTCATGGAATTTGTGCAAGTTGCCTACAGGTAAAAAGGCTTTATAGAATAAGTGGGTTTACAGGTTGAAAGAAGAGGAAGGAGGTAAGAAAAGATTTAAGGCTAGGTTATTTGTAAAAGGATTTGCACAGAAAAAGGGAATTGATTTTGATGAGATATTTTCTCTTGTTGTTAAAATGACTTCTATCCGTACTATTTTAAGTCTTGTGGCTACTGAAGATTTGCATTTAGAGCAGCTAGATGTCAAAATAGCCTTCCTTCATGATGATTTGGATGAAGAAATATATATGGCTCAGCCACAGGGATTTGAGGTCAAAGGTAAGGAAAACTTAGTGTGCAAATTGAAGAAAAATTTATATGGCTTGAAGTAAGCACTTTGGCAATGGTATCTGAAATTTGATAGATTTATGCATGAGCATGGCTATAACAAGTGTCATTTAGATTATTGTGTTTATTTTAAGAGGTTGGATGATGATAGCTACATTATTTTACGTTTATATGTTGATGATATGCTTGTAACTGGATCTAACATGGATCATATTAAGGGTTTGAAATTCTAGTTAACACATGCATTTTCTATGAAGGATTTGGGGGTAGCAAAACAAATCCTTGGTATGAAGATTTGCAGAGATAGGAAGAACAAAACATTGATGCTATCTCAGGCTGATTATGTTGAGAAGGTGTTGCAACATTTCTCTATGGAGAATGCTAAAGCTGTTAGCACACCTTTACTTGGTCATTTGAAATTGACTAAGGAGATGTGTCCTAAGACACAAGAAGAGGAGGATAAGATGTCCAAGGTACCCTATGCTTTAGCTATAGGAAGCTTGATGTATTTATGGTATGCACTAGGCCAGATATTGCCCATGTAGTGGGAGTCATTAGCAGGTATATGAGTCATCCAAGATTTGAGCATTGGAATGCTGTCAAGTGGATTCTCAGATATTTGAGAGGAACATCCAATAAGTGTTTACACTTTGGGGGCTCTACTACTAATTTACAGGGCTATGTTGACTCAGATTTGGTAGGGGATATTGATACTAGGTAGAGTACTATAGGTTATGTCTTTACTGTTGGTGGGGCCTCTGTGAGTTGGGTTTCTAGGTTACAAAAGATTAATGCTCTATCCACTGTAGAGGTAGAGTATGTTGCTATCACAAAGGAAGCCAAGGAGATGATATGGCTTCAGTTCTTCTTGTAAGAATTGGGACATGCTCAGAAGGATAATTATTTGTTCACAGATAGTCAGAGTGCCATTTATCTTGCAAAGAATTCAACTCTACATTCTAAGACCAAACACATACAGTTGCGGTACCATTTCATTCGATCAATTTTGGAGGATGGATAGTTAAAGCTAGAGAAGATACATACAAATGATAATCCAATAGATATGTTGAGAAAGGTTGTAACAAGGGAGAAGCTAAACTGCTCTTCAATTTCAATTGGTCTTCTAGACTGACCATAAATAAAAGAATAGCAAAGTTCGGGGTGGTTTGATCCAGTGGGCGCCCCATGTGGTAGTGATATTGCTACAAGATCAGTCTCCAAGTGGGAGATTGTTGTTTAGTGTGGAACCTAATTAGTCCCCAAGTGGGAGATTGTTAGATTATGGTGACTGATCAGGAAAGTACTGTACATACTCCATAATTAGTGGGGTTCGGGGCATCACCTCAAAATTTTTTTTGGGTACTATTTGTAGATTTGCCACTAAAGTTATGGCTAATTTATGGCCAACATGTTATAACCCTAAAAGCAGTTTAATACTTGTATAAAAGGGCTTAGGGTTAGGGATTTTTTCATAGTGTGATACATCATCCCTACAAAAGGAATTGAGGTAGATCTAAAGAAAGTACAAGAGATAATAGATATGCCACCACCTCCAAACATTAGTCAGATGTGAGATCTACAAGGAAGGCTCCAGTCTATTCGCAAGTTTATCTCACAATTGGCAGATAGATCACAACCCTTCACAAAGACCTTACATAAGGGTCTAAAATTCAATTGGAGCCAGGATTGTGAGCAAAGCTTAACACAGATCAAACAATATCTTGTCAATCCACCAATCCTGATGCCTCCTATCCATGGGAAGCCTTTGCTTTTATACATTTCAGCAACTGAAACATCTCTGGGAATCCTATTGGCTCAAGAAGACAATGAAAACAAAGAGAGAGCTATCTACTATTTGAGTTACACATTGATCTCTTATGAGAGGAACTACAACATCATTGAGAAAGCTTGCTTGGTAGTCATCTTTGCTTCCCAGAAGTTGAGACACTATATGCTTGCCCACACTATACGACTTGTAGCTAAAATAGATCCACTAAAGTACTTGCTTAGTAAGGAAACTCTCATAGGAAGATTGGCTAAATGGGTTATGATACTCAGTGAGTTTGACATCCAATATGTTGAATGCAAAGCTATCAAGGGACAGGCGATTGTAGATCTGCTGGCTGATGCACCTATGCAGAGTCTTCTACCAATGAACATTGATTTCCTTGATGAGTCAATCCTGACACTCACACACCAAACGTGGGTCATGTTCTTTGATGTTTCCTTCACACAATAGGGATTTGGTGCTGGATTACTCTTCATTACACCATAGATATTTTCATTGCCCAAAGCATACAAGATTTTGTTTCCTTGTACAAATAACATTGCTGAATACAAGGCTTTGATCAATGGCATGAAAATTGTAGCCGAATGGAGAGTGGATTAGTTAGACATCTTTGGTGATTCTCAGCTTGTAATCAATTAGGTTAATGATGTATACCAAACAAAGAATGAGAAACTAATTCCTTACAAGTACATGGTCGATAGCTTAAAGAAGTATTTTGCACACATTCCCTTCCAGCAAGTTCCATGAGTAGATAATAAAGTGGGTGATGCCATGGCTACTTTGGCCTCCCTGCTACAAATGCTTGAAAATGATCTCCGACATGAGTTCTTGGTGGAAGTGTTACACTACCCAACCTACAACACCCTTGATTCTAGGATGATCTATTCTATTGTAGGACAAGAGTCATCCTACTACCATCACATCTATTCTTATCTTCATAATAAAACCATTTCGAAAGGTCTGACTTAGAATGAGAAACATTATCTAATCCGTAATACTTTGCGGTATGTTATTATTGTTGACAATTTATATAGGAGAGGTCTCAATGGAACACTCGTTTGGTGTTTAGAACTTGAAGAGTCCAAACACACACTAATTGATGTTCACAAGGGCATTTACAGATCTCACTCAAATGGCCTGACACTAGCTCACAAAATTCTTAGAGCTGGTTACTATTGGCCTAAAATGGAGCAAGAAGCTATCAAGTATGCTAGATCCTGAAAACAGTGTCAGCTTCATGGGAATTTGATCTACGTTCTAGCCAGAGAGATGATTCCCTTTATTGCAACATGGCCATTTCAACAATGGGCCTTCGACTTGGTGGGTTAGATTCACCCAACCTCTTCTAATGGACATAAGTTCATTTTCACAACTATAGATTACTTCACAAAGTGTGTAGAGGTAATACCTCTTGCAGTTGCCAATGGAAAAATTGTAGCTCTTTTTATCACAAACTACATCATCTACATGTATGGTGTACCACCCTTAATCATTACTAACAATGGAGGACAATTCAAGAATAAAGACCTCAAGGAACTATGCAAGAAATTGAAAAATCACACAACAT
Organism: Cupressus sempervirens; assembly: GCA_028749045.1. Lineage (NCBI taxonomy): Eukaryota > Viridiplantae > Streptophyta > Pinopsida > Cupressales > Cupressaceae > Cupressus > Cupressus sempervirens. The sequence continues at coordinate 264,666,135 of CM053793.1, forward strand.
TGGTCTTCCATTTATTACCCCCAGGGTAATGGCTAGGTTGAGGCATCTAATAAGGTGATTCTCAAAATTCTTCACCACACAGTTAGCAAATTTGGGAGAGACTGGCATCTCCAGATTAATGTAGACTTGTGGGTGTATAGGACAAGCATCAGGACTCCAACAAGTATGACTCCATTTGCTTTGGTGTATGGAGCAGATGCTGTTCTTCCAATAGAGGTCAAGATTCCTACCTTGAGAATCTCTATGAAGGGCCTTATTACTGATGATGATTATATGATAGCTCAACTTCAAGAGCTAGTGTTACTAGATGAATGTCAACAAGTGGCATGTGATCATCTGTGAGCATATCAACAATGAATGTCAAGAAGCTCGAATTAGAAAGTCAGGCCATGTGACTTCTAGATGGGTGATCTCGTCCTAAGAGAGAACCTTGAGAACAATAGCAACGAGTTCAAAAAGGGAAGTTTGAACCAAATTGGCTCAGTCCTTACATCATTATTGTAGTATATGGATCCGGTGCCTATCAACTTTCCAGAACCGAAGAAGAAGTGCTCAAGGAACCTGTCAACACTCTCCACCTAAAGCGGTTTTACAGTTGATCTGATATCAATAACTCTTTGTACATATCTATATGTCCTAAAAAAAATCATAAAAATATGAAAAAGTCCTAAAAAAACCATTACCCTGGTGAAAACCTAGCAATAGGCACCTTGGTGATACCAAAAAAATAAATTAAAAAAAATTGAAAAATTACAAAATACAAAAAAAATTAAAAAGAGAAAAATACAAAAAAATCGAAAAACAAGAAAAGTGCCATTGGTGAAAACCTAGAAACATGCATCATGGTAGCGAAAAAATAGAAGTTCTGCTAAGAAGGTGAAAACCTGGTAAATAGACGCCTCTTGTTCCCTATGCTCCATCTTGCAGTGCATCTTCTGGCTTTTTGTATAGTTGCTTTATGACTTTTTAAGATTTTTTGCTCATGTATCCATGGATTGAGTCTTCACACAAGCTTGGTGGCATTCCCCTTTAGTGTCACACTGTTCAAGATTCTCCTCATAGAATCTCTTTTGTGATAGTCATTGGTCATTCTGGCTGCGTCTATCTACTGTCACCAGTGACACTCTTTTTGAGATTCTCCTCATAGAATCTCTTTTGCGACAGTCACCAGTCATTTTGGCTGCACCTGCCTACTATTACCAGTGACACTATTTTTGAGATTCTTCTCATAGAATCTATTTTTCTACTATCACCAGTCATTCTGGCTATGTTTGCCTACTGTCATCAGTGTTACCCTTTGTCAAGATTCACCTCATCAAATATCTTTTGCAATAGTCACCAATTTTTTCAACTAATCTGCCTACTGTTGCTTGGGTCACGTCTCTAGATTTTTTTATGGAAGATCTCTCTTGCGTCAATCACCAGTCATCCTGGCTATGTTTGTCTACTATTGCTTAGTCCTCCTAGGTTCTTCATCTTGAAGATTCCTCTTTGACCTCAATTACCAATCGTTCTTACTATGTCTATTTACTGTTGTCAACCTTACTGAAGAGATTTACTCCATTCATGTTCTAGATAGTAACACTACTCCTATAACATGAAACATTGAACTCATAATTCTAAAATTCTTTGGATATCTTGAGCTTTTCTTTGTTTTCTTTTCTTTTTATTTCTCATGTCCCCTCAAACAACTCGATGATGTCCTTATCGACTAGGGAAGTAAGGACTGGGGGCATGATCTTTTCTTTATTTTCTGTTTGCAATTTAGTTCCAAAACATCTGAAACATTCATGAAAGAGGGGTGTCCACTATAAGAGCCCCCATCTCATGTTGGATGGCCATGTGTACCTTGACTCCCCTTAATTGGACAAATTAGTAAGTTTGGTACTTCTCCTTGTCTGTTGAAGTGAATTCTTTATGCTACAGTAATATCTAACACTCATCCTTCTAAGTGAACGTACGGGTCACTGCAAGTATATATGATGCATTTTTGTCCTAGGTTACGAATGAAAAGGTCATTGCAAACATACTACTTATCGATTACTTAGCATAAGAAGGATCTTCCGTGTGTTTGGCATGTCTGCATGCAAGCAACATTTTGGTCATCCTAGCATTTATGCTTTGATGCTTATGTTAACTTGCTATATTAAAAGGGACAGATGTTTTGGTCATTCTGGCTTCTTGTGCTTAGAATGCTTACATTTAATCTCGACAAACCTATGACATATGTCCTATTCATATTTCCATGATTGCAAAGTTAGTGGTAGTTGTAGGACATATAAGCTTTGTTTATGTCTAGTGATGATAAATTGTCCAGGCTCGGTAACCAAACATAGGGTTGCATTTAATATAGTCTTGCATTACATAATTCACTTGCATAAGCACACAATTTAGTTGTGATTTTATCTCTATTCTTCATGATGGGGGATTGGGGGTCTCTTTAAACATATCCAAATTCTCCATGACTGCACAAGCATTTAGTTCGTTGGTTCACCCTCCTCGATGAAATACTTGTCATTGTCAAGAAAAAACACACAACACTACATGCGATGTCAGTTCATTTCCATATGCATTCTAGTCATATACTCATATTATCTACACTACATAGTCATGTCACATCACATCAAAGTACATATGCGACACATAATACAACACATGCATCCCATAATCATCGTGTTGATATCTCATGTACATAAAGGTAAAGAAGACACAAACAATGACATGTACACAGAGATACTCAACTCAAAATCTCGTGTATATATATATATATATATATATATATATATATATATATATATATATATAAATGTTTTAGTACAAAAAATGGGTGCTACTCGAGCACTATCGATCAAAATGATACAAAATGGTGCTGGCATACTAATCGATACATAGCTAGATATCAAAATCAAGAACTAGGAATACAACATCTAACTTTGTCTTGTACCCTCACCTCCCAGAGGAGTAGGAGGAGCACGTGGAGGAGGAGGTGGTGGCATGTTAGGTCTGGTGAGAGGTTGTGCACCCTCAGACTCACAAGCATACTATGAGAATCGAGGCAACTATAGAGCCTCATCGGGTACCACTGTCAAGTACGCTATGAAGTAATAGGCTGCTTGTGCCACCTATAATTGGACCTCATCCTATAGCATCTCTACCCTCTGCTCAATAGTTTGTGCTCTCTCTCTTAGTCGGTCAATCTCTCAATCCCGCTCTGCAAGCTGTGTGTCTCTAACAACTACCTGTATCTACAAATCTCCCAACTGCCAGGAGGCCTGATGAATCTGCTCTCAATAGCATCACACTATGTCCTATGTCCTAGTAGTAGGATGATTAGGCATATCATCATCTGGTATCTTAGGTGCCTATTACTGCTACTATGGTGCCTACTGCTGTGGTGCTTGCTCCTTGATCCTCAGCCTCCATCGCTGACCCTATTCTATCCTGCTACCTCTAGCACTTATGTTAGATCCCATCTTTTGTGGGGGGATCTGCACCTGTCGAGTCTTATGTCAAACCTATGGCTGCTCCTGCTATTGAGGTGCCTCTTGCTACTGTGGTGCCTATCATTGGGAGGACTACGCAACCATCCCCAAAGGATTTTTAAATCTTGGGAATAAGTGACTGATCAAATGAGCTTGATATGTAGGCACCATCCTTGCATCTGCTATCTCTGGGAGATAGTCCCACTGTGTCACAACCAAGTTGCGCACATCTATCATGGATCGGCTTGGATCTAGTCATGGTGGCCATCCCCACTCTATGTCCTTTGCCAGTCTGGCATAGGTATAGTACTCATGTGAGATATCTTGTGGTCTGTCATACTGCTGCCACACCTGTGAAATAGAAAACCTCTCGATAATTTGTGACATCCTACCCAATAGTGGTCGTGAGTAGAACATCCAGTGTAGCTCCCTAGGAGCATCATCCCAATCCTCTATCTCTCACCAGGGCTGCCATACGATGGAGACCAGGTCATCAAGATGAGTCCTCCAGTGCTCAGTCTTACCCAGGGTAGCCTGGGTAATGTGTCCTTGATATCTACAAATATATGGCTCCATCAGCTCACAGGCATCCTCATGAATGAGTCTGTACACTGCTAAATGCTCCCATGCCCAGATCTATAGCACATACACCCCGATGGCCATAGTCTTCTTCCCATGGAAGACTATCTCATGCATCTCGTGAAACATGTGTGCAAGCATGCACTGACCCACCCAAATATCTCTGGAGAATCCAACATCCTCTGCAACATAACCCCCCAACCACACTTCAATCCATGCTGTCCCCTGTTTGGCATTAGAAAATAGTTGAGGAAGATCACTAACACTACTGGCAATCTATGTGTCAATCCATAAGTGTGTACCAGCTCATCCCAAGTGATGTCTCATCCACTTGCCAACTGCCTCCCAAAAATGGTAGATAGTGCCTCTGTGCTTGCTCAGGGCACCACATCATATAACACCCTCGCCCCGTGGAATGAGATTCGCAATATCTAGTAGATGTCCTTCAAGGTGATCATCATCTCTCCCATTGGTAGACCGAAGGTGTTTGTCTCCAAATGGAAATGCTCAACCAAGGCAGTAAGCAGGCCATGATTCATCAACACTGCTGGGATCTGGTATAGTAAAGATAGACCCAATCGGGTGATATGTGCCCTATCAACATCGTTGAGACTTTGCAATAAAGCTCCATGTGGTGGATAGTGGGATCTAAATTTGATGTCATCAAATATCTCCTACATACACAATCACCAATGATAAGCAAACACATAGTACTTGGTCAATATAGTAGAACGATGAAGAAACAACTGCAAATTTCAAGTTAAAACACAAAAAATTGGAAAATTGCACTTTGCTGTCACTGGATTTTGCACAAATTTGCAAGATCTCATGTGAGATGTCATGTCTTCATGCGAGAATTCACTTCTTTGCGTGAGAAATCAAAATCTTGCGTGAGAAATGAAGATCTCATGAGCGAAGATCGAGAGGAATTTCTTGCTCTTTGCACGAGAAGTGGGTGGCTCCCGCGCGAGCACTTCCATTGACGTGTGCGAGAAAACACTTGATGAGTGTTTCTTTGTGTGAGAAAAGATAGTCTCGCATGAAGACTGATTGACCAAGTTGAAAACCATGCAAAAAAATGCAATAAATAACCTCAAACTACATAAAAATAAAAGTATGAAGCTAGGATATTAATGACTCATTGGAGGTCCGTAGTCTGCCGGTCGACTATGTCATCGAGAGCGTTCAAAACAATGATCTCGCACGTTCAATACCATCTTCCTCTCAAAGCTCCTATTCACAAAAGACAAAATGCACAAATGATTTGAAAATGATCCCTTGGGCATTTATATAGGTGTTGACCTAAATTTTCAAAGTGCTTCGATTTGTGCAAAAATCACCCCTAGCTAATTTGACTGCTCTAGATCCATTTTCGAGATCGAATTCAAAATTTGACACACCTAAGTGCCTCAAAAATGCATTTAAATTTTTTTGGGCCCAACGAGATCGAATGCTTGTGCAATCCAAATTTTTCTAATATTTTGGGATTCCTAGAATCTTTTCATTTCTAAATTCTTCATATTTTTAAAATTCACTTTGGAAATAGTCAAATCAAGTCAACCATGGTCAATTTTGGTCAACTTTTTGGTCAAACTTGGTCTTTTTGACCTCAAAATCATGCTAGATTGACTCCAAATTTTCTTTTGATCATTTTTGATCTCTTCTATATTCTGTTGAATCTTGGATTTCCTTCGTACCTCTTTATCTACTACTTTATATCGTATTTCTGGTGTGTCATCTTTCAATTTTTCTCCCGAGGGGGCAAGATGATTACATCATTGAACTGAAATCCAACTCATTCTAAGTCTCATTGCTTGGGGCATCTTGTTCTCATCTTATGTCCTCATCACTTGGGGCATCTCATCATTCGGGGCATCTCATTACTAGGGGCATCTTGTTTCCCTCATTCTAGCATCTTTGTTGTCTATTTCATCTTATCATCAGTTGATTATAGGGATCATGTGATGTCCCCTTCTAGCTAGAGACATCACTTTAGCTGGTGATTAGCCTATCAGAGACCCTCGTAGGATAATAAGATTGGATAAAGGGTCACCTTGGTGTGGAGATCCTCCAAGGACCAGAGCAAAGTACTCTTCTGGGTTGCCAAAGTTTTTTTATGATGAGTGTTTCTTTGAGTTTGGCTTGGTCAGGCTATTTTTAGCAGTTTTGGAGTTATAAAGATAGACCCCTGCTATTTTTAGAAAAGGGGTATGGTCATATGTAGTTCTATCATGTTAGATCCTAGTCCAAATGACATTCAAAAATGTTGAGTAATAATAGAGATATTAATGTTTATTTAGTTAAAATAAACATTATTGGTTTTGAGCCTATATTTTAAGTTATAATATATAACTTAAGTGAGGGTCATGATATCATAAAAGAGGCCATTGTTTCAATTAATTGTGGGTCCAAGCTTATGGAAAAATTAAAAGGGATTTTCTAAGTTTTAATGTAATAACATTTTTTATGTTATTATTATATCTTTTATCCCACATTGAGCGTGGAGACTCATTTGGGAGTTGAGGAGTCCTTATAAACAAACCTTGTCTTCCTTCAAGAGCAGGTTATGAGAATTGCTTAAAAACTTTTCCTTGTGAAATTTTTTGAAGTTGTGGCAACAAGGGTTTCTACAAGTTTGAGAAGAATTCAGACTGTGGAGAATGTAGTATCTTCAGAGTTGATGCAATTTGAGGGTGTGAAATATCAGTTGAATTTTGCCTATGAGTTGACTTCATTCTGGAGTCAATATTGTGTTTTAGTAGGAAAGAATTGGATGAATCTGTTTACAAGTTGGAAGGGGTTATAACAGCAGCTACAGTGCTATGAATAGTACAACGCTACAGTGAATTAAAAATCAAAAATTTAATATTGCAATTTTTGATAGGTGCTGGCCAAGGAGGAAGCAACCAGTAGTGTGGTTGCGTATTGGAGACAAAAATTAGGTTTTTTTCAACTATTAATGATGATGTTTTTAATGTATTCTTCCATCAATAAGTATTGTACATACATTAGGAGCCATCTGAATAAATGAATTTGATTAGCATTATAATTAGATTTGAGTTATAATTTTAGGTAAGATTAGTTTTCAATTTGTATTTTCTTTTCATCAACTCAAAAACCCAAAAATAGCTTCAAACATTAAAAAACAAACCAAAAACAATCATTACACCCAGGGAAACAAATAGTGATCAGCATAGAGCCTATTTGGGGTTCTTAAATTGGTATCAGAGCCTCATTCCTGCCATCCTAAGGGTTTGGGGAGTCATATGTAGCCACTGGAAATTGGACCACACAGGTACCATACTCGTAGGAGAGCTCTAATTGAAAGAGAACAGTTACAGTTACAGGAAATATGGAAGAGAGGCATGATGGTAGTCCACCTAGAAATAGGAGGAATAATAATGATCAGGATACTAGAGAATTCTACCGTGCTATGGTTACAGGGCAGCAGTAGATGGCACAGGCATTACAGGCACTCACTACTATGGTAGAAAGGATGAACCCACCTGTTAGAAAAAATGGGGAGCCGGGAGAATAGGGAGATAACAGGAGTGCTACAGGTAATCAGAGACCACAACGGACCCATTCCAGAACAGCTGATAGGCCTACATGCCCTACATTTGTTCCAGAGGAGCCAAAAGAAGCTTCAGTAGAGGAGGTGATAGGAGACCCCATATTCGTAGATGCACTCATGGTTGCAAGTGATGAATGGGAATTATTAGCTCTACAGGTTCAGGAAAGGATGACCTTTGAATGCTTTGTAAATCAAAGGAGAGAGCATTACAGGTCACTCAGACAAGATAAGAGGCCTAGAGGTCAAAATAGTGAGCTAAAGAGGGCTACAAGCAAGCTTACTATGCCTACATTTGATGGGAGTGGTAAGATGACAGCTCAAGCTTGGATTCATAAGCTTGACACATTTTTGGCACTGAGGCCAATGACAGAGATTGAAGCTATCAAATATGCCACCTTGCATTTGGAGGGAATAGCACATGATTGGTGGTACCATGGTATGGTAACACTTTAGCATAACCAGGTGACAGAATACCAGGACTTCGTGGATAGGTTGGTTGAAAGATTTGACAAGAAAGATCCAGAGATTTACTTTTGGGACTTAGCACAATTGAAACAAATAGACAACTTGGAGTATTTCATTGGTGAATTTTAGTGGTTGGCAGTCATGGTGCCAAACATTTCAGAGCATAGATTGATAGTTCTTTTCATTGAGGGCCTATCCAAACCACTGAGAGGTTGGATAAAGGCATTTGATCCTATTTCTTTACAAGAAGCGATGAAAAAGGCAAGAAGTATGGAACATGCAGTCCCAACAAAAAAATTTCAGTCCAAAGGAGCATCTTCTAGTAAGGATAACAAACCATTTTATAAAAAACCAGAGAGGACTGATTTTAAAAATGATTCTCAAGATAAAACTCTAGCACCTTTTGACAGGGAAACATTAAATGATTTAAGGAAGAAAAAATTATGTTTCTACTGTAAGGGACCCTATGATGCAAACCATGATTGTCCTCTTAGGCCAAAGGGAAAAGCTAACAGAGTTATGTGGGCATACTATGAGGAATCAAAATCAGATAATTCAGATCAGCAGTCTGATATAGAGGAAATAGATGGTGAAAAAGAGGAAGACAAGGCTGAAAACTTGTCTAAAATGGAGTCCAAGGATGGGGAAGGAGATGGGCAACTTAGGGAAGCTCGTCTCACTAGTATTAAGCAAGAAGGGTCATTTCGGATGAGAGGAGTACTTGCTGGACAGCGAGTCATAACCTTGGTTGATACAGGTGCCACTCATAATTTCATTGATGCTAGGATGATGGAGAAGCATGGCATACAAACAGAGGATTTTGGGGGAATTAGAGTGAGGGTAGTGGATGGATATGTCCTCAAATGTGATCGTAGGATCACTGGACTCCCATTGAAAGTTAATAATTATGACTTTAAGGCAGATTTTTATGTTGTACATATGGGAGATACAGATATAGTTCTTGGGATGAGTTGGTTGCACGATATTGGTGAGTTTACTCTTAACCTCAAGGAGATGGAGATGAGGTTTAAAGTGAATGGGAAGACACATATTCTTAAGGCAATTAGGGACAGTGATCTCAGGATGGTCTCTTTTCATAGAATGGCTAGATTGATTTGACATGATCAGGTAGAGTGGGCAGTAGAGTGCATGTTGATGCCATCACAGGAGGGACAACATAAGATTGAATATCCTCCTGATATTCAGGAGCTTAGAGTTAAACACTCTAAGGTGTTCAGTGACATTCCACCAGGTAGACTACCAGACAGAGGTATTGAGCACATCATTGAGTTAGAGGAGGGGGCTAAGCCCATCATGATTACACCTTACATGCATCCGAAGAGGTTGAAGGATGAAATTGAGAAAACCATAAAGGAGTTACTTGCTATGGGCCCCATTAGACCAAGTAAGCCTCCTTTTGCTTCTTTAGTGGTGTTAGTAAAGAAGAAGGATGGGACATTGAGGATGTGCATTGATTAAAGAGTGCTTAATAGGAAGATGATTAAAAATAGGTACCCCATTCCCAGGATCGATGAGTTGGTAGATGAGCTTCATGGAGCTTGCTTCTTCTCAAAGATAGATTTGAGATCAGGTTATCACCAAATTAGGGTTAGAGACTAGGACATCGAGAAGACAACCTTTAGATGTCATTGTGGCCATTTTGAGTTTGTAGTTATGCCATTTGGGCTAACTAACACACCTGCTACTTTTCAGGCAACAATGAATAGGGTTTTCCATCCTCAGTTGAGGAGATTTGTACTTGTCTTCTTCGATGATATCTTGGTATATAGTAGATCTTGGGAGGAGCACTTGGTTCACTTGGACACGGTGCTGGGTATATTGGACAAAGAATCCTTGTATGCAAAGGAGTCGAAGTGTGATTTGGACATGACAGAGTTGTTGTACTTGGGTCACATCATCAGTGTAGAGGGCATGCGCATGGATCCTGAAAAGATTCATGCCATTGTGGAATGGCCTTCACTGATGAACCTTATAGAGTTGAGGGGCTTTCTAGGACTATGTGGTTTCTACAGGAGGTTTGTGGATGGATATTCCAAGCATGCGACACCCTTGACAGGTTTGATGAGAAAGGGAGCTTTCTTTTGGATTCTTGAGGCACATGAGTGTTTTGAGAAATTTAAGGGGTTGATGACTTCTTGTCTAGTATTAGCATTACCAGATTTCACCAAACCTTTTGAGCTACATTGTGTTGCTTTCAGAGAGGGCATTGGAGCGGTGCTTATGCAGGAGAAGCACCCTATTGCTTATGAGAGCAGGAAATTGAGAGGGCCAAAGTGGAGCTTCAACATATATGATAAGGAGATGTTAGCCATTATGCATGCTTTGGCCAAATTCAAGGAATATTTGGTAGGTAGAAAATTTTGTATCAAAACTGACCATAATAGCCTAAGACACTTTTTGGGGCAGTGCGATCTTAATGATAGGCAGAAAAAGTGGGTGAGCAAGTTACAGTCCTATGACTTTGACATTACATATTTTAAGGGGACACAGAATGTAGTTGCTAATGCCTTATCACGTAGGCCCCATTTGAGCTTATTGACAAACATATCGGAGGATTGGAGACACTTGATCCTTGCAGAGTATGCAAATGACACTTGGGCAGCTGGATTCATAGATGGGACTATTCAAGACAGTAGATACACCCTTGTGAATGAGCTCATCATTTACAAAGGATGAATATTTTTGGTCCTAGGATCAATAGTGAGGAGGGTGGTTTTGAAATCTTTTCATGATTCACCTATGGCAGGACATCCTGGTTTCTACAAGACATATCGACAGATTAGAGAGTGATTCACATGGAAAGGGCTCAAAGCAGAGGTACTTCAGTATGTTAGGGAGTGTCCCACTTGCCAGCAGAATAAGCAAGAACACTCCTATCCAGCCGATTTACTTTTGCCACTTTCGATTCCTGATAGGAAGTGGGAGTGTTTTTCTATGGACTTCATCACAGGACTACCTAGAGCCCAAGATAGGGACTGCATATATGTGGTTGTGGATCGCCTTATGAAGTTTGCACACTTCTTTCTGATCACTACTACATACACTGCTACACAGGTGGCAGAGTTGTTCTTCAAAGAGATATTCAAATTACATAGCTTACCTCAGAGCATTGTAAGTGATAGAGACAATAGGTTTATGAGTCACTTTTGGCAGGAGCTATTCAGGTTGTGTGTGACAGAGCTCACTCTGAGTACTAGCTACCACCCTCAGATAGATGGTCAAACAGAGATAGTAAACAAATGGGTGGAGGGATATCTTAGAAATTATATAGCAGGGCAACGAAGGGCATGGGTAAAGTGGATTTATCTCTGTGAGTATTGCTACAATACCACTTATCACATGTCTATTCAGATGTCACCCTTTATGGTCCTGTATGGGTATGAGGCACCCAATTTTATGGATCTACTTTTGAGTGATAGTAGAGTGCCCAGTGCAGGTGATTTGTTATAGGAGAGTCAAGACCTTGTTAAGACTCTCAAGGATAATCTAACTAAGGCACAAAATTAGCAGAAGCAGTATGCAGATCAGAAGAGGACTGAGCAAATTTTTGAGGTTGGAGACATGGTGTATCTTATGTTGTAGCCTTACCGTCAATCCACTCTCAAGAAGAGTGGTGCCGAGAAACTCAAGCCACGATACTATGGTCCATTTACGATTATCAGGAAAGTGGGAGAGGTGGCTTATGAGTTAGACTTGCCGGCGGAGAGCAAGGTGCATAATGTTTTTCATGTGTCACACCTCAAGAAGGCACTAGGGCATCATATTGTGCCTTCTATAGTACTACCACCCCTGGATGATGAGGGAAAACTTGTTTTGATACCAGAGGCTATCATTGATTTTAGAGAGAGGAACTTGAGGATACGTACCATCCGGGAATATTTGGTGAAGTAGAAGGATTTGCTGGTAGAGGATGCTACTTGGGAGAGCGAGGAGATTTTACAACATCCAGAGTTGAGATTGCTTGAGGACAAGCAATTTTAGGGAGGGCAGACTGTGATGTCCCCTTCTAGCTAGAGACATCACTTTAGCTGGTGATTGGCCTATCAGAGACCCTCGTAGGATAATAAGATTGGATAGAGGGTCACCTTGGTGTGGAGATCCTCCAAGGACCAGAGCAGAGTACTCTTTTGGGTTGCCAGAGTTTGTTTATGATGAGTTTTGCTTTGAGTTTGGCTTGGTTAGGCTATTTTTAGCAGTTTTGGAGTTATAAAGATAGACCCCTGCTATTTTTAGAATAGGGGTATGGTCATATGTAGTTCTATCATGTTAGCTCCCAGTCCAAACGACATTAAAAAATGTTGAGTAATAATGGAGATATTAATGTTTATTTAGTTAAAATAAACATTATTGGTTTTGAGCCTATATTGTTAAGTTATAATATATAACTTAAGTGAGGGTCATGATATCATAAAAGGGGCCATTGTTTCAATTAATTGTGGGTCCAAGATTATGGAAAAATTAAAAGGGATTTTCTAAATTTTAATGTAATAACATTTTTTTATGTTATTATTATATCTTTTATCCCACATTGAGCGTGGAGAATCATTCTGGAGTTGAGGAGTCCTTATAAACAAACCTTGTCTTCCTTCAAGTGCAAGTTATGATAATTGCTTAAAAACTTTGCCTTGTGAAATTTCTTGAAGTTGTGGTAACAAGGGTTTCTACAAGTTTGAGAAGAATTCAGACTATGCAGAACGTAGTATCTTCATAGTTGATGCAATTTGAGGGTGTGAAATATCACTTAAAATTTTCCTGTGAGTTGACTTCATTCTGGAGTCAATATTGTGTTTTAGTAGGAAAGAATTGGATGAATCTATTTACAAGTTGGAAGGGGTTATAACAGCAGCTACAGTGCTGTGAACAGTACAATGCTATAGTGAATTAAAAATTAGAAATTTAATATTGCAATTTTTGATAGGTGCTACCCAAGGAGGAAGCAAGCAGCAGCGTGGTTGCGTATTGGAGACAAAAATCAAGTTTTTTTCAACTATTAATGATGATGTTTTTAATGTATTCTTCCAGCAATAAGTATTGTACATACATTAGGAGCTATCTGAATAAATGAATTTGATTAGCATTATAATCAGATTTGAGTTATAATTTTAGGTAAGATTAGTTTTCAATATTTGTATTTTCTTTTCATCAACTCGAAAACCCAAAAAAAGCCTCAAACATTCAAAAACAAACCAAAAAAAATCATTACACCCAGGGAAACAAACAGTGATCAACGTAGAGCCTATTTGGGGTTCTTACAGATTAGGACAATCTAAACCTCAATTCCTGAGGATCAAGCCTCGTTCTGGGGATGATTCTATGACTCATGATTTGATCTTGCTATCTTTTATCAATTTTTAGGTATCTAGATGTTCTGTCTAGATCCTTAAAGATTAAGATCCATTCTGGAGATAGTCTTTTAAATGCTTATCAATTTTCAGGTATCTAGGTGTTCTATCTAGATCCTTAAAGATTAAGCTCTGTTCTAGAGACAATCTTTTAAATTCTTATCAATTTTCAGGTATCTAGATGTTCTATCTGGATCCTTAAAGATTAAGCTCCATTCTGGAGACAATCTTTTAAATGCTTATCAATTTTCAATTATCTAGATGTTCTATCTAGATCCTTAAAGATTAAGCTTCATTCTGGAGATAATATTTTAAATGCTATCAAATCTCAGGTATCAAGACATTTTTTTTGGATCCTTAAAGGTTAAGCTCTGTTCTGGAGATAATATTTAAAATGATTATCAATATAGGTATCTAGGTGCTCTACTTGGATTCCTTGGGATTAAGCTCCATTCTGGAGATGGTCCTTAAAATCTTATCAATTGGTCTCTGTGGAATCAATTTCAAAACCAATCTCATTCCTTGATCTGCGCATCATACTTTTTGATTTTCTTTGAATTGAACATGCCTCTCACACATTCATTCAAAGAGGGGCAAAATGTAATACCCCAAAATTGGCTTATTGCCATTATACCAATTCTGGTCTATCTGATCAATGCTAAAGTCTTATTTCATTAGGACAATTCTTGTTTTGACATTCGCTACTTGACTTAATTGTCAGATGCAGAAAATGCTAATCTACATTTATCATACTTATTATTTAATTCCTATAGTATTTACTCATGTTAGTCGCATTGAACCTATTTGATTTAAATTTAATTTAATCTAAAGTATTTATACTTTATTAAATTAAATTATCACCTAAGGCTAATGTACTAAGGAATTAAAGTTATTTAATTTAATAAATATGCCTATTCTAATCAATTGAATGAAATTATTTAATTAAATGAAAAAGGTATTAATGAGGTCATATCTCACTTTAATAGATTAAATATCTTTCCTAATTCTACTCTTAAGTTCAAAATGAAAAGTCCTAGTTAACTACTGATCAAATTAGAAGTGATCCAAATCACTTGCTCTCACAATGAAGTCTATCTGAGTTGACTGTTTCTTGCACTCAGGATCTAAGGCAGTTAACTCCATCTAAATTTGGAATCTTCCACTATGACTGAAACTGTGCTTCAATCCTGACCATCGATCTGAGTTGATCTCAACATTTGAAGGATTTTAGGAATTCTGTTTAAGCAACCCCCAATTCCTCATTAAAAAGAGGGATTTTTGGATTAATATCAAATTTTTGCTGCATTTTATACTCATTTTAGCTCACATATTTTCATATTTTTACATTCTTAGCTTAATCTCATCTAGTTCTTAAAAATGCATATGGTTAATCTAGTTTGTTTTATAGGTTCTTAGCTTAATTGTAAAACACATTTAGACTACATTGCATTCTCATATAGACTAGTTACATTCTTAAAACCTTCATTCTTAGAGGTTCTGGTTTGCCTACACCTCAAATCTAGGAATATTAAAGAGGTAAAATCCTTCTAGATAGAAGGCAATAGGTCGCCTTGCAAGATTTCTCTCGAATGAATAATATCATGTTCATCTTAGGATGAATCTGCATACAAGGACTATGTTGAATTATCTGTGTTAAATAGAGGCCACATTCCATGCATACACAGATCAGAGCTCTTTAGTCAGTTGAATACGATAAGCTGGGTCTTACTCAAGTTCACAATTAGTTGTCATAAATCATAAAAGGAGCTCAAACTGTCTAGGAGCCTCTGAAGACTCTCATGAGAAGATGCTAAAAGGACCGTGTCATCAACATAGAGAAGAATGGAGATAAAAACTTGGTGTAAGTAGCAACCATCACCTCGAGCGAAGACTCTCTGAAAAAGGTCTCAAGTTCATCAATATAAATGCCAAAGTGTGAGGGAAAGAGGGCAACCCTATTTCACCCCAATAGTGCTTTAGATAGGAGTGGAGAAACCCTTAGGAGTCCTTAATCTGCCCTCAATATTCTCATATAACCTCATAATAGCCATCAATAAGGTCTTAGAAATCTCAATGTCTCTAAGCCATTGGAAAAGGGCCCCCTACGAGATTGTGTTAAAAGCCTTACGAAAGTCTACAAAACAACAATAAACTTTCACAGAGCAATGCTGAGCCTCCTCAATAATAGCCCATAATGTCATGATGTGGTCCATGGTCTGGTAACCTACCCGAAACCAAGCCTGGCCTTTAGCTCTACAATCTCTCATGTCAAGCTCTCTAGTGATAATAATGTTTAGTGCTATGGTCTAGATCTTGGCAAAGGTGTGTCCAATCATGATGGTTGTATAGTTGCTAGGGTCTAAAGTTGGCCTAGACTTGTGGATCAGATAGATCACAGGCCTTGACCATGAGTTTGGGAAGCAAGAGTAGATCACTTTGTTAAAGAGTGTGGGAAGAAAGGAGCATAACACCATGGCACCAAGCTTAAGGAGCTCTACCTAAAAACCCTCCACATTAGCTGCCCTACTACATCACATGTATTTAATGGCCTCAAGAATTTTGGAGGGGGTAAAAAGATGGTGGTCATGGGGAGATAGGGTGAGGTGAAGGGGGTTTTTGTACGGATGTCATATATTGTGGAGGCATGGGTGGTGAAGGAGGTGAAATCGAGGGAGGAGATCAGGGTGGTGGAGAAACAAGGGAACAAAGTGTGCCATAATAGCTTGGAATCTTGGGAAAGCATGGCACATAAAGAGTGGCACTAGAGATTAATGAATGACCTCTTCTTAGAGTGAAGGAAGTGATGATAAGTAGGACAAAGACTAGTAAAAGTAGTGACACAAATCTCAAGGTCGAACGTAAGAGGTGATGATAAGACTTACAATCATCATTGAACCATTAGTTGATAGGGAAAGTATTATGACACTTGGAGTGATGAGGGGGGCGATGGGGGATGGAAAGGAGATGGAACTTCCAAATAGTAGTTTCTAGTAAGCCAAACATAGAAGTAGCTTGGTTGAGATCGAAGAAGCTACCTAGGCGGGGAAGAACCTGCCTGAGGTGGAAGGTGAAGAGGGCAAGGTGACTCTTGGGGAAGTGGAAATGGGTAGGGGTGTAGGTTGGAACAAGAGGAGGGAGGGGAATGGGATGGGGGGGAGGTGGGGGAAGACAAAGATGGGGGGAGAAGCTAAGTGAAAGGCTAAGGAGAGCATGATCAACCAAGGGAAGGTGAGAGATGGAGAAGCAATGAACTAAGTGAATAAAGGAGGCAGAAGGAAGAGCGTAGTCCACAACACTTGTGCCTCCTGAATTTAGCTAGCAAGTGTAAAGCTCAAAACTCAGGAAGCAAGAGAGGCCATTCAAAATTACTGAGTCAGTAGATTCACACATCTAGAGAAGGTGGTGCCCATAACTAGATAAAGGTCCATGACTATCTTTGGAGGTGTGTTGGACCCAATGAATAACAACAACCATTCTCCAAACAACAAACATGAACTAAAGAAAGGAAATCTTTTTGGTGATGCAAGATTCCCAAAGTACCCAAGATGGTACTGCATCAGTAGGTTGAATAATTGGTGTTAGTAAAGGGTGTTGTAAGGTAACATATCTTAGATCTAATGTTACTGTTGAATTTCTATTATGCAAGTGATATTATGTTTCATGACTCAGGTACCCAATGAAGATAAGACACTAATCTCAGTTGTAGAATTTGCATTTTTTTTTGCCTCATTTCATGCTCTCACTACAATTTAAATCAATTATCAAATCATATTTCCCTTTCATGTTTGTAGTTTGAGGAGGTTTCACATCTTAGGCTCCTTGAAGATATGAGTTCACTCGATGACTAATAATTACTTCGTAACTCTCTTCATAGTTGATGCTTTGGTTATGACATGAATCTATTTATGGGTTCAAGAATATGTTATAGCACTAGTTGTATTGGGTGAATCCAAGGTCCACCCACCTAGGTCTTGTAGAGGCTGAAGAGTAGAAGAAGTGTTTCCTTGTTAGTTGGTCCATGATTTTTTCAACTATGCTGATAATAGGAATTAGCTAACCTTAGGCATATTTTCTTGAGTTTCATGGTACAAATTCTATCAAATCAAGAGCCAACACACTTCAAAGAGTTCTTGGATTCAACCATTAGATTAAAAAGGTTTTCCTTTTAGATGCAACAAATTCTATAAAAATAGACATGTTGTGGCTAAGTGCAATATGAAGAGAATCAAATCTAAGAGAGCTTGATCCTAGTGGAAGGGTGCTTCATCACAACACTACACAATTGTTAAAAATTATTCTCAAGTGGAAGAGATTCCTTCTTTTAAGTCTAATTCAGACTAGGGACAATGTGTTTTGGAAGAGGGTGAGGTCTCTTACTCTTGTTCCTAAACTAGATATCTCATGCCCTTTTCGCATGGGTCAACCTAATGTTATGGCAGAGGTGCTTGCTAATTTAGGTTAGTGTAGGATTACTAGACTTGTGAGCGATGAGGCTTTGTATTAGTCTATTGGTGCTACTTCTACCCTTAACATTGTTGCTGAGTCTAATATGGTTTCTCCAACAAATGGTGCTGACCTTGACTTCTTCCCCTATATCTGAGGCTGTTGGTGAGGGGATTCGGTTAGATCCAAATATCCATGGACCTCTATTTTGGTTTCTTAGGGATGGTAGGATAAGGTTGCTTTGGTGGAGGAAGGTTGGATCTCAATAATTGGAAAATATTCTATAAGGTCTCCTCCTCAATTTTACATGAATCTTAATTCTTAGAAGAAGGAAGGTAAAGGAAAATCTTAGCTTTTCCTTTTGGCTAGCAGGTTATTAGATCCTATTTGTAAAACCCACTTGTACTTTTTTAGTTTAGGGTAGTGTGTCTTTGTGCACTCTCTGTTGGTTTGGTTTAGGTTGCTCGAATTAAAGATCTTATTTTATGGAAACATTGGGCTTGGTTGTGGGGTTTTTAATCCCCTTTTGTAAAGGGTTTCAGGTCCCTTCAAAACTTGTTTACCCCATAATAAAAAAATGAGCCCCAAGGATGCTCTTCCATGACACAAAGAATGGACACCTAAGGAATGAGACAAAACCACAATCACATCATAACACACATATTTCAATGTCATGTATAACGTAGTGTATATGAGGTATAGGCCAAGTACATTAATTAAGGGACACTATGTCAACACGGTTTATGCTAATCCCCAACCTCTGTACTAAGCATGTGAAGACCTTTATACTAGGAAAACCATGCTATATCTTATATACAATGACTCAAAAAAATCCTACATAGATATCAAAATCTTACCCAAGCTTGATTAACTCAATCGATTGGCATTCTAATATAGGGAAATGACATACATCTATTTGGCAATACATACGACTTAATTTACCTTCCAAAAGTTATAAAATAAAATTATAATAGTTATGCTTTGATTGATCTTACAAAGGTATTGTTTTGCACAATTTTTAAATTTCAAATAGTAATTTACTATTTATTTGTTTAAATTAATCAACCTACAAAATCTTAATGCAAAGCCACTCAATTAAAAGTCTCTACTAGGGAGTAAGGACCATGCACAACTTTTAATATAAGCCTTCTATTCTTCTAGTAGAACACCAATTTTGTGAACTCACCCCTATGATTTAATGATAATATTTCATATTATGACCACCAAGACCTAATATCTTAAATAGGGTGATAAATTGACTTGGATTAATAATTTTGATTCCAAAGATAAGCGAATTTGATTTTAGTTCTTAATTACATAATTTAATATAATTAATAAATTATTTCTTTATTCTAACCTAATTAGATCCTTTACTATTTAACTTAAAGCCATTGCCATTTTTTACAAATCATAATGATAACTAGTTTCATTGGATTCTATAACTCGTGCAAGCCTATATTTCTATGCAAAACACAATTCCTAGTTTAATACGACTATATAATACACTTGGCATAAAATATACATATAATTCCAATTTGTTAAAATGATTATAATACCCGATCTAGACCATCAACTTGAATTGGTTTATCATTTTCTTACTACCAAGTCAATTGATTCTATCAAACTCTACAATCGTAAAAGTTCATTTCTTTTCACAACCATTACACAAAATAAAACAAGAGATGCAAGTGTCAAAGTTCCTGCCTATAGTAGAATGATTTTTGGGAAAGAAATGGTAAAATGAGAATGTGATTAAGCAACATAAATTTTATGAAGAAGTCTTTTAGTAGTGTTAAAAAATCGATCATAGTTTTATCAGAGTTGAACTATAGTACTCTCTATGGACAATGATAAGGCAGAATTGGACAACCACAATTATAACTCTGTAAAATAGCATTCTAAAAACAATTTCACAATATTACCAGCCACCTCTATGTATAAAGTTTGATAAAAGATTATAGTTTTAAAGTAAAAATGCCTTACAAAAATGAAGAGATATGCAATGTATTAATCACCCTCAAATATTTGAAATCTTGAAATTTCCTTTCATTCTTCATTGCAAGCCCTACAAAGTTATAAAAATTGTTCCCCTTTGATTCTTAGTTGCATGCCCTCAAAACTTATAAGAAATTGTACTTGATGTGTGTAAATCAAGTGTCTCAAAGATGCTCTTTTAGTAGCCTACCGATTTGTACTAAAATAAGCCATAGCAAACTTCAGTAGAAGAATGTCTTAAGTATACATGGGAAGTCCAGTTGTCATGAAAATGATATAAAAAGTTCTGTCGTGATAAATTTTGTGATTGGAAAACTTGGGTAGACCATCAACATGTGGTTTTTTGGTAGTGCAAAACAAGAAGGAAGAGTGGAGATGAGGAAGCTTGTATGATAAGACATCTTCTAAACTATAATCATTTACATGCATTCAACTACCAACTATGGGCTGCTGGAAAGATTGAATGTCACTAGGAAGTAAGTTCCAAGAGAAATTTGAATTTGAATTTTGTATTAAAAATAATTAAAAGAATTAGTATTGTTGGTATAAATAAGTATTCACTATTTACACTTACTTAAGTTTACTTAGGTTAATGCATTATTTTATTATTTTATTTTGTGAGACACTTAGGAGTTTGCACACCTTTATGAGTTGTCATGTTGACAACATAGAAGTACGTAACTCTATTTCAGCACATGGTGTCTACAACACTAGAGTTTGCATCATTCACTGAGTTGTCATGTCGACAACACAATTATTCACACTCCCTTTTTAGCACATGTTGTCTACAACACTGATTTGCATGTTACACCCTTGTAGGCTTATCCTCTCATCATCGCACTTACTTCCGTGCTTAATGGAGCATAACCCATATCTAATGGACATGTGCTTGGTTGTATGACTTATCATGTAGCTGATTCTGAGGCATTCTAGATGCATCTCAGAGGCCTTTATATACGGGCACTCCTAGTGTACTTCAATGCATATTGAATGAATATATCATCATTCTGATCATACTCTTTCTTTCTAGTCTATAGTTGTACTTGTGTTTGAGTTCTTAGTTCCTAGGAGAATTTTCCCCTAAGGAAAATTCATACATGGTATCAGAGCTTGGAGATTTTCTCATCACATAGCCATTCAAGACTATTGTTGCTTTAGCACCTTAGCTCGAATTTGAAGTACTACATAAATTGGGAGTGTCTAAACCCATATCTAACCTCGCCATTGCGTTCGAAACACTGATTCGGTGAAGATTGACTATAAACTTTGCTACCCTAGGCCAAAGTTGATCGTGAGGAATTTTTTTTTTGCAAATTGACACCCAGAGGCCAGATTTGCAACACAGGTATAATCTTTAGATCTGCAATTTTTTGATTTAGATTTGGAATTTTTATTTAATCTCTGCAATTATTTTGACCATATTATTTTGAACTTTTTTTTCCCTTCGGGCAAGTAGCAGAGAATTTTTTTGTGGGTACCGGGCTGTTAGATCTTGGCCCTGCATAGAGGAAATTCCTGTCATTTATTACAATGGGCTTAATCCATAATTTGGTAGGCTTTATTCAATATTTTTTGGCTACGATCCTGTCAAGTCCAGCTAGCTCTTAAGCCAGTGGCGGCTTCCTTGTTTATGCCTCGGTGGGCTCAATATTTTAAACAATCCACAGATTATAATCCCACAAATGTGGGACTAAACTAAAGTTTTTTGGCTAGAGTTTTACATTCATCAATGATCATAGTTATATATTCTAGTTGTTGTTAACAATTCCAGTGATGACCCAATTTTGCTCTAGCGTAATGACCAATCAGCTCCATGCAAACAAATAAACTTTTCCCATGTGGACATTGGCCACATCACTAAACTCGAACATGTGGCTGCTCATCAATTGCCCATGCATCACCATCAAAGCATCCTTGTTAGTGCATACATGGATACCTACAAAGATCACCATGTCCACTATTACTATACTTGTACAGTTAGTAGCTTCAAACATGCCAGTGCTTTTCGCACCTGACATGTGGACTGATAGCCACGCGGGACCTACTGACTCACTACACCCACGTGAGCAGCACAGGTGGACACATGTCAGCATCCATTTGTTGCCACTTTAGCCACCACATAGATAATACTGTACACTACCACATCAATACTTTTTTCCATGTCATTCGTATGACTGACACGCCATATTTCTATACTACAATGTTAGTAGGGTGATTATTTTTCTCTAACGTCAGCATTTCACGGGAAAAAATTTGACGATTGTTTGACTGTCATTCTCAGGTAATTTTCAATTGTTGCAATGGCCATTTGACTGTCAAATTTAAGCTAGCAATTTTCCTATGAGACGCCTCATTAAATTGCTTTTTGATTCGACAACCTGACTTTGCGAGCCCATAACTTGGACATCCGTACTTTGATTCATGTGTAATTTTTTTTTGAAATTGGGTAGAATTTTCCAAAATTTCTAGTGGTGGTGTTATTTTCTAGTTTTGGTGCAAGGATTTTTCAAAAATTACATTTTTTGGTTACTGTATCTACTTAATTCTACATTTTACAACTTCAAATGCTCCGTACGGGCTCATATGGTCCCCTTTTCGGGTTCTATTTTTTTTGAAAGTGCATTATTTTTCATCCACTTTCTAGATCTATAGTCAAATTCTATGGTTGTATGGGAAAAATTTTCACTTTCAAAATTAGGGCTTTTTTTACATTGTAAAGCTTTGATTACTTTTCAGAATTGTTGTACATCTGAGCTACAGTGCTTAGTGATAGATTTGGGCCTCAAAAGAAAGTTGTAAAAAGAAAAATTAGAAATTCTACTTTGTTCATTTTGACAAGTGGCCCATTGTACACACACTACTTATAAAGTGCTAAAATCATCTTTTTTGGAGGGCTCTTTTGATTGAGTGAAAGGGGGTGTGTGTACTATGTTCTTGTGTCTCTCTTTTGTGCTCTTTTCATTTTATACATCATGGGTTCATTTAAATGTCCACCTCTAACTTCATACAATTATTCTACATGGAAAGATATCACATGGAGTAGATTAATGAAAAAAGGTTACAGTCTTTATGTTGATGGTAGAATTACCAAACCTACTGATGCTAAAGAACTCATTGAATGGAAAAAATAAGACCAACATGCTTTAGGAATTATCAGGAGTTGTGTACATAGAGATCTCTTCTTCCACATTGCTAGTTTCATAGAATCTAAACCAACTTGGGATAAACTTGAATAATTTTATGGTAAGGTGGATGAAGAAAATAGATTTTAGATTGAGGATGATCTACTTCTCTTGGATTCAAAGAAATTTGACACAATTCAAGATTACATCAACAAAGTCAATGACTATAGGGCAGTCCTTAAAGATTGTGAAAATCCCATGAAGGATGAAAAATTGATTCATCACATCCTGGAGAGGCTACCTTCAGAGTATGCTTCCTTTGTTTCAAGTTTTAACACTCACAGGTTGACCATGGGAATTTCTTACCAGAAGCCTACATTTGATGCATTTGCAGAGATGTTGATTGTTGAACACGCTCACTTGATGGACTTAGGGCTTCTCATGACATCAAAGACCAAAGCCTTGGTGGCTAGTGATGAGCACAAATCAAGTCAAGGAGGGAAAAGCAACAAGAAGAAGAAGCAGTGGAAGTAGAAAACACAATCTGAGACACAAAAATCCTCCTCATAGCAAGGCAGTTCTTCTTCCAACAAGAAAGGAAGTAATGAAAAGAAGGACAAACTTTTTTGTGCATACTGCAAAATGCCAAATCATGATGAGCATCATTGCAAGATTGAAATAATCGATGAGTTGGAAAACCTACTTAGGAAGAAAAGGATTCAAGTGCTAGGTACTTTCAAGGAAAATTCAAGGGAAAAGGGAAAAGGGAAAAGGGAAATCACTTATGGAAAATTCAAGTTCTTCAGAATGGATACTTGACTCAGGTGCCTCCTATCACATGGGTTCTTCAAAGGAAGATTTTTCTTCATTGAAGCAGTCAAAAGTACCATACATCTTCATGGGAGATGATACTAAAATGGAAGTTAAAGGAAAAGGACGTGGAAATGGACAATGGGGAATTCAAAGATGTTCTCTATGTTCCAAACCTTAGCTCCAATCTCCTATTAGTTTACCAAATCACTCACCTTAGAGATGGTCATAAAGTTGAGTTCCTTCCAGATTCAGTGATGGTGCACAATCTAAGAGATGATTCATTAGTTGCAGTGGGAAAAGTCAATCATGACAAGAGGCTTTATTCCTTCTCCCACTTTGTGCCTAAGTCTCCTTTCCAAGCCTTTTTGACTCACTCACATTCACAAATCAACTTATGGCATGAGCGGTTTGGTCATCTTGCCTTTCGCCATCTTCAACAACTTTGCTCAAAACACATGGTCAAAGGGCTACCTAACATCAACTTTTCTAAGGGGGAGTTTTTATCATGTTTAGTGGATATGCATCTTGAGAAGAAGTATGATAAGGGGAAGTATTCAAGAGCACCAATTGTTCTCTAGTTGGTTCACATGGTTTTAGCAGGACCTTTTGCAGTGACTTCAGTTAGCCAAGGCTGCTACATCCTTACTTTTGTTGATGACTTTTCATGATTCACTTGGGTCTACTTCCTTCATCACAAGAATGAAGTGGTTCATAAGCTTCAAGCCTTCAAGACTCATGTTGAATATAAATCCAAGAAAGCCATCAAGGTTCTATATATGGACAATGAGAATAGATATGTAGATAGAAGACTTAGAGACTTTTGCAGACATAAGGGAATTGGTCTTCTGAATCCACTAGCATTCACTCTGCATAAGATAGATGTTGTAGCTATGAGGATTAGAACTCTCAAAACCATGGCAAGTTGCATGATAAAATCACAGTCTCTTGATCCAACACTTGAAATTGAAGCCATCAATAGTGCTACTGACATACTTAGTAGGTCTCCTCATAATGACTTAGATGAGAAGACTCCTTTTGAGGCATGGTGCAGTAGAAAACTAGTTGTGAGTCACTTTAGTGTCTTTGGTTGTCCAGCATGGGAAAACCTATCTTCCAGGGAATGCTAGGCACCATCATCTAGGCCTTGTACTTTCATTGGATATGGAGACAATGTGAAGGCTTATAGAATTATGGATCCAGAGGCTCATGATATTCTTGTGGAGAAGGATGTTCACTTTGAGGAAAGTTCACCCATCTTATCCTCTACTCCTCTCCGTACTTCATACACTATGGAAACTAATAGTGACACCAACGATAATGCTTCAACAGATTCAGACATGTGGGGTTCTATCGATAGTTGCAGTGAGAGGTCACATCATCAATCTAGTCCACATGCTTATATTTCCATAGTGAAAGGTCCAACATAGTAGGGTAGATGTCATCTTCCAGCTCCAGCTTCATTTCATGACTACATGGTAGACATTGCAAGTTTGTTCATGGAGTCAGACACTATAGATTTGGGAGACAACCTTGATGATTTGCATCTTCTCATTGATGATAATGATCCTTCTATAGTTGTTGCAAGGGCTCACTCTGACCCTCATGTCCATTCTCTACATGACCAATCTATATAGGTTGGTGTGATTGTGGATCCTTATGAATAGTAGTTGTTTGAGGTCTCTTTATTAGTTGAGGAGATAGATGGTTCATTGGAATAGGTTCAACAAACATCCTTGCCAGATTTGCATTCATTCTTTTCAGTATAGTTGGAAGGGGAGACCATCAACATCAACACAGGGATACTTGAGCAGGTTTTAGGGCTACCATACATATTTAGGATTGCACATTTGCCATTGTTTCTTCTAAAGGGGAGGAACATCATCCAACACTCTTGGACCAGATTCTTCCTTGGGGTAGCACTCACTGGTCGACATTCTTCATTTTGGGGGGGGGGGGGGGGGGGGGAGACTACCTTGTCTCACTTCCTCTTCTTTCTTATTGGAGGGACTTTTTCCTCTTATGAGGTTCTCGTTCTTCTCATTCTTCACTATTGTATATACTAGATGTATGTTGTAATGGGGGGGTTTTGATTACTCCATCCATCCATGCATCCCTATTTATCTCTCTTTTTGGGGGAGGGTTTTTCCCATGAGGTTTTCCCTTTTTCTCCACTTTATGAGAGATTGCATTTTCATTATGTACATGGGTACCTAACATGGCCTAGTAGCTAGGACCCATCATGCACTTCATCCTAGATTTTTTAAGCTTAAGGGCATTCCCCTAAGTTGCACTTAAGGTGGGGTGTTGGTGTAAATAAGTATTTACTATTTACACTTACTTAAGTTTATTTAGGTTAATGTATTATTTTATTATATTGCATTATTTTATTATTTTATTTTGTGAGACACTTAGGAGTTTGCACACCTTTATGAGTTTTCATGTTGACAAGACAAAAGTACACAACTCTATTTCAGCACATGGTGTCTACGACACTAGAGTTTGCATCATTCACTAAGTTTTCATGTAGACAACACAATTATTCACATTCTTTTTTTAGCACATGTTGTCTACAACACTGATTTGTGTGTTACACCCTTGTAGGCTTATCCTCTCATCATCACACTTACTTTTGTGCTTAATGGAGGATAACCCATATCTAGTGGACATGTGCCTGGTTGTATGACTTATCATGTAGTTGATTTCAAGGCATTCTAGATGCATCTTAGAGGCCTTTATTTATAGGCACTCCTAGTGTGCTTCAATGCATATTGAATGAATATATTGTCATTCAGATCATACTCTCTCTTTTTGACTATAGTTGTGCTTGTGTTTGAGTTCTTAATTCTTGGGTGAATTTTTCCCTAAGGCAAATTCTTACAAGTATCTATTGAAGTGGCAAAAAATTTGAGTGAACACCAATATGAACATCTTAATAGCTCAAGTTAATAGGATTTTATTAGGTAAGCACATGAAATACATATTTCAATGAACTTTAACTATATTATCTTATGGATTTAAAAATTGTTGTTGAAAAAGTGCCTACATAAATTGTGAAAATTTGAGTTTGTACACAATTATGTAGTTTAAGCTTCTATGCATGAACTGCAACTAATAGAAGAAAATATAAATATATATGATTGTAGATTTTTTTTTTTTTCCCCAATTAAAACAATATTTAGTTGTTCAGTTGGATTATTTTTTTAGTGATATCATTCTACCAAGTTAATGGATACAATCATCTAAGAGTTCTTTTTTGCAAATTCATCATGTTTTAGTTTTGAATATAGAAATTGATTTTGAAATGTTAAATAGAAATCTTCAAGAAATTATCTTAAGCGTACATTTCGAAGGACTAAGGACTAATGCACCAGACTGCTTCATTCTTGGGTCATAAGACATTGCAAACACATATTTCCTTAAAATTCTACAAGTACTCTAACAAAGCCTATCCATATTTTATTCTTAAAGAAAATATATTCCATATTATATATTCCATTTTGGTAAAAACAAGGAGGATGCTAGTAAAGGTTACGAAGTTCTACTTTATATCGCATAATCAATTTTTTTCTTTTAAAAGTCATTTTGTGCATATACTGAATCATATCTTTGAGGCATTCTATTTTGACATACAATAGCTGGCTAGGCCTCATAAATCAAAGCATGAAGTTGTTCTTCTCTTCTTTAGAGAGTGTCAGTCTCTTCCCTCATTCTTTATATATATTGACCAACACTGTCTTGCACTCTACCTTTAGGAGACCATGCAACTTTGCGAGCACACTATAAGCTCCATCTTTGCTTGACATCAACCCCTACAAAACTCATCACCTCTTTCTTTAGTCCTATAGTTCTTGCCTGAGGATCAAAGTGACCTATCTACACTATCTTGATTCACACCAGATCTGTGAGACCCTGCATAGATTACACTTGGCAACGTCTCTCTAGTAGACCTCAGAGGTAACCTTCTAGAGTATCTAATTGCTCTAATGTCCACCTTTCTATTCTAGACTACTTCTCACCTGTGAGAAGTTCTTAGCTATTGTTATTTCTTTTCCTTGGTTCTTTTTTTCTTTTGCTTCACATTCTTTTTGTAGACACCGTTTGGTGCTCTCCCTTCTGGCATTTTCCCTTTGTACTATTTCCAATCCCTTAGACCCTCGTTGGTCTCTTGTTGGACATTAATAAATTTATCTTATCTTATCTTATCTTATCTCAAAGCAAGATCTACCAACAAATTAAGAGGAGCGACTGGAGCCAAAATAATCACCAAATTATAAACTGTCGAAGCTACTAAGAGCACCCAAGAATTTGCCCACCCAAAACTGCAAGCACGTGCACTATAGTGAAATTGAATCAAAAGATGGAGAATGAGATGATACAATATTTTTAATTTAATAAAAAAAATCCTCGCATATAAGCCAGGAAAAAAAATGGAGAGAAACAGATATAATCCTTGAGAAACCTCAAAGTTCTCTAGTAATAAAGAAAAAAAGAGTAATGACACCAATTATAAGGACAACAAATACTGCAGCATTCAATACAACCCCTTTATTTTTCTGTGTCGGTAGACAAAATTAATCATCCATGTGTTTGTTGCTACAAGACTTTGCGTACATGTATTTTTAATTAATGTGTGTAGCCAGAGGATACTATTCCTTGAAGATTGTGCAGGATAAGTAGAACAATAGAACTAAGTATTTGACAATGTAAATATACCCAAAAATGATGTCAATGCACATGAATCCATAAAAAACAAAACCTAGAATTATTATTTATTTTTTGCTAGAAACACAAATTTGAGACCCAAGAAGAATTAGAGTTGTTTTTACCATTGAGAAAAAATTCAGATTACTATAAATTTCAATATTCAAATAAAAATGAAACAATTGTATGGCTAACTTAAATCTAAGATTTTTTTTGGTTTGGGGACTCAAGATAGGGTCAACATGTTCAGTTTATCACTCAGATATTGCCTTTCCTATCTCATGAACCATATATTCTAATTTTTAAGGTTTAATTTTTTTTTTTGAAACCAAACTCCTTAACATTTAAAATCCCACCAAATCAGTACAAATTCAAAACAAAGAAAATACTCTCATCTAGGCTTCTTAAACTACTTACCAAAATCCTCCAAAATCAAAGATGAAATTTGTTGAATACTAAGCTACGATAACAGATTAATAAATTCCTTTCAGGCAATTTCTTTCTTTCCATGCCATTGCAAATAGTAGAAAAATCATATTTTTTTCTAGCTACAAAATGAAAATGACAACAATTGTAGAAAAGATTGATGAAGGTGAAATGTTATCAATGCATAAACCCTATTTTCCATTTCCAATATTTTGTTAAAAAATTAGAGGCTAATATGTGCAATCTGTTTGAAAGATACCACATATCACAAGAAGATTATGGAACACATATGTTCCATTTATTAACATTTAATGAAATAAATGTATCAGTGACTCTTTAATAAATGTATAAAGTGATGACAATGTTTTTCCTAATTAAAGATGTCAAAAATTATTTTTCTCATTGCCTTTTCCTGTAAGGACGAATAGAATCACAAATAAATAACATTTTTCAATTCTTTTTAATATATTAAAATTATCAAATTATATATATATATATATATATATATATATATATATATATAAACTCAATAATTCTAAAATATGATTGGACAATAATAAATAATCTTGGCATCAAATGAATCCAATAGTTACCCGGAGGCATGAACTAAAAATAAGAATGGATACGTGCACCTCAACTCCCATATTGCCTCCAATCATGAGCCTTTATTTATTAACATGTGCACCTTCAAAATTGGTCATAGTCTCCTTCTATTCTACATACTTGGAGTTTGCCTCTTTAAAATTATTCGCCCAAGCTATTGTGCTTGGTCCAAACTCT
Source organism: Cupressus sempervirens (assembly GCA_028749045.1). Classification (NCBI taxonomy): domain Eukaryota; kingdom Viridiplantae; phylum Streptophyta; class Pinopsida; order Cupressales; family Cupressaceae; genus Cupressus; species Cupressus sempervirens. Next base: position 264,695,878 of record CM053793.1, read on the forward strand.
TTCCTCATTTCATTCATGCATATCCTTTACAATGAGGATCTCTCTTCATGCCTTTCATGGATGTTTAGACTAAAGGTGTTAAATATTCAAAATTGATTTTTTGTTTTGTTTAATGTGTGATTTTTAAATGTTTCAAATTGCAAATTGTATCTATAATATAATTCAAAAGTTCGATTGTCAAACAATAGAGTGATATTTAAAGAATATTATCATGCGTACATTAGTAATAATAGCCATGAAATAGTTAAATGATAGAGTGACATTTAAACTACTATCATTACTGCAATAATCAAAGTGATTAGTACCATCCCAACAAAATTTTGATGCAATAGATTCAAACCATTATTGACATAAATTTATGGCCAATGGAATTAAACAAGAAAAACAAGTTTCAACATCACAATTACAAGATAGAAGCTTTAATAATAATGACAACATTATCATCATCATTATTATATGTATAGTTAATAATGAAATTCTAATAATTTTACTATTGCTGTTATTACTATTACGTAGTCCAACATATTTAGTAGTATTCTTATTATTCTATTCAATCATCAAGTTGATAATGATATCTATATTATAATTATTATAAATACCACTTAGTATATATATTTATATATCTCATAATAATATTGGTAGTGCTTTTTTATAATAACTTTTAAATGTCCCATTAAAATATATTGTAATACAATAGAAATATTTGTTATTATTATGCCAATGTCAAAGAGATTAAATAATAATAATAATAATAAAAATAATGATATTGCTCATATATGTATATATTTACATATAATCCAACGCTCTATAGATAATGAATTTTTAGATACCGTGATTTTTAAAGAAAAAATAATAGAAATGAGGTACTTAGTCAAGCCACAACCAATAGAAGAATGAACTGATGTGAACAAGCAACAAATGGCTAATTTTATAGTATGAAGTGCATATTCAAATAAAAGTCATAACTTGCATAATAGGTTTCAAATATGGATAAAAGCTCTACAAATATGACTCAACAATAGAAACACATGGTATTTTTAAGAGAGAGTTTCATTCATTAGTGAAAGAAGACATACAAAGGAAGGTCACATAAAGGTGCCAAAAATCAAAAGAATATAGTTCTTTTTAAAAGGAGAACTTTCTAGATATAAAGCTTGAAATACCTATGTGAGTGGAGTTGAAATTCTGACATAAAATCTTCAACAATCTCAAAAATACAGTAGTCCAAGTGCAGACGAAAATGTAAAGAAATGCAAATGTAAAAAATGAAATCAAAATTAGGCTTGTGTATCCTTAATGGATCATATAAAAGGTGTCTTTTTTTGGCTTATGTATATCCTTGTTAAGAAATTAACATTATTAAGTGATTGAGCACTTATCACTTACTAATTATTAGTACTTGTTGTAGGTTAAGAAAATACTATTGCAATGAGTTTTAGATTTTCTCATTTAACTAGTGATTAAAACAACAAATGTGGACTAATTAGAAATTAAGATTTTTTGTTATTTTATATATTTTTCATATTTTATATAGTAAATTGATTATTTGGAAGTTTATAATATATAAATATTATTTATTAATAATTTGATTGATTGAAACAAAATTTGTGGAACAGTGAGAAGGAAATATCTTGTCTATGTCTAATAACACACCAAGAACTTTTGTACAAAATTTATTAATAGGATATCCTAGAATCACGACAATGTTTTTGGTAACCTACTAATTCTTTAAGAAAATGGTTAAGAGGGAGTGGGCTATATAGGTGGATAAAAAATCTTGATTTTCATGTGAAAGGCAGAGAAAATAAAATTATAAAAAGAAGTACAAATATGGGGATAAATAAAAGAAATATTTTATAATATTTTTTATTTGAAGAAACAAATACATAAACACTATTATAAATAATAATAATATTATATAAGTTGACAAATAAACTTCTGATTATAGATATATAATAAATACATTTCTTCATTATATTAGCTTAAAACTGTACAAAATAAATAGACATAACATCTTAAAAAAATGAAATATACCACAATCTCCAAAAATATTAAAACTAATTAGATCTTACATATGAAATAATATTAATATACTCAAATTTAAACATACTATTAATCCTAAACTCCTACTTCATATAACATGAAAAATTTAGCTAAAGAAATATGGTAAATAAATTTTAATACCCTTGCATTTTGGGGAGAGTGGGGCAATGACTTTCCATCAATATCCAATTTGGTAGGAAATTACAATTTGATGATGAGCATTCTCAAAAAAAGCATGTATACAAATATTAAATTTAATTGTCTACTATTGGTCAAGTAGAAATCAAAGTAATAAGAAGATAAACAAAATTGATTACAATAGTATTTGCATACCAATAAGTACTAATAAAAAATATTGATTTTCATGCTGAAAGGTGGGCAAAAGAAAAAACCTATCATTTGTACTCCATCAACCAAAAATATCAACATCAAATCCCTTGTGATGCCGGCTAGGCTAGGGCTCAATCCCTAGCCCATGTTTGTTGTTTTCCCTTTTTGTTGATATTATTCCCTCCTCTATTTGGATTGATGGTTGCTGGAGAAAGTTAGTGTGGGTTCTGGATTTTGGAGAGCATTTGCAGATAATTTTGGATTGGGATTTTTATTGTTTGCATGGCAGGGCCTGAGATTTCTTTTGCATTGGTGAGGATAGATGGTTCTTCTCCAACCGTGCACACAACCAGATTTCAATCATTTTATTCAGGGGGGAGCTCCAAGATGAAAAAAGTTAATGTTTATTTTCCATGTAGCCATGGTCACCCTATTTAGGTTAGTCCTCTAGTAGTGGTGATGAAGGACATTGAATATTGGGCCAAGAATGCTTTGATATACAAATTTCTTGGAATTTGGATTTCTTTATCTGCTCTTGAGGCATGGATCTGTCGCTCATGGCAAGTGGAAGGAGATATGGAGATCATGCTAGTTGGGAATAGCTATTTTTTTGTTGTATTCTCATGCATGTCTAATCATGATCATGTTTTTAAAGGAGAGCTTTATTTCTACAACCATGTGGGGTTATTTGTTAAACCCTGGCATTCAAGATTTAATTCTACTAAGGATCCCCCTTCAACAGTGCCAGTTTGGGTTTGCTTGCCTCACCTTCCCTTAGAATTTTGGCAAGAAGACATCCTCCATCAAATTGTTGCTTTGTTAGGAAAGCCAAGTGTGATTGCACATCAATCCCTCGATAAAAAGGTTATTTCTATTGCTAGAATTTGTGTTGAAATTAATTTGAATAACCCATTACCAGATTCTTTAGAGATTTGTCTTGGGGCTTCTTCTTAGGTGTAGCAGTTAGATTATGAATCCCTCCCTTTCCATTGCCAAATATGTCATGAGTATGGTCATTTACAATGTCAATGTCCTTGCAACTTGACTTCCAAAGGAGTGGATGGCTCTATGGCTGGCAATGGTGGTGGTTTGGCAGATGCTATAGGGAAAGGACAAGCTCAGATGGATAATACAACCAAGGGGAAGAATCGAATAGATGCTACAGGAAAGGAAAATGCTCAAATGTAGGATAAGGATGGGTTTACCCCTACTTTCTCACAAGCTAAGGGGTGTGGTCAAAAGAGTTCCTTTGAAAGATAAACTATCTGATTTGGGTTTTAATCGCTTTGAGGTGTTGGATAGTATGGTTCTAGAGGAGGGTATTCCTCCTAATATTTATTCTTACCCAGTTTGCCCAGATGAGGGACTTTTACCTATTGACGCTTGTGGGGCATCTTAGGTTGTGGTACATCAAAATTGTGGGGTCCCAGTAGCTCTTGTGTTAGATGCTCTGGTGACACCTATGGTGTTGGAGGATAATGACATTATTTTGGTAGACTTGGTTAAGGATGTGCTAGCATCTGGTAAGGGTAAGGGGTCTCCTCTCCCCTTGGGGTTGATGCATAGACCCTTTAAGTGGGTTTCCTTTACTCCTCTAAGGGGTGGGAACAAAACAAACCAAGAAAAGATTAAACTCATAGCAAATATAGTGATAGATTTTGGGTCAATGAAATCATCGAAGGCTCATTTTCCCCATTTTGCTCAATGATGATTATTCTCTCATGGAATGTTAGGGGTTTGAATAGCACCCATAGACAAAAGGCTATTCAGAATTTGGTAGTTGATCATTCTTCTAATGTTTTTTGTATCCAAGAAACTAAGCTCTCTGTGGAGTCTATGGTCCGATATGCCTATAGTATTTAGACTCGTGAGCAATGCCAGTGTGCTAGGGCTATGGGTATAGTGCTAGTGGTTTGGCTATCTTTTGGGATCTGTAAATTTTTTCCCCTTGGTTGGGTGTCTTCTCGCTCAACTCTTTCTATGGTGGCTTCTACTTTGGACTTAGAAGAGGTAATCATAATTACTAATGTGTACGTGCTTGTTGATTTTGTGATAAAGGAGGAACTTTGGAGGCATATTTAGTATGTTAGAAATTGTCACTATTTTCATCCTTGGGTGTTAGTAGGAGATTTCGATTCAATTTTAAGTTTGGAGGAGAAGCAAAGTGGTTTGGCTAGATTGGGGCCTTCTTCTTCTCTTTTTGGCAACACATAACATTTTTGCACCTCTCTAATGTTAAGCTTTCTAATGGTCTCTATACTTGGAATAATTGAAGGATCGAGGCTGATGCTATCTCAGAACACCTAGATAGATTTCTTATTTCTTGTTTCTAGGTTAGTGGCACCCTTAATCTCTCTTCAAAAATTCTAGACTGGAGGGGTTTTGATTATTGGCCAATCAAATTTTTTGTTGCTAGGGCTTTTATTCCCAAGCGTCCACCTTTTAAGTTCCAGTTGATGTGGCTTCATGACTCCTCTCTTCATGATCTTGTTTTATGTTGCTGGAGAGATAGTGCTCTTGCATATGGTATTGCTATGTTTTCATTTTCTAAAAGACTTCAATATGTTAAAAGGCAACTCATGATATGGAATAGACAATGTTTTGGGAACCTTCACTCTATGAAGAGGCTTGCTCAAGAAGATCTTAATGTTATAACCTGGAAGATTAGAGATCGACGTTTCTAAGAGGATCTTGGAAGGGCTGAATCCCTAGCTTCTAGAGTTCTAGAAGAATGGGAACTTTGAGAGGAAATTTTTTGGAAACAAAAGGCTAGAGTTGATTGGCTCTAGGAAGGTGATGGGAACACTGCTTTTTTCCATAAAACTTACAATATCGATAGAATCAGAGCAATATATCTTTATTAGTTAATTCTCAAGGTATCTAACTGACTTCCTTGCCAAATTTTTTCTAGGAGGCTACTTGGTACTTTTCTACCCTCTTCTCTGAGGACTCTCCTCCTACTGATAATGAAGAAAATAATATTTTATCTTGTATTCCTTCCCTTATTACCCAAGAAATGAATGATTATCTCATGCAATCGATCTCTTTGGAAGATCTTGAGGAGGTGGTCTTTGGCATACCAAAGTGAAAGGCTCATGGTCTTGATGGCTTTCTAGTTGAGTTCTTTTAGGAATTCTAGGATATCATTAATCATGATTTGTTGGAGGTCATTAAGGAATCCTATTCTAGCAAGTAGATGCTTTGAGCATTGAATTCTACTTTCCTAACTCTTATTTCAAAAAGAGAGGGGGCTAATCAATTGGAGTTTTCTAGACCAATTGCCTTATGTAATGTGGTTTACAAAGTCATTACTAAGTTGATTGCTAAGAGAATTAAAAAGTGGCTCCCCATTATTATCTTTGAGGAACAAGGTGGTTTTGTTACTAGAAGACAAATTTTGGATGGGGTGGTTATTGCTACTGAGGCTATTCACTCTATGGCTAGTTCAAGGAAGTGATCAATTTTTGTTAAGTTGGATATGGCTAAGGCCTATGACAGAGTTAAATGACATTTCCTAAGTAATATTCTTCTTACCTTTGGCTTTAACTCTAACTGGGTGAGTTGGACTATGAGTTGTGTTACTTCTACCTCTTTTTTAGTTCTTCTTAATGATCAACCTTCCCATCTATTTGATGCTTCTAGAGATCTCCACCAGGGTGATCCTCTCTCCCCTTATATTTTCATCATCATGGCTGAGGGCTTGGGAAAATTCATGAAGTATCAGGTGTCCCAAAATTCTATTTAGGGGTGGTGGTGGCATAATGGTTTACCTACTCTTTCTCACCTTCAATTTGTTGATTATTCTACTCTTGCAGGTCTTGTTAGGATCAAGGAAGCTAAAGCCTTTCCACATACTCTAGATATTTATTTGGTAGCTTTAGGCCAAAAAGTTAATGAGCACAAATCTTCCATTTACTTTTTTAACACTTCTAATTCTATTCAACAAAGGATTGTTGATATCCTACGGTTTCAGATTAGGTCACTTCTTTTGACTTATCTTGGCATCCCTATTGCTATTTCTAGGCTACTATGACTCTTCTAGAAAAAATTGATTACCAAGCTTTAGGATAAGGTAACTCATTAGACTCATATATGGCTTTCTACTACTACTCGAGTTACTCTTCTTCATTCTGTTATTCAAGCTCTTCCTACTTATAGAAGCATGGTTCAAGTTGCTCTTGTTTACTTTCTCAAGGAGTTTGATGCTTTTCCTTCAAAATTCCTTTGGAGTGGTAATTTGTGTAGCACGAAATAGAGTTTGATTAGTTGAGAGACTATTTGTAGGGATAAAAAGGAGGGTGGTCTTGGTCTTTGATAGCTCTCTTGAGTAGTCAAGTGTTGGCTGCTAAGCTTTATTGGCAATGGTGCTCTGGACAACATCAACTTTGGGCTCATGTTATCACCCATAAATATTTTTGTGGTGTTGATCCTTGCTCTATTTCTGCACTTCCTCTTGAAAGTCATGGCTCTATGGTCTAGAAATCAACTTTGGGCTCATGTTATTGCCCATTAATATTTTTATGGTGCTAATCCTTGCTCTATTTCTGCACTTCCTCTTGAAGGTCATGGCTCTATAGTCTAGCATACTTTGAAGACTGGTGCTGTGTTATTCAAGATAGGTTTGTTTTGGATTTGTAAGGGAGGGTCTGAGGCTTTTTTTTGTTCTAATTCTTGGGATGGATTCCCATCCATATTATCCATGTACTCTCATCTTCAGACTCTGTGTGATTCTTTTCATGCTGCTAGATGGGATAAAGTGACTCATTAGAAGACTCCTTATCAATTAGGACCTATTGTTGGTTACAGATGGAAGCACTCTTCTAATTGGCCTTCTAGAGGCATGGAGGTGGATCATTAGGAGCTTTCTTAGATTTTGGCCTCTAAGGAGTGTTCCTCTTTGCTAGGACTAGATGTTTTGGCTTGGGGAGGTTTGGTAAATATCATGTCTCTGCTAGGTATCAAGAGATAACTAGATAATTATTTGAGGATGTTGAGGTCCCTTGGTGGAAGCAAGTTTGGTATAAATTTTCTTGGTCCAAGTGCAATTTTTTCATGTTGCTAGTGGCTCACAAGAGTTTTCTTACGTGGGATAATCTTTGTAAACATGGATTTCATGGCCCCTCTTATTGTGTTTTGTGTGGTAATGGGGAGGAGTTTGTCTCCCATCTATTCTTCCATTGCTCCTTTTCTACTCAATTATGGCACCTTTGGTGGAGTGCTTGGGGTTTCTTTTGTAGGCATGCTTCCTCTTTTCCTAAGTTCTGGGCCTACTTAGGTAGTGCTCCCTCCAAGTCTTCGCCTCTCCATGTTGCTTGGATTGCTAGTCCATCATTCATTCTTTAGCATATCTGGATGGGGAGGAATCATTGAATCTTCCAAGATGTTCATATTGGTGTTATGCATCTTTGGTGGAAGATCTCACATTCTCTTCAGGAAACTATTCAAGTGAAGTGTGCACTAGATGGGGGTATAGATCCGGATAATCTTTCTATATGCAATCGCCTCAATTTTCATATTTAGGATGGGGTTACAACTCAATGGTATCAAAGAGTACCCCAATAGTCTCAACATCAAAGGAAAGTACAGGTGAATTAGGAGGGGCATTAGACTCCTCGTCCTCATGGAGTTCTAAAAATTAACACTAATGGTTCTTCCTGAGGAAATCCAAGCCCTGCTGATATTGGGGAGTGGCTTGTTGTGGTTTTGGTGAAGTTAATGTTAGAAATTCTTTACAATAACTAGGGGGGGGCGGGGTGAATTAGTTATTCAAGGTCTAGATGTCCCAACAAAACTTTTTCACTAAGCATAGTGAGCCCATTAAACATTTCATGCATCTAAGCTAAACATTCTAACTAGCAAGTTACTGTTAAATCAACATGCAACAATAAGACATGAAAAATCAACACATAAAACAATAGTTTACGTGGAAACCCAATTTGGGAAAAACCACTAGTAACATGCTACTACTTTCTCACTCTTCTGAAGTGATGCCCTGTGAAAGGCCTTCTTTGTTAAAAGATACAACACACACTGTTAAATGTGACCTAGTCAAGGGATTTCAATCACCCTGTTAGAGGTGAGCCTGGTTAAAGGACTTTAGCAAATTCACTTGGAATGCCACCCTATTAAAGGATTTTTTAGTGGCTGTTAGGCAAACCTTAGTCCAAAGTATTTTCCCTAACTGATACAATTGCTAAAGAGTATTCAATAAGGGCTTTTGACCTTATACAATTTACAACTTAACTTGTAGATTTCAAATCTCAATTCAAATCACAACTCTGCTTGATTTTTAGTCTCTGAAGCTCTAATAGCTTGTCCACTCATCAAGCTTCTATCTCCATGAGTCTCCCTACTTGTTGTGCCAATGCAGTCACCTCTATGGTCACTTATCAAAGTAGAGTCTCTGTACTCTATGCTTCCTTCTTAATATCTTCTCCTTGACACCACACACTCTATCCATAAACTACTTTTCTTTGTGATCATCAACTCCTTATGTAAGAATTTTGGAGTGCTTTTCCTGCTCTTATTTCCCTCACTTATATTAGGGTTTGAATTTATTAGGTCATATACAATGTATCTATCCTTTATCTTGTTTCTTCTAGAAACTTCATGTAAAATCCACTTGCAATCACCCAAAAATTGTTAACCTCAAATTATGTACCACCAGCTCATCATCCTTCTCTTCCACTTGGTTCACAAAATTCAAGATAACAAACTTGTCAGCTTAGATTTGGCAAATCTTTGACTTTTCAAACAATGTAGCAGCTCAACACTATTTACTTTTTGATGCTTAGCACATATTGTGTTACTCGTCATCAACTATGAATTCACTCAAAACCTACTAAATTTTACTGATGCTCGACACCTATTACATTTTTCTAGCTTAGCACTTGAACTTTCTCGACACCAACTACTCCACTCGGCACACACTAGAATTTTCTTTTACTCGACACCTATTGATTTTTTTCTTGGCATGAACTAACTTTGCTTCGCACTGACTAATGAATTTAGTCAAGCATTGCAGATAGTTTTGTTACAACTTTTTCTTCTAGAGTTTCTAAGTGTAGCCAACCTCTATACCTTCAAGTAGATTACCAATACATCATTTCACCATTTTCTTAACTGATCCTTGTACTTCATTACAAAATAATAACTCAACCTTTCCTTTAGGTGCTATTGTTACATCTTATTGATTGACTCCTCTTCATCAATCAACTATGTGATAGTACTTGGATCTTATAAGCAATTATCATTCCAAAAAATAGTAGGTTTGACATGAATGAAAAAACAATGGTTGAAAATATTCTTTCATCAACAATCTCCCTTTCTCAATAATGATCTTTTTAATCAGATTTCAACAATCTCCCTATTTGGCATTGATGACAAACCAAACTGATCAACCAAGTTACCTACAAATTAACTAGGCTAAAATAGTAAGGCCAAATGCCAAAAAGAAAAGCTTGTTCTTTTTGTCAGCATTCTTACTATCAACTTCTTATTACTCCCTCTTACAAGATAGATCTTTATCCTAAATTTGTTTCTGTTAACTCCCTTTTACTTCTTGATCTTCTTCCTCTTAGCTTCTACTTCTCTTCCTATTAGCTTTGAGCAGAGCTTCTCTTCTCTTCACCTTTTATCAACTTCTTGCTATCTTGCTATTTGCCCCTCTCTTTTTGCTATTTCTCCCTCAAGAGTTCTCCCTTTGCAAGATTTCTCCCTCTATTTTATCTTGTAGATTTGATCAGTTTCTGCTATTTATCTCCCTCTTTGACAACAATGCTGAAGACATATTATCTCAACATCTTAACATGCAAATGTAGTATTTGTAGTAACTCTAGTTTGTCACTTTGTCATCTTGCTTGTGACTTTTTGGAATTTCAGCACTTTGATTACTTTAGGAAAAATCCTAAAGCTTGATCCTTTGCATCAATTTATATCATTTAACAATCAACCTATTTGATGCAGGGCTATCTTGCTATTGCTTTAACAACCTTTGATAGGGGTAACAACCCTAACTTACCTCTAAGATATTCAAAAGCATCTTTAGGTAATGGTTTTGTGAAGATGTCAGTAATTTATTCCTTGGAATTAACATATTCTATCTTTACCTATTTATCTTCAACTAGCTCTCTAAGATAGTGATACTTGATTGCTATGTGCTTTGTCTTGGTGTGCATCATTGGGTTCTTTAATATGTTGATGGCACTTGTGTTCTCACAATAAAGTATCATAGGTTCAATTATCTCCTCCTTCATACCTTTGAGTAGATGCTTTATCCATACAATATTGGTGTAGTTGATTTTAGCAGCAACATATTCTGCTTCAGCTGTAAATTGTGAGGTACAAATTTTCTTTTTATCGGTCCAAATAACTAGTTTTTTGCCCAAAAAGACTGCTCCTCCACTGGTACTTTTTTTGTCATCTATATTTCCTCCCTAATCTACATTAGTGTAAGCTTTCAACTGTCATGTCCCCTTTTCAAATAATTAAATAAGAAAATCTTTGCTAAGGCAGGCAGGCCCAAGAAAGTGAAGTTTCGGAAAAAGGGGGTTAATCTTTGGAAACCGTTGGACTAATAAATGAAAATTATTATTAAAATAAGTTTCATTAACCTCTCTTAGACATGAGTTACAGTTATGCCCTCTTTTAAGGGGTTTGGAGGGATTTTGGGCTCATTACAGAACTGGATTTTTGCTCATTCTTTGTTATTCTTCAGAGGCTGCCAAACCTGTGGAGAAGGAGAGCCAAGAACGGGAGTTTGCAGGTTTCCAGGGAGACCCAAGAATGGGAGTTTGCAGGTTTCCAGGAAGGCTAAGGATGGGAGTTTGAAGCCATTCCATGTGCATGCTCATACCAAGTTTGCCTTTGTGCTGAACAGTGCAGATTTGTGAGTTTCCGGGTGTATTTTTGTAAGAGTTTGGTGTTTCCGGTTGAGTATTTCATATCAGTTTTGGTTGCTGCTGTATTTTATAATTTAAGCTATTAAAATAGAGCTGAATATATATATTGGGACGTGATTAAACTTCTGAGATAGATTATTAGTGTTCTTGAGGTGTTTCCGGGCATATTTTGTGCTATTTCGGGAGCCCGATGAGCATAGTTTTGGTCCTACATTTTCGAGCTGTTGTGTAAAGGCTATATGGATCTGGAAATGTAAATTTGTAGGATTTTATGCTGCTGAAAGTTCTGTAAAAATTTCCATTTTCAGATTCATTAATAATTTGTGAAGTTGTGAAGCTTTTAGCACTATTTTCAACATACCCGATTTGGGGTTTCTTGAGGAATTTGGTGGATCTTTGGGATATTAGCTATTTAATTTTAAAGATCTGATTAGAGGTTGGAAATATCATGAAAAATCAGAAAAGGGACATTTCAGTGGTATCAGAGCCATGATCTTTCCAGCCTGAGGGTTTGTAGAAGTTGCAGGTCAGTTTTGACAACTACCCAGATCTTGCATGTCAGTTTTGACAACTACCCAGATTTTGCATGTCATAATTTATGGTTGCATGTTTCTTCTAATCAGATGCATGTTAAAATTTATGGTTTCATGCTACTTCTAATCATTTGCATGTTAGTTCTTGATGAATTTGGTGGTTGTAGAAGTTTGCATGTCAATTTTGACAACTACCCAGATCTTGCATGTCAGTTCTGACAACTACCCAGATCTTGCATGTCATAATTTGGTGGTTGCATGTTGCTTCTAATCAGTTGCATGTCCAAATCTATGGTTGCATGCTACTTCTAATCATATGCATGTTAGTTCTTGGTGTTTGAAGAAGTTATATCCTATTGGGGTTACACTCTACTTTATCCAGAATGGACAGGTATAGTACAAAGTCTCAGAGGAAATGATCTTGGACAACTGATAGCCAGAGTCAAAACAGTAGAAAGGATGGTTATTTAGACATTCGAGATAAACTTATGAAAATAAGCCATGACATGTCTAAACAGTTGGTTGAGCACCACCACATAAATGACATGTTATCTGACCCAGCTAAGGTGGATAAGTTGACTGGATTTCTATTTGGCAGATTTTCTCACAAGACAGATGAAACAATTCCCAAGAACTTGCATGAGGAGTTTGAGAAACTAGCTGATAGCTAGGTAGAGGTCTTAGATTCTACTCTGCCACAGGAGGTGGTGGGAAAGGATATCACACAGATTGATAGTAATAGTCAACTTGATACTCAAATTGAGACAATTGTTTACAGGTCGTCAAAGGGTGATGCCACAGGTATTCAAGATGGTATAGTTACAACAGGCAGTGACTACAGTGTAGTGGGTTCAGATGATGATTATGAGGATGTTGTTGTGCAAGATGGTGAGATACCTGGTAGAGATGAGCAGACATTGAGCATTCATGACTTTGCTGAGAAAGAGTACCAGGCACAGTTAGATTCTTCATCACATGAGGTTGAGGCTGGTAGTACTTCACATGATTTGTCCAGCCAGCTGAAGGTGAACCAAGATAGTATTGTGACTTCATTATCTCATCATGACAGGTATGTAGAGTTAGTTGGTATTGGTCATATTACTCAGGTGAGGAGTTTTCTTGAGTTACCAGTTGATTCTAGTTTACGGATATGGACTCGAGATTGTTATATTGGCATTTGGGATTCAGTTGATAGGGGATCTTTAACACTTTTTGGTAGCAGTGTTTGTTTGGGTGCTATCATGGATTTGATTAGCAGATTACACAGTGTTGTCTTTTCTTGTGCCAGTATCTTGTTTGATGTTGGTATTAGTTTTTATACACCAATGTTGGGCTTTGTTCATATATCCAGTCGACCATACTTGCTGGAATGTGTTGATGATATTTCATATTTGGCAGTGTGTATAGATGAGTCCCAGGATCATATTGGCATTGATGACATCCAGGAGGATGCAGTGGGCAGTTTTGAAGACTTAGTTTCCTTGGGTACAGAGGAGTTGGACAGCAATGCTAATGTTTTTGATACTCCGTATGTTGATATGAGCTTTAGATTTGATTCACAGGATATGGATGGTAATACTCTAGAGACTAGTAACTTTGAGGACATTCCTTCAGACAGTGCATCAGAGGAGGTTTGTAGGAGACAGTCAAGCCAGTGCCATCATGTGTCTAATCAGTTGAGAGTTAGTGACCAAGACATTGCTATCACTTGCCAACATTTTGATGCTGCTCGTCAGTTGTTAGCAGTTTATGGATGGGGTTCTGCTACTAGTGATGAGCAGGGAGGAAGTTATCTTTCCTTGACAGAGATCCACTCTTTATGGGAGGCTATTCGGATTTTGAGACAAAATTATATGCAGTTGGTAGCCGACAGAGATTATCTTATGGAGTGGGGCAGTACAGCATATGATGCATTGTTGGCCAAGGAAGATGAGGTGAGTGAGCTTACTGAGCAGCTTGAGGTGACTTCTAAGATTCTTGAGAGTACACAGTTGGCTCTCAAGGAGTCACAGTTTCATTTGGCTAAGGTGACCATGGAGTTAGAGCGACTACAGTCTTTACCTAATTCTATACAGTCACAAGCTGTGGTGTTTGGTGATCCGAGGATGTCCATGGCCGAGATTGTTAGAGACAGTGGAGATGGGGATGCATCCATCCTTGATACTAACATTGGCATATCAGGTTCATCCCCACTAGAGTCAGGTTCAATTGAGTTGGGTGCTATAGCAAATTTTTGTGGTGTTCCTAACATGGTGGTGACCTCTAGTACTAATGGCACGAAGACTAGAGATGTTGTATCAAAGACCATGTGTGACGTTGGTGAGCTGATAGTTGGCATGGTTCCTACTAGTAATACTACTCCCTTCGCAATGTCTTCAGAGGTAGTAGTCAGTTCCAACTTGGTTAATGATCAATTGCAATTAGTTACATCTGGATTGCAGTCTGAGCCACTGACTGAGATTGGTGCATTCTATCAGCATTACACTGTGAGGTATGCTCATCTATCTACCTTTGATGACCATGTTGATGAGATGATGATACAGAGATGTACTTTGGTTCCTAGTGCTTATCATCAGTTATGGGATAGTTTGATGCCTCGGGATGAGAGTTGTGATGGGCATGACATGGTGATAGGTCCTGCAATTGACAGGTTGATAATACATGACTTAGAGCAGGAGTTTTGGAGTGATGCTTTAGCAGGGTATGTACATCAGTTAGCATTTGATCCTTGTGCTGAGGAGTTGATGGCAGACAAATTTGGTTTGGATTCCATTTCTTACTCTTTATCTTGTAATGTCTTTTCACCATCAGCAGTGTATGGGAGTTATGGTTATGAGATAGTGGCTGATGATTTGCAGAGTTGTGTTGACTATAGGAGTTGTACAGTGTGTGGATTCTCCATACTTGGTACAGTTTCATTCGAGAGGGTTCACCATTGTTGCAGAGTTGGATTGTACATTTCATATAGGCCAGTGGGATGCGTTGATGATATTTACTGTGTTGGTAGTTTGATTTGTCCACTTTACTTGGGTTCTGATGTTCTAAGAGTTTGTGCCTCATGGGATTTTGATTGTGGTAGTGGTGATTTCGGAGTTTGGTTGAGCTATAATTGTCAATTTGATTATGGATTCCTCTTGGTCATATTGCAGAGGATATTGCAGGAGCCTGTGTTAATTGGTAGTAGTATAGTTCATGACTACATTTGGGATCCAGGTGGATTGATTGGTTTATTGTTCAGCCATTGCTTGAGGACAAGCAATGATTGGGAGGGGAGGAATTTTCATGTCCCCTTTTCAAATAATTAAATAAGAAAATCTTTGCTAAGGCAGGCAGGCCCAAGAAAGTGAAGTTTCGAAAAAAGGGGGTTAATCTTTGGAAACCGTTGGACTAATAAATGAAAATTATTATTAAAATAAGTTTCATTAACCTCTCTTGGACGTGAGTTACAGTTATGCCCTCTTTTAAGGGGTTTGGAGGGATTTTGGGCTCATTACAGAACTGGATTTTTGCTCATTCTTTGTTATTCTTCAGAGGCTGCCAAACCTGTGGAGAAGGAGACCCAAGAACGAGAGTTTGCAGGTTTCCAGGGAGACCCAAGAATGGGAGTTTGCAGGTTTCCAAGAAGGCTAAGGATAGGAGTTTGAAGCCATTCCATGTGCATGCTCATACCAAGTTTGCCTTTGTGCTGAACAGTGCAGATTTGTGAGTTTCCAGGTGTATTTTTGTAAGAGTTTGGTGTTTCCGGTTGAGTATTTCATATCAGTTTTGGTTGCTGCTGTATTTTATACTTTAAGCTATTAAAATAGAGCTGAATATATATATATTGGGACGTGATTAAACTTCTGAGATAGATTATTAGTGTTCTTGTGGTGTTTTCGGGCATATTTTGTGCTATTTCGGGAGCCCAATGAGCATAGTTTTGGTCCTACATTTTCGAGCTATTGTGTAAAGGCTATATGGATCTGGAAATGTCAATTTGTAGGCTGTTATGCTGCTGAAAGTTCTGTAAAAATTTCCATTTTCAGATTCATTAATAATTTGTGAAGTTGTGAAGCTTTTAGCACTATTTTCAACATACCCGATTTGGGGTTTCTTGAGGAATTTGGTGGATCTTTGGGATATTAGTTGTTTGATTTTAAAGATCTGATTAGAGGTTGGAAATATCATGAAAAATCAGAAAAGGGACATTTCATCAACTCAAAATTTTTAGTCCTCTTATAGTATAGGCCAAAGTCATTTGTTCCTTTTAGGTACCTCATGATTCTCTTTACTGCCATAAGATGATTTTCTCTTGGATTTGTAGAAAATCTTGCAACTATACCAATAAATAATGCTATATAAGGTTTTCTATGTACAACATATTGTAACTTACCAATCATTGACCTATATAGTGTCTGATTTACTTCAGCTGATTGATCATTTTTTGATAACTTATGTCCTATTATCATAGGTGTACTCACAGGTTTTGATTCTTCTAGTCCAAAATTTTTTAGTATTTCCTTGATGTACTTTGATTGGGTAATAAATATGCCATAATTTAGTTGATAGACTTGTAAGCCAACAAAGAACTTGATTTCACCAAACATTGACATCTCAAATTCATGTTTCATTTGATTGGAAAAATTCTTGCATAGGGAATTTTTATCCCCAAATATTATGTCATCAACAAAGATTTTTGATAACAATATGTCCTTACCTTTTTCTATTTTTATATATATATATATATTGTTTTTATCATCAGTTCTCTCAAATTCAATCTTCACAAGATATTTGTGAAGCCTCTCATACCATGCTTTTGGTGCTTATTTCAGCCCATAGAGTGCTTTATGTAATTTACGCACCATATCCTTGTTGTTGTCATCAACAAATCCTTTTGGCTATTCTATGTAGGCTTCCTCTTCTAATATACCATTTAGAACTGTAGACTTGACATCCATCTAGTAGAGCTTATATCCTTTGTAGGTGGCTTATGCAAGTAACATTCTTACTCCTTCCATCCTTGCAACAGGGGAAAATGTTTCCCCATAATCTATTCCTTCTTCTTGAGCATATCCTTTACAAACTAGTCTGGCTTTATTCCTTGTGATCTCACCATTCTAGTCTAGTTTGTTCCTAAACACCCACTTGGTTCCAATCATATTTTTATCAGCTGGTCTTGGAACTAAGCTCCAAGTTTTGTTCTTTTGTATCTTCTCAATCTCCTCTTCCATGGCCTTGTACCAATCTTCACTTTCTAGTGCATCTCTCACTGTTTTCGGTTCTATCTAACTCAATAAGTATGATTCACTTTTTAATCTATTCCTTGTCATTGGTTTGGCATCTCTATTTCCAATGATCTGTTCAACAGGGTGATGTCTTTTAACATAATTGGATGGTCTTGGTTATGTCCTTATTTCTATGTTTGGTCTTTCAGCTTCAAATTCACCGTGTGCATCTCTTTTAAGTAACTCAACATCTTTGTTGTGTGTGCTAACTTAAAAATCAGAATGAGCATTTTCTTCATTCTCCAACTTGGTATCTGAATGCAACTTAGGATTCACTGGCTGTGACTCGGTAGTTGTTGAGACTTGTTGCTGATTCCCAACTTGATTGGAAACATCTTCTTTAGCAGGCATTCCCTCATAGAAGTATAAAAATGATTTGTATTCCTCTAATCTTTTGATGGGTTCATCATTACAAACTTCTATATGTTCATCAAAACTTACATTTGTACTTTCCACAATTTTGTTAGTGTTAATGTTCAAACACTTATATGCTTTACTTCTTGTGGAATAACCAAGGGATACACCTTCATCACTTTTTACATCGAATTTACCATTTCTAGTATCCTTAAGAATATAACATTTGCTACCAAATACTTTGAAATGTTTGACATTGGGTGAGTGACCATACCATAGTTCAAAAGGTGTTGCATTTGTACCTTTCTTGATTTGTACTTGATTTAGGGTGTAAATAGCTATAATTACAACTTCTCTCTAGTACTTTAAAGAAAAATTCTTCTCCATCACTAGTGCTCTGGCATAGTCCATCACTGATCTATTTCTTCTCTGAGCAATTCCATTCTATGGAGGGGTTCTTGGTGCAATATTCTGTCTTTTGATTCCTTTGTCATTGCAGAACATCTCAAATTTACGTGAAGTGAATTCACCTCCTCTGTCTAATCTAAAGCATTTCATGCTCTTACCTATTTCTTTCTTAACTCTTGCCAAGTACC
This sequence comes from Cupressus sempervirens, assembly GCA_028749045.1. NCBI lineage: Eukaryota > Viridiplantae > Streptophyta > Pinopsida > Cupressales > Cupressaceae > Cupressus > Cupressus sempervirens. The sequence goes on from CM053793.1 coordinate 264,713,898, forward strand.
ATTTAAACATTTGAAAAGAATCTAATTTTTGTTTTAGAAACATAATAGTCATCATTGTAGAGTAATCATCAACAAGCATCATTATATGCCTGTCTAGTTATTAGCTTTGTACTTCAATTGGTCCACACAGGTCAGTATGAACAATTTCAAGTATTTCCTTAGAGGTGCAAGCTTTACTTTTAACGCTTGCCTTTTTCATCTTGCCCAGTTGACACTGTTTGTAGATTATATTTTCTAGTTTCTTCAATTTAGGCAAACCTCTAACTTTCTTCATATTAGTGATGTTGATCAGATTGTCAAAGTTGACATGACATAGCCTTTTATGCCATAGCCACACATCATGAAATCTTACAATAAGATAGGCAACATCCTCCATATCTAGGTAAAATAAATTACTCCTAGTTTTTTCTCCTTTTCTTATCAGAGTTCCATCATTGTCATAGATCTTGGCAGTTTTGTTTCCAAACTCTACTTTACATCCTTCATTGCTTAACTGTGACACACTTAGTAGATTGTAGTTCAATCCTTCAATATAAAATGTATTATCACATGAGATCTTCTTTGTAAGCTTAATGAAACATTTTTCATTTTATTAGACATGGAGCATCATTTCCAAATCTAACACTATTTCCATCATACTGAGTTAAGGTAACAAACTTACATTTGTCTCCTATCATGTGATGTAAGCATCCACTATCTCTAATCCATTTATCATTCTTGTTCACATAGGTTACTAGTGCTATTGCCTCATCTTCATTTGACTCATCCTTCATAGTTACATAGACAATATCATTATCATGTTCATCTAAATCATCTTCTTCAACAATGTAACACTTCTTGCCTTTGTCTTTGTGGTCTCTACCATCATCTTCTCTTCTATTTTTGTACTTGTTGCCTTCTTTGTAGTTCTTCTTTTGTGTGCACCTTGCTGCAATGTGACCAACTTCATTTCAATTAAAAAAAATGATAGGAAGCTTACCTTTGGATTTACCTTTGCCTCTGTGAAATCTTTTAGCTAGCAATGCTTCCAACTGTTCAACATCTTTTTCATCTATATTGCTATCACTAGATGCATATTTTATCTTTCTTTTCTTCTTCTTTGGTTTCATTTCTTCAATGTCTTTCAACGATAGCTTGGCCTTGAAAGAAAATTCAAGACTCTTAGATTTTTAGTTATCAAAGTTGGATAACTCAAATGCAGTAAGTCTTCCTACTAAACCTTCAAGACTTAGTTTATTTCTTGGTATGCACCTCAGTTCTTGAATAGTTGATACTCTAATAGCATAAATAGGTAGCAAGGTTCTTAAAACTTTGTTAAGGACAATTTCATCATCTAAATGACCAGTAGAACTTCTAATTGCACTTACAACTTCTTTTATTCTAGAGGCATATTGAGCAATGTTCTCACCTTCCTCCATTCTCATGTCATCAAAATTTCCTCCGAGGCTTTTTGACTTGGCTCTTTGTACATTCTTATCTCCTTCATAAATGGTTGATAGGGCATCCCACATCTTTAATGCAATGTTACATCCCTTGATGTCATCAAATTTAGCATAGCTGAGGGCAAAGACAATCTCCAACATTGCTTGGTTGTGCTCCTTCTTTTTCTTCATATCTTTAGTAGTAGGCACACCAATTGGATCAACATGTTCCACTATGATTGAGGTTTGTGTATGATTGCCTATAGATCCAAGCTTCAACTTCATTAGACTTTTCCATGTAGTGAAGTTGTCTCTGTTTAGCTTGGGAATTTGTCTCTTAGACATCTTGATCTTTATGCTTCTAGTACCTTCAAACTAAATCAGTAGATGGCTTCAATACCACTTGTTAAAAATGCTTTAGAATAACTAAGAGTGGGGTGGGGGTGAATTAGTTATTCAAGGTCCAGATGTCCCAATAAAACTTTTTCACTAAGTGTAGTGAGCCCATTAAACATTTCATGCATCCAAGCTAAACATTCTAACTAGCAAGTTACTATTAAATCAACATGCAACAATAAGACATGAAAAATCAGCACATAACACAGTGATGTACGTGGAGACCCAATTTGGGAAAAACCACTAGTAACATGCTACTACTTTCTCACTCTTTTGAAATGATGGCTTGTGAAAGGCCTGCCCTGTTAAAGGCTACAACACACATTGTTAAATGTGACCCAGTTAAAGAATTTCAATACTCTATTAGAGGTGAGCCTGGTTAAAGGACTTTAGAACATTCACTTGGAATGCCACCCTATTAAGGGATTTTTTAGTGGCTATTAGGCCAACCTTAGTCCAAAGGATTTTCCTTAACTGATACAATTACTAGAGAGTATTCAATAAGGGCTTTTGACGTGATACAACTTACAACTTAACTTGCAGATTTTAGATCTCAATTCAAATCTCAACTCTACTTAGCTCTCAGTCTCTACAGCTCTAACCATTTGTTCACTTATCAAGTTTCTATCTCCATGAGTCTCCGTACTCATTGTGCTAATGTAGTCACCTCTGTGGTCACTTATTGAAGTTGAGTCTCTGTACTTTGTTCTTCCTTCTTAATGCCTTCTCCTTGACACCACACACTCTATCCAACCACTACTTTTCTTTGTGACCAGAAACTCCTTAAGTAGGAATTTTGGAATGCTTTTCCCTCTCTTATTTCCATCACTTAGATTAGGGTTTGATTTGATTAGGTTAGATACAATTTCTCTACCCTTTATCTTGTTTCTTCTAGAAACTTCATGTAGAATCCACTTGAAATCACCCAAAAATGGTTAACATCAAATTTTGTACCACCGTCTCATCATCCTTAGCTTCCACCTGATTCATAAAATTCGAGATAAAAAACTTGTCGGCTTAGATTTGGCAAATCTTTGACTTTTCAAATAATGCAACAGCTCAACACTATTTACTTTTTGATGCTTGGCACATACTGTGTTACTCGACATCAACTATGAATTCACTCAACACCTATTAAATTTTATTGATGCTCAACACCTATTACATTTGTCTAGCTTGGTAGTTGAACTTGCTTAGCACCAACTACTTCACTTGGCACACACTAGAATTTGCTTTTACGCGACACCTATTGATTTTTTGCTCAGCATGAACTAACTTTGCTTGGCACCCACTAATGAATTTAATCAAGCATTGCAAACAATTTTGTTACAAATTTTTTTTCTAGAGTTTCTAAGTGTACCCAACCTCTGTAACTTCAAGTAGATTATCAATACATCATTTCACCATTGTCTTAACTGATCCTTGTACTTCATTACAAAATCATAACTCAACCTTTCCTCTAGGTGCTGTTGTTACATCTTATTGATTGAATCCTCTTCATCAATCAACTAAGTGTTAGTACTTGGATCTTATAAGAAATTTTCATTCTAATAGAAGGTTTGACATCAGTGAGAAAACAATGATCGAAAACATTCTTTCATCAACAATCTCCCTTTCTCAATAATGATCTTTTCAATCAGATTTCAATAGTTAAATTCTTTTTCTTAGTGCATAAGGGTGACTAAACTAACAATCTCATGGAGGCTCAGGCCATTTTATATGCTTTGGAATAATGTTGTTTGCAGGGATGGCATAAGATTATCTGTGAGTCTGACTCCCAAGTGGTGGTGAACTTGCTTTCCTTGCAGGAGCTTGAGAATGTTAATTGGCAGTTGGCCACTATTGTTAATTGAACTATTCTCTTTTGTACCTCTCTTGAGTTCATTAGGTTTACTTACATTCCTCATGAATGGAACAAAGTTGGTGATTGTTTGGCCAAATGGGCTTTTGGTCATGTTTTGGGCAGGAATATTATAGATAGGGGGCAACTTCCCTTTGAGCTGGTGCAAGAATTTGATGAAATTGTTGCTCAGGATAGAGCTCCTTGTTGAGATCTCCTTGTTTTAATCATTTCTGTCTTAATAAATTTTTACCCCTCTTTTTTCATAAGTATCTTCACAATATTAATATAAATATACTTATATCAACTAGGCATTGTATACACAGCAACAAATTTGCACTTTGATAATTTTTTATTTATAAATATACTTATATCAACTAGAAGTGTCATAAAATTATTTAAAATATATAATAATAAATTTAAATAATCAAAATAAAAAATTAATAGAGCCAACAAACTCCCTTTGCGATTTGACAATGAATTCCTCTCATTGAAGCAATGATTCTTTCACACAAGGCAACAAAATTCACCTAGAGAGGGAGAAATCTGTCATAAAAGTAAGTGAAATATCCAAAGGAGAAAGTAAATTTTCTTGAAGGAGCAACGATGTTGGACAAATTAAGAAGATTTCTCCCAAAAAATTCTCAAAGTGAAAGGCACTGAGAAAATAAAATCAAGTTCTCCATACACCAACTCCAACACACGATCTACATAGTTTCTGATCACATCTGTGGGTCTCTACTCCACAAGCACAATAATCAACATTTGAGATTGAACCAATATTCTTGAGTGACTGGTATATTTTTTTTCCAAAAGAAAGCTATATATATCAAATTGACATTTAACACCAGTTATATGAGTTGTTCCCTCACAATGCCTCAGATCCTCAGTAGGTCAAAGTGGTATCTACTTTTATATGCTGCAAAGCTCAACTAAAAAATGAAATGGAATTAAAAGTCCATAGACATTTGAATCAAACAAACTAGACACCCAACTAGAAAAAAAGTAAATTTGCAAAACTTTTTGCTCTCTAAGTTCATTTGTTTCTTTTTCATTTTGTGCTCTCTTGTACATGGCTAGGGATTTTTTGGGCTGCCTACCAATGGTCTACTATGAGGATAACAAAATATTCCAAAACTCAACCTAGACCTCTACTTGGCCACCTTGATTGAGACTAGAATTTTGTGGTGAGGAGAAAATGGTGAAAATAATTGATAGTCGAAGCTCAAAATCAACCCACAATAGTGGTCCCCAAGAAATCATAAAAAAAATAATAGAATGAAGGGAAATAAAAACACTCTAGAAAGTCATCTGAGACCAGTATGCACATCCTATGTCCAATAATTTTTTGAATAGGTTCTAATAAGAAAATACAAGCACATACTACTATGCCATAAAAGCAGAAACATACATACTTGATTTCTGACAGTTAAAACTTTAAAGGAAAGTGATTGTAGTTTATTGATCTAAATAAATTTCAGTAGCATTATGACATACATATTATTATTCTACAATCATGAAACTAGAAGAATGACACAAAATAGAGAACACAAATATATGTGGGGAAAACCTTTCTAGGTAAAAGCCCCACCTTCCAAACCCTCAAGCTAATGTATTATTCAGAAAGAAGTTATAATTCATTTTCAACTTTCACATGGAGATTTACATCTTGCTTTATCCTATAGAAAATCTAATAGCATGACCCTATGTAAAGAACTTCTTGATGCATCAACTTCCAGGAGTCTTAATTTTTGACCCATACTTGAGTTTTCTCTCAAATTTTTATAGTGGTTTCTTTAGGAAGAGTTTGGTGGTTTGATAATACAACTCTACTTCATTATGTCCAAAATTTTTTATTTTTAGGTCCCAAAAAATCTGTTTAGACCTCCAAAACTCTGTTTCCATAATCTTTGTGCCTTTTTTAGAATTTTTGTTTTGTAATAACTTCAAATGGGTGTTTCCAAATTTGAATATTAGATGATAGGTCTAGTTGTCATAGTTAAAGGAAAGTCTAGTTTTATTTTTAGTTTTCTAGGTGTAATTTTGAAAATTACCAAAAATGACAAATTTCAAGATTTGTAAAAATTTGCCAAAAAGGTAATTGTCTATTTTTTCAAAATTTGGATGTTTTTGTTTATTTAAGAAGTTTTAGAATAATGTAGGAGGATGGTGAATGGAAAATAATGGAGTTTTGAAAATTATATGTTGCATTTGTATTTCTCTTTGTTATTTTTCTTTCTACTGAATGTAATGTTGTGAGTGGGTATTTGGTACTACATCATTTGGTATTAGAGGAGGAAGATGGCTAGGAAAGAAAGAGGAAAAGGAGATGTCACCTCGATGTAAAGATTTATGTTAGATATGTAGAAGTAGATTGAATAACTCAACATGAACGAATGGATAATCAAGGAATGCCCCAAGGGCATGAATCTAATGAAGAGGATAGTTGAATAGGTGCTCATCAAAATGAAGAAAATGTAGAAGAGAGGTTTGAAGAACTGAGCTATGAAGATAGAGTTCTTAGGGCTTTAGAAGGAAGAAGCAAAGAAATCAAGATTAAAGTTTCAGACTATGCTGTTAGTCTTAAGCTAAAAGAGTTGATAGATTGGTTGAATGAGATGGGATATTTTTTTGATTAGAAACCTATGGCAGAGGAAAATAAGATGAAGTTGTTGGAATTATAGGTTGAGTAATTGAGAGGGTGGGGGGTGAATCAGTTACCACAAAAACAAATCCACAGATCCCTTACATGTCAAACAAGTTACTTATTGCTGTCACTCAGTAAACATTCACAAAAATGCTGTAACTTAGTAGATTAGCTTGTTATTGATTTTTAAGCATTCATAATTATTAACATGCATGCAAAAGTAAATAACATGAACATAAGAGACACTAGATTTAACGTGGAAACCTAATATGGGAAAAACCACCAAGTAACTAGCTACTAATTTTCACTCTTCTAAAGTGAGCCCTGTTAGGACCAACCCTGTTAAAGGTTAAAAAAAAAACTTTTAGGTGTGACCCTATTAGAGGATTTAATCACCCTGTTAAGAGTGGCCTTGCTAGAGGTCCTTAGAACAATTCAACTGAACTATCACCTTGTTAGAGGATTTACAAAATGGCTGCTAAACTAACTCTGTTAAGAGATTTTGGAATCACTACTACAATGGTTAAAAAGTAACAATGAATTGACCTGAATAAGATGCAACTAAATTTGTTAATTACAGATCTCTATTCTGCACCATTAGACCCTCCTTGATCAAATATAGATTTTTTGCTCCTCAATGATCTCTGATCATCCTTCAAAAATTTCTCTCACAACAATTAGTCCTCCTTCACATTCATATCACATCAAATCCATCACACTTAGAATTTGCAACTTGACCTCTTATATTTACCATTTAGATTATCAAGTCAACACATTCACAAGTTAGATTTACTAATAAACTATACATCAATCAGCTACAAATATTATACTAAGCAAATAAATTTTATTTCTCAAAATAATAAAATCCTTCATTAGCTGACCCTACTCAGTAAACACTGCTCCAGAAACAATTTCCTAAGTTAACCATCTCAACTCGGTTAACACTACAAATTTTGCGAAATCCTTTGGCTATCGAGTGAACTCGGTAAGAGCTAAATTTCCTTCGCTAACCATGAGAGCTTGGTAAGAACTGTTCTCTGCCATATTTTCCTTTGATGATTGAGTAAGCTCAGTAGACACTAAATTTTCTTTGCTAACCTTGAAAGCTCGATAACAACTATCTACACAAGGTAAAGTTTGAGAATGGTTGGTAGACACTGTAAACCTTCTTGCAAACCTTCTAAGCTTGGTAGACTCTGTCCTTTGCCTTGCTGACCAACTGAGCTTGGTAGACTCTGAATGATAACTGATATGACATTTGTGTAACATCAAAGACAACACACAATTGAACAATTGTATCCAACAATCTCCCTTTTTGGCATTGATGGCAACACAGCATTGATGGCAACACAACATGTCATAGAAGAATGAAATTTGAAAACAAGTCTTTTATGATAGAATGCTTCTCCTCCTTACATTTCATTCCAAAAAACTCCTCAAATAAAATAATCTTCCTCTTTCATAGTAATCTCTCCCTCTTGCATAAACTCTCTTTTTCTTGCAAATTTCAGGTGTAGACACCTAAAAACCTTTAGAAAATAAAGTATTTTTATTTTCTGAAAAATTCCTGATGACATCATCATTAATTAATTAATTAATTATTTAATTAATTAATTTATTTTTATGCCATTAAATCCCTTTATCTTAATTAAAAATATTTAATTAAGGAATCCCTCCCAAAAATGTTTAAATCTTATTTAAACATTATTTCCTTATTTATTAATTATTTAATTAATAAATTGACCAAAAAATCCAAAATAAATAAAAAAATTATTTTTTGCCCAAAACTTGGCCAATTTCCTTAAGACCACTAACCTCTTCCAAAATCTTCTAATCCTTCTTTAATTTTGATTAAAGGCTAATCCCGTCATTTCCTACCCCTAATCCCAACTCAAAATATTTAATTAAGATTAAATATTAATCCTCATGTTTATTAAAAATGTTTTAATAAATATCTCCTCAACCCAAACCCTTGAAATAAATAAAACTTTATTTCCTAAAATCTAATTTATCCTCATCCTAAGAAGTTCTAGACTCTTCTAGAAAGTCTTCATCCTCATCCTAGGAAGTTCTAGACTATTCTAGAAAGTCTTTATCCTCATCCAAAGTCTAGACTCTTCTAGAAGATGTCTTTAAACCTAATCCTAATCCCCTCCCAACCTTGTCACATTCTCTAAACATGGGTTAAGACTTACTAACCCAAGCCAAAGTTAACAAATATCTCCTCTTTCACCCACCCTCATTAAATGCCATCCACTTGCCTATCCCTAAGCTAATCCTAAACCATCCTAATCCATCCTCTAATCATTTGCACAATCCTAAGCAAGCTTAAAACCCTCTTAATCAAGCCCAAGTCAAAATTGCTCTCATCTCCCTCAAAATATCTCAACCATAAAACTTTATGAAGCCCACTAGGCCATAAATGACTCTTCCAAGCCCTTTTATTGCTCTTACAAGCCATTATGAGGGTCTTTATGAAGATTTTATCCCTTGAGCCTCCTTTTTTGACTCATCCTTCCCCTTTCCTCCATCCTCTCACCCTATGACATGTGTCACTCCCTAATTGGCTGTAAGGAAGCACAATCCATGTGCTCTTCTCTCATGCAATCTGAGCCTTCCATAAGCTTTTTCCCATCCTTGCATACTAGCCCTTGATCCCTCAAGCCCTTTGCCTATTTAAGGAATCCTCTCCCAAGACATTTTAACACAATCCATGAAGTAAAGTCATAATTCCATTTTGAGAATCCATTTTACATCAAAACCATACACTCACCCCCAAATTCCAACTCCATTTGAAGCCCTTTTTGAAGCATAAGCTTGAGCATACATCCTATCTATTTAGACAAAGCTACTCAACAAGAGAGCTTCTCATTGAGAGAGCCCATTAATGGCTCATATTCTCAATTAAGAGCTCATCTTAGTCTATCTTGAAGTTTATGAATTTTGTTTAGTTTGTAGAAGCTTTATTTAAATTTGGTTTCTATTAGCATACTAACATTGCTCATACACATCAGGAAGATATGATAGTAAACTCTCCCTCTTTGACAACACATGCCAAAGACAACACAACTCAAATGAAATTCAATGTACCTTAAGTATTGATTCATATGCAATGTCTTCATTACTTTGCTACATCAACTAATAAATCTTCAATTTTGTTCATGTTGATGCATCACTAAAATTGTATTTTAGTGAGCTTTAGATAGGGGAATGACCCCTAACTTACCTCTTAGATACAAGAATGCATCCTTAGGTAAAGGCTTTGTGAATATGTCAGCAATTTGTTCCTTTGTATGGACATATTCCAATATGATCTCCTTATCCTGCACCAATTCTCTAACAAAGTGATACTTTATAGCAATATGCTTGGTTTTTGAATGCATCACTGGATTCTTAGATATGTTAATTGCACTTATATTGTCACAAAACATAACAATAGGTTCTTTGATTTCTTCCTTCATACCTTCCAATAACTACTTGAACCAAACAATGTTTGAACAGTTTACTACTGCTACAACATATTCTGCTTCTACTATGAACTGTGATGTACAATTTTTCTTTTTACTTGTCCAAGAAACCTACCTCTTTCCAAGAGAGAAAGCTCCTCCACTTGTACTTTTTTTGTCATCAACATTTCTTGCCCAATCTGCATCAATAAACACTTTTAAATCTAGATTTCCTCCAAGTTTATACCATAATCCATAATCTTTAGTTCCTTTCAAATATCTCATGACCCTTTTGATTTCCATCATGTGATTTTCTCTTGGTTTTGATGAAAATATTGCTACAATACCAACTGTAAGAGCAATGTCTGGTCTTGTATGCACTACATACTACAACTTTCCAATCATAGATCTATATAATGTCTGATCCACTTCCTTTGATTCATCCTCCTTGGTAAGTTTCAATCTAGTACACATAAGAGTCCCAACTAGTTTTTAGTCTTCCATATCAAATTTTTTTAGTATCTCCTTGATGTATTTAGATTAAGTGATGTAGATGCCATTCTTATTCTGCTAAATTTGAAGACCAACAAAGAATTTGATCTCACCAAACATTGACATTTCAAATTCCTTGTTCATTTGTTCTAAAAATTCTTTGCAAAGATCATCATTTCCTGTGAACAAAGTATCATCTACAAATATTTTTGCCAAAACAATCTTATTATCTAGTCCTTCCTTGATATACAAGCTACTATTATCATTAGTTCTTTGAAAACCAATCTGAATAAGATAGTTATGCAATCTTTCATACCATGCTCTAGGGGATCGCTTTAGACCATACAATGCTTTATAAGATTGTGCTCTTAATCTGTGTGTAGTTATTCTTTCTAGAGTTGTTTATTTTTGTGAATGTGTGTTCATGAATAATAATGGGGCCAATGGTTTGTATTGTATATTTATGATTGTGTGACCTTTTAGTTTTGGTGTTTGCCTCATGTTAACAAATTCTACTGACGTAATGAATTGGAGAAAAGATCATCTTTGTTTTTATAGTGTCTTTTCTCGCATGAGCACACTTTCCATGGCCTTGTGATTTGATGAAACCTAAAACATCTTTTTGTTTATATTGAGTTCCCATTGATGATTTTATTGATGGAGTCAAGGAGGCGCTACTCCTAATTTCATTGGTTTCCTATCTGATCCTTTTGATAATTTAATTCGTAGATGTCTTGTTACCTTGGTTTATGTCCCTTAGGAATTTCCCTTGCAAGTTATTTTCTTTAATCTCTCATTACCTTATCTTTGTTATTTTCTTTTATAAACACTTGATTAAAATAGGAATTCATATAGTTGCATTGGTAGATTGCATTCATCATAAAACAAAAAATACAAAAATATATCTCTTTAATGGTTACACTTTTCAAACAGCAACAAATTTATCTAAAATTGGTTTAAACTAGCAAAGGCCTCCTCGTGAACATACACATTTATCTTCAATTGAGTGGATTCTAGTAGGTTGTAAGACCACCCAAAACCTTGGAGGTTGATCCTCGATTAGCTTTTCAAGAGAGGGATTCGAAAGGGTCTCTACCATTCAATATCATACAAAATGACAACTCAACAATAATATTACTACCTTTTAATCCCTTATATTAGGATATGATCACTTTCTAGTTACACTAGAGGTGGTTGAAGATTCTAAACCAAATAGGAGTTCTTTCAAGTTTGAGGATATATGGTATCTTGATGATAACTTTATGACCGTCCTAACAAACTTGGTGGTTGGATGATTGGTCTGATGGATAAAAAATATATTATTTTTTTGTCTAAATTGAAATCACCAAAAATTAAAAGCCTAGAATAAAATAAGCATCATTTTAAAAACATCTTAGAAGAAAAGAAAAAAGTGGAAAATATTTAAAACAACAAAATCCTTGTTGAAGGGATGGATACCAAAGGACATCTAAAAGAAAAATACTTACTAAGCAATAAAGAATCATTATTATTAAAAGAGGAAATATTCTAGAAACAAAAATTTAGTGAAGACTGGTTATCAAAAGGTGATAGAAACACCAAATACTTTAACAATAGTAGTAAAATGAGGACAAATGTAAATTACATAACTAAAATCATTGATTCACAAGACATCATAATTGAAGATCCTAAACAAATTATCAAGGAATCAATATTTTTTTTTCCAAAACATACTCAACAATTGGGACTTTTCTGATGTGAAATATCAAAATTCCTTCCTTAACTATATCTATAAGATCATCATTTTTGAAGACAACATGATGCTTAATAAACCATTCACCTTGGAAGAAAATAAAACAACCTTATTTGAAATGAATAGTGACAAGGGCCCCAGTCCAGATGGCTTCCCCCTAGCTTGTTTAAAAAATGTTGGCATTTTTTGGGTTTGGACTTATGGGAGGCCATAAAAAAATAAAGAAGATATGGAAATATTCTAAGAGAAATAAAAAACACCTTTCCAAATCTCATTCCTAAGAAAATTGAAACAAATACCTTCAACAACTTCAGGCCAATAACTCTTTGTAAAATATATTATATAAAATTATGCCTAAAGCTATGACCAAAAAATTATTTTTTTCTCTCCCTAATATCATCTTTGAGGAACAAACAGTTTTTGTTCCTAGAAGATCAATTTTTAATGGAATAATAATTATCCACTAACTTATGCACTTGGTACAAAATATAAGACTCCATGATGTTAATAAAATTAGATATCCAAAAGGTTTATGCCAAGGTTGATTGACGATTCTAAGAAAATACTTGGAAGCCTTTAGATTTTCTCAAAGACATTAATTTTATCTTTAACCTCATTCCCACTCCAAAAATATCCATCCTCATTTACATTTCTCTAGAAGGTTTTCTTGATATATCAAGGGGCTTGAGACAAGGGTCCTAATTGTAAAGTCCCTCCTTGTATGTAATTGTCAATACGAATGCTATGTTAAAATTGCTATAGGAGATTGAAATGGATAAGATGTAATGATTTATGTTGTGAATGCCCTAATGAAATTGTGATTAGTTAACTCATCCATGCTTTAAATGCTCAGTGGTTCGAGAACTACTACATTATCTCGACTGTTTAAATATTAAAATTTTACTAATGATGATATGAGACATTTTTTTTCACCTAATGATAAGGCTGTTGGTTTTGGTACCTCGATGATTAATTTTTATGCTCTTTTATGATGTGTGATGCTTTACCTTTAGATATTTGAATTCATCATTTAATGCTCTATGAACATGCGTGATAATAAAGTAAATGAATGCAGAACTAACACTTTGATTATGCAATTTTAATGGCCAAAAATATTAGTAGATTGAAATAAACAATTGAATATTAGAAAAATAGATATTTTTAATTTACATGATTTTTCTAATATGTAATTTACATATATTCATGTCATTTCTTGAGCTACTGATGTGTACCATGAGTGTGCATGATAGTTAGTCGGGAAATCTAATGGAAAGATGGAACTGAACCCCTTGCTAATTTGTGCTATATTGCATTGTCTTTTCTTGAAGGTTGTTATTGGGTCTTACTATTCTCCTAGCTTTTTTTTGGGTTCTATTAAGTCTTTAAGGCCTAAAAACATTAAATTTAAGTACCCTAGGGGTAAGTGTATGGGTTGGAAGTACTTTCCACCCCCTTAGCCTCTTTGGTTGACTTTTAGGGTCACTCAAAAATCCTACTTTTGGTTGATTGCAAAAATTTATTTGTCTCCTTCATGAGTTGGTGACTCAAACTCTACCTTGGGGTTACCTAAAGTCTAGTTGAGTTAGGATCATATTTAGAGGCATTTTGGAGAAGTTTTGGGGTTGTTACCCAATCTCTAGTTTTGGAGAGAAGTTTGAAGATTGAAGGAAAGGAAGGATAAGCTCTTCTCAACTTGTCATTTTTTACCATAACTTTTTTTTGTGAAGGTAGAGTTCTTCACTCTTTTGATCATGTTCTTCATATTGTTCATTATTTGATTCATGCATAAGGCATTGTGTTGTTCTTGTATTTCTTGTATGTGTGTTGAGGTTGTTGGGAGGGATCTTAACTTGTTCTTGGATGTCATTCTTATGCCTTGCTTTAAAATTTTGAGGGGATTTCATGGGATTTGTTTTCGCATTACTCACCCTTGGATAGAGAAGAAGTGGCCAAGTATTGGGGAAGGGCCTTAGTTGGACCTCAACAGTGTAGAGTCTCCTCTCATGGTGAGAAGAGGGAAAGAGGATAGGGTGTATGGGCCCCTACTTGTCATCACATACCTTGTATAAAAATTTGAATTCTTGTAGAAGGAAAGGAAATGAAAATTCTTGTTGCATTGGCCTTGAAAGGGCATTTGTAGAAGAATGGAAGTTCTTGAATTTTAGCCCCGAAAGGGCTATGTTATGGTATGGTGATTGACATCTCCTATTGAGAAAATCCACCTCCCCCCTATTTGGGTTCAATGTTGAACCTATTGTGCAAAACCGAGTTGGGAAGGCATGCTTGAATTGTTAATCATATATGTTGTTTTTACCTCCGGGTCAGTTCCTGTCTTTCCCATGGTTCCCTTGATGCATTGAAGACATTGGAAAACATATCTTGTGGAAGCCCTAGAAGAGAATTCAATTGAATTGTAACATTTTGTAAAAATGTATTTTAAATTTTGATGTATTTGACAAAGACGTTGGGTTTTCTTACTGGTTCTTTCTCGATGGAGCCTTGAACCAGGTTAATTAATAGAGAGAAAGGATTGAGAAAAACTCCTTGTACTGTATCATGTGTTATTTTAATTCACGTCTAAGTGTGTGGAAGAATAGTTTAAATGTTGATTTTTTTTGAACTATGCAATTCTCAGGTTTCAATTATGTTAAGGAAGAAATTTTGTTATGTTGAAAATTTTAATTTGACTCATGCTTATTTGGAGATAAAACAATCCTCACATAGTTGATAAACAAAATCTATGTAACCCCCTTGTTAACAAAATAATTAGTAATTCAATTTGAAGAGGAAGAAGATATAAACCTCCTTGTATAAAAATCCTCAAGACACAAAATATTCCTTGGAGAAATTATGCATGTTAGAAATATATTCTACACTCAAAAAAAAATATACATATCTAGGAGCATTTTGCTCTTTGGAATTTGTATGAGAGATGAAAATTTAATTCAGTAAGCAACATAGCATATTCTATATTGATTTCCTTTTTAAAAAAAAAATCTTTTTTTATCAAATCCTTTAAATATAATAATAAATAGTTTTGGTGTTAGGAACAAGCAAACAATGCAAAAAAAAATAAAATCCTATTTATCCTACCCAATTAACTTTATGCATTTACTACTCCCCTCTATCCTAAATATCCTAGAGTCTACCTATAAAGTTTTAACTCATTAATCTTCATCCCCCTTTTGGCGCAGACTTATTTGACCAATAACAAAATCATAAGTTGCATTGAATGGGAATGGGGCTAATTCCCTATGTATCCCCATGTACTGGACTGACATGGAAATGATAGAAAGTGGGGTTAAAAAGGTTTAAAAGTCAACAAGCAAACTTAAACAAAATCTTAAAAAAAAAAAAAATCCCACCACTTACCTTGAGCACCTATCATTGGAGAGCTGTCCACGTAGATGAGCAAGGGAGGTAGTTGAGATGGACAGTCAAGTCCATGCAAGCGCTTATGTTTGAAAGGAAACAAAAATATTAAAACACTTTACTCCACCCTTGTAACACACTTCCCAATGCCTCCATCCCAAGCGCTCATAACTTGGAGGCTTAAAATGCACACTATGGGAAACAGAGTCTATGCCAACGTAGACTTGGGTAGTGCCAGGGTTCTTGGGATCCGCCAAAGTACAGTGGAGGTAGGGTGGTAGTAGAACAAGTGGCCAAGTGGCCAAGTAGGTGGGCAGTTAGGTATAGGAAGTTGTAGGTAGTTATAGAGTGTTTTATTAATGTTTTTTTTTTAAATTTAAAGTTTTGTTGGTATAGATTAAACTTAGTTATTAGTAAATTTTGAATTGCCCTTGTAGCTAAGTTAATATGTCATGTAAGATTTTAGCTTGTGTTAGATTTTAATGGTTTTTTTTTTTGTGTATGTATGGTCTTGTTAAGTTAGTTAATATATGTTCTAAGTTTTCCTTCTTGTTATAGTTTTTTTATAAATTAGTTTTAATCAATGATAGTCAACTATATTAAACTTAGTTGGGTTAGTGTTTAGGTAAGCTATTATGTTAGTATTAAGTTTGTTTTAAATGTTTTTATAAATATATGAATGTTAGTTTTATCTAGTTATCAATTTAAGTTAGTTGCCCTTGGGTAAATGTTTGTTTTAACTTATGTTAGTTTGTAATAAGTTAGTTAAATCTTGAGTTAGTATAATGAAATTTAGTATGTGAATTTTGATAGTGCTTGTTAGTATTGTAAATTGCGGTAAGTAAAGCCATAACGTCTCCTCCATTTAAATATTATTAGAGGTTAGTTCTAATAAATTTAGATTTAAAATTAAATGGTTAGTAAAAGTTTATTTAATGCAACTCTAGTTTTTCATTGATAAAGAAAGTTAATGATTACGTTGTGAATATAAATTATCTTAGTAAATTTTAGTTTAGATTCTAGTTAATTCAAATTTTAGCTATATTTTTTATTTTTTTATTTTTATAGATTATAAATTCAATTATATTTAGTTTTAGAATTGAGTTTGATTGTAGTTAGGCAATTATTTCATGTTATCTTAGTAATTAGTTCTTTGATGTCTATGCTATGCAATAGTTGGACTTATACCCCCACCGATCGATATTAGAATAATTTTAATACAATGTTGTAATATTAATGTAATAACGAACCAAATGTTGATACCAATTGAATAACGAGAATTTAGCTTCAATGATGTATTCCCATGCATGACTATAAATATTAGATGATGTTGTAAGCTTATTCCTTCACTTGCAAATCAAACTCTTAAACCTTTGAGAAACTTCTTATTATTTATTTTTAAAAAAAAATTTGCGTGTGTTTTGCCCTTGTATTTTTGGGCATGGCACTAATCCCCCCTTTTCTTTTCATTATTATGACAAAATCCTATGGTAGAATGGTTAAAAACATCTACTCTTCAGATTAAATATCAAGAGTCAAAGTCATTGAAAGTGTCCCAAATGTTGCACACCAATGATTTTTTGATGACCCCATTTTATTAGATAAATGAACCACTTATGAATCCTCTAAGTGTAAAGAGACCCTAGAGTCACATATAAAGGCATCTAGTCAACAATTTTAAGCTAATGAATTTGAAATTTTCTTCATCAATACACACACCCTTTTGGAAAAGGATATATACAATATTTTAGTATTCAATAAAGGTGACTTCTCTTCTAAATATTTAGGCATCCTAATTGAAAAAGCCAGTAGATCAACAAAGTTTTGGTATCCAACTATCGATAAATTTGACAGAAAATGGAAAATTGGAAAATAAAATTTCTTTCTAATGTGGGTCACATTACCATGATAATTAAAATTTGTCCTTTTAGATTTATTCTCTTATCAAATATCTTGTATGCCACTTTCAATCCAGGGATAAGACAAATATTGAAAAATATGAAAAACTTCTTTTGGCAATGGGTATCAAATAATAAAAAATGACACTAGTAAGTGTATACCAAAAAGTAGGCACACTTCTATAAAAATTTATACTTGAGAATACCCATGTTGAAGAGCATCCCAAGAGGTGACTTATAACTTCCTATCTATGATGTACAAGATCTATGAGATGGTGGATCTCAAATCAACCTTGCTTATGCAAATCCTTGCAAGCTGCACCATTAAATGAAAGATTCATAGATGGGACCAAGAGTGCTAGCATTCAAGAATATCAATGCAATGCAAGTTACACTAACATGAAATTCAAGATGCAAGCTAAGCCAATCAAATATGAAGAGTTACAAGCCTTCTTATTTAAACAATGTGAGCTATTCTAAAGCATAAAACAAAGGCTAAGCTAAAATTCCATGATGCAAGAAATGAACAAGAAAAATGCAAGAATGAGGATGCTCCAATTCTTCAAAATCTCTAAAAGAGCCTATAAATTGTGTAGCATAGCATTATCATGAGAGTGTAAGGATGGAGAATGAGGAGAGAGCCCTCTATTTAAAAAAAAAATGGATGGTTGAGATTAAAAGGAAAAAGAGACATAATCAAGGGTGGAGAATGTATCTTGAGTGATCCATGTGCACAAGAATCTCACCTAATCAAGATCAACCATTGAATTTGAGAGGAAAACAATGTGTGGAGGAGAATTAAAGCTATTTTAAAAATAAAGCTTCCTCTCACATAGAAAAGTGTGTCTCTCATGTGAGACAAAAAGCCTTTTCTTTTATTTTTAAAATATGAATAATGTTTTTCATGTGAAAACTTAAGATTAGTGGGACTATAGGGATTTTATTTAATTAAAAGGGATTTTATTTTATTTTATGTTAGATTTAACATAAAATGTTCAAACAATAGCTTATAATCAAATAAATAGAAAAGTGACGATTTGATTAAGAATAAGCAAATAGATAAATTATGTAAAATGCTAGAAATGGGCTATAATGTTCACTTGTCATTTGCTTTATATATTATATATGTTGAACTCTTTTAGGCCTATTTCATACATGTGTTAGTTTTAGAGATATATGGTATGATTTTATTTCATGACTTCAAAATATCATTTATGATTACATAGTTGATTATTTCACGTGTTGTCTAATGATTATGATTATTTCACATGTTGTCTAATGATTATGATTACTTACATGTTAATGTTTCTTTAATGATTCTTAGTAAACGTGATTGTTTTCATAACAATGTCAAACAATATGTCTTTAATGATGATTATTTTACATTCACAGTAATGCGTTGTTATATCTGAGCATTTGATGAGTTGACTCATGATTCATTATGGTACTTACTCATACTTACATGTGTATGGTGTGCATGCCTGCTTTACTTTTTTGTCTGACGTGTTTGATGTGATTAAGGGAGGGAGTCGTAGTCACCTTCTTTTCGAGATCTACACAATGCACCACTCCCTGACATTGTCTATATAGTTTAGTTACACACACACACACACACACACACACACACACACACACACACACACACACACACACACACACATATATATGCATACATACATACATACATATATACATATACATACATATACATACATACATACATACATACAGACATACATACATACATACATACATACATATATACATGCTCGTCTTTTATGTAGGTTGCAGGTACTAGACATCAACTTCCTTGAACTGCCAAGGTGAGCGTCCCCTATCACAATAACTCAATGGTAAGCATCAGAAGATAATGATCAGGTCCAATCCTAACCATAGTCTAAACACTTGTCTTGCAAGGAGGACTCGTACCTGACTCTCTACCCCTTTTTAAACTCACAAGTTTGTCTTTGTGTGTGTTGTTTGAGTTTGGATTTTGAATGGTTTTGCTTATGTTGATTTGACTATGTTATTTATTTAGTAAAAGGTTTAATTATGATATTTAGATCAATCACATAGTATTGGATTATTAAATATTATTTAAATAAAAGGAACAATTATTATATCAGGATATTTAATTGATTGGTAAATTAAATTAATTCAATATTTATTTTTTATTTATTTAAAAGACTTGATTTAAAAAGTCTAAATGTGAAAGTTGGAAAAATTATAAATTAAAATATTAAAGACTAAATATTGATTTATCATGAATATTTAATCACTAATAATAAAATTAGAGTTGCGCATAATTAGTGGGCATTAATTATTATTAATGGTTAAACTAATTATATGCAATTTAATTGTACATTAATTAATAAAATTAAAATAAGATTTTTGATTGAGAAATAAGATATTTAATTTAAAAGAAAGGACATTTATTTATTTTATTATAAAAAGATAAATCTATTTTGTTAAAAGAAAGTAAATAAATAGAGAACATTTATTTATTTAATATTAAAATAAAAAAGAAGAAGATGAAATTATGTATTTCTTTTCTTTAAAAATAAATAAAGTGATTCTATTTATTTTTGAAAGTATAAGAAAACAAAGTAAAACTATTATTTTTATTTTAGTTGAGTTCCCTTCTTTTCTAAGTTTACTCATTTTAAAAACTTTAGTTCTATTAGTTTAATTTATTTATCTTTTCTTTATTAAGAGGTCATTTGATCATTTTGAGGGAGAATATTTTTTGAGAACAATAAGATAATTTAGAACAGAGATTTTAGGGGACAAGTTATAGGTTATGCATTTAGATTTTGAAGTAAAAGATTTTTTTCAACGGTTGGGAGTAAAGTCTTCAATTGAGTTTTCTTCTTCTTCTTCTTAACAAATCAACTTGGTGTTTGAAGGTAGGGGTTTTAAAATCTCTTTGCGATTTTTATTGAAAAAATAGTCTTCTCTACGTTTTCCTGATTATGAATAAATTTGTTTGTAGTTACTTGTGTGTCAGTTTGATGGTTTTAAACATGCGATTTTGCTATAACTTTTATTTAATATATTTTGTCAAAAATGTAAAGATACTTTTAGACACCCATTTGGTTTTATTTAACATATATGAAAATCATATATGATTTTTTTGTATAGACATGATCAAATATTGACTGTCATGCTAAAACTAGGCCTATTTGAGCTTGAGTATTCAATTAGAGACACACAAACAATCACTTATAACTTTTGTAAAATACATAGTTACAAAAATATCTTCTTTTTGATTGTAAATAAGTCTATTATGAACACCTTTCTTGATTTTCATTAAGATCCAACGGTTCAAACAAAAGTTATACTCTTTCTTCTAAAT
Organism: Cupressus sempervirens; assembly: GCA_028749045.1. NCBI lineage: Eukaryota > Viridiplantae > Streptophyta > Pinopsida > Cupressales > Cupressaceae > Cupressus > Cupressus sempervirens. The sequence goes on from CM053793.1 coordinate 264,734,497, forward strand.
TGGTAACCTTCAAATCTAAATAGTGTTGCCAAGAAAATTCATATTTTACACCATTCAAATGAACTTTTCTTTACGGCTGGTAAGAATGAAAAATGTGTGAAATTAAAATATCTTTCTATTGATATAGGTTGTAGATCTGTATCATTCCATATGAGATTATAACATTTAAATTACTAGCTGATTTATATGGAGAAAATGCATAAATCTCATTGTTATGAACTTTGAAAATATTTTATCTTTATTGTTAAATATTATTGATTAAAAATAATAATAATTAACTCTAAACTTATTAGATAATTAACATACCGAATTTATCTACACTATACACTTTATGTAATCAAATAAAAATTTTGAAAAAAAAATCTTTAAAGGGTAAAAGCACAAACCTGTGTCACCCTCTTATAAAGGAAAAGGCTAACAAAAGTATAACCATTCATCTTCAATGACATAAAACTAGTATTATTATTTAGAATTTGAAAATGAAGTAAACTAATGAAATGTGTAGAAATGGATGAAGTTTAGGATTATACTTTTTAATAATTATTTGGAATAAGAATTAATATATTTTTCTAATTTTTATAGATTTTTTTTGTTTGTTTAAAAATGTTGAAAATTAGGGGTCTAATTCCCACCACAAAACTATATGGAAATAAACTTATTTTGCTTTGATCTCAGACTATGTTATAGATAACATATTTAGACAGAAAAAAAAAAAATGGCTTTAGACCTATCTTTTCTCTTTTATAATGATTCAAATTTCAACTCATTTGAAATCGATAGTTTTCATCTCCCACCACATTTTAAAAAATAAATCTATTCTAACTAGAAGAAAAATTATACATTCAGGAAGAGGACTCTCTCCTCTAGAATGCCATATAATTTTTAATTTTTTAATTTTTAATATTATTTGATATTTTTTTTTCTTTCTCAAAATTGACATCTTTTCAAGTGTTAAAATACGTGCTTGTAGAATTTTGTAATTACAATATGCTATATCTAATTAAAACACTATAAAATCTATATGAGAATAATCTTGACTTTGAGCTCTATAAAATGGTGTTTATATGTTATTAAATAAAAATCATAAACAATAGTAAGAATTGATAAGTAGGAGATAATTTTTACAACAAGTCAAATTGTGAAATTGCTATCAGGATTTAACTGTGTGATTTTGAGTCAAACTCACTGACCCATGTTTCATGAGTAGTGATTCAACATGAATTCATATCTCATGAGAATAAATGGAACACTTAGCACTCATTGGATCTAGGTGATGCTCATAGGGGTGAAGCACTGGGAATTCCTGGGAGGTCACCCATCCTAGTACCACTCTAGCTTGAGCGCACTTAACTGCAAAGTTTTCTCAATCGTTAAATCGAGAGGTCACCCATCCTAGTACTACTCCAACTTGAGCATGCTTAACTACAGAGTTTCCTATGAGCATCACCTAGATCCAATGAGTGCTAAGTGTTCCATTTATTGTCATGAGAGATGGATTCATGTTGAATCACTTCTCATGAAATAGGGGTCAATCAGTTTGACTCAAAGTCACACAATTAAATCTTGATATCAATATCACAATAATAAGAGTTATTGAAACGTCAATTTTTTGAAATATTTTTATTTCTTAAGTAATTGGATACAAACTAGTATTAAAATGCATTTAATACACATTTCCAATTGAAAAAGTGTGAGACTATATATAACTTATCTAGAATTAATTTATCTAGATCATATGCTTGAACAAAATTAATTTTTAGATATAAATACTCAAATTTAGTTGTTCTGATAGGTCAACCTGAAAGGTGACACGATTTTGTATTATTTGATGTGTGGTTATTTGAAGTTTTGAGCTTTTTTTTTTGTGATGGGTTCTGAATTTCTTTAATGTGGTGTTTTATTTTGTGATGGATTTTATCTGAACTATTTAGTTGGCCAAACTATGTTGTGCACTAGAGGCATCCTTTAAGATTTCTTTTATGGTGGTTATTTGACTAGATGTTAGGATGCACTTTATGATTCAAAATTGAGGCTTATGTTTATGAAATTTATTTAGTGAGCATATATGATGACTCAGTTTTTGAGAACCAAATTACTTTTGGGTTGCCTGTTAAGGAATCAATTTTTATCATTATGGCTGTTGTGGTATGGGATACAACTGTGGTTTATGTACTTAGGGGAGGTTTTCTAGGTACATTCCTTTGGGAGTGGCTGACAATAGGGGTCTAGGACCCAAAGTGGTCAGTACCAGGGTAACCTATTGTAAGTTGTGTAATAAGTGATAACATAATAATTAAAATATCTTGCCTAGCCCTTTTCCTTGAGATACATTAAAAAGATAAGTTAGAGATGTGCCTCGCCCATGCCTTGAGTGCTTGTACATGCTAAGGATGAGAATGAGATGATACCTAGTGAGAGGTATGAATGGTTTTCCTTAGCTCCATGAGAGGGTATTCTAGTTTTGCATGTGTTCATCAAGGGTCTGGGGTTCAGAGTGACTAATCTAGGGTAACTCAACACTTGAGGGTCCGGGGTCTAATGAGAGACTAGTCCAGGGTAACTCAAGTAGTTTGACCATATGATGACACTCCCTAGTATGTAGCCTGAGTTTCCTTTGTAGATTTTGTATTTGCCTCTAGTGATGTAGTTATTAGTATTGTACTTATTGCTGGATGTATTTATTGTTGGTGTTTACTTTCATTGATGGTGATTGGTGATTCATGGTGATTATACCTTTGACATGTGCCTTTTGAGTTGAGATAGATATCTTTTGTGGACTTTATCTCATGATTTTAATATTTGATATATACTTGGTGTATGTATGTTGACTTGGTATGTGGTGTTGATATTGGATGAGTGTTCTTTCAACTTTGGTTATTTTTTCTTCTTGAGTAGTTGGTGTTTACCCTTGAGGTAGATTTGACTATTATGATTGCCTACCTAGGAATATTTTACGGTTTGATTATTTGTATGTGGATCATTCATTATCTTCCCTACACAGTGGAAGTGGAAGCTTGAATAGGTAACCATGTGGTTGAGAGGTAGTGACTTCTTACCATTTGGGTCCCTCTCAAATTTATAGATGTTGGAAGGTCGATGATGTAGTTGTACCTTTATCATTCTTATTCCTATCTTAGAGACTTCTATTTAGTTGATGTATTAATATGTTATGATGTATTTGTTATTTTGATGTACCTGTATCTATTCTCACATACCCTACGACATGTGCAGTGGATGCTATCCATTAGATGTATTTCATTGTATCAGCTGTATTCATGCATTTTCTTATGAGATTAATATGTTATATTTTTATGATTATGGAGATTGTAGTTAAGACATAAATAATTAATAATAATGAAATCTTAAACGTGGCTCAATGTGAGGAATGAAATCTATATTGTAATTGCATGTGTAAATATCGTGTCTGTGTATATTGCTTCCACATTGTTACTTTGATGTTGTATAAACTTTAGAAAAAAATAGTTTAGTAAACTTTGTAACATATTAGGTTTATTTCTTCCAAGGTTCCCAAGTGACGTGTTACATGAGCTTATGGTATAGATGACCCTCTTTGGGTGATTATAGTTGCCCCTCTTTGAATAATGTGTGATTAATTTGGGAATACATTACATCAAAAAATGAAGAAGCAAAGAAAACAAAAAAAATTGACTCCAAAGAATGAAGTGCAAAGAGATAGAAAATCTCAAACACTCAGGCTATTAGTGCCAGGAATGAGCATTAAGAGAGAGATAAACAATATCAATACTTGAGATGAGAATTAATATGTCAAGCCAAGAAGCCAAAGCAAACAGATGAATTAAGAGAAAATGGTAAGGTCAAGCATATGTACCTAAGATAACCATAGTAGAAAAACAATTTGTAGAAAAGATAGAATATTCTTGCCTCCTCAAAATTGAAATCAAAATGAGATAGAGGAGATGCAAAAATGAGTTCAATCTAGATCAAATCAAGAAAAAGAAAAGTCAATGATTGTAGATAAGTGACTAAGACCAAAGAGTGACCAACAAGTAGTGAAGATATGCCCCATTTCACTAAGTTTGACCAAGAAAGATAAAACATGAGAATTAGGTCAAAGCAAGAAGAAGAGTGGAATTAAATGAAATAAAAAGTAGAGAAAAATAGAGTAGAAATGATGAAGAAATGAAGAAGTGATGGTTGACCCAACAAGATTGGAAGATTAAGCCTCAAAAGGTCAGCCAAGTGCATAGAAGAAGGAAGAATTTTAAAGCACAAATTTGACCATCAAAATGAACCTAGATTTTGATTTTGATCCCAAAAATGGATCAGGACGTCAAAATTAGCTAGGGATGCAATTTTTGCTCAAATCAGCTGAGTTGAAAAATTAGGTCAAAATAGGGTCAAGAGGCTATATAAGGGGCCCAAGAGGATACAATATATAGGATGATAAGATAACCCCTTGTGGTGAAAGGATAGAAAAGAGGCACACAAAATCTAAGAGGAGATGACAAGATATGATTAAGAAGAAGCACACAAAGATGATCACAATTATCTAACACATCCATGAAAGATAAAGAAGACTCTACCAACATTGAAATACAACACTAAGCTATGAACCCAAAAATGCAAGCTAGTATGCAAAGGTGTAGTTGCAAGGGTTATATACGTAGGTCCAAGTTTTAATCATTGAGCCTTATTAGGGACATTGAAGATAATACAATCATCAATAGCAAAAAATGTGTAGATATGAATATGATCTATATCAAATAGGAATGTGGAAACCCAACCTATGCATCCAAGACTTATAGGTCAAGAGGACTAGTGCAGTTAGATTCTAGGTTTAGTGCAGCAAGATTACACTGACATCAAGACACAAAATATTGAGACAACCATAAGCATGTAGTTAAAAAAAACATACAAGGATGATATGTTGTATATCCTAAGTGTCAAGTGGGACAAGCAAGATTCTCAAGACACCTAAGATTGACAAGTTATACCCACATGAAGAAAGAAAAATAAAACATGCTGCATGCCCCCCACCTTCTACTCCATGACATCCTTGAGAGACTATTAGGGATAGAACACTTAGAAAAGAAATCATCATAGAAAAAACATAAAGAAAAATAAATACAACAAGTCTCATCCAATTTTGGTGTTTGAGTATGTGTGTGGAAGTCACATGACTATTTCTTTAGAACACAACTTTGCCAAGTAGAAGCATCCCAACATCCTAGACTATAGCTAAAGTATCCAATAAGTGTTAAAAAACACTCGATGTCAAGGGGAAGAGTTAAAAAAAAAAAACACTATTGAGTGAGCTTCCAAAGAAGCACCAATGCAACAAGGATACCCTAATAATCCTAGATAGTTTGTGCCCTATAGATCTAGACAAGAATTAGTTCCAAGCTAGGAAAGGAAAAAGAAGTATGAGATAAAGAGATAATGAATGAGACACTAATAGACATATGTGAAAGGGTCTCAAGTAGCAGTTGTTTCTAGGTTTTCACCCCTTGACAAGATTGACTAGCTCTTAAGAAAGATCACATCATTTATTCCAATGTCTCTCAAGGTGTAGGGAATGATGGAGTAGCAAGCTAGTGAATGAGAAAAGATGGATATGCAAGGAGTATGAAATGAGTGAAATTGATCCTTAAGGATTGACTCCTTAAGAGTACTCAAGCTAGGGAAAGATAGATATATGAAGAGTCTTTTGGACAAGCCAAGAAAGCCATGAAAGGAGATACCATGTAGGATAAGTAGTTAAGGCCAATAAGAAAGATGACTTATAGGATAAGACATAGAAGCTCATAGGATATATCATTTATGATAAGCAATGGAAGCCAACAAGTAGGATAACATTTAAGATAAGAAGTGGAAGCCAATAAGAGAGATAACATATAGGATAAGTAGTGGAAGCCAATGAATGAGATAACATGAAAGCGTGTAATCTAAAAGAGTAGACATGTCAAGAAGCATATGAGAACCATGTATTGGGTTTGATCAAGACCAAGAGGTCAACTAGATAGGATAGTAATAGAGTATAAAAATAAGGACAAATCTAGGCATGGATCATATGAGTAGATTCTTTGGGATAAGCAAGATCATGATAATGTAGCTAGTGGATAAGATAGCTAATGCTCAAAGATCGCTCAACATTTCCAATATCAAAGAGGAAATATAAAATGGATAGATGATGGAAGAATTATGCATGACACCTTTTTTTAGGGTTTCCATCATTGTACTTATCCAAGGTGCCACAAGAAGTTGTTTTCACCATTGGATGAATTTATTTCTCTTTACTTTTGCTACCAAGGTGTTTGTTTACCAGGTTTTCACCAAGGCATGTTTTCTCTTACTACTTTTTTTTTTAGATAGAATGAATAGTTTTCTTATTGAAAGGATAAGTCATGATAAGCCAAGATCATAGAAAGGTATGCTCAAAGATGTTGATGGGGTGATGGAAGGGAGATGATAGTAGAAAACGTATATGGAGGGTAAGAGTTCATACTTTGGAAAGATAGAAGGAGGATGGATAGTAGGTAAGTGTAGGCTGGAAAGGTTTACATAAGTGTAGGTGAAAAAGTGGGCAAGATCAACATTGTCACACACCTTGAAGGGTAATGAAATGATGGAGGGAGCATAGAGGAAATAGCTTGAGGTTTAGATGTATGAGGTGGTAGAGTAATTTTGGAGAAAGATGGAGTGGAAGGATTCAAAATATTTTGAGGAAAAGGTTTGAAAGATGGAGTAGAAGCCTTTGGAAGCTTTCGAGGAAAATGTTTGAAAGATGGAGTGGAACCCTTCGGAAGCTTGAATGTAAACTTTGATTTTTTTTCAAGATTCAAGTCTTTAAAAGGAGACTTAGGAATCCATATAGCTTAGAGTTTTGATTTCCTTTGTATTCTTTAGAATGCATTTCTTCAATGATAAATTTAGGAACCCATATTTTCTTTGATTTAGCTCTTTGGTTAGTGGACCCTTGTAGTATCTTGAATTTTCTTTCTTTCTTTGTATTCACACAATGACCATTTGTAAATAGGTTATCATGCTTTTTCTTAAGTTGAACATCCAAATTGCTTCCAAAAAACTTGGGACATGTGGATGAAGAAGTATGATATGGCTGGTTCATATGGATAGATGAATGAAGATTTCTCAAGGATGTGTGTCTTTGTTGATCTTGGGGTAGAATGGGAGAAATGGGTGATGAGCTAGGAGTGGAAGGAGGAGATGGAGGAGCATAAGGTCCCAATATGGAAGAAATATTTGAAGGCTTTAGCTTGGATGGATAAGGAAAAAGGATAGACTTAGAAGATGCAAATGGATAAGAGGCAGGGCTATCAAAATATTTAGAGTGAGTAACATGGAAAAAACCATCAATAGACTCATGAGTAGCTTTGATAGGAGAGACATTTTTTATTGGAGCTCTTGAATATTGAGGATTTTTTTGAAGCTGATATGAAAAAGTAGAATACGAGGGGATACTTTGATCTTGACAAGTTTCTTTAGATAGCATAGGCACAATTATTTTCTCATGTTTTTGAATAAGCCTAATAGAGATAGTGGAAGTGGTATCTTCATCATACTTAGGAGATGAATACGGAATAGGATATGGAAAGGTGACATGTTGAAGGAGATGAAGGGTGCTTGATCTTGATCTTTATTGACATTTATAGCTTTAGCTTTTTGAGAGTCCTCTTGACATGTAGTCACTTCTAAGGACAAAGGAGAATGTGGGGTTTATAAAGTAGGATCTTGAAGAGAGGGTGATGGACTAGCTGTGATCTTAGTAAGTATAACATCACATGAAGGTTGAGGATCTTTGGGATTAGTCTAGATTCGCTTGAGTTTCCTTTAGAGGTAGTTGTTGAGGTTACACATAACCAATATGAAAAGAATTAGGTTCTTTGTTTAAGGGCACACATAAATTCAAGTTGGAAAGTTTGAAGTTTTAGGAAGTTCATGCATCTTGGAAGAAATGTCAAGAAGACCATAGACATAGGTTCATCAATATGATCTTGCTCAAGAGAAGTATCCTCATCACATGAGTCATTATGGTTTTCAACATCAAAGATTCCATCATCAATAAGGCCTTAGACTTTATTTTTTAAATCAATGAAATCTAAAGTACTATGACCTTTATTTCTATGGTAGGCACAATAGTCGTCATCATTCCACCATGGAGGTTTTACCTTAGGTTTATAAGGTTTAGATTTTGGTAAAGTGATGATCTTGTTTTGAATTAAGGTAGCAACATAATGGTGCCAAAAATCAAAAGAATATCCTTTTTCTTTCCAAAAAGAGAACTTTCAAGATATAGAGCTCTAAATACCCATGTCAATTGAGTCAAAATTCCAACATAAAATCTTTAGGAAACTCCAAAATCATAGTCTAGGTAGTGCAGGAAAAGAATATAGAGGAATGCAAATGTGAAAAATGAAATCAAAATGAGGTCTATGTACCCTAAATGGATAATATAAAAGGTCTCTTTTTGTGCCTTTATTTTCTTGATTTTTTCCCTAAATGATACTTGGTGTATTTTTTTTGGTGTTTGTATCTCCTTTTTAAGAAATTCATATTTACTAAGCACTTGAACACTTATAACCTACTACTTATTAGTACTTATTGTAGGCTAAGCAAGTCTTATTGTTGTGAGTTTTAAATTTTCTTGTTTAAGTAATGAATAAAACAAAATGTGTGAACTAATTAGAAATTAGGATTTTTGATATTTTATACACATTTCATATTTTATATAGTGAACTAATTATTTTTTAAGTTTCTAATATAGAAATATTATTTATTAGTATTTTGATTGACAAAAACAAAATTTACAGAATGGTGATGAGGAAATATCTTGTTCGTACTAAATACCATACAATTTTCCCCCCCATAATTTATTAACAAGATATCCTACAACCATGATAATATTTTTGCTAAGCTAATAATTCTTTGAGAAAATTGGTTAGAGGGAGTGGGTTATAAAGGAGGATATCAATTATTGATTTTAATGCTAAAAGTGGGGGAAAAGAAAAAAATCTACCATTTTTACTCCATTACATCCAACAAAAATATCAACATCATTTCTGTTGTGGAGTAAGTATCACTTTCAAGTACCATAGTATTACTGAATTAATTCAAAATTTAGAAAAATAAATTAAAATAATTTTAGTAGTAAGGGTTAGATTGTTTATTTTTTTTTGATTGGTAAAAAGATATTGCCCTCTTTGTATTATATATTATTACAATATCAATTTACAATTTTCCTTGTCCAAACTTTAGACATATGAGGAAAAAGAACAAGAAATAAAACCCTTGATATTTTTCAAGACTGAAGTCCTGTTCTATATTATACAAGTGCTCCAAATATCACATGGGGATTTAAGAAGGAACACCTTCTTTTTATATATACTTTTGATTAGATCGTTATCTACCTTTTCCAAGGAATTTATGAAATCTCCTTTTTCACAAATTCGCTTGAGAAATGTTCATATATTTTATTAATTTGTTTATTGCATCAATCTAAAGAGGCCTTTCTTTTTCGTACATTGCTTATTTTTTCTACCTATTGGCCTCAATGCCTTCGTCTTGGCATGAATGTAGATTTAATCTCTTGTTATTGAAACATACTACAAACTCAATGCTATGGATTAGTAGATTTTTTTTGATATATACCAAATTTATAGCTATAGTGGACTTTATGTTTAGAGTATGAGCTATGATTTTATTTTATTTAGATTATGCAAAAAATTAAACAAGGCCTAAATATTCATCAACAAAAAATAGAGCATAATTCCAATTTGTATTTCATTAATCTAATAGGTGGCTTATTAGTTAATAACTAATACAAAGTCCTCTGCACTAGCCCCTTTATTTGCTAGACTAGGTAAAAGTACAAAGTTGTCTCACCTTTCAAGTTGACTTATTAGAATGATTGAATTTGAGTATTTCTAGCTAAAAATTAAATTTGTTCAAACATATGATCTAGATAAATTCATTCTACCTAAGCTATATAAATTCTCAAACTTTTCCAATTGGAAATGTCTATTAAATGCATGTTTTATACTAATTTGTGCCCAATAACTAAAGAAATACAATTATTTTAGAAAAGTTGACATTTCAATAACTCTTACTCTTTTTAATGATATTTTTTAATAACATATAAACACCATTTTCTAAAGCTCAAAGTCAAGAATATGCTCAAACTAAAAAATCATCTTTAAAAATTAGAAATTTTAAATAATAATTAAAAATAACACTCCTAAACTTCATCCATTTCTACACATTTCTCTAGTTTACTTCATTTTCAAATTCTAGATAATAATACCACTTTTATGTCATTGAATTTGAACAATGATACTTCTGTTAGCCTTTTCCTTTGTAAAAAGGCAACACAGATCTATGTGCTTCTTCAATGCCCTCACAATAGATATGCATTATATTGATCTATTCAAATTTATCTATTACCATTAATACATATTCTAGTTTTGATTGAAGTTACCAATTAGGTGTTAACTTCTTCCTTAAAGTGTTCAATATTATTTGCGAGTCTCCTTTGATGGTGAGTTTTTTAATGCCCATATCCTTACTTAGACATAAAACTTTAATTAGAGCTTCCATTTCTACATGATTATTTGTCTTCCCCCTAAAGGTTTCACTGGTGTAGCTAGACATATTCTCTTGTCTAAACAAATTATGCACCCCAAGTAGGCTTGTCATGGGTTACCTCTAGAAATCCCATCAAAGTTAAGTGTTCCCATCTAGAGGGAGGAGGGACCCATTTACATTATGATCTATCAAAATTTCTTGATTTTGAGTAGAGCATCGAGGGGTTAATGAGGTTGTGTTAATTTTTGTGCATCGTTGCATCCCAATATAAAAATGAACCTTCTTCTTTGTATGTGTTCCTTATATTGTTATTGACAACTTATGCAATACAAGCCTTTATTTCGTTGAGAAGTGTAGGTATATCCATTTATTTTTTGCAAAATATGTTGGAAATCTTATAGGGAAAGTAAGATATTGTTGGGGGTGGGGGTTGAATCAAGGTCTATGAAATTTTAACACTTCAAACATGAACCATATTTGCTGCCTCCATCATAAATCCTCATCTAAACCTTAACCTTATATCAATGTAATTAGGTACTTCAACATAACATCATATCTACTATCTAATTACATAAATAAAACTCACAAAAACATAATACACTTGACACAAAGAATTGATAACACAAAAACCCTCCAGGGTCAAGGTAAAACTGTAGTGGGGATGACACCCACAAATCTTCACCACTACAACAATAAAGAGTGCTTGTTATGGCTGCAATGTTTGATCACTCTTGATGATCTACCCTATGAAGGGTCTACCCTATTAAAGGCTTACAAGATTATTAGATCTACCTTGATTGAATAATTTTACATGACAACTAGGTGAGTACTATGTTAGGATATTTACAAAGGCTTGTTAGGACCACTTTTTTATGAGTTTTAACCCTCAAACACTTATTAGATAGTATCAGTACCCAATCCTTTAGTTTTCACTTCAATGTTGATGTCAGATCTTCTCTATCCAATGTAATATCACCTCTTTGTGATTTATGTTCAATAACTCTACTCAAAATTGTTTACCTTCAACTTTGCATGCATCCAAATTATCAATCACTCACACTCTACACACATGAACTACATCTAAAAACCATTATTAAATAATTATTTGGCAAAGCTTCTAGATCCCAATCAATGACCTAGATTCATCACCTTTTCCATTTAGTCCTTGCAATTTTTTGACTAGTGGATTACATTTCATAGGCATTAATGGTCCTCTATTGGGTGTGTAATCAAATCCTTGATTAGCTCCTTGATATGTAAAACATGCTTCCATATCAACAAAAATAGTTTACATAAGATTATGTTCCATTCCAAACAAATATATCAAATTATCTTACTTGACACATATACCTTACTAGCGCTCAACCCAAACTAATTCTTCATGTTGTCCCTTGACCTTTACTATACTCAATATATACTTTTTTTCTTGACCTCTATATCATTTACTAAAAATCTTGACAATTATTTGAGTACTCGACAAAATTTGAATTGCTTGGTAGTAACTATTTCTTGACAGTTAACTAAAATATGTACAAGTCTTTAGTACATAGCTCAGTCTATATAGGATGGATCAGTAGCAATGATGACCAACCAATATTGCCTTGTGAATGACTAAGTGTTTGATACTAATAGAGAAATTTTCCTTAGAGATCAACATTCTCTACCTTTGACATTAATGGAAAAGAAACTTTTTCATGATCAAAACTTTTTATTACAAAACATAAGTACTCCCCCTAAGAGTAGAATCATTAACTGTAACTCACTCTACACTTCTATAGTGGCATTTTTCAAAAGATTTACAAAATATTTTTGTCTCAGACTTACATAACTTCTTATCGCTCTAAAACACAACAAAATTTCAATAGAACTCTCATACTTTTGACCTTTGATTATGCATAACTTCATTTATCCCATTGCTCCTTATGTTTTTCACAGTTGCTACTAGGGAGTAGGGGTCAAACCATACTTGTCCAAAAATGGTTTGTGAATGTGAAAATAAATTTCTAATGTATTGTCCCATGAAGTCCTTATAGAATCTAATGCTTGGATCTCAATCTCCACATTAGAAGTAAGACCAACCATATTTTATGCTATAGAAAGATTAGATGCACTCTTACCTAGCTCTTTAGTAGTTTGCAAATGTCTCTACACTACCTCAAAGTGAGGTGCCAAAAAAGTTTGAATTGAAATGACCTTATCTTTTATTCGACTATCTTCAACCATTAATTTTGTTTTCCTTTCTTGCATCAATCCCAATTTAGAAACATGTGTAGAACTTGAACTTGCATCCATGCTCAATGTATTTTCATGATATTTTAAATCTACCTCAAGTTTATGTATAGTGGCCTGAACTTCTTGTGAGGCCTCACCCCGACCCTTCGTAGCATAGTTGATACCTTATTATTTTGATACTTATGACTTGATACGTCGAGACACTATGGGATACACTGAACATATTATGTTGTGTGATGTTTACTTTCAGATATTTGAGTTCATCATTTAATGTTTTTTGAACATTTATGTTAATGAAGTAAGTAAATGTAGGATTAACACTTTGATTATGAAATTGTAATGATTAGGAATATGCGTAGGATGAGAGAAACCCTGATTGATTGAAAGATGTATGTTTTAATTTTTGTGATTCCCTGATACATATATACATATGTGCATGTGATTTTATGGGACTACTAATTTGTGCAATGAGTGTGTAGGATATTTTAGCCAAGAAACTCGACAGAGGAACAAAACTAGTCCCTATGTGCCATTTGTGGAAAACTTGTTGTTCGTAACTTAATTGTATTGTAAGATGTATGAATGTATCTTTCTGTGATCAATAAATGTTAATGTTTCGTAACTATGTTCTTATAGTGTCACTTGACACTCGTAAATTTGCATATGCATTCCAGCATGCTAGTTAGGGTTATTAGTGTAACCTATGGACCTAAGTCAAACTAAGTTAGTGACCTTTTTGCTAATTTGTTTTTAATCAAGTTTAGTTACCCCTAATTCAGATTAGTGCTTAATCTGCATTTTGGAGTTGTTAGATGGTCCTAAATATTTCTAGCATTTGTTGGGTCCCAAATCAATTCCTAAGGCCTTAAAACATGAAATATTTATACCCAAGGGGTATGGGTATGGGTTGGGGGCATTTTTCACCCCCTTAGCCCCCTTTGTTGACTTTTGAGGTCACTCAAAAAGTCTATTTTTGCCTTAGTGCGAAAATTGAAAGTTGTTACCATGAGTTGAATAATCTCAACTCCACTTAGAGGTTAACCTTAGGTTTGGTTGAGCTAGAAACTTCTAGATTTTAGGCTAGTGGGGGAAGTTATTGCCCTTTTTGGTGGTTGAGTTTGGATCTTATTTAGAGGCCCTTTTTGGAGTAGTTTTGGTTGTTACCCAATCTCTACTTTTAGAGAGAAGTCTTGGAAGATTAAAGGCAAGGAAGGAAAAACTCTTCTCAAAATTGTTCATTTTACCATAACCTCTTTGTGAAGGTAGGTGTTCTTCATCTCCTTGTTCATGCTGTTCATGTTTCTCATGATGTTTCATGCTTGGTTCATGCTTATGCTATTGTGTTGTTTAATGGTATGCTTGTATGTGTGTTGGGTATGCTTGGGAAGGATTGAAACCATGTTTTTCTTGAATGATTTTCTTTCATATTTTTGTTTGAATTTTGAAGTTTTCTCGTATGGGTGTTTTGGCATTACTCACCCTTGGATAGGACAGAAGTGGTCAATTTTAGGAAAGGTATTTAGTTGGCCTCAAACAGTGTAGAGTCTCTTCTCAGGACAAGAAGAGGGAGAGAGGGTAGGGTGTTATGGGTCCCTACTTGTCAGCACAAACCACGTATGAGTTTTGGCATGAAAAATGGAAGAATGGAAGTTCTTGAGTTATAGCCCTGATAGGGCACCTATTTCGGTGTTGTGTCTGACATCTCCTATTGCAAAAATCCACCTTTCCCTAGTTTTGATTCAATGTTGAATCCTATTGTGAAAACCTAGTATGGATATGAATGTTTGATTTTGTCTCCTTGTTATGTTTGTTTGTCACTTGGTCAAATTTTGTTCCCTCCACGATCTTAGCAATGTATTGCAAAAAATGATATGGATCCCTTGATAAGGGTCATGAAGGAAATTTAATTGGATTGTTGAAATTTTGGGATTGGAATCCTATGTAAATTGTATTTAAAAACTTTGTTGTAATGGCAATGACGCTAGGTTTTCTTCCTAGTTCTTTCTCGACAGAGCCTTTGAATCAAGCTGTCAATAAAATAGTGATTCAGTAACATTGCTTGTCTTGAGATCTTCGTATTTTTCTTTTTAGTTATAGAATGAATATCAAAATGGGATAAATGATGATGTTCAATTTTACAAAAAAATTCACTTTTCAAAAATGTTAAGATAAATTTTTTTGTTATGTTGGGAACTTGATTTGGTTTCGTACTTATTAGGAGAAAAATTTGCTCTTGCTTTATTTTGATGGCAAACCAATACACTCTTTGATTAATCTAACTTAAAAAAAAAACAATTCATAATCCCCTTGGAAATTTAGTCATTTTGAAAATCTATACTTAGGAAAATAAGGACTTGAAAAATAAATAAATTCTTAGAGTAAAATACTCTCTAGTTTTTGTATGGGAAACAAATTAATTCCCCCTTTGGTAACAGAGAATCTTTAAAGATTCCCCTTTATATTCTTGTTGAATAATATAAATAAATTATCAAATGGATAAATACATATAAAATAAATATATTCAATCAAAACAAAATATTTAATATATTAAACTAACTAATATCT
Organism: Cupressus sempervirens; assembly: GCA_028749045.1. Classification (NCBI taxonomy): domain Eukaryota; kingdom Viridiplantae; phylum Streptophyta; class Pinopsida; order Cupressales; family Cupressaceae; genus Cupressus; species Cupressus sempervirens. Next base: position 264,749,875 of record CM053793.1, read on the forward strand.
TTTTCCTACCAACTTTACTTTTTCCATTAACTACTTCTCCTTACCTTGGCGCTAGCTCTTGGTATGGGCTTGAAAAAGTTTTAAAGCAAAGTCAAATTAATCATGCTTAGGGTGACATCACCCTATACTCCCCCCTCATCCTTTTTGTAGCAGAAAATTACATGGGAGGAAGCACAATGTTCTTAGTTCATTTGGAGATTGCTTTGATTTCATTTCAACCTGTGCCTTTGTCCTTGGGTTGCCACATCACACTGCAATGGTTAGCGCTTGGGTGGTTGTTGGGCAGAGTGCCACAACTTAGGAAGCGCTAGGATCATGGGGCGAAAGGTAATGAATTTGGTGGTTGGGTGCCACTTGAGGGGAGTAAGGGTAGAAAGCTTAGGTTTAATGTTAGTTTAGGGGGGGTTGAGGTAAGTTGATTTGTGAGGGAGATGTGACGTGGGTGTAGGGTGTAGAGTGTAGGGTGTAGGGTAGTTATTAGGTTAGGATTGTTTTTTTTAAATTGTTAAAAAGTTTTGAATTAAGTTTTGTTTTAAATTAAAATTAGGATTAAATTAAGTTTAGATTAGTTTTAGTTATGTGATAGTTAGTTTATATTAAATTTAGTTAGTTTTTTTTGTGTGTTGTTGTTTTAATATCTAATTTTAGTTAAAGTGTAGTTGTAATAAATATTAGATTCATAAGTAATGTTAGTATAAGTTTGGTTAGTATAAACATTTCAAATATAAATTATCTTAGTATGATTTAGTTTAGATTTCATTCATTCAATTTTAGTTATATAATTAATGTTATTATTATTTTAGAATAAATCTTAAATTTTAAATGTATTTAGTTTTAGAATAAGGTTTAATTATAGTTTGGATTATTATATTACATGATATAGTAGAAATTAGTTCTTGATTCCTATGCTATGAAACAATTGGACTTATACTCCAACTGATCAAAATTAGAATAAATACTATATATCATTCATTAATATTTTTATCAATAATATTTTAAATGGTTAATCTTCATATGTTTCTAATTAGATGAAAATTATGTTTTGAGTGAGTTGATTTATTTTAAAGTGGCATATCAATCTCTTGTACCCTAGTGAACCTAGTAAGTTTAATTATTCTCTTTTAAAAAAAATATTTGGTGTGTTTTTGTCCACATATTTTGGGCATGACACTTCCTTTGTGAAAAATGAAACATCACACAATTTTTTGAACAATATATGTACATTTTGTACTACCTTCTCCAAATTATCTACAAGTTTAGAAAGTTCTATATGTCTTACATCAATCTCTGCTGCAATCTTTTCCATCACCTATTTCTCAAACTTTCTCTTAGAATATTGCATTATTTTTTTATTTGTGTCAACATTTGGATCATTAATTTCTCCACTAGTTGAACCAACTATTCAATGGTTGGAGCTTGCTCATTCAAGATATCAACAACAATCGTGTCAAGGAATATTTTGTTGATCTCATATAGTACTTCTTTTCACTATTTTCCTCTTCTAATTTCTTCTTGCCTAGTCTTTCTTGCCAATAGCTCCTGAAGCATCTTCATATAATCAAACATTATTAGGTTTTTTGTGTTCCAATAAGGAATCAAAATTGCTTCATCTAATGTGACATGTTTTCATTTTATTTCTTGAGGAGAGTGATTCACCTTCTTTTTCAACCCCTTGCCCTCAAGGTCTAGTGTTCTCAAGATCAACATAGTTACTGGTAAACTGCACAAAGTATTGTATGCTCCAAACTCAACTTGTGTGACTCTACTATCATCCCAACTATTCATTTCACATATCCTATAATGTAATCTTCTAAAATTACAAACATACCTATATTCTATACAAATTCATTTGGTTTTCTTTGATTGCAACTATTTAGAGTTCACTACTTGAACTCGGTTCGCCTGACTCCTTACATCCCTTAATTTGTGGTCTTGAGGCCAATGGTCTTTCACTTGTAGTAGGTTCATCTGCTTTAATTTCTTAGCTCTCATATTTCTTCTCATCTCCTTCTCTTCCCTCAATGGCTTCATTTGTCTGTTTGGTTTCTCTGGTATTGGACAACACAATATGTTTCTCGGTAACACCAACCTATACATTGCCTTGACTAACCAATGGGCTTGGTATAGAAACATAAGTATATGAAAGTTTAACTAAAAAAGTTTCCACTATGTTTCAATCTTTGGATAATATTTAATTTTCACTATTATAGGGTTAGGGTCCATCAAATTTCCATGGGATAGCAACTGCATAGAATCGGTCTGAACTTGACTTTTAGTTTTATGTTCTTTATTTGTTATGATTTTATTATTAGGATTGGTGTCAATTTCATCATAAATAGTTCATCTCTATCTTCCCTTCACTTTTTTGTATCAGGTTATTAAAAGTATCACCAAGATTTACTTGTCCATCTTCAAAATATTTAATGTTGTCTAGCTCAATATTTTCTTGATCATCCTTTTGGTCATCATCAACAAACATTAGACCATAAATATTCTTCCACATAGTTTTTCTCTCTTCAACAACACTTTCCATCTTATTTTTCAATTACAAATATGCTCTTCTCTTTGGTACAAACTTGTTTGTGTATTCTCTCAAAGTTAAAAAAAATGACTTTTATTTAGTTCAGGCATAATCTGGGCCAATGTGGCTTCCCTCATTTTCCTTTTAGTGGTTAGAGAAAACTTCCACTTCTCATCAATCTTATTGTAAAATTCTTTAGGAATCAATTCCTAGCTCTATAGGTGTGTACTAGAAATTGACCATCATATCTATGATGACCTCTTCTACTTTGATCTTATCGTCTTTTCTCAAATTTTCATATTTAATGTGATGAAAACTTGATAATCCTACAATGTTTCTAAGATTATCACATACCTCATCAATTTTTTGAGGCTTCTTGTGTACTGTGACCTTGAATTGACCCAAGTCCTCTGACTTTGTCCTTTTAGCTTCATCCTCTTCATCATATTTTTTTCTCAATGAACCTTCTTCTTGATTTCTTTTCTTGTATGCTCGACTCAACTTCCACAGTAGTGGACTTCCTCTTTGTAGAACTTATGACTAGTTCAAGCTTGATGATCTTCAAAATTTCTTTCTTCTAGGGCTTAACAACTTAAGGATTTTCCTTTGTTCTCTACTTTGTGGTCCTAGCTAGTGTAGGTGTGGCCTTTGTTACCACTTTCTTGAGATTTTCCTTTACACTAGGTTTGACAATAATAATTTGTCTTCCCTTCCTAGCCCATGGCTTGACGTTCACTATATCCTTACCTTTTCCTTCATAATCTTCTCATTCATCATTATCACTATTGGTTACATCCTTCCTTTTCCTTTTGTAATATGTAGGGACATGTCTTTCTCAACTCCTTCTCCTAGAGATCTCTCCAAATTTTCAACCATTTCTTTCCTCTTCTTGTTTAGGTTGGGGGCATTGATTTGAATTATTATTTTCACCTTGGTTGAACGATATCTTCTGAATGGATTGGCATTCTTATAAACATCTTCTACCAATAAATATGTTATGGCTACAGTAACTTCATTAATATTGACCTCATAAGGTAGAGGTCTCACCATGCAACCCTAGGTAGAACTTCTTGTGCATAGTCAGTATCTACCAAGAAGAATATATAATCATAGTATTAGTCTACTAGGGATTGAGGTATCCTATAACTATTCTTCATTTTCCTCTTAAATTCCTCAAAATAGCCATCTATAATAGTGTCAAAATTATCACCAATTTGGCTTATGAATTAGTTGATTTGCTAAGTAATAGGCCTAGTCTTGTCCTATACTACTTTATCAATAATAGGAAATATATTTTGTACATAGAAGAAAATGAAAACTAACAGTGGACCAAAATTACACATTATGTTATTTTCCTTTCTTATTCTCTCCAAAATTTTGCAAGCTGGGTGAGTAGGAGGTTGACTAGGTCATAACTATGATCCTTCTTTACAATTTTCCAACCCAAGTCCACTGCAACACAAGGTACGCTCCCTAGTCTGCTGGATTGATAAAATTTGTGATCCATTACCCTTATTTCAATGTCTATCTTAGAATATTTGATGGTGGAGATAAACATTACTCACTTATTTTGTTCAGCCAAAGTGTTGGCTTCAATTGCTTCCCTTCCTTAACATCAAATAGTCTTAACTCTATGTATAACAGGGTATCTTTTGGCATGGTGAATTATCTACTTAGTGATCTTAACTAGTCCATTCTCTAGCCATAGTTTCATGTCATGAATATGACTCAAAACAACCTTGATCCATTCCATCTTCAAATTCCTTGGAAAATTTAGGGTGTGAGTCAACCCTTTCTTAGCAATGATTTTGTGTTGTTTCTTTAACTAACTATTTTCACACAACTTTCCATATGTAGCCCTTAACTCTAAATATCCAACCTCTCCTATCTTATACATGTAGAATGATCTCATGTTGTGAATCATGATCACTCTAGGTGTAATAGATGATAGGACACCCATAGAATCACCCTTCATCATAATTTTAGGATATGCTTTGAATTTTGGATGAGGACATGCAACATTCCTAACCAACTAAGCATTACTTGTAGTTCCATCTATTTATCAGATGCAAATGTACTTGATGCCATTTTCTTGATTTAGAGGATAAAAAAATTCTTCTACATAGCTCGGCCTCAATAATCTATTCATGAATCACTCTTGTAGCCAAAGGCACACACTTAAATCTAGCTCAAATTTGCTTAAATGCTCAAAAAATTCTTCAACTCTTTTCACTTTGTTAAAACTCAAATGAAAGATGTGTAAAATGACTTACAAAATTTTCTATGTAGTTTAGAAATTCAAATTTAGGACCCCATCAATACTCTGTACACATAGTAGGTGAGATACAACTATCTCTACCAACACAGGATAACTTGGTTGTCACATTAACCCAGTCCATCAACTTGGTTAGAACCTAAAATTGGTCAACACTAACAACTTAACTCATACATTACTCAAATTCAAACTTGAAGCTTATCCTTGTGCATCCATTATCATGCAAATATAGACTTTAGTGCATTTAATCTAGGAATTGATGGAAGATTTAACAATTTGAAACACAGTTCCATACATACCTCTTAATTTAGTTATAGGTGGGGGAATTACGTAATCCATTTGATTGGGTGATCACAACCCCACCATTTGAATTATTATCTCCTTCAATTTTATTTTTCCATGTTTGATGCATTTGGCTTCTTACTTCTTTAGTATTGACCTTTGTCTTTCCATTGTTCTCTTGAATATTAAGTGTTGATGCTCTGTTCATGAAGCATTTTCTTAGGTGATTGACCTTTTGGAAATTGAAAGAATATGGTAAATTTTTTCCCCTCATTTGAGATGTATTTTAACATAATTTTCTACAATGTGTCCATGCTTTCCATAGAATTAATGATTCACCCAAGTATTGTAATCCAAATTTATAGTATTACCTTTCCTAGGTGCTCTGCCTTGACTTTTAGGTGTCTATGTGTTCTTTTCTTTAGATCTGCAATCTTGTGCCTTACGAAAATATTTATGACATGTGTGAAAATATCATTCAAGTCTAGATGTAGGTTGTGTCTTATTTACCTTTGATCTATATTCATGTGCTTGGTGTCCATGCATATTACAATTAAAAAATTATCATTGAATTTAGGCTTAAGATTTGGCTTACTAGCTTTTCTCCTACAAACATTTTCTGTATGGCTTGGTTTTCCACATTAGTAGCTTGTAGGTTTCTTTTTCTTGGCATTCCTATATTCTCCTTTCTTTGATGACTCTCCTCACTCACCACTTGCTATGAACTTGACATAGCCTAGTCCAAATGTATCATAAGGTCTCCTTGGTGCATTCATCCACTCATTAAGAAATATCATAGCCTCTTTAGGTTAGTTCAACCTTTTAGTGAATTATTTTTCAACTTTAAACTCATTCTTTAGTTTATCATTTTTAGATTTGCAATATCCATCTCCTTTCTTGCAATCTCATGATTTGTACTTAGTAACTAATTAACCATGTCAAATTGATTATGAGTCAATCTTTGTACTTCATTTATCCTTTCATCTAGTCTTGTAGCCATCTGTCTTTTATTTCCATTTTTCATTACTTTTCCTTCTTTAGCCTTTTCTCTATCTTCTTTTTCCTTTTTTTTTTGCTCAGTAACTTCACATAGTCTTCTTGTATCTCATGTTCTCATTTCAACGCTCTGAATTCTTCATTGATAATGTTCTTCTTCTACAAAAGATTTACTATTGTTGCATTAGATTTAGTAGAACTACCTTCATCAAACAATTCTTCACTAATATCTTCTTTGCATTGGGTGTCATTTTGTTGAATTGCCCCTCTCTTTCCTTCTCTTCATGGATTTCCTCAATGTCTCATTTGTAGTCTTAACTTGTTCAAATGCAAGATGAACACCAAGCTTCTAGTTTTCAATGATCTTTCCCAGTTTGTAGGCTTCCATCTTTGAGATCTTTTACTCTCAACTGGTTAGACTTCTATCAAGAGTACACTACTCTGATACTAATTATTATAAATCTAACAGGGAAATTAAGATACTGAGAGGGCAGGGGTTATGGGGGGTGAATCATGATCTATGAAACTTTAACACTTCAAACATGTACCATATTTGATGTCTCCATCATAAAACCTCATTTAAACCTTAACCTTATATCAACACAATCATGTACTTCAACATAACATCATATATACTATCTAATTGCATGAATAAAACTCACAAACACATAATAGACTTGACACAAAAATTTGGTAATGCAAAAACCCTCAAGGTGAAGGTAAAACTACAATGGGGATGACACCCACAAAATCTACATTACTATAGCAATAAAGTGTGTGTTAACACTATGATGTTTGATCACTTCTGATGATCTACCCTGTGAAGGGTTTGGCCTATTAAAGACTTACAAGACTATTATATCTACCTTAATTAAAGGTTTTGACATCACAACTGAGTACTTTGTTAGGAGATTTATAAAGGCCTATTAGGATAACTTTGTTAAGAGTTTTAACCTTGAAACACATGTTAAAATGTATCAGTACTTGATCCTTTGGTTTGTACTTCAATGCTGATGTTAGATATCCTCTATCCAATGTAATATCACCTCTCTATGATTGATCTTCATTAACCATGTTCAAAACTATTTACTACACTACTCGGATGCTCTTCCTAATTTAACTTCAACTTTTCCTGCATCCAAACTCTCGATCACTCACACTCCACACACATGAACTAGGTCTAAAAATCCTTCTTACATAGCTATTTGGAAAAGCTTTTAGATCACAATCACTGATCTATATTCATCCCTTTTTCCATTTAGTCCTTGTAATTTTATTATTGGTGGATTTTCTTAAATAGAGATTAATGATCCTCAATTGGATGCATAATAATTTCATTGATTAGCTCCTTGATCTATATAACATGCTTCCATCTCAACAAATATGTTCTATATAAGATTGTGTGTCATTCCAAACAAATATATAAAACTTTCTTACTCAACATATATACCTTATTGGCCTCAACCCAAATTGATTCTTCATGCTATGCCTCAACCTTTAATATACTTGGCATACACGGTTTTTCTCTACTTCTCTACCTCTATATCACTCAATTTATATTACTTACTAAAACAATTGACAATCATGGGAGTACTTAGTGACCACTGAATTGCCTGGCAATAATTACAGACACTTAACTTAAATATGTTCAAGTCTTTAGTACATGGCTCAACATGTATAGGATGGCTCGGTCATAGTGATGACCAACCAATCTTGCCTTGTGAATGACTAAATGTTTAACACTAATAGAAAACTTTTCCTTGGGGATCAAAAAAATCTTCTTCTATCTCTCTCCTTTTGTATTTCCCATAATATTATGGAAGGAGATGTTAGCCATATATTACCATACACCTTTATTTTTCCAAATTTAGACCAACTCTTGAGGAGTTCCATGATACTATTTGGGAATGTTGGTTTCCACTTTAGCTTCTAGCATAAGCATATCCAATATTTTCTTGTGTAGGAGTAATCAAACAACATATACTCATCCATTTCATATGCATTCTCACAAAGGGGACACTAGAAGGTCCTTCAAAACCCATCTTAGTAAATTAATCCATGATTAATATTATTTTTTGAAGGGTTTTCCATGAAAAAATTCCTACCTTAGGGAGGCATTTTGGATCCCAACATTAATTGATGGAGATATCAATTTCATCCCATTGTTGAGAGTTGATTATCCTTTCATACCCTCTTTTGATATCATAATTTTCATCTTTCGAGGCTCCCTAGTTTAGGCTATCTTTTCTTTGTTTTTGGTTGATTATCCTCTTACTTAGATTTTTTTTCAGAATAGAATTTTCTTGGGGGGAGAGGGGGTGTTCTTTAAATACTTTCATTTCTATCTCAATTGAGATTAGGTTATCGTTAGCTTTGACCTATTGTAGTTATTGACTCTCTTACCCCACATGTTAGAAAGGGTAATTTTGAGGTTATTTGACAAATTAAGGGAATCCAAGGGAGGGTTACCATCCCTTGAGTCTTCCCAAAAATGAGCATCCTCTCTAGTGCCTATGTCCCATGTTCATTTGTTCAGTATTAGAGGGTGACCATTCATTATAAAATTCTAGACTTTGGATCCTCTTGGAGGGTTTTTGGTTCTGAAGAGGGATATAGGATTTGAATTATTTAAGTATTTAAAATATAGAAATTTATGTAATTTTCTTTCATTTTCTTGATGCATTCTCCATATCACTTTGGCTCCTAAAGCTTCATTTTTCCAATTCAAATTTTTGATACGCAACCCTTCATATTCCTTGGATTTACATATGGTATCCCATTATATCAAAGCTTGTTTATTTTTGTCTGATGTACCTTGCCATAAAAGTTTTTTTAGTTTACTATCTTAACTTCTCTTGATTTTCTAATATGTAGGGATGGTTGACAACAAAGCTTTAATCATTTTTGACCTGCCTAATTTATTAAGACATTTACCTTTCCAACTTCCCATTTCTTTATATCTATTTTGCTTGTGATTGAATTCCAAGATTTCCCTTATTTGATACCTTTTTTCTAGAAGGATACCGAGGTACTTAAATGGAAATGTGCCTTTCCTATATCTTATTAAGTTGTAAATATTGATTTCTACATTAGGGGAAGTGTTGAGGAAAAAAATCCAATTTACTAGAATTAACTTTTTCTCCTAAAGCTTCCATATATGTTTTAATGATTTTCTTGAAGTTGTGGGTTTCTTCTAGTTTACTTTCTCTATGGAGAATTGTATTGTCTAGAAATTATTGATGGGTGATTTTAGAGACTTCCTTTATAACTTGGATGCCTTTAATCTAGCCTACCCTCCGAGCCTCTTTGATTTCTTTACCAATTGCTTCTTCTATTATAATGAGTAAGGAAGGAGATATTAGTTCCCCTTGCCTGATCCTCTCTTGTTATGTTGAAGTAATCTTCTAGTGTGGCATTGATAAGAAGAGATAGTCTAGGTGTTGAGATAAAATTGTATATTATATTGATCCATTGATGAGAGAAGCTAAAGGCTTCAAGTATTTTACATAAAAAATGCCAATCAACTTTGTTGTATGCCTTTTGGATATCCAATTTCCTAATCTTACAAATAAGTTCCTAAATCATAATTATCCCACCAAGAATACATCTGTTAGGAACAAAACTTATTTGTTCTTCCAAAATGTTCTTTTGTAATAATGTCTTTAGTCTATTAGCCAGTGCTTTTGATAGATATTTATATATGGTATTGCATAAAGCTATAGGCCTAAAACCACCCGTGTCCTCATGATTACTCTTATTTGGTATTAATGCTAAAAAAGTGTTCATAATTTAAGAAAATAGTGATCGCAAGTTCCTTTTTCCCACAATGGCCTTCGATAAATCATGTCTGAGTATCTCCTAACACTTTTGGAAGAAGAAAGCTTGAAACACATATGGGACCAAAGATTTGTCTAGATTTAACTGAAAATGAGATTCTTTGATTTCTTCTTTTGATAATTCTTTAATTAGGTTTCTATTATCATTATTTTTTATTAACCTTGGCATGTTGGCTAGTATTTTTTTTTGTGCTATTAAATATGAGGTTTCGTGATTGTTAAGAGTTTCTCAAAAATAATTTACAAAGATCGCTAATGTTGTACTAGGTTTGTCAGTTATATTTCCCTTTTTAAATCCTTTATTTTAGAGATCCCATTAATGTTTCTCTTATTAAGGGTACTATTTTGTAAGAATTTTTTATTCCTAGCCCCTTTTGCTAACCATGTTTCTCGAGACTTTTGTTTCCAGACTACTTCGTCTTTCACTAAGATATTTTCCTATTTTTCCAGTAATTCTTCTCTTTGTAATTTATCATTATTCATATCTACTCGTATCATTTTCTCATTAAGTATTTTTAGTTCTTCTTTAGTTCTATTTTTTCTTTAAATATATTGTAAAAATGGTTTTTGTTCCACTTGACTGTCTTTTCTTTTAGAGCTTTTAGTTTGGATGTAAAGAAAATCATCTTTGATCCTTTGTAGTTTTCTTCCTACCATCATAGTTCTATCTTTTTAAGAAAGTCATAATCTAGTAACCACATTTTTTCATATTTGAATGGGTTTCTTTGAGGTTTTGTTAATTCTCCAATCTCTAATCTTATCAAAAAGTGATCTAACCTAGAGTGAGGAAGGATGGAAACACCTAACGAGAAATTAAAGGTAGATAAGTCTCCTTTGAAGATAAATCTATCCAATCTTTCTTCTATATTGTTAAATCTAGTGCTTCAATTATTCTAAGTGTAGATCTCATTAGATGTTGGTATGTTAATTACACTATAGTTTTCACACTATTTTTTGAAATATATCATGGCATGAGAGGTTATTGAGATTCCATTTGATTTTTCAACTAGGTTAAAATATCCTCCTAGTAAAAGGTTTTCCTTGGGATTCACTTCTAGGAAAAGTTTGATCTATTCCAAATTGTATTCTTGTCTATGGTTGGAAAGGGGTCATATACAATCATAAGATAAAAATATAATTCACTTTTGAAATTACTCACTTTTCCCCCATCCAATTATTATGAGAGATTAGTAGATTAAAGTTGACCTTCTTGGGGTACCATAGAATCTTGATTCCTCCAGATGCCCCTTCTGATTAGATCATTTCAAATTTTGATAATCCCAACATCTTTTTGAACTTCCCCTCTCTTCTTTATTCAATTTAGCTCCTTGTATTAAAATTATTCAAGATTTGAATGTGTTTAGGTTGTTCTTAAGAAAGTACTTTTTGTTAGGGGTATTTAAGCCCCTAATAGTCCATGTTGTTCACTTTATGGATCCATGGGAAGGTACTCCCACTTCTTAGCATTAAGTAAATAATTATTTTTCCTTGGATTACCCACCTCACTTGTTCTTGTCCCGTGTTTTGTTAAGGAACTCCTTTCTTATTTTTTTATACTACATCTTGGCTGGGAAATACCTTCCAGGTTTGCTAATATACCTAAGTTATCTGGGAAACTTCTTGCATTTTTCATGCTCTCTGCTAAAGTTTCATCTTTTCTTTGTTACTTCTCTTCTACTAATTCTTAAATGATTATGATACCATTTTCATCATCTAGATCTCCATCACCTCCTTCATTTCCTATTTATTTTGATTGCTCAGTTTTCTATCCATTATCAAAACCTTTAAGGTGTGCCTGCTCATTTATTGTAGATTCATGTGCTCCAAATTTCTCCTAGAATTGGATATCATACGCATTTTTATCCTTTAAATTTTCAAGATCACCAACCATTGGTGAGAACTATCTAAGCTGGTTGATCTACATATCTTAATGTAAGTTTCTACTTCCAAGGGGATTTGATTTTTTTAGATTTGCTTGCCCATCTTTATTTTGAGAATCCTTTAACATAAATTCTTTCTTAAGAGGATTTCTTACTTCAATTGGTGTTTTCTAGAACTCATTTAATTTCTTCTTTTACAAATTTTCTCTTAGCTTTTTTGGGTTGACTTCTAACTTCTTCAACTACCTTTCTATTGCTATTCTAGGGGTACTAATTTGTTTCTCTGAGTCCTCCATGTTTTTTCTTAGTGGAACTTCTTTGTTAGAGCTATTGTTGCATATGTGATGGTTGAGTCAACCACTTCTTGCATTTTGATACCACCTTGGGAGTGGATTTCAAAAAATATGAGTGTTTCTTTTCCCTTTTTATTAAGGATTGTCTCCATTTGCAAAGAGGACATGGATTGTGGTGTTAAAAGGTAATTAATGTCTTGTTATAACTCCTAACTTCAACTATAAGATACTAGTGTTGTTTATGTGCTTCTTCCCATAATATTAATGTCATTTTATACCATAATAATTTGTCATTAATTAGATATGTGTATCTTCTCATGTTTTCTTTGATATCTTCTATGTATAGGTTTTGGGCCCTACATTGTTCACATTGTTGTAATATACTTATATCTTCTTCAAAATTATTTATAGTCTAAATATTTCCTAATGTCACTAATGTCATTTTATACCATAATAATTTGTCATTAATTAGATATGTGTATCTTCTCATGTTTTCTTTGATATCTTCTATGTATAGGTTTTGGGCCCTACATTGTTCACATTGTTGTAATATACTTATATCTTCTTCAAAATTATTTATAGTCTAAATATTTCCTACCTCCTCATCTAGTATCTTAGGTCTAACTTTAATTTGTTGTCTACAAGCTTCCTATTCCTTTTCCCAAATTGCATTCTCACTATTGTTGGGATATTGATTTAAGTGTTGATTCTTCTCTTTCTCTACTATTTTTGGTTATTTAATGTACTCCATTGTAAAACATATTTTGCTAGTTAATTGAGGCTTATGATTAATAATATTTCTCTAAGGGGTTATCTCTCCTCTATAATTAGTTTGGAAGTCTTGGTTCACTTGCATGAATTTTTTCACCTTACCTATCATTTTCTTGGTAATTATTGGGAATATATTATTAAGATTTGTGTAACATTAAATAGATTTGAGTCGTAAGTTTCTTTGAGGCTTACTATCTACCTTATCTAAGAGAGTTATGTTGTGGATATGCCATTCAAATTTTAAATATTTTAGGTTGTATATCAATCTATTAGTGATTATTTTGATAGGTTTATTTTCTTGAACCCTAGATTTTAAGTTGACTAAGAGCTTTGCTTCATTAGTATCCTTGTTATTATCTTCAAAGCCAATAAAATCACCTAAATAAGATCCTATACTTTTAAAATTTTCTAAATGTAATAATTCTATTGGCAATGATCTAGTTACTATCCATGTTGGGAAACAAAGGGGACTTGCAATATTTTCATCAAAATTTGGTATCCATTAAAGGAAATTCACAGGAAAGCCTTTGTAAAAATAGATAAGACCAGAAAAAATTTCATCTCTAACTAGTTTTCTCCTACAATGTAAATATGCCAGGCAATTAGAACATGATAAATACTTTCCTGATTGACAATGGATACTTTGAGCCATTCTTTCAAGTTGGGATTCTTGGATTTTGGTCCATCCCAATCTGAATATAAACCTAGACGTTTGCATTAAAACCAACATTCTTCACTATATTTGTTAATGATCATTATTGTTTTTTTGTAGTTTCTCTAATTAGCATTTTGATTCCTTGGAAAATTCTTGGTGAATTTGATCCCCATACTTTTCTTTCTACTATCCTCAAGATTCCTACTAACGCTATCCTATTAAGGAGTATTGGTTTTGCTCTTGAAGTTAATTTTTTGTTCTTAAGTTCTATATTTAGGGTTCTACTCTAATTAATACTAGGATTATCTATTGATGACTGATTGTTTGTTTGCCAACTTGGTTGGGGATGTTGTTACCTAGGATTTTCCTAACAAGAGAATAAGAAAAGTTTTGATACCCTCCATTTTGGTTCCTCTTTTTTGTTTACCAAGATGATTTTATTATGAAATAATTTCTCTAGCCAATTTACAAATTTTAAGTTTTATATTTTTAACCAACTTAAAGTGGGCTACACATCGATGAATCATCCTAGGGCCTAAATCAATCCTATTTAATGATTATATAAATAATGCAATAGTTTCAAAAATTTGTTTTGGTCTTCATATTTTTTGGTTCGTGTTCAACGACCTTCATACTGATTTTTTCATGCTCGACCTGCAAAAGTGGTTTTTAAAGTTTAAACAACAACTACTTTTATTGACTTTTGTAAAATTTGGGTTAGAATATGTAATGGTCATATGTGAGGTTGATTAAGGCCGAGGGTATGTATGTGTCATTAGTTTCATCTTTTGGTAGATGCTTGTGGTTCATTGTACAAATTTATAATATAGTTTTTCGAGATGGCTGCCATATGCACTTTTTGAGTTGGCAATTGCATTTGTTTATCATTGCAAATTGTCTTTGCTTGACAATTTTGGGAGATGTATCATTGTAAAAAAATATATTACAATCTTTTCTGTATTTGGTAACGATTGAAGGGTTTCTTATTGTATTCTTCCCTTCATAAGCCATTGAACCAACTTAATTATATTATATATATATCTTCAATGGCTTGCCACTTTTTGTCGAGAAAAAAATAGTTGGAGAAATATATTAGTTAAGTGATCAATATACAAAAGGTAACAAGCACTAATATACTATTTTTCTTTGTGGTTGACATAAATAATCTCAAAATGGAATCTTCTTCCTCATCTAAGTGATGATGACACAAATTTTGAGGTAGCAAAATCTTTATGAAAAAATAACCTTTTTTCATGTGCAATAGAAAAAAATCTTAAAAAAATTTAGAAGGTGATGAAGAAATAATATATGTATTCATGATATAATTGAAAAAATAATAACTAAGATATCCTACATCATATCACTCTTTGTAGATGCTAATTGAAAACCATAGGACCTTGTTTTAGGTCCATAAAAAATCATTTATTAGCCTATGATTCATCTCTAAACTAAAACATCTATTACAAAAGTTTCTTATCAAATCTTCTCTAAGATAATCTATATATATGACAATAATATATACTTATAAAATAGTAGCACAACAATAAACAATTGATCTCTCTCTCTCTCTTCTAACTAAACGACAACATAATTTAAAATTTCTTGACAAAAGTCTACACAAAGTCAAGAATGATTACAATAAGTACTTTTAATTAGAATGTGAAAAAATTAAAAACAAATAAACCCTAGATAGTATAGATATGGATAACTATCTAGGACTATTCAACATGAATGAATATAGAAGAACAATAAGATGACACATGTGATAATGAAATTCAAAATTCAAATATAAAAAATAATGAAAGTCAAAATATTTAATATCTTGTGGCTAAAGTTACCCAAAAAAATAGATTACAAATTAGAATTACCTATAACCTCTATAGAATGAAACAATGCAAAGTTCAACAATTCCTTCTCTTATTCCCTGGGAAATTCTAGAGCACAAAGTATTTTCAATATTTTTCTTTTCTACATGATTGAAAACTATATATATATATATATATATATATATATATATATATATATATATATAGAAATTTTAAAGAGAAATAATATATTTTACAAATTAAAATATCTTTAATTTTTACTTTAATGCTAACCCATGGACTATTTTTAAAACTTCTTCTTTATCCAAACCCCTGATTTTAAATTATCTCCACATGTTTTCCATTACATTCATACAAATAATTTTCATAAACTATGGTAAAAAATCTATATCTTTAGTTAATGTTAACTAATTCTTAATTTTTTTTTCAAACATTTTAATTTATGGCTAATATTACTTGGGTAAAATTTACTTGATTTCACATATAAAGATTTTGATTAACATACAAATGAACTAATACAAAATATTTTTATTTTTTGATATGAATAACTATTAATATTATTATAACTTAATATTATAAAAGTATAAAGAAATTTTTATGATTATTAACTTGTGATAGTTCATTTTACAAATTATTTAATGGGTGCATATTTTTTCCTTAATAGTCTCAATTTCAAAGGTGACAAAAAATGAGTAATATTTCTTGTTTTTTACTATAAGAGTGCATTTCTTGGTTAAATGTCAAAACTCCAAAATATCTACAAATTAGATTAGTTTCTTGTCCATTTCTTTTCATTGATAGTGCAATTGATTATTTTAGTCATTCTTTAATTTAAGATGAATCAACATAATTCCATAGAAGCAACTTTTGCATGTAACAAAGTATTACAAAATGATTATTTGAACTATTACTAAGATAATGGGAAGAATCTACCAATTTAGAAATAAAAAGCTTTTGGTATATAAGACTAAATGTTAGCTATCTTTTCAAAGAACTTTTTTCATCTTTGTATACATCATATTTTACAACCTATCCATTAATAGAAGTTATAATTTTTAATAAGATTTGAAAATTCAAACAATTTATTTATTTATTTTGACTTATAAATCAATTATGTTCCTTCTTCAAAAGTCACTTATTCTAAATGTAATAGATGTTTTATTAGTAACATCATAATGCACTATAGTAGACTACACAAATAAACCATCTCATTATGATGATAACTCAGCTTATAAGAATGAATATATACTAGTATAGATATCTTAAATAAATATATCTTGATGGAGACACAACCCAAGAACAGAATGGACACAACAGAAAAGGGAAATTATATTAACTGAGAAAATAAGCTAGTACAAATAGTACAGAGAAAATAAACTTCAGAACATGCCCTAAGGGCTTACAATAGCATAAATCTGGAGATAACTTCTCCTTATGGTACCTCCTCTCAAACTCCACTCCGAACTGCCTTTTACAATGCCAGAAATCTCCTTAAATAGACCCCGGAGGGTTAAGGACTAGGAGTACATTCTAGAAAGTGCTAGTAGGCATCCACCAACAAAATAGAAGGTTCTAGAAGCTGCGTTAGAAGTCGGTGCAAATCTAGAAGAATCCAAAAATGGTAGCTGAACTTTCGGGAGGCATAACTTTTGCACCGTAGCTCCGATTGACGAACTGTTTACATTTTTGGAAAGCTCTCGAAGTGCTCTATAGCCCTATGGACAAGCTTCACTCATCCCCCATTTTTTGACCCTTTTCAAGGTCATTTAATGCCCCAAACCTGACTTTGAAGCATTCTTAGGAGGTCTCCAAAACTCAAAAAATTGCAATAACTTTCAAACCGTGGCGCCTTTTGACCTGATTCTTTTTCTGGAATGCTCTAAATCATGATTACATTCATCTGGCCAATTCACACCTTCTAGTTTACCGAAATGATGGCCCAAATACATGCTCCTATTTTTTTAGAATTTTCAAACGCATTGATAGTTGAACTATGAGAGTTGGAACCTTTATTTGAGCCAAATGGGTATCCAAAAATGTAAAGACATGAAACAGAAACTAAGTCTAAGTACATTTTTTTGGGTGACACAGGATTGCCCTTATACCTCTGGATGCTCCTGCATCATATCTAAAGAAATGCTGACAGATATCCACTACAAAATAATTATAATTTAATTTACTTCATCTAAAATCATTTATATTTCTTTTATCTCCATTTATTTAGTTTTTTACTAACTTAATTTTTTAATTTTGATTTCTAAAAAATGGATGATTTATATCTCCAAATATTATAACCTAAATGAATATTTTATGTGGCATTTATTAAATTATTTTAAAAAGTATATTCTATTTATAATAAGATTTAAACTTTTGACATGTGGATGGTTGTCAAATTTAACCTAGAAGAATAAAAGTTAACATTAACACGCTCACACCATCCCACTCCACCCATGTTGCCATTGTAGAATGCTTATCAACATTAATGATACAACATTTAAATTTAAACTTTGAAATAGTTAAATATATTCTATAATTTTTCTGCAAGACTTCTCATAGCTAACTATTGTAAATATTCTCATTTAAATCATAATCATGATAGCCTTAGAATAACTCAAAGATGATTTAACAACAAATTTTTTAAGAAACTAAAAAAAACAAATATCGATATACTATTTTGAAATATTTGGAATGATTAAAACTAGTTGTTATCAGCTTATCATAAAGTATGCTCTCCAAAAGAATCAAATTGAATTCTTTGAGCAATGGCAAATTCAATGCTTTTGTTGTTTACATAGGCAGAGCCTACAAGACAGTTGAGCATTATGAGGGAATAGGATAGAAAGGAAATGTTGTATATACAACTTAGAGAAAGTTGGTCAAAGACATTTACTACCAAAACAATCAAATTGTCCCACAAAAACAATCAAATTGTCCCACATGCTTTCTCAACTATCATCACATACATCAAAATCACTATGGACCACAACTTCAACTCCACATTTATCTTGACTTTTATTTTCCAATGTTAGATGCTCACTAAAATGCCAAGTGAAAGAAGATGAACACAAATCCAATGGGCTCTTCACTAGCATGCTCTAACATCATTCACTTTGATGAAGAAAATAAACAAAAATACAATGATCAACGATATGACCAACTTAGCAATAAGTTCCTCACCTAACATGTATCCACACCTACAAGTCTAGTCATGATGATGAAACTAATCATCACCATCTCAATGTTCTCCTTTTTCTTTTTTCTTCTCCAATTGTGACACAATGATGTAAAGCCTCTCTCCATGCATTTAAATCTAACAAAATGCCTACCAAAAATAAATAAATAAAGAATGTGCGCTCTCACTCTTCCACTGGTTTTTCAAGTTGAAGATACTACAATATCATGCTAAAATTTAGACTCTATATCTATTTGAAGATTTCACAAGTGTTTAAGAACATTGCAAATGGTTGTCTTTGCAACCAATCCATCTTTTTCAAGGAAATGGTAATATAGCATGTACTATTTATAGCTTTGCACAAAGATGAAAAAGGGGGAAAATCAATTTGAATGAAGTTATATACACTAAAGGCACTGCTAGTTTGAAGACCACTTCTATGATAAGTTTCTAAGGTCAAGGCTGATTTATTTTACATTGGCAAGTGTTGTTGTAATGCCCCACCAAGGGATCCAAAGAATTAACCTAGAATTTCACTAAGTTTAGTAGCATTTTTTTTTTTTCCATAGAAGTAAACATCACATATAACTTATGCACAATAAAGAAAGCAATAGCAATGTCCATCTGAAATTAAACATAACATAAATAACAGATTACATTCTTTAAGATCCCTTAACGTTGAATTACATACATGAATCCATCTAGCACAACATCCACATGAAATAATAATGATAAGTCTAATGTTTATACATTACATTTCAAATACTCAATCATCTACTGTACATGTCACAGGGTATGACAAGCTCAAAAATATACATACATAAAATAAGGTACATCATCCTATTCTAATCCATGATACATCAAAGTAGAGATAATCACATGATACAACGTCATAGAGAACATATACATCCATCATAAAGATCAAACACAATAAACTAAGTGCACGGTTCCTCCCAACCATCAATAGCATCATTAGACCATCGTGGATCCTAGCCATCCCTCTGTGCGTAACATTCCAAATCACCGAAGAGATCATCGGTATTACATAGTAAGAATGTCACTCCTAATCAATAAAACATCATATGTAGAAAGTAATCTAACATGCAAATAAAAGCATAAGATAACATCATCTAACATATGCTAATCATCAATGAAAAATGATACATATCCACCATCATTAAGGACGCAACAACCACGATGTCTCAATGAATCTCAAAATGATAAGAGTGGAAAATACACTACCACCTGACCGCGTGGTACCTAAGTGGTCCACTCCCACTGTGCTAAAGAGATAATCTCAAGTCCCAAATAGGCTATCAAAATCACATAGTAAATATCTCTATAAGTCCAGGAATCCTAAAAGTATACTAACTCAAAGGTTCCAAACACAAATCTGACATCTAATCCTAGAGGCACACAATGACATGTAGGAACCTACTATGCAAGCGGGAAAGTGTCATCGCAATTATCACGTACAAGTTACCCTGGCATTTAGCTAAACTCCATGGGTCCATACTGATTTCATGCGGCCACTAGTATCCTCTCATACTGACAAGGCATACTACGGAATGCAAGGTCGCAACCATGCATCTCACTAATCCCATCCTAGCCTGTACAAGCACTCAAGGCATGGGCGAGAATAAAACACTTATCTTTTTAGGTTCATTCAGTTAGTATTAGGTGTGAATGTTATCACTTATTAATCCAACTTACAATGAGTTACCCTGGCAACCTCTTAGGGCCCTGGCCCCCATTGCAAGCCACTTCCCATCACTACATGCAGATATCCTACCCTAATGCTCATGGACTCATAAATCACAAAATCACAAAAGATAATCCATAAAATCATCAAATATGCATAAAAGCATCAAATCTTCATGAGCTAAAATCCATAGAAAATCATGAACACAACAGCTCTCTATTGGCAACTGAAGTATCAATGATAATCAAAGTATCCAATGGTTCTCAATAACCAAAATATCAATCATACTGATCGAAGACTCCAAAATGGTTGAGTCAAACATGTCACATCATGACATCATCAAGAACAAATCCACATCTCAGTCCCATCATGGCGACTACAAAATAACCAAGGATAACTGATCGATGACCAAAATAATGGTTAAGTCAAGTTTCTCATACATAAGAATCTCAACTATAACAATCAGTAATCACAACCAATACATAGAGCATTCCATCACATAGCCATGGTTGGGTTTATAAAGATCGAGATTAAAACATCATCATGACATCACAATCACATAACTCCCAAGCCTCTGGTAGACGTCCTATAACTGGTCAACACTAGTCAACCCACAACCCAAAACAATAGCATAAATAATACACAATGAAAACACATGTTTTGGTTTTGCTAAGTTTTCAAATGTAAAAGCCTCAGTTTACATTTTTTCCAAATTATATCAAATGGAGAAATTTCACGTTTTTCCTAACCCATGTATTTGTTTGACAGATAAAAGTTTCTCCCCAAAACTATTAGACTCAATTTTCTAATTGATCTAATAATATTTTGTTTACATAACATTGTTTGAAAATTGACATTCTCAATGAATCAAAACTTTGATTATATATTCTAATAACTAATCTTAATTAAACTGAGTTTAATTAGATTAATTATTAATATCTCTTCATAATTGACAAGCTCAATATCAATATTTCAAATCATTAAAAGAGTGATCCACTAATTTAGAACTTTATAATATTCATTTATAATTAATTATATATACATATAACAATATCTAATAATGAGCAACACTTAATAACATTTTATGTAAAACCGAATAAGGAAATCGTTATACATAAGCGATATGCTATCACCTGTATCCTGTGCTTGGTTATACTCGGCGTGGGTGTCGAGTCTCTACCACCCACGGCCGTAGTGAATGCCTGCGACTACTATCGCTGAACCATATACGGGTCACGATGTCAGTCGTGTCAACCGTGACAGTCCCACCATAATAATAAACAGTGGAAAGGGAGGGGGGTACGGGGTATAACCCGCCCCTCCATATGAATTTTTATATATATTTTCAATTGCGGTTTCAATAACGTTTGAAATAAACGTTTTACCACTGTCATTCGGTTTTAATAAAAATTTTTATAAATTTTTTACAAAAAATGAAATTCGCAGAGCGATACGATATTCGAACTTTCAATAAATATATTTATATATATACATATATGTATATATATATATTTAAATGTATATATGTATATATATATGTGTATATATATATATATGTGCAAAATTTTTATAAACATATATATTTAAATATGCATTAAAAATGTAGATCTCAAATTTTATATATATATATATATATATATTTCACAAAGAATATATATATATATACGATTCTAAAATATTTACTCTTTAAATTTTCTCAATAACTTTCTAATGGGTTTGGCTATAATTTAAACCCTAGCCCTGTTTTCCTTTCAGATCTATGAATTTAATTGCCCATATTGAGAATGCATACAATAAAAATATGAAATTCCTTAGAAGACATATGGAAGACACGAAGAAGACAGGGAATGCATGATGTGGGAATAACATAAGTAAAATCACAAGAATCTACCTGGATTCTGATGCTAATTCGCTCTTCCTCAGAAAACCCGCAAAGCAAGCTCCCTTCTTCAGAATTCTCAAATCCTCCAATGCTCCAATTGCACTCCAACGCTATGTCTAAGCTTCTAGGGATGCCTGAATATAAAGAGCTCTCAGGAAACCTCTAGAATGCTTCTAGAAACAACTAGAAGGTGTCACCAACTAAGCATGGGTCTTTTCTAACCTTTTTGATGAGCCATAGGGTTGTAGACACCATGTGCTTAATTGATGCACTAACCTCCATGTTGTTGACACATGAGAAATAGAAAAGTGCATTAATTCTCATGCAAGCTTATAACTCCAATTCACTTTTTAATATAATTTCCATTTAAATATTTATAACTTTCATTTTAATTTTTATAACTTTTATTATTATTATTTATTTATTACTTTATTATTATTTTATTATTATTATTAATTTTAATTTCTAATTTTCTTTTATTTAATTCTTTTTCCTCAATAATTCACATTTAATTAATTACAATCAAAATATCAAATAACATGATATTTTATATTAATTTTCTCAAATAATTAATTTATCAATTAAATCCATTTATTAAGACTTAATTAATAAACAATTCACCTTAGACCTCCAAGATAAAATATGAAAACCCATCATAGAGAAAATCACTCAAAATCAGTCTAAAGGGTTAGAAATCATGAATCATGTCATCCGACACATTCGGTGGGTAAAATATCCAGATACTTGTCCTACCTCACTAGGACAATTGGTTTAAAGGTTTGGGATTTGGACTTGAGAATTTATCTCCCTTCTCTTATCATTGAGATAGTATAATAGGGTACACTCATCCTGGCAATTCAGGGAAGTCGATACCTGGTACCTGCAACCTGCAAAAAAAACCATGCATGTACATACAATATATATAATGCTAAGCTAAACAAACAATGGCAGGAAGTGGTGCATCGTGTAGATCCCGACTGAGCAGGTGACTACGACTCCCTTCTTTAACCACATCAGAAACGCCATACAATAAGAAAACACACACACCATACACATGCAAGTATGGAGTAAGTATCCATAATAAAACACATAAGATAATAACCATCCATCTAATCATCAATAATAACTGAAAACAGTATAATGATCATCATGTATGCATGAAATGTAAAATCTAAATGATCTCATCCTATAACCACTGAATCCATAACATAATGTCAGATACTGTCAAAACAATACCACTAATCTATCAACATAAAACTAGTCTATCACAGTCTGATAACAATAACAATGTCCAGAAAAGATGTGAACGAGGGTAGGCACTACAGTTGTTCCTATGAATAGTACATGTTCATCAAATGTAAGGATATAACACAAATTTATATGCTCTTTTTTCAAGCTATCATCTATACTATTGTTGCTTATAGCAATGCAATTGATTAATTGACTTAAAACATATATTGTGAAATTATTCAGTTTTAGAATATGATAACAAATTGGTCAACTCAGTCCCATTTTTCAACAATTCATATCTTTCATACATTTTATGTTTTATTTAATACATTGGTATATTGATGTAACATTGGCATGCAAATTTAAATGTTGAGGACCTTTTAACTATTAGGATTAATGACAACTTTTGAGGATATACACAATTTTCATTGATAAGAAATATAGTTGTAATCAAAGAAAATTTAACTTTATACGTAATTTAAAGAATGGTCACATGTATATGTCATCCATTTGGTATGGGAGATAAATTCATTAATGTTCAAATCTTATATTCATTATATAACTTTTTAAAAATTATCTTCATTATGCTAAAGATATATAAATTGAGTGAATAACATGTATAATTTCAATGTTAGACTTCAATCATTAAATGTAGGTGTGCAAATGTATTAGCTCAGCCAGTCTAATATGCTTCAACATGACCTAAAACAATTAATTTAACTTGATGACTTGCAATACACATTTATTCTTTGGAGCCCTATTTTCTTATTTCCAAATAGATTTTTTTAGTGTAAATTGCAAAAAAGCTGTACTTCGAGACAAATTATATCATTCTTCTTTTGTTTACATGGCTAAACAACTATAGCTGTTCACCAAAATAATACTCTTAGACATTCATGTAAACATATTTAATTTTGAAAAATTACCTCTCTTTTTATGATTATAATGTGTTCACTTTTTTATTAGAAAGTAACGTAATTGATAGGAACAAAGTCTTTTCTCAAAACATATTTATATTATATTTTAGTATTACTTTTTTTTAAGGCAAAAGTGGACAAGCCACTGAATATATATATTTTAGTATTATTTATTATAATATATTTTATATATTCACTATCTTATTTCTATTAATTTACATGTATTTAATATTTAATATTAAGTTAGTTGAATATTACGCATATAATATTTTTTATAATTTAATATTGAATTTATATTATATATTTAATATAGTAAATATTATAATATTGAAACAAATATAACTTTACAAAGGAAAAATTTATTATATAAATTTTTACAAAATTTAACTTGTATCTTTTTTAAGGATAAATAAAGTTTCAACATTGATAAATAAGTTGAACAATTAAAAGAAAGGATAAAATCTCTTGATGTCCAATAGAAATATTACTCTTTCTTGTAAATATGAAGATAGTTTTAGAGTAAGATAATATTAATTTTACTTATATATATATATATATATATATATATATATATATATATATATATATATATATATATATATATATATATATATATATATATATATATATATATATATATATATATATATATATATATATATATATATATGAATTTTTTTAAATTAAAATATATAATACTTATATTTATTATCACTTCTTAATAGTATTATATATTTGTATAAAAATAAAAGGATCTCAACTTGATCTAAAAAATGAGAATTAAGTTCAATATAAACAAATATATTCTATGAGGTACTATGAGTCTAAAATATAAGATTATGTTAGTATATATATATATATATATATAAAACTATGAAATACTTGGCTTATAAGAAATTTAACCATAATAAAAAAGTTGGCCTTATCAATTAGAGGATGTTGTATTTTCAATCATTAATACATATTACTAAAACAAACAATTATAAATTCAAGAATATTATTATTGACAACTCTAAAAATGAAACTTTATACTTGTAAATGTAGATTAAATTTCCTTGAGTTCTGATTTGTGTTTTCTATTTTCAAAATATGATTCTTATAGTCACCATACTTTTCTATAGATTATAATTAGAGAATTGAACTTGAATTAAATAGAAGGTGATTCCTAATCACTATTGAGAAATAATGATCTTATGTCTGAACTTTCTTCAATGATATTCGATCTACAAGAGCATAACTTTAATTGATTACTATTATTTCTCTCTAGACCAATCGGTTTTGTATATAAATATAATTTTTAGAGACATGCCATTGAATAGACATGTCCATTCAATGACATGCCTTTCCACTTAAACAACATGTATTATATGGCCTTTAATCCTACTAATTCAATTAGGCAATAAAAAACCATGTAACTAAGGCAATTATGATTGGTGATATGAATAGAATTGGGTCTTTCATAAATAAGTAACATTTTGGAATAACCCAATCAAGTACATTTAAATAAATTAAAGATTCTAAGACTCCTTAGAAAGGTCTTCAAGCTAGTCTCCAAATGAACACACTTTTACTTTGGTATGAGACTTAGTGAGAACATTATCCATTCATTCTTTAAATTGATAATGTATCATATCTAGAAACCATCTCCATGGTATACTCCCTATGAATTACTATGATCAAAGATTGTCTAGCAACTCTCTTTGTTCTTATTACAACATTATTTGTAGGAGTATTTTCTTGTAAAAATGTACTTGTCTAAGTTTATAATAACATGAGTGAATGTAATAAACAATAGATTTGTCCCCAAGCTCAATGACACCAATATTTATAATAATGTGGCTTCTATCTAAAGCTCTAAATACATACATAAACCTATTGACCTTCTCATTAAGATTTCCTTAGACCCTTTCTGAATGTGATATCAACAATCCAAACTCCTTGTTCAAGATTTCCTTTGGTAGATTAGCTAACTACCTTTGAATAAGATGTCCATTTTGAATTTAGTTTCATAAATTCAAGCATCAAATTTTCTTTCCCTTGAGTGCAATTTCTTATGTTCTTTTATCCATCCTAAAGACTTTTCAAATAGTTGATAAAAACTAAATTATCTTGAAGGGAAATGTTGATAATAAACGCATACAAGATTTGTCATCCCAATGCCATACCATAAGCTAAGAAGCATTATTCAAGGGTATGCAATACTTAGTGTTAGAAATGTAGTATAGATTGGGTGATTGAGAGGCGGGGGGAGGGGGGGGTGGGGTCGAATTAGGAACCAATAAAACTTATACTTTAATTCACTAATTAAACATTCACCATTTAATCTGATCTAATTGCATGCATGAAAGACTAAAAGCAATAAAACATTCATAACACTTGACACAATATTGTTAGATTGTGGTGACTGATCAAGAAAGTACTGTACATACTTCATAAATAGTGGGGTTCGGGGCATCGCCCCAAAAATTTTTTTTTTTTTTGGAAGTAGCCGACATCGACATGGTAGCCGACATATTATGGCCGACATATGGCTGACATGTTATAACCCTAAAGCGGTTTAATACTTGTATAAAAAGGGCTTAGGGTTGGGTATTTTTTCATGGGTGGTGATACGAAATTGGTTCTTGCGGCGGTATTGAGCTGTAAGGGATTACAGATTGTAATCAGGTTGTAATCACTAGATTGTAATAAGATCGGACTTGCTGTTTGGTGGACGTAGGCCAGGGATTGGGTGAACCACGTTAAATCTTGGTGCCTTGTGTTCATTTCTGTGTGTTCTATTATTTTTTGTTATTGGTTATATTTGCATGTAGTTTTTATTTCTGTCCGTGGTTTATCCTTACAAGTGGTATCAGAGCCTAGTTGTTTCTCAGTTATCCTCTGCAGGAAAGTCTCACGGTTGAGTGGGAGCAATGGCAGATGATGTTAAGCTAAGGGTTGATAGGTTTAATGGGCAGAACTTCCAGTTATGGAAGATGCAAATGGAAGACTATTTATATCAGAAGGATTTATGGAAGCCGTTGGAAGGAAAAGCCAAGAATCAGGGAACTATGTCAGAGGCTGAATGGGATCTTTTGGATAGAAAGGCACTCGGAAGCATTCGGTTATGCTTGGCACCATCGGTGGCATTTAATATTACAAAAGCAAAGATGACAGAAGATTTGATGAAAACCCTAGCGACACTATATGAAAAGCCCTCCGCTTCAAATAAGGTATTTCTCATGAAGCGTTTATTTAATATGAAAATGGCAGAAGGTGGATCTGTTGCAGATCATTTAAATGAGTTTAATACTATTACTAGTCAATTATCTTCTGTAGGTATCAATTTTGATGAAGAAATTAGGGCTCTCTTGATTTTGTGTTCTTTGCCTGAAAGCTGGAATGGCTTGGTAATGGCGGTGAGTAATTCTGTTCCTGGATCTAGTACCCTAAAATATGATGATGTGATCGGTGTTATTTTAAGTGAGGAAACTCGTAGAAAATCCTCAGGTGGATCTACATTAGGAAGTGCTTTAAATGCACAAAGCAGGGGCAGAACGACTGAAAGAGGAAGTAACTCTAGAAATCGTGGGAAATCAAGAGGAAAGTCAAAGGGGAGGAGGTATCAATCGAGAGGACCAAATGATTGCTGGTACTGTGGGAAACCAGGGCACAAAAAGAAAGATTGCTGGACTCGAAAGAAAAATGAAGGAGATAAATCAGATGGAGACAAAGAGGCAAATGTGGTAAGTAACAAATCCGAAGAGGATGCTTTGCTTCTGTCTTTAGAGAGTGTTGATGATTCATGGGTTTTAGATTCTGGTGCTTCTTTTCATGCTACACCTCATAGAGGTTATTTCATTGATTATGTCCAAGGGGATTTTGGGCTTGTTTATTTGGGGGATAATGAACCCTGTCAGATTGTTGGAAAGGGAAAAATTAAGATTAAGTTGAAGAATGAGAATCATTGGCTACTACATGAGGTAAGACATGTTCCAAAACTAAGTAGAAATTTAATTTCAGTAGGGCAACTCGGTGATGAGGGTTGTGTAGTTACTTTTAATGATAAAAATTGGAAGGTTTCAAAAGGTTCCCTTGTAGTAGCAAAAGGTGTGAAAGTAGGCACCTTATATCTTTGTACAGGTCATATTGTTCCTTCTACTTTGATTGTTTCAGAGAAAAATGAATATTCAGGAACAATTACTGCAGATGAGCAGGGAGAACAAATAGCTACTGTGGATTCTGATACAGCGCTGTGGCACAATAGACTTGGGCACATGAGTGAGAAAGGTATGAAAGTACTTCATTCAAGGAAAGTTTTACCAGGTCTAAAATGTGTGAATATGGATTTTTGTGAAAGTTGTGTGTATGGAAAACAAAAGAGAGTGAGTTTTGTAAAGACAGGGAAGGAAAACAAAAAGGAGAAATTAGAGCTTGTGCATACAGATGTATGGGGACCAGCTCAGGTATCTTCCCTTGGTGGCTCTCATTATTATGTTACATTTATTGATGACGCAACTAGAAAAGTATGGGTTTATTTCCTTAGACAGAAATCTGATGTATTTCAAACTTTTAAGAAATGGAAATGCTTGGTTGAAAATGAGACTGGTAAGAAATTAAAATGTCTCAGATCTGATAATGCTGGTGAGTATTACAGTCATGAATTTGAAGATTATTGCTCCACTAATGGTATTCGTAGACAAAAAACTGTTCCAAGGACTCCACAGGAAAATGGAGTGGCTGAACGCATGAACAGGACTATAATGGAGTGCGCAAGGAGCATGAGGTTGCATGCTGGGTTGCCCTTACACATGTGGGCAGAGGCTGTCAATATTGCAGTATATTTGATTAATAGAGGTCCCTCTACTCCTTTGGGCTATGGTATTCCAGAGGAAGCATGGACTGGTAAGAAGGTGAGTTATTCTTTTCTCAAGACCTTCAGTTGTGAAGCTTTTGCTCATATAGACTCTGAAAATAGAACCAAGCTAGAAGCGAAATCAAAGAAATGTGTCTTTGTTGGATATGGCATTAATGAATTTGGCTATAGGCTTTGGGATTTTGAAAATCATAAAATTATAAGAAGCCGGGATGTCATATTCAATGAAAAAGTGTTGTACAAAGATCTGTTGCAGCAACATGAGAAGAAAGAAGATTATGTAGTGCTGGATGATACTCCAAAAGCTGATGTTCCAGCCATTCCTCATGATGTGCAACAACTGCAACAACAAATACCACACACACCAGTGAATGTTAGACGGTCAACAAGGCCAATTAGACCTCCACAAAGGTTTTCTCCCTCTTTGTATTCTATTTTACTTACTGATGCTGGTGAACCTGAAAGTTATGATGAAGCTGTGCAGGTGGATACTAAGATTCAGTGGGAGTCTGCAATGAAAGATGAAATGGACTCTTTGCTGAAAAATAAGACATGGGATTTGTGCAAGTTGCCTGCAGGTAAAAAGGCTTTACAGAATAAATGGGTTTACAGGTTGAAAGAAGAGGAAGGAGGTAAGAAAAGATTTAAGGCCAGGTTAGTTGTAAAAGGATTTGCATAGAAAAAGGGAATTGATTTTGATGAGATATTTTCTCCTGTTGTTAAAATGACTTCTATTCGTACTGTTTTAAGTCTTGTGGCTACTGAAGATTTGCATTTAGAGCAGATGGATGTTAAAATAGCCTTTCTTCATGGTGATTTGGATGAAGAAATATATATGGCTCAGCCACAGGGTTTTGAGGTCAAAGGTAAGGAGAACTTAGTGTGCAAATTGAAGAAAAGTTTATATGGCCTGAAGCAAGCACCTCGGCAATGGTATCTGAAATTTGACAGTTTTATGCATGAGCATGGATATAATAGGTGTCATTCAGATTACTGTGTTTATTTTAAGAGGTTGGATGATGATAGCTACATTATTTTATGTCTATATGTTGATGATATGCTTATAGCTGGGTCTAACATGCATCATATTAAGGGGCTAAAATGCCAGTTAGCACATGCATTTGCTATGAAGGATTTGGGGGCAGCAAAAAAAATCCTTGGTATGAAGATTTGCAGAGATAGGAAGAACAAAACATTGACGCTATCTCAAGTTGATTATGTTGAGAAGGTGTTGCAACGTTTCTCTATGGAAAATGCTAAAGCTGTCAGCACACCTTTACCTGGTCATTTGAAATTGACTAAGGAGATGTGTCCCAAGACATAGGAAGAGGAGGATAAGATGTCCAAGGTACCCTATGCTTCAGCTGTAGGAAGTTTGATGTATGCTATGGTATGCACTAGGCCGGATATTGCACATGCAGTGGGAGTCGTTAGCAGGTATATGAGTCATCCAGGTTTTGAGCATTGGAATGCTGTCAAGTGGATTCTCAGATATTTGAGAGGAACATCCAATAAGTGTTTACACTTTGGGGGCTCTACTACTGATTTACAGGGCTATGTTGACTCAGATTTGGCTGGGGATATTGATACCAGGTGGAGTACTACAGGTTATGTCTTTACTGTTGGTGGGGCAGCCGTGAGCTGGGTTTCTAGGCTACAGAAGATTAATGCTCTCTCCACTACAGAGGCAGAGTATGTTGCTGCTACAGAGGCAGCCAAAGAGATGATATGGCTTTAGTTCTTCTTGGAAGAATTGGGACATCCTCAGAAGGATAATTATTTGTTCACAGATAGTCAGAGTGCCATTCATCTTGCTAAGAATTCAGCTCTGCATTCTAAGACCAAACACATACAGTTGTGGTACCATTTCATTCGGTCAGTTTTGGAGGATTGACAGTTAAAGCTGGAGAAGATACATACCAATGAAAATCTAGCAGATATGTTGACAAAGGTTGTCACAAGGGAGAAGCTGAACTCCTCTTCAGCTTCAGTTGGTCTTTTAGACTAAATATGAATAAAAGAACAGTAGAGTCCAGGGTGGTTTGATCCAGTGGGAGCCCCATGCGGTAGTTGTATTGCTACAGGATCAGTCTCCAAGTGGGAGATTGTTGTTTAGTGTGGAGCCTGATCAGTCCCCAAGTGGGAGATTGTTAGATTGTGGTGACTAATCAGGAAAGTACTGTACATACTTCATAAATAGTGGGGTTCGGGGCATCGCCCCAAAAAAATTTTTTTTTTTTGGAAGTAGCCGACATCGACATGGTAGCCGACATATTATGGCCGACATATGGCTGACATGTTATAACCCTAAAGTGGTTTAATACTTGTATAAAAAGGGCTTAGGGTTGGGTATTTTTTCATGGGTGGTGATACGAAATTGGTTCTTGCGACGGTATTGAGCTGTAAGGGATTACGGATTGTAATCAGGTTGTAATCACTAGATTGTAATAAGATCGGACTTGCTGTTTGGTGGATGTAGCCCAGGAATTGGGTGAACCACGTTAAATCTTGGTGCCTTGTGTTTATTTCTGTGTGTTCTATTATTTTTTGTTATTGGTTATATTTGCATGTAGTTTTTATTTCTGTCCGTGGTTTATCCTTACAAATATTTGGTAACCCAGAAACCTTCCAAATAGAAAGTAAAACTAGGGTGGGGATGATACCGACAAAATTTATTATTGTAGTATAAAGTTAGCCCGTTAAAACTTATAGTTGATCACTTCTAATGATTTACCTTATTAGGAGCAATAAGGACTATTAGAACCACCTTGTGAAAGGATTTAAAACATACAATGAAGTATGCACTCTGTTAGGAGATTTTGAAAAGATTATTAAGTCTACCTTGTTAAAGGATTTGGCTAATACACTTGTTAGGATGAATCAGTGGCTGATCTCTAATCTGCAACTCTATTTTTTGAATGAGATTCCTTTGAAATACAATGAAAACCTAACTATGATTGATAATACTATGCTTTTCCTTATACTTCTTGTAGCCTTCTTAATCACACTCATCTACTTCTTGCTTGTTTGATGTTATACATTGGATATGAAAGGATATATTACATATATATAGCAATCCAATAAATTACCTTATGGAGTCAGCTACAATACCAAATTCAAATGATCTTCACAAAGTTGGCTCACTACTATAACTCAGGTTCTGAAGAACACTTGGGTGATGTTCTAACACTCGAAAACACTTGTCAACACTCAACAAACTTTGGAACTCTGTTGACGTAGATACTTAGTCCATACTAATCACTTCAAGTAATAGAAACTTGGTCAACATTGGATGACTTGGAAAACACTGAAGAATTTGGTAGACTCAGTGACATTGAATGGATCAGTCAACACTACCTTCATTCACTTCATTAACACTGCTAGCTTGGTAGACACTACAGAGCTCAGTTAACACTACATTATTTCTCATATGATTGGTAGATAGTATGAAGCTTGACATGAACTAAAATTAGATTGATTGGCTTGGTAGCAATTGAAACACTTGGTTTGCACTACTAGCAATATGATAAGCTTAGTAGCAATTGTAGAGCTTGGTAGCAATGTTACCAACTAAGTGTTAAATGACTAATACAAAAATGATTTTACCATCAGGTCAATAATACCCCCCATTGGCATTAGTGGAAAAAAACACTTATCACACCAAAATACTAAACACTCAAAATATAAGTCAAAATTCCCTCTATCAACATGTCTAGGTCTATAACTCAATTTTGACTGCTGTCTACTACTTGGTAACCTCTTTTTTGGATTTTTTAGAATTATTTTTATAAATGTATTTTATGCTTCATATATACATCTTTCATACTATACATATATTTCCTTCTTAAATATATACATTCCCATATACATTCCCCTTGTGTATGATAATGCTATTCTCCATTTTCCACCTTTTTTTTTACACAAATGCCAAAAATGCATAACTACAAGGTAACACCAAAATGTGAAAGGAAATCATTGTGTACCTTCAAAGTAATGGATATTGTCTTTTCCTAATTCTCTTGCAAATATTTTGATGTGTGCAAAGCTATCTGCACCTTTGTTGGTAGTTCCATCATGTGATCAACTATAGAGAAATTATTTTTATGAATCAATGTTTTTGAATGTGCAATATGTTTTTACATTGCATCCATGTTGGGAAGTACCATGCCCTATATTTCTGTTAGAGTAGCCCTTATCCTACCTTCTTCCCTCAACAATTCTGCTTGGAGATTTGTCAGATGTCTGATTTTTACAAAATGTACATAACTACAACTAGGATCAAGTGACAACTGATGTGCACTTGCCTTCATGTCAACATCTATCTTAGACAATTTTTCCTTTATTTCCTTAGTGAAGTTAGATGTATCACTTAATTTCATAAATAAGGAAACAAAATTATTTACATAATCTTCAAAATTTGAAAGAATGGTAGATAATTCTACTTAGTCAATAGCAATATTTTGAGCTACCTTCTCCAAAACTTTATTTTCAAACTTCTTGTCTGCCCTCTATAGAAGCTTGTCTTGTCCATCCACTTCCTCATTATACTTGTGAACAATGTCAACAATTTGATCCAAAATTTTTTGTCTATCATCAACCTCAATGTTCAATGCATCACCAAATATGCCCTTGATATCAACAAGAACTTGATTCTTCTTTTTCTTCTCCTCTCTAAGCTTTTTCTATTTGGCCATCTTCTTCCATAGCTCACCAAGGGTATCCATTTTATTAGGAGTCAGATTAGAAAGATCCCAATCTAGTATTACAATGTCCTCCTCTAGATTAATTTCTTTAGTACAAGCTTCTACCTCTTTACCCCTTTCTTTCTTCTAAACTTCAGTGCTCGGTTGAGGCTTAACCTTAACTGTTATTGCACTCATTGTAGACGTACTTGGTAAAGGAAAAATAGTAGAAATAGTATAAAAAATAGTTATAATAGGAAAAATTATTGATGTTGGCTATGATTTTGATGTTGAGATGATTTAAGCATGTTTCTTGGTAGATGAAGTGATGAAAACTTCACTCACCATTTCATTTAGTAGTATTGCTCCAATGGTTAGTTGGGTGCTTGGTGAAGTAGTGTTTACCTCAACTAACTTGATAGCAACCTTCTTTGAGTTGGATTGCACTATGGCTTTTCTTGGAGAGAGAGGGAGGGAGACCATTACCTCTGCTTCTATCTTTTTAGGATCTAAGTCTTGAATACTCTGAGTTTTAGGAGGATTGTGTTATGCTTAAAAAAACATGATCACATTATTAAGAACTAGAAGCATTGCTTCTAGTTCTCTATAATCCCATCAGGTTATGAAGAATGAGAATAAATGAGAGTGAGATATATAGAGAGAGGGGGGTGAAGGAGATTTAAGGAGGGAGGGAGGGAGGGAGGGAGGGAGGGAGAGAGAGAGAGAGAGAGAGAGAGAGAGAGAGAGAGAGAGAGAGAGAGAGAGAGAGAGAGAGAGATGGACATGGGGGGAATGACAGAGTTCATATTGCTCTATGGATAATTCCACAATACTCATCACTTCTCTATCTAAGAATTTTGTTTTTGAGTGTATGTGCATTGAAGACATTCTATCACTACTAGAGCTACTAGTAGATGGTGAGTTTCATCATCATCATAAACATTTGACACATGCACATTAGGTCATTATCTGTAACTTCAACCATGGGTCCAAGAAGCTCTTCCCACTCTTTTCCATTAACCAGGTATGCTTTGTCACTTAATCTAGAGTAATTGGTTAATAGTTTCATTTTAAACATAATTCATAACTAGATTCTCCATAGCTAGTTTTTCTCCATAGCTAGTTTTCCTCTTGATCACTTAAATATTTTCTCCCCAACTAAGTATTTTATAATCAGTTGGTATATAATCAGAATTTTCTTGTATTCAATCCTTTAGGCATGTGATTGAGCCTTTAGATCCACAAAAGAGTTGAAATCTAGATGTGGTAGAAGAATAGTTTTAGATCCTCAATTTTAAAACTTCATCACCCTTTAAATTTTCAAGTTTGAATGACACCATTTGACACTTTTCATTGGCACCAAGAAATTTTGACACAATAAGAATTTTAAAGAAAGCATCCACCATCATCCTCATAAGATGAAGGCATGAACTATTTTCTAGTTATTCTTTATCCAATGATTCTACAGGGAATAACATTCTTACCAATAAATTTAGTTTCCAAGCACATCTTTTCCTTTACGTTGTATGGATCATATTTCAGTGTTAAAATCCTCTTGATATCTTTTCCCCAAAGAAAATGGGAATATATAGACACTGTAATGTGATCTATCTTATCATGTTCAGTTGTTATTGTCAGAGTGTACATAACTGTAAAGGTTTTATTGGCTTCACAAGCTATAGACTCCAAAAGACCACTAAAAATTTGATGCCTTCTATTTTCTGATAATTTAAATAATGAATAGGCAAGGTATCGAAGGATAATCATATAAAAACATTCTACTGAAAGCCTATGAAAATAGATGATAGTTGAAACATACACCTCCTTTTCTATACTACTTATGATAGTTTTTGAGCTCCAAGAGTTTCATATATTGACAAACTCTAATGGTCCCTTGGATTGTTGAGACTAGGAGACCTAGTTAACATTCACCTTGGTTTTCAATTAACACATGATATGCATGTGAGCCAAGATGTTAGATGATGATGATGAATACACATGATCTAATAATAACTCAAGTAGTGACAAAAGGTATTTAGCACACATGTACTTAAAAACAATATTTTAAGGGATGGTGGTGGTATAGTCACCCCATACTAGCTGCATTTCCATGCCCTCCAAATTTGATGGTTGCGGCATATATTAATAGGCTCTAATGATTCATAAGATTGTTGAGATTGGGAAGACCTAAATAAAATTCACCTTAGTTTCACTTAACACATGAAATGTATGCGAGCCTACATTAGATGATGATGATGAATACTCATTATCTACTAGTAGTTTAAGTAGTGAAAAAGGTCTTTAGTGAACATGTACTTAAAAATAATATTTTAAGGGATCTTATGATGATTCCTAAGATTGTTAAGATTGGGAAGACATAGTTAACATTCACCTTGGTTGTACTTAACACATAATATGCATGTGAGCCTACGTTAGATGATGATGAATACTCACCATGTACTAATAGCTCAAGTAGTGATAGATACTTGATACATGTGGGTGAACCCATAATAGCGGGTTACACTTTTTCAGAGGAAGGAAATTCTCCAAAATCCAAAAAGCCAAAAAAAAATCTTATGGAATTTTGATAGAAACTCCTTAGGGACTTTTGATTGAAAGTACTTTACTTTCTATCATCAAAAGTATTTGGTTGAAATCACTCAAATTTTTTGAAATAGTTTCGATATAGAAATTAGCTAAAATAGTTACAATAGAAAGTAATTTCTATAGAAAGTCCCAAACATATTTTGTGAAGGCTAAATAATTTCTAGAGAAATATTGGCTTGGGGACTCAATTAGAGGGCACAAATGGAAAAAATTAATACCTACCCATTTGCATGGAGCAAGTACTTAGAACAAGATTTCTAATGAGTATAGATTTAATATATTTTAATTTCATTTTGTACATATTTTTTAGCATGAATCAAACATAGGTTTACTACCCAAAATTAACCTTTGTATTCGACACTCATAGAAAAATAGTAAACAAGAGAATACAATTTATGAAAAATAACCAAAAGCACTGTATTTGAGTCCTCTATCTATTTGAAAAAATAATTTCAAAATCAAACAAATACAAAATAAGTTACATGCATTGAAAAAAATGTATGTCAAAATTAGATTTTTTGACAAAATACCAATTTTTGTGGGAGAATAAATAATTGAATCAAATCAATTCAAAAAATTAAACAAAAAATATATTTAGAATCTACATGGAAAATATTAAAAAAATCTAATTTATTTAATCTTCAAATTTGTAACCGTTAAATGACAATTCACACTTGAAAGTGAAAGTTTTTAAAAAAATTCATAGTTTAGTGTCCGTTTAAACAAAACATTGTTTCCTCTAATGAGGAGATACACCCATTAGATTTGCAATAATCTTAGATATCTCACCTCAATTGATGTCATGTTGATTTTGAAGCTTTCTTCCAACCAGATCTCCTTATCCTTTAATAGTACCTACATGAAAATAGAAATACGAAGTTCAATGATAAGATCTACAGGTACCTTGAAAAAGAAGGTGCACTGAAACACAACTTAACATGATCTTATAATAAGATATAGGAGGGATGACAAAATATAAAGCATTCTAGTTGTCAAAAACTATATAAAATTATTTTTGATTCAAAAATGTTAATTTTTATTTTGACTTGACACCTTTGTCCATCTCTACCAGTCTACTCTTCTTCTTTCTCTTGCCACTCTGGAGAATATTGTGAATTTGGATTCAATGGTTGTACAAAATATTCATGAGAAATCCAAAAGAAATATTTATTTCTTAGAAATAATAATATTTAACCCACACTACATACCTCATTAACATGCATAGTCATAACTACATATTTAAACCCAAATAATTATACAAACATTTATTACAATGGAAACAAGCTCATTTACAAGTGACAAAATAGTTGTAGCATATGAAATTATGTGTACCACATATGGTAATGATGGTTGCAATTCCATGACCTCTAAATATGGTGGTGCTGGCATATTGATGGGATCTGATGATTCCATAGATTATTGAGACTGAGAAGACCTAGTTAACATTCACCTTGGCTACACTTAACACATGATATGAATGTGAGCCTTGTCAAATGATGATTATGAATACTCACCATCGAATACTAGCCCAAGTAGTGATAGAAGGTCTTCAAGGAACATGTACTTAGAAAAAATGTGAAGAAGATGATACTTGCAACTACTTGAATGTCATGGAAAAGTTGTGATGAAGATGACACTTGCATTCACCAAATTTCTTATCAACATGTTTCATTGTTTCAAGATCTACACTAAATTGGCTATCAATGTCGAGCATCAATTTTTATTTCATCTTTTAGCAAGAGCTCCAATAATTTGTTTGGTCATTCGAGAAGAATATTGTTGTGGGTTTCCTTGTTTATCATGGGTATTCACCCTTGGCTTAATTTTAGACCCTTCTTCTTCCTATTCTTGACATACACACAAAAACCCATCACTAAATTTTCCTACATGATAAAAATGAACAAGAATTTTTTGTAAAATGAATTGATGTACCTCACACCCTTCACAGGAAGTCTCCATCATTTCTTCAAAAGATGATTTATCTTATGGTTCAACCATAAGAATCTCTCTCCTATATCCTGACCTTACATTTTATTGTTGCATTGCAATTAGGTCTTCCTATAAGGACCACCATTTTGATGAACAACAAATTGAATGATTCCATGACCCATAGTCTAAGTTCCAGAAGCTAAACTTTCCTTGATAGAATTTGCATTGAATATTTGTATAAAACCCATTGTGCATCATCCCACCACCATACTCTTTCTTTGTATAATCCCACTATGAATCTTCCCTCCAATCATTTATTTGATAAAAATTATCCATTTTTAGGTAGTTGCTTCATTACTTGGACCTAATTAGACCTATTAGACCTCTAAACAATTGACTATAATTTTGCATATACATAACACAATTGCATTATATCTAGGAAAGTCATGGTAGACATAATGTGAGCACATTATGTCTAGTATGAAAATTTAATCATACAAGGAATAACACAATCATGTTTTGTTAACAAAAAAGTGCAATCATATTCAAGCTTGCTAATAGGTTTGTTTAACTATCCAAAGGGTTGGGTTAATGTTCTCCCTCCATTTTTCATTGGTTTAGACATTTTTTCAACTTCTAAGATCAATTATCATCTTTGATTTCATCAAGTTTACGAATGGTGAAGTGGGTATCTCTAAAATTACCACCATAATCTCATACATTTTCTTACCTTTCTAACCATATAATATTTTTAATTTTTGGACAATATTAGCATTGTGAAGTTGTTTTTTCTATATTAGTTTCTTGAAAATCCTCTTAGACATATGTCTACCATTATTTTAATAACTTTTGATCTACTTAACCAAATAGAAAATAATTATATATTATTGTTCTACACTTGATTCTATACAGTTTAAAAAAAGGGTGTTTATTTTAGATTATTTTGATGTAAGTTATGCCTAGCACATGAACAAGTACTAAAATTTCAGGATGGAGTCACTTCAAAAAATCATAAAAAACATACTACTCTTTTATGAAAAATATATAGCTTCTCGATATCACTCTTACCTATCTTACCAATGGGGTTTTCAAAATACTAAATATAACTATATATTTTGTTGAGTGTGTGGAAACAACTATGTTATGTTTTTCAACAAGAAAGGGATCAATTTTTGGTATGCTCAGGGTTTAACCCTCTTAATCTTATCCATTAAAAAAAAACCTTAGTAGTTTCTAAATTAGATTAAGAGTACTACAATTCTTGTGTTTTACACATTCTCTTATTTTGAGTGCATGACCCTCAAATGGGTC
This sequence comes from Cupressus sempervirens, assembly GCA_028749045.1. NCBI lineage: Eukaryota > Viridiplantae > Streptophyta > Pinopsida > Cupressales > Cupressaceae > Cupressus > Cupressus sempervirens. The sequence goes on from CM053793.1 coordinate 264,789,497, forward strand.
TTCCAAGATTAGGTTTACCTGATTTCACAAAAAGTTGTCCACTTATACTACAATCCTCAATAGTCAATTTAAACAAATACTCTACATGCTTCACCTTATTATAGAATAATACCCTTCCAAATCATAGAAGTTTTCTTTCTTCAAAGAATAAATTATTTGGCATGATTCGTATATGACCTAAAAGTAATAGATCCAAGATCATTTTGGAACTAATTTCATAAGACTAAGCCCTGCACAATACTTGGTAGTATGCCTAATGTATCATTCTTCTTTTCCTAGTTATGAAAGATGTACACATTATCCCATTCCTTTGTCAAACTGAGTTCTTGTTGAACATCTCTTTATCCACTGATCAAATATGAGTTACCAACATCATTGTACATGGTGGAATAACAAATTCATGAAACCTTAGTGCAAAGTGCCATCATAATAACAATGAACTAATCTAGACCCAAGAAATTATTGTTAAATAAATAATCCATGAATATCTCATGTTTCCCTAACTACAATTACTAAAATTACTCTCAAACCAACATTTGAGTGACAATTCTAAAACAAGAGTGTATTATTAATGTAGATCTAGGAAAGTCTATAGGATACGTATATGAAATGCCAATTATATGAAGATAATAACACTAATATTCTATGATATGTGCATTCATAAGACTAAAAAATGCTAATTAATGCTAAATAGATACCAAAATGATGCTAAAATGACATTAATTCTCTACAACAATGATGCTAAATGATAGCTCTAATATGCCTATAGTATGGATGCCTAAAACTTGGGTCCCTTTGCCCTTGATTTTCCCTTCTATTTATAGGGTCTTAGAATGGGGTTGAGGTAAGGATGTGGATTTTAACTTTTACTAGGGGTAATGGTGAAATTGGAAATATCTCATAAGACCCCAAGAGGAATAGTCCAATAGACTTGGTTTGTGAGGATAAATAGGGATTTTCCATTCTTTTTAAATTTCAAGAAGGTTAATGTCACTTTTGAGAGGATATTTAAGTCTTTGTTGATTTATTAAATGTTGCATTTATCTTTAACTTTTATCTTTACCTTTTTCCTTTTTATTTTGTTTTATGATTTTATAAATTGATTTTCCTCTTTAAAAGTGACTTTGATTTAAAAAAAATAAAAAAATTGATAGGTGATTAATTAATTAACCACTCAAATGACTTGATGTTGCAATCGATTTGAAAGTCCATGATTTTCCTCAATTATCTTATTTTGTCTTTAATTTTTGTTGTTCGATCAAAAGTTATGTTGTTTTAGGTCTTTGCCAATTTTAGGGTGTCTACAATCATAGTTTAGATACACCAAAGATCTATATATATCATCTATCAACTGAATCATTAGAAATGATATCATAGAATGGTCAACTACTTTAATCAATGATAGTATTTTTATTATAGAGGTTCAAACTCTTCATTGACATAGAGTTACATATTAATAGAGTAATATTTGAACTCATGATAGGATGCTATGATAGATAATGAATGCACAAAAAAGAAGAATATAATGATATTAAACATGGACATTGATATTAATGTTTCAAATATTATCCATCCCTTGAGTTGTTGCTTCATTCCAAATAAAGGAACAATATATTGTTACTTAAAATACAACCTTTTCACTAATGCTTTTGTCTTCATCATCATATCATACCATCATATGTTTATTCAACCTAAATGATATTATCTTAATCCCATTTTCCTTTTAGTATTTTTTAACACAAGAATTATGTTTATTGTAGGGTAAAGAAAATTTGTGGATGCAAACACCCAAATGGTTCATTGTCAGACTATGCTTTAGATCATATGTCTACAGATGACCAGACTTTTGGTTATTCTATTTGATATGGCAACTTGTCACAAAATGTTGATGCATAATTGGATTTTCTTATTTCCCATCGCAAGCCAATGTTTCTCATCAAATAAGTTTAGGTTATATATATATATACAAAACTAGAAAAAATACTCTTCTATAGAGTGTTTTTCTAGTTTTGAGTTATATATATATATATATATATATAGATATAGAAGAGTGTTTTTCTAGTTTTGAGGAAGTTTTCTTTCCATTAAACTACTATTTCAACTATTATCTTAATAGACTCTTAAAATATTAAAGTTCTTGGAATGATTAGTATGACCAATGCATCTAGACCAATTGTTTTGTTTTCATTTATTTGTTTAGAAAGATAAATAGTCAATGATGTTCAATCATAACTCCATTCATACTAGAATATAATCTTATAAGGTTGTATAGAAATCTATCTTTAATGACATTTAAATTTAGAAGTTTTAGTCCATTGAAAACATTCATTATAATATGTTTCAAAACTTCAATATAAAGTTGACTTGAGCAATAGATTGCAATACAAACAACTCCAACAAACAAATGTTTTCTCTACTAAATAAAATAACACCTTTAATATTTATAGTATGCTAGTCTTCACACTTTCAATGATTATCTAATGTAGAACCACTTTGGTGACACTTGTCCAACTCGACCACCCTTAAACATCACACACTAAGTAAGAAATTAAGATTGGAAAAATAAGTCAACTTTGAATATTTAACACTTTTAGCCTAGGAATCAAGCCTTAGTGTGAGATGTTTAAGCCATCCGGTTCAACCCAAAAAAATCACACATTTGTTCCTTTTATGCATCATATAAATAAGGGAATTTCATTTAATTTAACACAATTTTTTTCCAAAACAAACATTATTAATATCAAGGTCAATACTTATTGTTCTCTCAGGCACGTAGACACCTTAATCAAGATGAGACAAAAAAGTTTGTAAAGTATTTTCTTCATAAGTCTTTTCCATTCGATTAATATCTATTTTTCTTCAACATACGAAATGGCATCATCATTCAATGTTGAAAAAAATGATATATTTCAAACATATAAGATAATTTCAGTAACATATATGAAAAGATATATTTTTTCAAATAACATTATCACCATTGAAGAAATATCTTCAAGATGTATTTTATGTATTGACTTGTATTTTAAGATTCTATTTGTATTGATATGTATTTTTCATTCAAACCTCTTAAATTTTTTGGAAAATTTATGAATGGCGCAATCAATCACATCATAATTCAAGTAGACCACTATTTAATGAGGAAATTGGATCTTGGTCAATCCACCTAATGAGAAAAATGTCAATCTTGAGTCTCTTAGGCCAAAAAATAAGACACATACACAAGTTTGTACAAAATTATATCTACATAAACATCACCATATCTTTGATGACTATGAAAATCATTATATCTTACTATCTCTATGCACATTTTCATCATAATAGTTCCCCACCCAATGATAAAACTCCATATTGCTTCAATCACCACAATGCCCATCCTAGTGAAAAATATTTATGTCCCTATATCTATATTGTTATCGATCCCTCATTCATACTGTTCATCTACCTATCTAAACCATTGTCTATCTACAAGAAACATGACTCTATACTCTCAAATTTAATTGGATCTTCCTTAAATAGGCTCTTATATCATGTAAATGTAGATTAATCTTTTAGATTTAATCTACCTATGTCTTTTCTAATTTCAAAATACAACTCTTACAATTATTGCACTTTCTGTTGGAATTCTTTAGAATACTTGGGGGGGAGGGGGGGGGGGGGTGAATTAGTTATCCAAGGTCCAGATGTACTATTCAAAATTTTCACACCTCAGTGAACCCATAAAAAATTTACCATCATGCATGCATCCATAAGATTATGCAATCACTTAAAACTTGTAGGTTACTATCAAATCAATTTCCAAAAATGTAAACATGAAACATAATAGATTCATTAACACACTTGACACAATGATTTACATGGAAACTATTGGAACATTAGATAGATGATTGGAAGATTGGTTGGATTGATGAATTCTATTGATATGTTACATTCATGACTGAGTTTGTTATTGATGTCAATGTAGCATGTTTGATGTCTTTTGTGGTATTTGACAAAAGAATAGCAGAAAGATTAAGTTGGTACAGATGACCAGTTGAGCATGATAACCACCTAAGGTTATGGGAGATACTTCTAAGTATTTGGTATATGTAGTTAACGTCAATAGTAGAAGGGATAAGTCTAGAAGAAGTTATGTAAGTTTTGGTGATGTCTATCCTGAGATAATTTTTACAAAGGCATGTTTTGGTAATCTTATTATATCTCTTAGCAAAGTTGATATCTTGAGGATCAAGGTTGAGGACATGAACAAAACATGTTGAGGATGACATGGCTAAGCTTTCTCGTCATAATATTGTGTGTACAAAAAGTTATTCAAGTTACAATGTGGAAGATTAATGTTATCGCTAAGTGTAACATGTTCTTAATGTGGTCCTATAATAATTAATTGAGAAGGACTAAAAAATGACTTAGGGAATTATTTTATGGACTCAGTATAAAGGAAGGAAATTTTCCTTTATCATGGCATGGAATATATATGTTGATATGATTGAATGATCAATGATAACCAACATAGAGTGCGAAATGTGAAGTTGAGTAGAGAAGTGCAGAAGTGAAGAAAACTTCATTGCTGAGGTTTTGCTATGATTTGAGGTTTGGTATTTGGATCTAAGGTTCATGACCTAGTCTATAAGGTCTAAAAATGATTGGTTTGGTTGATAGGACAAAGGAAAGGGCAGAGGAAAAAAGAAGATACTGGTAAATTACTTATTTGAGTAGTGAGCTCTTCTTGTAGTTGAAATTGCATATTTTGATAGTGGGCTCTTCTTGCATACATTATACCATAACTCCTAATAGGGTTGGAGTCTCCTAAAAGGGATTCAAATTCTCCTAATAGGGACTCATTATACTAAATGTTGTAACAGACTCCTAACAGGATCTATCCTCTAAAAGGAATATTTATATTAGTACATCACCTTGTGAGAATCATTCCCACCAAGGTTTTCCCTCTAATCAAGGGTTTTCCTAGTAAACATATCTGGTGTAATTGTCTATGTTCATCTTTCTATAGTTGCTATTTACTTTGGTTGAATGGTTAATTTTATTTAAAGAAGATAAATGTTTTAATTATTAGATAACTGATTCACCCCCCTCTCAGTTATCTTGGTAGACTATTATTTATAGCAATTGGTATCTGAGCATTAGGTCCTTGAATAAATATATTAATAGCTTTGGGATATTCATGGTGAACATGTTCAAGAAATATAGTCTAAAGTTTGATGGAATAAACTATGATAGCTGGATGGAAAAGATGAAGACACATTTTTTGTGTATGGGTCCAGGATATTGGATCTTGACAAAATTATTGAAGAAAATCATTGAAGAAAAGGAGCTGGAAAGTTGCTTCAAGGTAGAAAGAGGCCTTTTCATGTGTGACATGAGAGCTAGAGAAGCACTATTGATTTCACTTCTAGAAATTGAGTACAATCAGGTAAAATCACCTGCTACTTCACATTTGATTTGGCAAGCTTTGGAAAATAGTTTTTAAGGTGATGCACATTCTAAGAAGTTGAGGCCACAAAGTTGGATTTGTGCATTTTAAGATGCTAAGATGATGGAAGATGAATCTATAAGAACATATATAGGAAGGATATCAAAAATTAGTATTAAAGCTCAAGGAGGAACCAAAATAGATGATGAAGTTATATGGAAGATATTGAAGACTCTAACACCACCATTTAAGTCACTAGTTTAGATGATACAATTGTTGATATCATGTACCAAATATTTCACAAAGGAGACATTGCTTGGAAGACTTGAAGAAGTTGAGAATGAACTTAGACAATCCAGAGAATTGACTAGAATAAAGATAGAATGTAGTGCCTTGAATATTCAACCTAACCTATCAAGGAGCACAAGTTCTAGAGTAGATTTTGCTAGTAGCAATAGATCTGAGGAAGCCAGACATATTGATGAAGTAGTAGCCCTTCTGGTAAGAAGAGAAAAAGGAGGTAAGAAAATCTTCAAATGTTGGACTTATGATGAATATGGTCATTATACATCTAAGTTTCCTAAAAGGGAGAAAAAGTATAAGGGAAATCATAAACCTAGAAAAGATAGAGATTGTTTGTATGCAAATGAAGATAATGATTCTAATGAAAAAACATTAAGTGCTAGTGATGATAAAATTTGATTTGTGGCAATTAAAGAAGAAAGTCCAAAGAAGGTAGCTTTGTATCATAGGTTGAGAAGAAATCTAATTGGATAATTGACAGTGGTTGTTCACATCATATGACTGGTGATATGAACAAGTTTGTTGACTTCAAAAGTTAGGATGGAGGGATTGTCAGAGTTGAAAATAATGCAACATGCCAAGTAAAAGGTATTGGATCTATAACTCTTGATGGTAAAACTAATACTGAGGATGTATACTTTGTTGATGGTTTAGAACATAATCATTTGAGTGTTGAAAAACTAGTAGACAAAGGTTATTAGTTGCAGTTCACAGAAAAGACATGTATGATCAAAGATAAAGATGGAAAGGTAATTGGAACATGAACCATATCTAGAGGTAATGTAGTTTAGTTGAATCCTATTAAAATGACATGTTTGGTTACAAAGGTGGATGACAGTTGGTTATGGCATAAGAGATTTTGTCATATAAACTTTGATAGTATTGTGAAGACCAATAGAATGTTTGTTGTTAGAGATTTGTAAAAGATTGTAAAGCATAGTTAACACAATTTGCAAGGAGTGTGTTTTAACAAAAGCATAACAAAAATTATTTTCCTAGCAAGAAGTTAACAACTACAAAAAATTTGGAGACACACAAATCCTAGTGGTCCTACAAAGACTAAAGGATTTTATGGTGAAAAGTATTTTATGATTCTAGTTGATAATTTTTCTAGAATGTTGTGGGTTGCATTTCTTAAAGAGAAATATGAGGCATTTGAAAAGTTTAAGATATTCAAGAATAGAGTTGAGAATGAATTTGGCATTAAGATTAAATGTTTGAGATCAAATAGAGGAGGGGAATTTATTTCAAATGAGTTTAACATGTTTTGTGAAGAAAATGGAATTAAAAGAAAACTATTAGCTCTAAGAACCCTTGAACAGAATGATGTTGCACAGAGAAGGAATAATTCTATTACAAAAGTTGCAAGAGCTATGTTAGCAGAGAATGATGCATCCAAGAAATTTTGGAGAGAAGCTATGAATACAACAGTCTACACTATGAATAGAGTACAAGTTAGGAAGGACACAAATAAGACACACTATGAAATATGGTTTGGTCACTCACCTATTGTTAATTATTTCAAAATATTTGGAAGTAAGTGTTACATAAAGAGAGATGATGACATTGGTAAGTTTGGTGCTAGAAGTGATGAAGGTATGTTTCTTGGTTATTCATTGAAAAGAAAGGCTTATAGATGTCACTATCAAAGAACTAAGATTATTATGGAAAGTGCTAATGTAAGAATTGATGAGAAGTTCATAATACAAGGGAGAATAGTTAATTACAATTTAGATGATGATGATGTTGTTATTAAGACAAGGAATGATGAGGTATTTCTTGAGACTAACAATGATTTGAATGAAGGAGTGAAAAGGTAGGAATAAAGCTCAGAACCTTTGGTAGAGCTAAGAGTTGAGATAACAACTCCTACTTCAAGAAGGAACATGATAAAAAAATAGCCATCGGAACAAATCATTGAAAGCAAAGACAAAGGTGTGATGACAAGAAGTAGAGTGAATGAAGAACTATGCTTGATATCTCAAGTTGAGGCTATGAATGCAACTAAAGTATGCAAAGATGACTATTGGAAGCAAGCTATGAAAAAGGAATTGGATTAGATAGAAAAGAATGAGATGTGGGAATTGGTCCCTAGAGCAGTAGACAAGAATGTGATAGGAACTAAATGGGTAATCAAGAACAAGATGAATGAGTAAGGAGATGTTGTAAGAAACAAAGAAAGATTGAAATATGTAAAGGTTACTCATAGTAAGAAGGAATAGATTATGAGGAGATTTATGCTACAGTGGCTATAATAGAAGCAATAAGATTATTCTTAGCCTATGTAGCACAAAAGAAGTTCAAAGTATATCAGATGGATGTCAAGGTGCATGGGTGGCATAAATAGAAAATAATAAAAATAGTTGTCATTCCATTAATCGAGGTGTGTAGGTGGCATCTTAGAAGTTTGTGGAAAGTTCCTTAAATCATGCATTTAATATTTGTTGGGTGCTTAGTTGTATTTGGGTGAGAATTTAATATTTATTTAAGGGTAGTTGTATTTACCTTTTATCCCACATTGCTTGTGTTTGTAATGTCTTGGGTTAGAAGTGCCTATTTAAGCAAGGCTTATAATCGTTTGTAATCAAGTTCAAGAAGTTCAAGGAATGGAAGCTCTTCTAAAGGAAGTTCAAGGAATGGAAGCTCTTCTAAAGGAAGTTGGAGAAATGGAAGCTCTTCTAATGGAAGTTCGAGAAATAGAAGTTCTTGAATTGTAAGCTCTTCACATGTAATCTCTTCTAGTGGATTTCAAGTATTAATGGATGCTTTATGAAGCATTTTTTTTGTCATCTCTCTATCTCCATCTTGTTGCATTTTTGGTTGTGAGTTGGTATGGGTGGTGTGGCCCGTCATCAGTGGTATCAGAGCAGGAGTTCTTGAGTGTGCGGACAGATCGCGAACATGAGGCAGTTTGCACCAGGACCTTGAGTTGGGTGAAGTTTGTGAAGAAGTTCTTGATTATGTAGACAGAGCGCCGACTATGATGCAGTTTGCACGAGGTTCTTGTGTTGCACTAGATTTGTCTTCTAAAGACTTGATTATGGAGAAGAGACAGACGAAGATGACTTTTGTGATTGGATGGATTCTGAGGATTCCTCGACTTGAGAAATTTAGAGCAAGAAATCAACAATCATTGCTAGTTGATTTGCAAAAGCAAGTGAATGAATTAGAAGTTGAGTTGCGGAAACAAAGAGCATGTCACCAGAAAAGAGATGTTGATAATTCCTTGGATGTGGAAAAGAAAGATGATCCAGTGGAAGAGCAAGAGGATGCAAAGGAAATTATTTGTGAACCTAAAGTTGAAGAAGATGAACGAGAAGAGGAAGAGCATGAAGATGGCAAGATTTATGAACCTGAAATAGAGCAAGATGATTTGAAGATTGCAACAATGGAGGAAGAATATAGTGCATTTGTTGGAGATCAAGCAGGTGGAGTAGTTACGTGCATTGTTGACTACATAAAAGAGGCAAGCAAAAATGAAGATGTCAAACAGGTAAATTCTTATGAATCATGGGATGTTGTCTTTGATATGAGTTTAAAAGATATTGATGATGGTTTGCATGCGGATCTTGTTAGTCATGTGTGGTATGCAAAGGAAGATTGGTATGGTGTTTTTGGGTTTATTACAGGTGTGATTAATTCAACAAGATTGGATGAGGATGAGAGTTATACTTGGATAGAGTTCATTGCGAAGGAGTATTTTCAGCAGCAAATAGTTGTTTCGACTAGGTGTTGGAAAAGAAGAAAGAAGGAAATATATCGGCAACGGATACTTGTTCCAGCTATGTGTTGGAGGAAAAGAAAAAAAACTTTCAACAGTGGCTACTTCATTTTGTGAATCCATATTCACAAAATTTTTCCTACCATGGGAGTCGGATGCAGGAGCATCATGCATCAGCAGAAAAAAAAAAATGTGGAAGATTTGCATGTTGGTTTTCTTGTCCCTATTGAGGTGGAAGCTTGTGGTGAAGATGAAAATGGTTCTATATCTTTCTTTTGACATCAAAGTGTGGGACACACTTTTCTATCTACCAAGGGAGTCTGATGCAGGAGCATCTTGCATGGGAAAATTAAATTATTAGAAAAAAAAAAAAGAGAGAGAAAAAAAAAATAAAAAAAAAAAATAAAAAAAAAAAAATAAAAAAAAAAAAATTATGGAGGAGAGAGAAAGTGACGAAAATGGAAGGAAAATAATAAAAAAATAGGAAAAAAAAAAAGGAGAAAAGAGGAATTTCTATTTTCAAGGTGCATGGGTGGCATAAATAGAAAATAATAAAAATAGTTGTCATTCCATTAATCGAGGTGTGTAGGTGGCATCTTAGAAGTTTGTGGAAAGTTCCTTAAATTATGCATTTAATATTTGTTGGGTGCTTAGTTGTATTTGGGTGAGAATTTAATATTTATTTAAGGGTAGTTGTATTTACCTTTTATCCCACATTGCTTGTGTTTGTAATGTCTTGGGTTAGAAGTGCTTATTTAAGCAAGGCTTATAATCGTTTGTAATCAAGTTCAAGAAGTTCAAGGAATGGAAGCTCTTCTAAAGGAAGTTCAAGGAATGGAAGCTCTTCTAAAGGAAGTTGGAGAAATGGAAGCTCTTCTAATGGAAGTTCGAGAAATAGAAGTTCTTGAATTGTAAGCTCTTCAATGTAATCTCTTCTAGTGGATTTCAAGTATTAATGGATGCTTTATGAAGCATTTTTTTTGTCATCTCTCTATCTCCATCTTGTTGCATTTTTGGTTGTGAGTTGGTACGGGTGGTGTGGCCCGTCATCATTTTGAATGGATAACTTGAAGAAGAGGTATACATTGAATAACCTGAAGGATGTCCTTTGACATATGACAAGGACATAGTATGCAAACTAAGGAAAGCATTGTATGGATTGAAGCAAGCACCCAGAACCTAGTATGCAAGGTTAGAGAAGCATTTTGCAAAGCCTAGATATAACAAAGGTATGGAAGATAGTAATATGTATTTGAAAGAAACTGATGATAGTTTAATGATTTTGGTAATATTTTTTGATGACATTATATTTGGAGTAATGATGAAGAAAGTGAGAAGTTTGCAGAAGAAATGAAGAAAGAATTTGAAATGAGTATGATAGAAGAGATGAAATATTTCCTAGGATTGCAAATTGTACAAAATAAAGAAGGAATCTTTATTTCTCAGACTAAGTACTTGAAGGATTTATTGAAAAGGTTTGGTTTGGAAGCATGCAAATCCATTGGAACACCTATGGTAACTAGACACAAGTTATCTATTAAGGATGAGAACCTACTATTTAGAAAAAAAAGTATAGATCTATGATTGGAGGATTGCAATATCTGATTCACACAAGGCTAGATATAGAAAATGCCATTGGAATTGTTGCAAGATTCCAAGTTGATCCCAAAGAAGCACATTATGTAGCAGTAAAAAGGATATTTAAATATTTGAAAGGAACTTTAGAGTTTGGATTATGGTATGATAGATCTAATGATTTTACTCTAAGTGTTTATAATAATGCAGATTCGGTAGGTAGTATGGATGAAAGAAAGAGCTCTAGTGGAGGAGCTTTCTTTCTTGGAGGAAGATTGGTTTCTTGGTTAAGGAAGAAGCAAGATTGCACATCTCAAAGTACAACATAAGAAGAATATTTTGCAATAGAAAATAATTGCAATCAAGTTATTTGGATGAAGCAGATGCTAAAGGATATAAGGATAGAGATCAATGAACTTGTTGTTATACATTGTGACAACACAAGCATGGTAAATATGTCTAAGAATCTAGTGTTACTTTCAAGGACTAAGTGAATTTCTATTAAGTATCATATGTTGATAGAAAAAGTTGTAGAAAAAGAAATTAGATTGGATTATGTGAGCACAAAAGAGAAGATTGTAAATATATTCACTAAGCCTCTTCCCAAAGAGACTTTTGAGTATTTGTGAGGTATGCTTGGGGTTATGCCCTTCATACATAAGAGTAGTAGATGCAAGAGTGCATCAGTTTAGGGTAACAAAGCACCATTGTTTGTTTGGATTGGATGCTAATGCTTCTTGTATGGGGGAGTATCTATGATGGATAGAGTCATTTAGGACTCTTTTTTATGTTGTTTTGATAAGTGTCTCTTGACACTCGAGCTAAGTAAGTATTAGTTGTTATAGAATTTAATGTTGAGATGTTGGTTGCAAAAACCTTTAACATTGATGTCAATGGGGGAGAAGTATTGCATGAAAAACATTATACTAAAGGGAGAAGTATTAAAATAAGGGAGAATTTTGATATGAATTTGTAATAATAGTTTGGTACAAAGCACATTGAGGTATATCAATGGGGGAGTATGATTAATGAAGAGGATTTGAATACTAATAATATTTTGTTGGTATTCTTGGAATTAGATGTTTTTCATCCATGTTTCCATCAATGCCAAAGGGGGATATTGTTGGAAGATTGTTTGGAAGCATGAATGTTGATGATATGTTACACTCATGATTGAGTTTTCCATTGATGTCAATATTGCATGTTTGATGCCTTCTATGGTATCTTATAGAAGAACAACATAAAGATTAAGTTGGTACGGATGGCTAGTTGAGCATGATAACCACCCAAGGTTATGGAAGATACTTTTGAGTATCTAGTATATGTATTTAACATTGGAAGTAGAAGGCATAAGTCTAGAAGAAGTTATGTAAGTTTTGGTGATGTTTATTTTGAGATAGAGTTTGCAAAGGCATGCTCTAGTAAATTTGTTATATCTCTTAACAGATTTGATATCTTGAGGATCAAGGTTGAGGACATGAAGAAGACATGTTGAGGATGATATGGCTAAGCTTGATTGTCATAATATTACATTTATGGAACATTATTCAAGTTGCAAGGTAGAAGATTAAGGTTATCACTAAGTGTAATATGTTCTTAATGTGGTCCTATAATAATTAATTGAGAAGGAGTAACAACTGAATCAGGGAATTATTTTATGGAGTCAGTATAAAGGAAGGACATTTTCCTTTATCATGGCATGGAAGATATGTGTTTATATGATTGAATGATTGATGATAATAAACAGAGAGTGTGGAATGTGAAGTTGAGCAGAGCAGTATGAAAGTGAAGGAAACTTCATTGCCAAGGTTTTGCTGAGTGATCTAAGGTTTGGTATTTGGATCCAAGCTTCATGACCTAGTCTACAAGGTCTGATAGTGATTGGTTTGGTTAACAAGATAGAGGAAAGGATAGAGGAAAGAAAAAGATATCAGTAAATTACTTTTTGAGCAGTGAGCTCTTCTTGTAGTTGAAATTGCATGTTTGGGCAGTGAGCACTTCTTGCATACATTATACCACAACTCCTAACAATGTTGTAATCTCCTAATAGGGATTCAAAATCCCTTAATAGGGACTCATTTTACTAAATGTTGTAATAGAATCCTAGCAAGGTCTATCCTCTAACAAGAAATATTTATATTAGTACATCATCATGTGGGCATAATTCCCACCAGGGTTTTCCCTCTAATCAAGGGTTTCCCTAGCCAACATATCTGGTGTAATTATTTATGTGCATCTTTGTATGGTTTATGTTTACTTTGGTTGAATGGTTAAGTTTTTTTAAAGAAGATAAATGTTTTAGTTGTTGGATAATTAATTCAACCCCCCCTCTAGTTATCTTGGTGGACTATTGTTTCTAATAGAAACCCAATTTGGGAAAAACCACCAGTAACATGATACTCTTTCTCATTCTTCTGAAGTGATTTCCTATGAAAGGCCAACCCTATTAAAGTTATAATGCAAACTATTAAATGTGATCCTCTTAAAGGATTTTGATCACCTTGTTAGGAGTGAGCTTTGTTAAAGGACTTTAGACCATTCACTTGGAATATCACCCAATTAAAGGGTTTACAAATGACTATTAGGTAAACCTTAATCCAAACGATTTACTCTAGACTAATACAATTATTAGAGAGTAATAGTAAGGCTTGATCTAATAACAACTTACAACTCCATTTATAGATTAAAAATCTTTGTTTTAGCCCTCCATTCTACTTTGCTTTCACACACCTCAGCTCTGATAGTTTGTTCACCCTTCAAACATCCATAGCCTTAAGCCTTCTTGCTTAACTTGCCAATATAGACTCTTCTTTTAGGTCACTGAATGAAGCAATACCCTAGACTCCTTGTCTTCCTTAGGTTCTTGCACATGACAACCTTTGCTTCTAATCAACCATCTCTATAAATAGAGAATTAAGATATTTTTCCATTCATTCTCCATCATCCAATTTAGGGTTAGGATAGATTAGGTAGGATTCAATGAATTTATGCCTTATTTCATTTCATTCCCTTCGAGAAATTTCTCTTTTAATTCTCTTTGAATTCACCTCAAAATGGTTTATCTTGTATTCTATGCCACTAGCTCATCAATTTTATCTTCCACAGGGCTCACATAATCCAAAAAATCAACTTTGACAACTTAGATCCATCAAATTCATGATCTTTCTAATAATGCTGACACATGGCATAAACTAGCTTCTAATGCTTGGCACATATTGCATTGCTCAACATCCATTGAAAAATGAATCAACATAGAATAACATTTATTGGTGCTTGACATCAACTAAACTTTACTTGGCATCAACTTTTTCACTTGGCTTACACTAGCTTTTCTTGACACCTATTGTCCACTCGGTCAACCTTGGCAGACAAACTTTGTTTAACTTGTTCTTCTAACCTTACTTAGTGTAACCAACCTTTGCAACCATAAGTAGATTATCAATGCATTATGATATCACTATCTTCATTGATTCTTGTACTCCTTTTCCATATCATAAATCAACCTTTCCTCTAGGTGCCATTGTTACATCATTTTGATCAAACCCTCTTCATTAATCAAACAAGTGATAGTACTTAAATCATATAAGAAGTTGTCTTACCAACAAATAGTAGGTTGGACATCATGTTAGAGTAAAGCATTAATTTAATTTTTATTTATTAAATTTTCTTTATTCCCTTCTTAAGATTTTACTTTATGCACCTTTTGTACCTCTATTTAATAATTAATTAGTAATTATTAAATAGCTTTTCCCTTTAAGGTTACCCTTTGTAACTTTTTAGGTTACCCTTTCAAGTTTTGATCACCTTTTATAAGGATTGATCTTTTGTAATTGTTTTTTATCTCTTTCATTTCTGAGAATACATTTGCATAATTTTCAGAGCAAAACCCTTGCTTCCTCTCATCTTTTTCTTCTATGACAGGTTTTTTACATGTAGGTGTTTGAAGGCTTTGTAGATTTGTATTCATCAAATCCTTCATGGTATCAGACTCAAATCTAATGTAGCTTGTTCATTATTTGGAGAAAAATGAGAACGACAATTTGACATAATAGATCTGGAGTTTTTTGGGTTTTTTTGTGAAAAGAGGGTGGTCACTAATTTTTAGAGTAGGTTGAGGCCAAACAGATGTCATCATTGGATTCAAAAGGTGTCAAAACCCATGTTTCCATATATAGTTTGTCCATTTTGGACAACGTTGATCTAGGAGGAAAAATTATTTTGCATAGCAAGGCCATACAACCTCTACAAGTAATTCGAGACGCGAAAAAAATAAAAAAATTGCAAATTTTTTTTTTTTTCAACTATTGTGGTTAAAAAAATTGGCTTGCAATCACCAAAATTGCTAGTAGTCCCCATAACTGTTGGTAGTTATTGCTAGCAGTCCTACAGACCCCTGCGGTCCCAACACTATCAATCGCTGGCTAGCCTCCTCCACTCTGCCACGACACCACCCACCTTGGCCATGCTCTACCTCCACTACCCTCCTCCACCCAGATGCTGCTTCACCATCGCTCCACTTGGTGGTGATTTTTAAAAAGTTTTTTTAATTATTTAAATTTTTTTTTAAATTTCTATTGCTTCTGGGGGCCCTATTTCTTTTTTTGTGATATCTTGAGCATACAGGGGAATTTTTCCAATATGAAAGAAGTGCCAGAAAGCTGGTTCCAAGACAAAGATGATGGAGAAGGAACATTTGGATTTTTTCCAGATTGATACCTATTTTGGTGCTTGAAGTCTCTTGATGACTTCTGTCTTCTGGGGGACATAACTTTGTTATAGCTCCATTTTCTATTCCTAAAAAAGTGCCAGAAAGATCTTCTTGAGCTCTTTCTAGATTCTCTATCATTTCACTAGTATTTTATACTAGGTATTTGTGATTCATATTTGAAGGTTTCTTGCTCTTCTCTCATTTACACAATCTATTTGTAAGCCAGGGTCCAATTTATTGCATTGTGGGGGGTGCTTTTATATTATTTTCTATTATTATATCAACATATTAGTAAACTTGAAAAAACCTTTCTAAAAACAATGACTGAGACCACTTCTTCTCTAGAACTTTTGACCCCTCACAATTACCACACTTGGAATACCTCAATGACTCAACTTCTTTGGTCAAAAAGGTTGTGGTCATGTTTAGATGCCATTTAGCTTGTTTTTTAGAGGCCTTAAGAGATCATGCAACATCAAAACAAAATGGATAAGGCAATAAGATTGATTGCATTACAGGTATCATATAGTCTATAGTTTCATTTGGATGGGTACAATACTCCTCTAGCAATGTAGACCAAGCTTCATGGCTTGTTTGGTACTATGAATGAGTTTAGGGCACTACAGATAGAGGCAAAGCTTACATCACTTGTGCTAGATTCCTTTTAACCATTGACAACTTCTTGATGAAGTTTAGTCAATAGAGATCCATGTTTTAGGGTTGTGGAAAGATGAAGACTAAATTATGAGTGCATCTATTTGATTCTCTCTAAGCTTCAAGGGAATTTTTAGATATTTCCTTCCACATTCTATTCCACCAAAGATGCTTTGGGGAATAGATTTATTATGCCTACTTTTGAGGTGTTTTGTGATCAATTGACTAGAGAGCAGTCAAAGCTTACACAATTGGATACTATGACTGTTTCTAAGATGAAGGCATTGGTAGCTCAAAAATCTATAGGAAAGCCAAAGAAAAAATTGAAGCATAAGTCAAATTCAATAGGCAATGAGAGTTCCTTCAAGTCTTCTCCCAAATTAGATGCTCAAAAGTCCTCTTAGAAGGGTAACACTTCTAAGTTTGGTGAGTCTTCCTCCAAGACTAAGAAGTACTTAGCTGAACCTTGTAGTTTTTGTGGCAAGGAAGGACATCCAGTTTCTAGGTGTTGGAAATGTCTTGAGGCATTAGAAGAGGCTATGTGACATTCTAGTATTACTTCTCTAAAGCCTCCACCTCCACCTATAGGGAAAGACAATGCTCTTTTTGCATGAGTATTGTCTTCTACAACTTCTTGGATTCTTGATTCTAGAGCTTTCCATCATATGACACACTCACTTGATTTGGTTACATCATTTTCTTAGAGTATTACTACACAAATTATAGTTGGTGATTCTTCTTAGCTTCTATTCATAGGCTAAAGAACTATCTCTTTAGAAGGTGGTTCACTATAGGATGTTCTCTTGGTTCTAGCCATTTCTACAAACCTCCTATCTATCTTTCAAATTTTCCATTTAGGCTCTAGAAAGATAGTTGAGTTCTCACCACATGATGTGGTTATTCGAGACCTCCATGATCCTAGCTTGGTTATATCTATAGGGATTTTTTTTTATTAGATAAATAGGTTTTACAGGGACCCTGAAACCCAAGAGTTAAAACATAAACAAGGCTGATAATAAGCATGAAAAGCCCAACCAAAAAAGTACCAGTTTAAAGGCTGATAATAAACACAAGGCCCATCCAATAGACTAAAACCATAGAAAAGACCAAGAAAAGAAACCACAAGAAATGACTAGGGAAAAATCCCTTACAAAAAGCCAAAAAAAGGCATAGGAAGAAACAAAAGAATAGGTAGAGGTTTAGTCCTCGTTCTTTCTCTCTAGGTCTTGCATGACCTGAGCTACCTCATAGACCATCTTGTTCTCCTCAGCCTCATGTAGGTGCTCCCTTTGATCCTCATGGTCTTGATCATCCTTCATAGCTCTATCTTTGATCCAGTCTATTAAGGATATGATGTTGCTGTTAATGGAGCTAAGCATCAAAATCATCTAATTCGAGAGCTTATGATTGTAGATTTCAAGGTTGTTAATCCTTCTCTCTGCTAGACTAAGCCTCTCACTATTGCCTTCTTTTTTATCAAAGTCTGCTCCATTCCTATTATACTCCATATGATCCACCTATTCTTTGACCTCCTCCAACTCATGGAAAAGCCACTTGATTGATCTAAAGTTATCAATCATGCTACTATGGGAATTATTCAAGAGATTCAACCTTGTTTCCCTTTCTTTTTTTGAAATTTCCACAATCACCAGGTCTATGATTTCTTCAAGCCTCGTCTCTTCTTGGTTATCTACGAGGACCTGCAGGATCATGGCCTTTCTAAAAATGCCCATTTTTGAGGTCCTGACTCTGAATTTTTTCCAAGATTTCCTCCTATTTCTTACTTGCAACTCCCCACCCTCTATCTTAGAATCCAAATTTTGTTCCTCAGGTTGTGCATGAATATGGATAGGTGAAAGAGGCAGAAAAGACATATCCCATTCCTACTGCTTTATCTCATCCTCTAGACCCTCCCTCTTGCATTTCTTCTCTCCACGATCATCCTTATTTTCCTCCTGCATCTCCATTTCCTCCTCTTTTGTCTCCACATCCTCCTCCTCATCACTGTCATCCTTCACATCCTTCACAAGATGATTCTGTCCATGATCCCTGAGACTTTTTCTGCTAAAGGTGATGGAGGAAGGTGAGTTTTTGACCTGTTGGGTGGCTTTCTTATCAGTGGAAGAAATTGCCTCATCCTCAAAGCTAAAGTTGTGAATGTCATCTGAGTCTAAAGAGAAGCTGGAGCTTCTAGAGGTCACATTCTCAGTCTGAGGGGAAGCCTTGCTAATAGACTAGGCCTTAAAATTCTCATAAATAAGCAATAGGAGCCCCTCATGCAACGCAAGGTTATCAGTAGGTTTCTTTTTGAAGCTAACCACCACCTTGCTCAAAGAAGTTAACAAGTAAAAAGGAAAAGAAATTTTACGACTGTTCCGAAAATGATTCAAAAGAACAAAGTGGTGGGTATGAGCCCTATCAAACCTAGGGTCCAAAGTAATATACTCTATAATAGCTCTCAGAACATACCTCCATGGTTTCTTCATGGTATCAGGAACATATATCTATAGGGATTGTTGATCTTTAGTCTCACTTATATCAGTTTGATGGCTTTGAGAGCTCTGATTCTGCTAGTGTTTCTCTGATTTCTTGTGTAGACATAGTGAGCAAGCTTTGGCATGAGTGTTTTGGCCATGTAAACTATAAATATCTACAATAGATGAGTACACAAGAGCTAGTGATAGGGTTACCTCAGATTTCTTGTACTGACGATGTGTGTCAAGGTTGTGCACTTGGAAAACATCACAAAGATTCTTTTCCATCAAGTAGATCCACATGTGCTAAGGCACCATTGGAGTTGATACATAGTGATCTTATGTAATTTCCCACTCCATTTTTTTCAGGTGCTTGATATGTGCTCACCTTCATTAATGACTTCTCTAGATGCACATGGGTGTACTTTTTGAAGTAAAAGTTTTATGTCTTTGATTCATTTTGAATCTTTAAGACATTTGTGGAGAAGCAGTTTGGTCTTTCAGTCAGACATATATGCATTGATAATGGGGGGGAATACATGAATCAGTCTTTCAACATTGAGCATGGTTTACAATATTAGTTCTTTGTTCCCTATACACCTCAGTAGAATGGGGTTACAAAGAGATAGAACATGACATTACAAGAGATGACCAATTATATGATACAATCTTGTGCTACGAGTTCTTCATTTTGGGCTATGGTTATCAATTGTGCCAACTACATTCAAAATTGGATGCCTTACAAGGCATTGTGACACTTGAATCTTGAGGAGGCTTGGACTCATTTCAAGCCTGATGTTTCTACTTTCTGCATTTTTGGTAGTGAGGCTTGGGCATTTATTCTAGATGCTCAGTAGAAAGCCATGGAGAAGAAGAGCTGGCAACTCATTTTTGTTGGCTACTATGAGGATGTGAAGGCATATAGGTTGTTTGATCCTAATTTTGGAGATGTTTTGTTTTGGTGAGATGTTCTATTTGACGAGTGTTATCCTCTAATGGATCCTCCATCTTCAACTTCTTCTTCACTACCCAATACTTCATCTAATCCTCTATAAGATTATGCATCCTTTGAGGAAGATCTTGATATTTATCCCCCTTCACCACCTTCACTAGATGTTTTGTGAGTGCTGAAGTGGGCTCATGATACTATTGATGTAGCTAGACCTTTAGCAGGTGATCACACAAATGCTTGTCAAACTCATTTTTAGACTGCAGGTAGTGGCCTTTTTATTCGTCCCATTTTAGATGATCCTCAAAGTTTTTCATAGGTGATAGGACACTTAGAGTGGGATAGGTCTATGGATGAGGAGTACTCTTCTTTGATGAAGAACCAAACATGTGATCTTTGTCCTCTTCCTAAAGGAAGAAAGTTGGTTGGGTGCCATTGGGTGTACCATACCAAATATGCTATAGATGGTTCTATTGATAGGTACAAGGCATGTCTTGTTGCAAAGGGTTTCTCATAGTTTGAGGGTATTGATTACTTTGAGACCTTTTCCCTTGTTGTCAAGATGAATTCTATTCACCTTGTACTCTCTCTAGTAGCTTTACAGGGATGGACAATTTTTCAGATGGATGTGAAGAGTGCTTTTTACATGGAGACCTTCATGAGGAGATCTATATGGAGTAGCCTCATGGTTTTGTGAAGGACTCTTTATTTTTATGCTGGATTCAAAGGTCTTTATATGGTCTCAAACAAGCTCCTAGGGCTTGGTATGAGAAGATGGATTCCTTCTTGCTTGCTTCATAGTTCACTTGTTGTCATTTTGACCCTACAGTTTACAGTCAACATCATGGGGTTGACATATTGATACCCATGCTCTATGTTGATGACCTCATCATCACAAGAAGCTTAGTCTCCATGATACAAGGTGTTCAACAAGCATTGAGAGAGTAGTTTGAGATGTTAGATCTTGGACTTTTGCACTATTTTTTTGTGCCTATAGGTTGTTCAATCTTCAGATGGGATAACCATACTCCAAAAAAAGTATGCTTTTGATATGATTTAGAGATTTGACATGCTTGATTGCAAGCATACTCCCACACCTTTTTAGTTAGGTGTTGTTTTCTCTACCACTTTCTCTACTCCTACAATAGATTCCATTCTATACAAATAGCTTATGGGTAGTTTTTTGTACTTGACACACACACACACACATCCTAATATTTCCTTTGCAATTGTACTTGTCTCTCAATTCTCCCATGATCTTCACGAGATTCATTACCAAGCATCCAAATGTATCTTGAGGTATATTAGAGGTACAACATGTTATGAGATTCACTACAGATCAAGAGATCCTCACATTGTTGGTTTCATAGATTCAGATTGGGCTGGTGATATTGATGATCACAAGTCTACT
Organism: Cupressus sempervirens; assembly: GCA_028749045.1. Taxonomy (NCBI): domain Eukaryota; kingdom Viridiplantae; phylum Streptophyta; class Pinopsida; order Cupressales; family Cupressaceae; genus Cupressus; species Cupressus sempervirens. The sequence goes on from CM053793.1 coordinate 264,810,717, forward strand.
TTTGGTTTTGTAACTTTTCTTAGTTCTCATCGTATCACATGGTCTTGCAAGAAGTAGCATGCTCACACATTATCATCTACAGAGACAGAATATAGGGCAGTTGTATTGGCTAGTCAATAGGTTTTGCGGCTTCAACAATTAATGACAAAGTTTGGATATTCTCCTAATAGTCCCACCTTACTGTGGTGTGACAATTAGAGTGCTATACACATTTCAAGCAACCCACTTGACCATCAACAAACCAAGCACATTGAGCTTCACATGAACTTCATTAGGCATCTTATTGGGGATGAAGCCTTGAGCTTGGAGTACATTCCTACTATTGAGTAGGTTGAAGACATCTTCACTAAACCTTTTGCATCCCCATGGTATCTTTAGCTATGTTCTATGCTTGGGGTGAAGGAAGTTTTCCTTGGGGGGTCTTAGTGATGAGTCCTTCTTTCTTTTTATTGTTATCTCTTTTTGGAGTAAAGTGTTTCCCACTAGGTTTTCTCCATTTCTCCATTTCATAGAGATTTAGTTGTGATTGGGTACCTCATCAGGCCTTACTGCCAGGACTCAACTTTTTTTTTAGTGTTCCATTGTAGTTTCCTTGCTCTTTTTGCATTGTTTGTAGCTACATTGTGCTCATCTTAAGGGGTGGGGGGGTGGGGGGGGTGTTAGAGTAAAGCATTAATTTAATTTAATTTATTAAATTCTCTTTATTCCCTTCATAAGATTTTACTTGATGCACCTTTTGCATCTCTATTTAATAATTAATTAGTAATTATTAAATAGCTTTTCCCTTTGAGGTTACCCTTTCAAATTTAGATATCCTTTTATAAGGATTGATCTTTTGTAATTTTTTTTATCTCTTTCATTTTTGAGAATATATTTGCATAATTTTTGGAGAAAAACCCTTCCCTCCTCTCATCTTTTGATAGGTTTTTACATGCAAGTGTTCGAAGGCTTTATGGATTTGTATTGATCAATTCCTTCACATTATTGATAAAACAATGATTGAAACACATTTAACATACTTATATCAATCTATTTTCAACAATCTCCCTCTTTGGCATTGATGACAAACCAAACTAATCAACCAAACTAACTAGGTTAAATAGTAAGACAAAAAAAATACCAAAAAGAAAATAATTTCTTGTATTGAAATATTTCCCTCTATTAGCAACTTTCATCTTTTGAATAGGTTACAAAATTCTATTATCAACAAACAATTAACTCATCCTTACGATTCCCTCTAAATTACTTCTTACATCTCCCTCTACATTATCTTCCTCTTACTAGGTAGATGTAATTAGTAGATACACTTTCTCTCTTAGCAATTAGCATTTCTTCCTCATATTGCATGTTAGGATTTCTCCCTCTTTGTTTAGTTACTTTATGTGCTATTAACAATGTCTATCTCCCTCATAGGATTATCCTCTTTCTTTAATATCTTCAATGTCTCCCTCTTTGACAACGATGCCAAAGACTTGTCATCTTAATATGTAGATATGAACATCTTTAGTTTCTCCCTCTATCTCCTTGCTTGTGATTGATTTGTAGTTCCAACTCTTTGATTACCTTAGGAAAATCCTAAAGTAAGATCCATTATATCAATATGTAATATAAGTCAATCAACTTGTTTGATGTAGGGCACTCCTTTTGTTTCTTAGATAGCCTTTGATATGGGTATCACCCCAAGTTTACCTCTTAGATACTCATGAGCATCCTTGGGTAATGATTTTGTGAAGATATTAATAATTTTCTCTTTTGTGTTAACATATTCTATCTTCACCTCCTTATCTTGAACTAATTATCTCTAGTAATGATACTTGATTCCAATGTTCTTTGTCTTTGTATGCATCACAGGATTCTTTGATATATGTATAGCACTTGTATTATCACAATAAAGTATCACTAGTTTAGTGATCTCTTCCTTCATACCTTTGAGTAGTTGTTTGATCCATACAATGTTTGTATAATGTACTATAGTAGCAACATATTTAGCTTCAATAGTGGATTGAGAAATATAATTTTATTTCTTCCTAGTCTATGTAACTAGCCTCTTGCCTAAGAAAAATGCTCCTCCACTAGTGCTCTTTTTGTCATCAATATTTCTAGCCCAATCAACATCAGTATAGGCTCTTAATTCAAAATTCTCATTTTTCTTGTAGTATAGACCATATTCCTTTATTCCTTTTAGATATCTCATTATTCTCTTTGTATCCATCAAATGATTCTCCCTTGGATTAGAAGAGAATATTGAAAGTATCCCTATAGATAATGCTATATCAGGTCTTCTATGTATTGCATATTGTAATTTCCCAATCATAGACTTATATAATGTTTGATTCACCTCAGGTGAATCATCATTCTTTGACAATTTATGTTCTATCACCATAGGTGTACTTACTAGCTTGCCAAAAATTTTTAGTATCTCCTTAACATACTTTGACTGAGTGATGTATATACCATATTTCATTTGGTGTACTTGCAAACCCACAAAGAACTTGATCTCTCCAAACATGGACATCTCAAATTCTTACTTCATTTAATTTACAAAAGCCTTACATAAAGTATCTTGACCTCCAAATATGATATCATCAACAAAAAAATTAGATAACAAAATATCTTTTCCTTTCTCTGTCTTCAAGTACAAATTGTTGTTATCATCAGTCCTTTCAAATCCAATCTTCATAATATAATTATGAAGTCTCTCATACCATGCTCTTGGTGCTTGCTTCAAATCATATAAAGCTTTGTGTAATCTACATACCATATTTTTATTGTTAACATCAACAGATCCTTTTGGTTATTCTATATAAACTTCTTCCTCTAATACACTATTAAAAAATGTAGACTTAATATCCATTTGATAAACTTTGAAACCTTTGTATGCAGAGTAAGCAAACAAAATTCTTACTCCTAATCTAGTAACAGGGGAAAATATTTCTCCATAGTCAATCCCTTCTTCTTGTGCATATCCTTTACAAAATAATCTTTCCTTGTTCCTTGTGGCTTCACCATTTTTATCTAACTTGTTTCTATATACCCACTTGGTACCAATCACATTTTTGTCTTTTGGTCTAGGAACTAAGAGTCCATGTTTTTTTTTTCCAATTTTTTCAATCTCTTCTTCCATATTTTTACTCCAGTCCACATCTTCTAAGGCATCTTTCACTATTTTTGATTCTTTTATGCTCAACAAACATGTATCATTTCTCAAGTTTTTCCTTGTCATTGGTCTAGCACCTTTATCTCCAATGATTTGTGTAGCAAGATGATGTCTCTTGACATATTTAGAAAATCTTGGTTTAGCTCTAGTTTCTTCATTTGGTCTCTCAACTTATGAATCACTATGTACATCTCTATTAGGTAGTTCAACATCTTTTTCATGTACACTAATCTCAGAATTAGAATGTGCCTAAACTTCATTTTGTAACTCGACACCTGAATGTAGCTCAGTTCTTGAATGTAGCTCAACATCCATAGTATGTGACTCAATAGTCACTGAAAATTGTTGCTGGTTTGTAACTTGATTTGAAACATCTTCTTCAATAGGAATTCCTTCATAAAATACAAATGATTTATTTTCTTTTGGCTCCTTCATAGGTTCAACCTCATATACTTTTGTATATTCATCAGATTTCACATTTGCACTTTCCACAACTTTGTTAGTGTTAGTATTTAAACACTTATTATCTTTACTTTTTGTGGAATAACCTAGAAATATACCTTCTTCACTTTTTGCATCTAGTTTACCATTCATGAAATCTTTGAGAATATAGCATTTGCTTCCAAATACCTTTAAATATTTTATATTGGATGAGTATCCATACCATAGTTTAAAATGTTTGATGAGTACATTTCTTGACTTGCACATGATTCAAGGTATAGATAGCTGTACTTACAACTTCTCTCCAGTATTTTAAAGCAACATTTTTCTCCATCATGAGTGTCCTAGCACATTCCATTATAGATTTGTTTCTCCTTTCAACAAATCCATTTTGTGGAGGGGTTCTATGAGCAGATGTTTGTCTTTTGATTCCTTTGTCATTACAAAACATCTCAAACTCATTTGATGTAAATTCTCCTCCTTTGTTAGATCTCAAACATTTCATACATTTAACTATTTCCTTTTTAGCTCTTGCTATGTACCACTTAAACATTTTGAAAGTATCAGATTTTTGTTTTAGAAACATAACTATGATCATTCTAGAATAATCATCAACAAGTTGCATAATGTACTTATCTCCTTTGTAACTTTGCACTTCAATTGGTCCACACAAGTCAATATGAACAATCTCTAGTATTCCTTTAGAGGTATGAGTTTTTTTTTTAAAACTTAACTTAGTCATCTTGCCTAACTGGCATTGTTTGCACATTATATTGTTAGGCTTCTTCAACTTAGAAAAACCTCTAACGTTTCTCATGTTATTGATACTAACCAAGTTATCAAAATTAACATGACATAACCTCTTGTGCCATAGCCACACATCATCAAATTCTACAACTAAACAAGTAGCATCCTCTATATCAAGGTAGAATAGATTACTTCTAGTTTGATCACCCTTTCCAATTAGTTTTCCATTAGTATCATATATCTTAGTAATCTTGTTTTCAAACTCAACCTTACATCCTTAATTATTCAGTTGTGACATACTCAACACATTATAATTAAGTCCTTCAACATAGTAAATTGTCACATAAAATCTTTTCTGTGAGTTTGATAGAACCTTTTTCTTTTATCAAACATGGTGCATCATTACCAAATCCTACGCTATTTCCATCATAAAAATTCAAGGTAATGAACTTTCTTTTATCTCTAGTCATGTGATGTGAACACCCATTGTCAATTATCCATCTATCATTCTTGTTCATAGAAGACACAAGTGTAGTTGCCTCATCTTAATTAGATTCATCCTTTATTGCAACATACACCACTTCATCATCATGATCATCAGATTCATCTCCTGTTTCCTCTTTAGAAATGTAGCAAGACTTCTTGCCTTTATCTTTGTAATCTTTGCTGTCTTCATCTCTTCTACTTTTGTACTTGTCACCACCTCTGTAATTCTTCTTTTCTAGACATCTAGCAGCAATATGACCAACCTCATTGCAATTGAAAAAAATGATAGCTAGTTTACCTTTAAACTTGCCTTTATCTTTGTGAAATCTCCTTGCCAACAATGTTTCAAGTTGATGTACATCCTCCTCATCTATCTCACTATCACTGGACACATATTTTGTCTTTTTCTTGTTGTTCTCATTAGGTTACTTTAATGACATCTTAACATTGAAAGAAGATTCAATATTTTCAAGTTTTTAATTATAAAATTTAGCTAGCTCAAAAGTAGTGAGCCTACCTACTAGATCTTCAAGAGTTATATCATTCCCTTGTACACATCTTAGTTCTTATATTGCAAAAACTCTAATAACATAGATGGACAATAATGTTCTCAAAACTTTGGTTAGTATAGTATCATCATCTATTTTACTAGTAGCTCCTCTTATTGCATTGATAACATCTTTTATCCTTGAGCAATATTGAGCAATATTTTCACCTTCTTGCATTCTCATATCATCAAACTTACCTTTGAGACTTTCAACTTTAGCTCTTAGAACATTCTTGTCACCTCCATAGATGGTGTGTAGAGAATCCAACATTTTATTTGCACTATCACATCCTTTGATATCATCAAACTCAACATAGCCTAGGGAAGAGGCAATCTCCAACATTGCTTAGTTATATTCTTTCTTCTTTTTCAAATCTTTAGCAGTTAGGACTCCATCAGGATCAACATGCTCAACATAAATTCTAGATTGTGCATGATCTCTAGGTCCTCCAAGGTGTAGTTTCATTAGATTTTTTCATGCATGAAAGTTATTTTTATTAAGCTTGGGTACTTCTCTTTTTGATATCTTGATCTTTGTGCTTCTAGTACCTTCAAACTAGTCCTCTTAAGCAGATGGCTCTGATACCAATTATTGGAATTCTTTAGAATAATTGGGGGGGGGGGGGGGGGAGATGAATCAATTATCCAAGGTCTAGATGTATTATTAAAACTTTTCACAGCTTAGTGAACCCATAAAACATTTCCCATCATGCATGCATCCATAAGATTATGCAATCATTTAAAACTTGTAGGTTACTGTCAAATCAATTTGTAGAAATGTAAAGATGAAATATAATAGATTTAATAACACACTTGACATAATAATTTACATGGAAACCCAATTTGGGAAAACCCACCAGTAACATGCTACTCTTTTTCACTCTTCTGAAATGATGCCCTGTGAAAGGTCAACCCTATTAAAGGTTACAAGGCACATTGTTAAATGTGAACCTATTAAAGGATTTCAATCACCCTGTTAGGAGTGAGCCTTGTTAGAGGACTTTAGACAATTCACTTGGAATGTCACCTAGTTAAAAGATTTACAAATGACTATTAGGTCAACCTTAATTCAAAGGATTTATCCTAGATTGATACACTTATTAGAGAGTAATAGTAAGGCTTGATCTGATAACAACTTACAACTACATTTGTAGATTGTAGATTTCTATTTCAGTCCTCTATTCTACTTGGCTTTCACAAACTTCAGCTCTGATAGCTTGTTCACCCTTCAAGCATCCATACCCTTAAGCCTTCATGCTTAACTTTTCAATACGAACTCTTCTTTTAGGTCACTAAATGAAGCAATACCATAGATTCCTTGTCTTCCTTAGGTTCTCATGCATGACAACCTTTTCTTTGACCAACCATCTCTATAAATATAGAATTGGATATTTTTTCATTCATTCTCCATCGTGCAATTTAGGGTTAGGATAAATTAGATAGGATTCAATGAATTTACCGTTTATTTCATTTCATTCCCTTCTAGAAACTTATCCTTCATTAATCATCTTTGAATTCACCTCAAAATAATTTATCTTGAATTCTGTACCACTAGCTCATCAATCTTATCTTCCACATGGTTCACATAATCCAAGAAATCAACTTTGACAACTCAGATCCATCGAATTCATGATCTTTCTAATAATGCTGACACTCAATATAAACTAGCTTCTAATGCTCAACACATACTATGTTTCTTGACATCCATTGAAAAATCACTTGGCATGAACTAAAGTTTACTAGTACTCGACATTAACTAAACTTTACTCAACATCAATTGTTTCACTCAACTTACACTAAAATAGACTTTTTCTCAACTCCAATTGATTTTCTGCTGAACTTGCACTAACTTTGCTTGTGACCTACTGGCCACTCAATCAAGCTTGGTAGAAAAAAAACATTTAACTTGTTCTTCTAACCTTACTTAGTGTAACCAACCTTTACAACCATAAGTAGATTATCAATGCACTATGATATCACTATCTTAGCTGATTCTAGTACTCCTTTTCCATATCATAATTGAACCTTTCCTCTAGGTGCTATTGTTACATCATTTTGATCAAATCCTCTTCATTAATCAAACAAGTGATAGTACTTAAATCATATAAGTAGTTGCCTTACCAACAAATAGAAAATTTGACATCAGTGACAAAACAATGATTGAAACACATTTATCATACTTTTATCAATCAATTTTCAACACTTTCTTGTATATTATAATAAGAGTATTAAACTTGAAATGAATTGAAAGTGATACCTAATCAATACTAAGAAATAATGTTAATTTCAAGTCCAAATTTTATTCAATTATGTTTGATCTACAAGAGAAGGGCATTCATTGATTACTATGATTTCTCTCTAGATCAACCCATTTTGTAAAGACAAGTCAATGAATAGAATGTATCCCCACATGAGTGGAGACCTATCCATTCTTGGGCATGCCTTTCCACTTAAACAATGTATTATATTTCCTTTGATCTTTCCAATTCACTTAGGCAATAAAAAACCTTAACTGAGGCAATTATGATTAGTGGTATAAACAAGAAACAATTTTGCACATATCAATTTGCAATTGATGCCTATAATCAAAAAAATAAATCAATAAGAATAGGTTGGTAGAATTAGATTTATACTTGGAGATAAGTATCAGATTTAGTTGATGATAAAATAATTATTTAGATTCTAATATGTATTTGTGTGTATCAATATAAACATTATATATTGGTATACATGCATGCATTTTATATATAGATCAAAATAGTTATATTATCATCCACCTTTATGTAAATGAACTTATTATATCAAAAATAATAATTTTAACAATTATGTTATTGTTATTGCCACAAATAAATTAATTGAAAGACCATAATATTATTTTCACTTGGAAATCAGTGAAAACTTTCCATTATAATTAAGGAAAAAATTGACTTGCTATACTTATGCCATAGATAAAAGATAATACCTAACCATTTATTTGTCCATAAACATGTACATGTGCTATAGGTAGAAAACATGAATGTTCCATAAGTTGATGAATGAAAAGATCAAAGGTAGAAATTATGAAACTCTAACCATTGTGTGAGTTTCTAGTAGCATCATCAAGTTGCTTGATTTTTTTAGAAACTAAACTCAACCAGTGACAAAGAAGAAAAGAAAAAATCTAATGATAGAATTTTTTTTTATAATATTGGAATAAAGAAACACTTTTAGTGTAATTAACTACTATGACCTATATATATGCAAAATCAATTGGAAGTCTTATTGGGAAACAAGATATTGAGGGGGGGTTGGGGGGGTGGGGGTGGGGGTGAATAAGGATTTATGAAACTTTTAACTTGTAGAAACACATAGATTAACTACATTCACTCCTAATCCATCTTATATCTTAGATCATTTACCATGTAACCATAAACTATTAGATTGAAATATATCTAATTATGGATCATATCCATTAACATGAAAAGTAAATGTAAACACATAACACAAAGATTTTGGTTACCCATAAACCCTCTGAGATGAAGGTAAAAATGGGGTGAGGATGACACCCACAAATCTTCACTATTTTATTAATAAAGTTTTCTTATTAGGGCTATAATATTGATCACTTCTAATGATATACCCTATGAGGGGTCTACCTTGTTAAAATATTGACAAGGCTCTTAAGTCTACCTTGATTAAAGGATGTAAACTTACAATGAAGTAAGCACTCTATTAGGAGATCTAACTAGTTTTGTTAGGACCACTGTGTTAAGAGATTTTGTTGGAAATGATTGAAAAGATCATACATAAAAAGTAATGGAAATAGTAAAGAATGTTCTCAATCATTGTTTTGTCATTGATGTCAAACTTGCTACCTGTAAGAATAACAATTGCTTTAGTGATCCAAATACTATCAATTGGTTGATTGACAAGGAGGAGGCAATCAATAAGATGTAACTAGAACACCTAGAGAAAGGTTGAAGTTATGATGTTGTAATGAAGTACAAGGATCAACTAAGCCATTGATGAAAAAGTGTATTGATGACATACTCTAAGACACAGAGAATGGGCACACTGAAACATATCAAAGATGTAAGATTTTAGCTAAGTCATTTATGAAGCCTGACTAAGTCTATTAGAGAGGGAGCTGAGCAAGTTAGTCAGTGCTAAATAGATTCCTAGTTGAAGCCGAGCAAGTTCAACCTCAGATACAAGTGTCGAGTTAAGAAACAAGTGCCAAGTCAAGAAACAAGTGCCGAGCAGATACAAGTGTCGAGTCAAGAAACAAGTGTCGAGAAAATACAAGTGTCGAGTCAAGAATCAAGTGCTAAGTAGATACAAGTGTTCAGAAGGATACAAGTACCGAGTAACAAAAAGGTGCTGAGCATCAGTAAACCAATAATGCCAAGTTACTGCATTATTTCAAAGATTGAAGATTCACCAGATCTGAGCTGACAAGTTTGTTATCTAGAATTTTGTGAATTAAATAGAAGATAAGAGTGATGAGCTGGTGGCACAGAACATCATGTAAAACATTTTTGGAGAATACAACTAAACTTTAGACAAAGTTTCTAGATAAGAACAAGATATGGGGTAGATACATTGTACCCTACCTAATCTGCCTGAAACCCTAAAATTGGAGAGGAAGAATTGAGCGGGAAAGGGAATCTAGATTTGTATTTAAGGAGTCATAAGGTCATGAAGCAAAGTGTGAGAGGAGGTCAGGCATGAAAGCATAAAGTGCTGAAGGAGGTGCTAAGGAGTAAGAGAGCACAGTTACTCTAATTCAACAGATGACCACATATATGGTTGCATTGGTATGATGAGTAAGAAGATTCAAGGAGATGAAGCTTGAGATGACAAGCTGTCAAAGCTGAAGTGATTAAAAGCCAAGAAAAAGGACTGAATTGAAGTCTGATCTGAAATCTGCAAAATATGTTGTAAGTTGTATCAGATCAGAAAGCCATTATTGTCACTCTCTAGCAATTGTAACAGATAGTTTAAATCCTATGGACTTAGGTTGGTTTAATAGCCATGTTATAAATCCTTTAACAGGGTGACATTCCAAGTGAATGTTCTAAAGTCCTTTGACTAGGCCCATTCCTAACAGTATGGTGAAATCCTCTAACAAGGTCACATTTAATAGTGTTTTGTAAGTCTTTAACAGTGCAGGATTTTAATAGGGCATCACTTTAGAAGAGTGAGAATTAAGTAGCATGTTACTGGTGGTTTTTCTCAAATTGGGTTTCCACGTAAATCACTGTGTAATGTGTTGATCTTGCATGTTTTATCCCTACAGATTGATTTACTGTAATTTTCTAAGATGATTGATTTAAGTTTGAATGGATGAAAAGTTTATGGATTCACTATAATTTGAGAAAAAGTATTATTAAGGCATTTAGACCTTGAATAATTGATTCACCCCCCACTCTCAGTTATTTTAAAGAATTCTAACAATTGGTATCAGAGCCAAACTACTGATTCAGTTTAAAGGGACTAGAAGTAGAAAAGATCAAAATGACTAAGAGAGAAGTCCCCAAGCTCAACAAAGACAACTTTGTTGCATGGCAGATTTTGATGAAGCTCCATCTTGGATCCATAGGAGATTATGCCCAAAATTCAATCATTACTGAACATGTTGATCCAACTAGTACTCTTACTATAGAAGATTTGAAAAAAAAAAAGGAACAAAATTAGACAATGTTGGAGATTGCTTCAACACTCAACTATGCTGAATTTGATGATATCATAGGATGTGACACTACATTCAAAATGTGGAAATCCCTATTAGACATTTATGGAGGAGATCAGAATGTCCAAAGAGCAAAAAGAGAAAGCCTCAGAGGAAAGTTTGATGATATGAAAATGGAGGAAAGTGAGAATGTTACTCAGTATGGCACTAGAATAAAGGAAGTGGTAAGTGCAATAAGATGTTTGAGTGGTCAATTGGATGAAGATACTGTTAATAGTAAGCTCTTAAAAACCTTGCTCCCTATCTATGCTATTAGAGTATCAACAATACAAGAACTAAGATGTGTACTAGGAAACAATCTAAGTTTTGAAGGAATAGTGGGTAGACTCACTGCATTTGAGTTATCTAACTTTGACAACTATAGACTTGAGAATGTTGAATCTACTTTCAAGGCCAAGCTATCATTGAAAGATGCTAAATAGGTGAAACCAAAGAAAGGAAAAAAAATGAAATATGTATCCAGTGATAGTAGCACTGATGAGGAAGATGTGGAACAATTGGAAGCATTGCTAGCTAGAAGATTTCATAGAGGCAAAGAAAAATTCAAAGGTAAGATACCTACCATTTGTTTCAATTGCAATGAAGTAGGACATATTGCTGCAAGGTGTACACAGAAAAAAGATTATAAGGAAGGCAACAAATATAGAAGAGAAGATGATAAGAGAGATTACAAAGACAAAGGCAAGACGTGTTATATTATTGAAGAGAATTTTGATGATCATGATGATGCAGTTGTTTATGTAGCCATGAATGACCAATCTGATGAAGAAGAACCTATAGCACTGGTAACAAGTATGAACAAAAATGACAGATGGATCATAGACAGTGGATGATCACATCACATGATAGGAGACAAAAGTAAGTTTGTTAACCTTACTCAATATGATGGAAATAGTGTTAGATTTGGTAATGAACAAATTTCATGTGATAATGCATACTATGTTGAAGGATTAAACTACAATTTTTTGAGTGTCTCACAGTTAGGCAATGTAGGATGCAAAGTAGAATTTGGAAACAAAACTACAAAAATCTATGGTACTGATGGTAAATTGATAGGAAAAGGAGATCAAACAAGAAGTAATCCGTTTTACCTTGATATGGATGATGTTTCTTGTTTTGTTGCAAAATTTGATGATGAATGGTTATGGCATAAAAGGCTATGTCATGTCAACTTTGACAATCTGGTCAATATCATAAAAATCTGATAATATCATGTGCAAATAATGTCAGCTAGGAAAGATGACAAAGTCAAGTTTCAAAAGTAAAAACTATACATCTAAAGAAGTACTTGAGTTAGTCCATACTGACTTATGTGGTCCAATGGAAGTACAAAGCTACAAAGGAGATAAATATATAATGTTGTTTGTTGATGACTATTCTAGGATGATGACTGTTATGTTCTTAAAGCAAAAATCTGATGCTTTTCAAATGTTTAAGTGGTATGTGGCTAGAGTTGAAAAGGAAATAGGAAAGAGTTTGAAATGCCTGAGATTAGATAGAGGTGGTGAATTCACATCAAATAAATTTGAGATATTTTGTAATGACAAAGGAATCAAAAGACAAACATCAGCTCCTAGAACTCCCCCACAAAATGGAATTGCTGAGAGAAGAAATAGATCTGTGATTGACTATGCCAAAACACTAATAATGGAAAAGACTGTTGCTCTAAAATACTGAAGAGAAGCTGTAAGTGTAGCTGTTCATACACTAAATCATGTACAAGTCAAGAAAGGTACAAATACAACACCTTTTGAATTATGGTATGGTCACTCACCCAATGTAAAACATTTCAAAGTATTTGGTTGCAAATGCTTTATCCTTAAAGATGCTAGAAATGGAAAATTTGATGCAAAAAGTGATAAAGGAATATTCCTTGGTTACTCCACTAGAAGTACGGCATATGAATGTTTGAATACTAACACTAACAAAATTGTGAAAAGTGCAAATGTAAACTTTGATGAGCATACAGAACTCCAAGCTGAAGAACCAAAGAGAATGGACGAATACAAAACCTTTGTGTTTTCTTATGAAGGAATGCCTATTGATGAGGATGCTGTCAATCAAATTGGGATTCAATAGCAAATTTCAGTTTCAACCGAGTCACAACTAGTGAATGCAGAGTTACATTCAAAAGACGAGTTACAGAATGAAAGAAATGCACAATCTGATCCTGCAAATAGTACACATGAAAGAGATGACAATCAACCTGACAACTTAGTGCATAGTGACCCTGAATCTAAAAGATCAAACATGGAAACAAGGATAGAACCAAGATTACCCAAATATGTAAAAAGACATCACCCTACTAAACAGATAATTGGTGACAAAGATGCAAGACCAATGACAAGAAATAGACTAAGACATGAATCATGTTTGATCAACAAACTTGAACCTAAGACAGTATATGGTGCATTACAAGATGATGACTAGTATAAAGCTATGGAAGAAGAGATTGATCAAATAAAGAAGAACAAAACCTAGAGTTTGGTTCCCAGACCAATTGACAAGAATGTGATTGGCACCAAGTGGGTATTCAAAAACAAGTTAGATAAGAATGGTGAGATTACTAGAAACAAAGCTAAACTAGTATGAAAGGGTTATGCTCAAGAAGAAGGATTAGACTATGGGGAAACATTTTCCCCTATTGCTAGAATGGAAGGAGTACGAACTTTACTTGCATATGCTACATATAAAGGTCTTAAAGTCTATTAGATGGATGTAAAGTTTGTTTTTTAAATGGTATATTGGAAGAGCAAGTCTATATTGAACAACCAGAGGGATTTGTTGATGAGAACAACAGGGATATGGTTTGCAAATTACATAAAGCACTCTATGGTCTGAAACAAGCACCCAGAGCATGGTATGAGAGACTTCACAAGTATCTAGTGAAAATAGGATTTGAAAGAACTGATGATAATAGCAACATGTACATCAAATCAGAAGAAGGTAAGGATATTATTGTATTTGAAATATTTGTGGATGACATCATTTTTGGAGGAAAGGAAGTTCTTTGCAAAGGCTTTGCTGATAAAATGAAACATGAGTTTGAGATGTCTATGTTTGGAGAAATCAAATTTTTTGTTGGATTGCAAGTACATCAATTAAAACATGGTATATTTGTGACACAATCAAAGTATATCACAAAGATACTTAAAACATTTGGATTGGAAGAATCCAAACCAGTTAGCACACCAATGGCAATAGGAAATACGTTATCCAAAAATGATGTATCAGCTGAAGTCAATCAAACAATGTACAGATCCATGATTGGAAAACTACAATATGTTGTACATAGTAGACCAGACATAGCATTATCAGTTGGAATAGTAGCTAGATTCTCTGCTAATCTCAAAGAAAATCATCTCATAGCAATAAAAAGAATAATGAGGTATCTCAAAGGAACTGACAACTTTGGTCTATATTACAAAAATAATGAGAAGTTTGAGCTCAATGCATATATAGATACAGATTGGGGAGGCAACATTGATGACAGAAAAAGCACAAGTGGAGCTGCATTATTTTTAGGTAAAAGGCTAGTTACCTAGACTGGCAAGAAACAAACATGCACATCCCAGTCAACTGCAGAATCAAAATATGTGGTAGCAGTAGTCAATTGCACAAATATTGTGTGGTTTACACATCTATTGAAAGGGATGAAAGAAGAGCTAACCAAACCTATGATATTGTATTGTGATAATACAAGTGCTATAAACATATCCAAAAATCCAATAATGCATGCAAAAACCAAGCATATTGCAATCAAGTATCACTATGTCAGAGAATTGGTAGAAGATAAACAACTAAAGTTGGAGCACATTCACACAAAGGAACAAACTGCAGATATCTTCACCAAACCATTGCCCAAGGATGCTTATGAATATCTTAGAGGCAAGTTGGAGGTAATGCCCCTAACTCAAGCAGTGTAAAGCAACAAGGAAGCTACCCTACATCAATAGGAATAAATCATTGAAATATCTAAAGAATGATGCAGAGGATGACAACAAGAGCAGAAACTCCAAATCAGTCACAAGCATGGTGACAGAGGGAGAAGACATCAAGAGCCAAAGCTTATATTGTGCATGTTAAAGATGCTACATCTTTGGCATTTATGTCAAAGAGGGAGAAATATGCAAAAAAATGATCAATACAAAGCAAGAGGGAGATATATATGAGAGAGGGAGATATATGAGATTAGTAGTAAGGATGTAGCAGTCAAGAGGAAGACATAGAAAGAAGCAAAAAATGTATATAATTTTGGTGGTAACAAAGTTGATCAATTGATTAGTTTGATTTGCCATCAATGCCAAAGAGGGAGATTGTTGGAAATGATTGAAAAGATCATACATAAAAAGTAATAGAAATACTAAAGAATGTTCTCAATCATTGTTTTGTCATTGATGTCAAACTTGCTACTTGTAGGAATGACAATTGCTTTAGTGATCCAAATACTATCAATTGGTTAATTGACAAGGAGGTGGAAATCAATAAGATGTAACTAGAACACCTAGAGAAAGGTTGAAGTTATGATGTTGTAATGAAGTACAAGGATCAACTAAGCCATTCATGAAAAAGTGTATTGATGACATACTCTAAGACACAAAGAATGGGCACACTAAAACATATCAAAGATGAGAGATTTTAGCTAAGTCATTTGTGAAGCCTAACTAAGTCTATTAGAGAGGGAGCCAAGAAAGTTAGTCAGTGCTGAACAAATTCCTAGTTGAAGCTGAGCAAGTTCAACCTCAGATACAAGTGCCGAGTCAAGAAATAATTGTCGAGCAGATACAAGTGTTGAGTCAAGAAACAAGTGCTGAGTAGATACAAGTGCCGAGTGAAGAAACAAGTGCTGAGTAGATACAAGTGCCAAGTCAAGAAACAAGTGCCGAGCAGATACAAGTGCTGAGTAGATACATGTGCTGAGTAGGATACAAGTACCGAGTAACACAGAGGTGCTGAGCGTCAGTAAACCAATAATGCTGAGTTGCTACATTATTTCAAAGATTGAAGATTCACCAGATCTGAGCCGACAAGGTTGTTATCTAGAATTTTGTGAATTAAATAGAAGATAAGAGTGATGAGCTAGTGGCACATAACATCATGTAAAATATTTTTGGAGAATACAAATAGACTTTAGATGAAGTTTCTAGACAAGAGAAAGATATGGGGTAGATACATTTTACCCTACCTAATACACTTAAAACCCTAAAATTGGAGAGGAAGAATTGAGCAGGAAAGGGACTCCAAGTTTGTATTTAAGGAGTCATAAGGTCACGAAGCAAAGTGTGAGAGGAGGTCAAGCATGAAAGAATAAAGTGCTGAAGGAGGTGCTAAGGAGTAAGAGAGCATAGTTACTCTACTTCAACAGATGACCACAGATATGGTTGCATTGGTACGATGAGTAAGAAGACTCAAGGAGATGAAGCTTGGGATTACAAGTTGTCAAAGCTGAAGTGATTAAGAGCCAAGCAAAAGGACTGAACTGAAGTGTGATATGAAATCTGCAAAACATGTTGTAAGTTGTATCAGATCAGAAAGCCATTATTGTTACTCTCTAGCAATTGTAATAGATAGTTTGAATCCTATGGACTTAGGTTGGTTTAATAGCCATGTTATAAATCCTTTAACATGGTGACATTCCAAGTGAATGTTCTAAAGTCCTTTGACCAGGCCCATTCCTAATAGTATGGTGAAATCCTCTAAAAAGGTCACATTTAACAGTGTGTTATAAGCCTTTAATAGGGTAGGCTTTTAACAGGGCATCACTTTAGAAGAGTGAGAATTAAGTAGCATGTTACTGGTGGTTTTTCCCAAATTGGGTTTCCATGTAAATCACTGTGTCATGTGTTGATCTTGCATGTTTTATCCCTGTAGATTGATTTACTGTAATTTGCTAAGATGATTGATCTAAGTTTGAATGGATGAAAAGTTTATGGATTCACTATAATTTGAGAAAAAGTATTATTAAGGCTTTTAGACCTTGAATAACTAATTCACCCCCCGCTCTTAGTTATTCTAAAGAATTCTAATAGATTTGTCCTTGATACACTAGCTATAATGTCTCCTTACTTGATCCTTCAATTTTCTCTTATAAATATGATTACATATATTCTCTTTGCTTTGTCTGAATTGATCTCCTTATCTAATTTTCTTTGTTCTTCCCTTCTCTACTAGGTTTCTCTATTTGACCACTATATCAAACTTAGCCTTCCTTTCTCTCTCCTTAGCCTTTTCACAGATTCATAATATTTATTTTCACAAACATCATGATTTAGGATTTTATCTCTTCTTAATTATCCAATTGGAGAATGTTCTATAACAAGATCAATGATGTAGAATTCTCATTTTTGTCGCTTAGTCCTTATAATTTTCTAATTGGTTACTCTGCCTTCTTAGGGATTGATTTCCTTTGATAAAATGCATAATTATTTCCTTAACTATCTCTACAATCTATTAATATTGCATAGGCATTGACCAAAATGATTTACATAAGTGTTTGAGCCATTACAAATGCATATGCCAAAAATAGTTTACTTGACCATTGAATATCTTGATGCTCAGTCATAACTAAAATTCATGTTGTCCCTCAACTTCTATATGCTCAATAGTTACTAACTCACTTAGCATAAACTATCTCTTCTTTTTTCAGTTTTCTTATCTTTTACTTAGCATATATTATGACTTAGTTTATATTGGGGTGCTCAGCAACCTTAGAATTTCTCAACATATAAGGAAAATATAAATAAGTCCACGTAGTCCAACCTTCATTAGGTGGCTTAGTTGCAATGATGACTAACCAACACTACCTAGCAAATGACTAAGTGTTGGACACTAATAGACAACAAGGCTTAGAGATCAACAATCTCCCCCTTTGACATTAGTGGCAAAAAAACTTTTTCATGACTTATCAATCCATTCAAAATTTCAAAATAACAAAAATAGCACCCCCCTTAGACAGTGATTTGGTCTCCAAACAAAACTTTGATTTTCTATACATAATATATCTACATGTCCCTTCATACCTATGATTTGGGATATCTAATTCTGATTTCCCCCTTTTTGATGTGGCATAATTAACATTCCCCCTTTATTGTGTCATTCTAATTTCCCCCTTGTTCTTGACACTTTGGCTTAGGGTTTGTAGGGGTCAATTGGTACTTATTCAATTTTTTTTTGTGATTTTGTAAAATCACCTCAAATCCTTGATTCCATCTTGATTTGACTAATTCTAGGACTTGAATCTAGATTTCTAGCTAGGTAGCTAGATCAACTAAACTATTTGCAATTGAGAGATGTGGATAGCTCTTACCTATGTCTTTTGCAATAGATGGTTCCTTTTGCATTACCTCCATATGATGTAGCAACATGGTTTTAATTGAAACTAGTTTAGTTCTAATATTTCTATCTTTAGTCATCGACTTGGATAACCTTCCTTGACTAAATATCAATTTATTAAATGAATGAGAGCTTGAACTTATGTTCTTTCTCAAAGAATTGACACCAGTCTTCAAATCTTCTTGTAATTGATCAATGGAGCATTGATTCTCTATGGTGAAGAGATCAACATCACAAAGTTTTATATACAAAGAATGAATAATCTACAAAATTCCTTCCAAATTATTTGCAAGGCTAGAAAGCTCAACCTATCTTATTGCAATCTCTATTGACTTTCTCCAAAAATTTATGCTCAAACATTTTCTCAAACCATCTCATCATTTTCTCATTAGTATCTATATCCTTATTATTTACCTTCTCATATATATGAACTAACTAGTTCAAAATTGGTTTTATCTCATTTACATCATGAATATCAAATGCATCCACAAAAATGTCTTTTATGTCATGAAGTACATATTTCTGTTTAAGCCCACTTCTAAGTTGTTCTTGCTTTGTCTTACAACTCAATAAAACTTGTAGATTCTACATTTGTTCCAATGTCATATTATCATGGTCATATTTAGGTAATGTGATGACCACATATAAACTCACTGGAGTCTCATGTGACTCAAGTATCCTCTCCATTAATCATGATATGGGGTGCTAAAACTCAAAAATTTCATTTATAAGTGTGTCCTTGTAACACTTGGTCCAGGCATTTTTTGCTCAGTAGACATGTTCCTTTGCTAAGTAGGTATAACCTATTGAATATGTGTAACATTAGATGCATTAGTTTGCACCAAAACAACATTGGTAGTTGAATGAGGGCTTGAATGACCTCTTGTTCTATAGGGTTTTCTATCTCTCTTAGCTTAGATGGTTCACCCTCCGTAGCTCCCTCAACATGAGGTCCCAAGGCATCTTGCGAAGGTTTTTTTGCGTCACCTTTCTCTTTCTCTTGCCCTTCAATTACATGAGTGAACTTGGGTAGAAAAATGATAGATTTTCCTTGTTGCTCGACACTCATGTCTAGAATAATTATGATTGATGTAACATGAAAACCATCAGTTGAGGTAGTTTCAATTCATGGATAATCTTGTATTTGTAGCAAAATTAGATTGGTGCATGGGAGAGGGATGATTGAATTGTTTGTTTCTACATTTTTTAGATCTTCCTCAGTCGAGATATTCTGATTCAGAGATGATGAACCGAGAATATCCTCTATAGTGAAAACATCTTGTTGTTCATTTCCCTCTTCTATCTTCCTTATTTGTACTTCCAAGATCTTAGACTCATCATAGTCTTCTTGATTATCAAGCTCAATAGCATCTCTTCCTTCTTCTTTCTCCTCTATTGCCAATGGAAGTAACAATCCAAATGCTTGCTTCCATATCAAAACTCTCTCCTATTCAACCTCATTTTCTTTATTCTTCAAAATTTTGTATGCCCTTACTTTTGGCACAAATCTCCTAGAAAAATATCATAGGGAAATAGGCACATGTCTCTTCACTAAGTTAGACATTATTTGGGCCAATGTGGTTTCCCTTATTGTCCTTCCAATGGATAATGCCACTTCCATTTTGTATCTAATTTATTAGATAAATCTTCAAGAATACCTTTGCCTAATTCTATAGGCATATCTATCATATCTAGCACGACCTTTTCAATTTTCTCTTGATCTTCCTTATTCAAAAAATAATATTTAATTTGTTTAAATCCTACTATGCTATTTGAGTTTTTGATGTTGTAGACTTGTGCAACCATGTTAGCAGTGATTTCATCAATCTCCTCTTTAGTAGGTCTTCTAAAAACTACTTCATCCTTTGAGGAAGTCATATTTTAGGTCACATCATTCACTTCATCTTCATCTAAGAAGACTTGATGATGTATAACATCATGAATATATCTCCTAACATTCACATAATTATCAACATCATCACAATTAGATACATCATCATAATAGGATTCAACCATGTTACAACCTTTGTTATTAGTTTTATCTTCTTGGTCAGGTTGTTCATCATTTTCACTTTGAGAATTAGAAAAAACACAATGTTCTCATGAGTGAGGTAGTTGACATACCATGCACCATTAGAAATCATCTATCATGTTGACAGAGTCTCTTTGCAAAGGATTAGGGGTGACTTTCTTAATTGTATTTTTGGGAGGAGGAAGAATAGGTTTACCATCATTCCATTGGGTATTGTAGGGGTAATTCTAAAGCCTATTTTTCCTATTGTAATTTCCTTCAAACTAAGGTTTATTTGTGTGAGGGCCTTTGTCATTTCTTTTTGTGGGGATTTTGAGATCTTTGATGGTATTGAGCACTTGATCCATCTTATCTACCTCTTCTTATTTCCTAGAGGTTTGTGATCTTCCCTCTTATTTTCTTTACTCCCAAATAGTCTAGGATCATCTCTCTTATTCCCCAACTTACTAGAGATCCTCATATTGTTATTAATTTTTATCACAATCCTAAAAGAATCTCTGAGATCTCTTTGATCTTTATCTCTTAACAAGTATCCCATATTAACATTAAAATAAGTAGTAAGACATATCTTATCATCAAGTCTAATAACTTGAAACAATTTGTACACCCCTTTGTGAAATCTTGTATTAAATTTGGGGGAAAATTCATTCTAGAGCTTATTTATATTATTGCATTCAATCAAAATATAACTAGCATTTGGTTCATCACCATAATTCCATTTAAAACAATGCTTCAACTCTCTCCATGAGGATATAGACCCCTCAAGAAATCTCTTGAACCACTCCCTTGCATCTTCAGTTAGTGATTGCACAAATAATTTCATAACTACATCTTCATGCTCAACTTCATAATCATTTAGCAAGTGTAAGAGGTACCTCAAATAATCTTCACTATTAATAACATTATTCTGAGAAATTTTTGTCAATTTGTTTCTTAATTCTTGCACAATAGCATTTGGATATCTAGGTATCCCATTAAAATACAACTGTCTATATCCCTCTAATTGGATTAGTCTCCTTTATGACCCCATCCTAGTATTACCACCAAAGCTAGATGTGTTATTTGTACTAGTGTTTGAATCTACCTTAACATTACTATCCACTTTTTGAGAAGATGAAGGAGGGATATAAAATGTAATAGTCTTATTAGTACTAGTTTTTGGCATGGTGCCAGAAGGCATACCTATCTTAGGAGTAATTTTTGTTTGGACATTAGAGGTTCTAGTAATAAAAAGAATCTTCCTTTTCATCTCCGTATTAGTAGCCTCATTCTCCACTCTTTTCAATTTCTTTTCCAAATCTTCCCTCTCTTTTCTTTTCTTCTCCAATTCTATGTTAGAGGATGACATAGTCTCTTAAGAACTTGTTATCCTTATAAGATCATTTATTGTAATACCAATCACCTTTTTCTTTCCTTTGTCTTTTTCAACAATAGAGGGTTTAGCATTTGTATCCTAATTATTTTTAGTTGGTATGGTTTTGTAACTTTTCACCTACCTGACAACAGGGACTTCCTTTTCAAATTCTTGGTTACTCAAAAAATGTTCTTGCTCCTTTCTTAGGTTAGTAACATCATCTAATATCATTGGTTTGCAAGGAGCAGCAACCTTTTCATTTTCCTTTTTCAAAACAACAATTCTTTTGAGTAAAATTTATCTTTCTTCTATCACTTTCCTTATTCCTTCTTCCCTTTCTTTCTGAAGATGCCTCTCTATTGTCAAGTTCTTAGCAAATTGCATTCTCAATATGCTCAGATCATCTAGATTTGACCTAACATCTTTAGAACTAGAAGTTGTGTTGATATCTATAGGATATACATGTACTAACTCCTTATGGGGATGATTTGAAAGGATAGGGTCTTGATGGGTATGAAACAAGTCATTTCTTCTTCTTTGTTCCACATTAACTGGATCTTGATATATCATCTTCTCCCACCTTATGACTTTTGGGGTGTCATAACAATTATCATCATAGAGTTCACTAATATACTTAGAACTTTTATAGGAGGATTCTTTCTCACTGATAGAATGATGTGACTTCCTACTATTATTAACTTGTTCCTAAGGGTTTGGTTCTCTTTGTGGTTTGTGCTCTTTTTTGTTGACCAACCCTTTCTTCTTTTTAGAAGATCTCCCTAAAGATTTACTTTTGGTTTTTTTTTTTCTGACAAATGCCTATGTGTTCTTCCTTCTATCCATGAATTTCAAAATAAAATGACACTAGTTCTATAACCTTAGATTCACCACCAACTATTTATGGGAAAAGTAATTAAGATAAAAAACCTTAGAAGTTCTACTAAATCACTTCCTACTTGGAATCACATGTATAATTTTCACTAGATAGTACTTATGGAACAAGTTTTGACAGATATTAATCCTTCTCTACCCAAAAAGGAATATCACTTAACATATACTATGGTATTTTCAATACATCCCTATAGTATTCCCCAATATAGTTTCCATTTTTGTTGATTTATGATTTAATAGATTTATAATTAAAATCAAGGAAACAACAAATAACATATTACCTAGGGTTTAACTACTTCCCGTGATTGACATGCCATGTTTAGTCATAGACCAACTTAACAAAGAAATAATACTTTCTACATTTTAGGTTCTTCTAAACCAAGGTAGGTTAAGCAAAGGATTTGATAAATTTTTAAGAATGATACTCAATAAGGTAAACCCTTCTCAGCATATTTGGTCTTGAAAACTTCTTGAAATCACAAAGTGCTTGACAAGTCAATTAGAGCTAATAATGAACTTGATAGATTTATGCAACAAGTAATCACCAACTTTACATTTCATCATGACGTTAATTTTAATGCTAAGCCAAAATTAATTTTTCTTGATTTCTTCAACCTAAAGACCAATGCCTTAATCCATCGTCAAAATAGAGTCATATTAGTTATCTTTTAGATCTATTTACCTAACTTACAATTAAATGTATCAGCTATAAATCTTCAAATCCTATACTTATAAAATCCCTTTCATACCCTAGAATGATCCTAACATTTCATGGAAGCATTTACTTAATTATTTTAATTAAAATAAACTCTAAAAAAATACACAACTCATTAAATTTTATTTGAATAAAATGAAACTTGTTCATTTATCCTCAAAATCACAAAAGCATGAAATAGGAGACATAATTATGAGACAAAAATACCTTGTAATGCTTTCTTGTATTAACTTCTTTGAAAATAATACATAATACTAATATAAATATTTTGACAAAGAAATGAGTCTAAACCAAACTTTCATTAATCTCAAACTTCTAAAGAAAAAAATTCAATACATCCACACTTAGCACCCAATTAGGATTGACTCAAAAATGATATGTATAAAAAAATTAGAATTTGGGCCCTTTTTCCAAGCCTTGGAAATCCTTTTATAATTAAAGGATTGCAAAAAACTTTAGGTTGGAAGGGCTTACACATGTCAAAATACCACTTGTAACAATGTTGTTTCATAAAAGACAAAATAATAACAAGAAAAAATAGTAACAAGTCAAAAATGATATGTATCAAAAAATTAGAATTTGGGCCCTTTTTCCAAGCCTTGGAAATCCTTTTATAATAAAAGGATTGCAAAAAGCTTTAGGTTGGAAGGGCTTACACATGTCAAAATACCACTTGTAACAATGTTGTTTCATAAAAGAATTTGGAGATAGCCAAAATATGAAAAATAGTCAATGTATGTGTTCTGAATCAACTTCGTTGTTTACCAAGTGAGACTACCCCTAGTAGGTGAACCATAGAGATAAGGTATCTCAATGAAGTAGTTTCAATTCCTCTCTTTGCTAGTACAACTTCTTCCATCGTGTTTAATCACTATCTCTAGATGAAAATGCCTTGATATCAACCACAACTTCACAAATAGTAATATTAGTGTCTATATCTAGCCAGGTGGCTTGTCCAACAATATTCAACTCACTGAAATATTTATTCTAATTTTCATTTGTAACATCTCTAACTTCTGCAACTATTTTATTCATGTCTAATTTAATTTTGTATATGATATCAATCATATCATAGATTGTTTCCATGTTAGTTTCATTGTTACAGTAAAAAAAACTCCCATATTTTAAAATATTATCAAAAGAAGTAGACCACTCTTGCCATTCTCTTAGGTTATCTTCATCATCAAAATTTTTTGGAATAAAACTAGGTGTACCTTCATAAATGGCCTTCATCTTACTTTTGATCATTTTCATTTTTCTCAAAAAGAAACCATCTAATTCCTTAACCTTATTTATCAACTTCCAAGTTGTAATGATAGCTTCTTTTGGCAACTCCTTTTTTCTGTGTTAACATTAGAATAAGCTTATCAAAGAATTTTATTTATAGACCCCACTTAGTAAACAAAGGAGAAAGTACAGACAAAGCTTTTAAACACTGGTACTTAACACCTTGTAGTGAGATATAACTGCTATGGATGTTTTGTGAGATTTTTTTTAAGACAATTATCTTATATGAAAGCATGTTCTCCATTATCCTTATTTCTATTTTCTTATCTTCTTCTTCTTCCACAGCCACATTCATTTGTTGATTTTTCACTAAGCCCATGTCTTTCACATTAGTTTATGTTGGGTTTCTTTGTCACTTACCTCTGTAACAAGTCTGGTAATAGTTTTCAATTTTTTGATGTCATTCTCTAAAGTAGCATTCCTTTGTTCCAACACATAGGCTTTCTTCATTTATTCCTCATAATTCTTCCTAGTTTCAATGTACTTACCATAAGCCTAATACAACTGTTCTTCCAACAAATTTATTTTTCTCTTTCCCATGAGTGACATTGTATTCATCATATTGAAAATCTAATCTCCAGATGTAGAATTGACATTCTAAAAAATTACATTTCCATTTGGAGAATCTCTGACTTCTATTAATGTTGGCTTATTTGATTCTAGAGCAATACTCTATATTGTCATTTTTGGGCATCAATATTTAAACGAACCCCCTTTAATTATCTAGTTATATTAACATCTTCAAAAGAAATAGATTTTTCTTATCTTCTTATTTCATCAAGTAAAAAGGATGAGCTCATTTCCCAACCAGGGAACAATATCATTCTAGTTCTTCCTACAAGCTCTTTGGCTTCTTGTACAATGATGTTTTCCCTATTGGGATTATATTCTTACAACTTTTAAACCAACTCTACCACTTTCTCATTTGAGTCTCCTGGTTGTAATTGCAAATACAATTCATTTTGCTTTAACTTAAAAAGAAAACTCTTAAACTCCTCAGTAGTAATGAAATAATCACCCCACATAAATTCTTGAGCTTGTATGACTCTGTCATGAATCATCTTAGTCTCAAGCTAAATTTTATTAGGGATTATTTCATTCTTAGTGGCTTGTCTCATTAATTTTTTTTTGCCTTAGATCATCAAAGTATTGGCTCCCCCTTGGCATAATTTGAAGGGCCTTTTCCCTAACTTTATTTGATATCTCAATTAATTTTTTCTTCTTTTTTCCACCCCTGGCTCATGATGATATTTCTTGCTACTCCTCTTCTTCATCAACCTCAAACACAATATCTCACTCAGGAGAGTTAGGCTCCAATCTATTTCTTACTTCTGGATATACTAGAGACATTATCTCTTGATAATTTTGAATATATTTATCACATCTATCAAATTATTTCTTTTCATGATAGAAACCCTTGAAATATGATTCAATTTACTTCATCTCCTCTTTAATGGAAATTATTTCTCTCCATTTCAAGGTTTTTCCTCTACAACCTTTAGTCT
This sequence comes from Cupressus sempervirens, assembly GCA_028749045.1. Lineage (NCBI taxonomy): Eukaryota > Viridiplantae > Streptophyta > Pinopsida > Cupressales > Cupressaceae > Cupressus > Cupressus sempervirens. Next base: position 264,836,942 of record CM053793.1, read on the forward strand.
CTAAAAAATTAGTGATCACATCCTCCTCCCATACCTATTTTCTTAGGGGGAAATTGAATCCCCTAATATGTCTCAGAGCTATTCTAGCAACATCACTAAGATCATATGTTCTAGCAGGTAGATCAAGAAATTTAAATTCCCTCATGAATGCATCAAGATATTCTATTGAATCTTTTCCTATATTAAAACATCCTACCTTGAAATTTCTACAAACAAAGGTTCCTTTTCTTAAAGATAGTTAGTCCCAAAGATTCCCTATTCATCAAAATTAATTGCACAAAAAAATTAATGATTAAAAAGTCATAAATAAAGAGAATTATAATAAGGTTAAAATTTTTTCCATAACCTTTTTTAACATTGTATACGTAGACTTTCTCCCATTTCCTTTTTTCCTTCAATGAAATTAGGGTTTATGTATCCTACATTCTTATACATGATTATGTATTAACAATGAATAGTGATGAAACTTTAAATTTCCCATCTCTCCTTGTTGTGTAGCAATAATTTCATTATGGATGACATTGATTATGTGGGTAACAAAGTCATACCCTACATTGGTCTGCAAGTCTTGTATATCCAAAGCCATGATATATAAAGAACTGAGAGCATTCATAGTCCCATCTAACCCCATCACTTTATTCAAACCAAAGATAGTATACCAAAAATACCTTCTAAAGTAGTCAATGGGCATGAAATCTTCTACGTTCTTTAGAATCTTACCCTTCTCTTTCTTAGACATAGGGATGTTCTTCATCGTGACTCTACCAGTAAGAAAACTCTTTTGATTCTTGAAATTTTCTTCGAGTTTCTCCAGTTCAATGATACGAGTCATGGGTCCTCTCAGATCAAAAAATTCTATGAAATTTTCTCTATCTAATGTACATAAGACTCATATCTTTCTTATGAATGCATGGCTTACTAGATTGTATTCTTTCATCATATCTTTTATTAGATCTACATCCATAAAAACCTCTGGCACAATCAACTTACCCAAATTTCTATTCCATGGATTTGAAATAGGAGTCTCACATACTCTATTATTGTAGAAAAACTAGAAAAATTCATTCCATTTGTTTCTAGTACTATCACATCTCTGCATAAGTGGTATGGATCCTTCAAAATGTGTAAATTTATAGATTGAGCATTTGATGAACCTAGCAAGAAATACATCCATTCATTTGTGAATGGACTTGTATCCTTTTATTTTCCCTATACAACAATGGGAAGCCTCTTCAACATTTACTTGCATAATTAGCTTTCCCTCTTCTTGTTCCATTTCTTCACAATGCAAATATATCAAGAAACTCTCTATATTTTTAAAACTCTAACCAACTCTATGCACAATTCTCTCTTCTTTCCAATATCACTTTACTAAAACTGGTGAAAGAAACTTTGTTCAATCAACTCTTTAATGGATTATGGGAGTTAATGATGGTATTCATAATGTTTAAGGAAAAATGCATGAAATATATTGATTTTTTTGAAAACACTGGCATTTACACATTACGATGCTTGTATTGCTAGTCATTATTCTACCTGCACCCAAAATTACCCTTTTTCATTAAGTACTTATATTTGTAGAGTTGAAATGTAGTGACATCCATTTTTCTTTCCTATCTTCACTTCTTGTGAATTATCAACAACCTATTAGTTCAAGTTGTAATGGTGTGAAAGCCTGTCAATCTTAATTTTTTGCAACATTGCGAGGCTTGCATGCTAACCTATTTTTCTAGCCGCAATGTTGCATGTATATCTTATCTCTACCTCATGACCTATATTTTCTATTAGACCTTTAGCTTAGTGAATCAATGAAGACCACATTGTTCCTTTATTGCAAGGTCAAAATAGTTATAAAAGACAAAAATCATTACGATAAAGATATAGAGTCAATATCTATTTTTATGGTTGATCACTACATGGCTATTCTATTATTATACCTTAAAATAATCTAAAGAAGTGGTGAACATGGCTATATTACCCTTTTTAGTACTTCAAAATTGTTAGATAACCTTATGCCCTTGACCACAATATCCAATTTGAACCAAGCCTTTGCACCATATAACCTTATCTCCTTTTTGCAACTATTAGCTTGGACCATGTTCATAGTCATGAAAAGTTGTGAACAAAGTCAATCTCTACATCTCCATACAACATTAACTTCAAGAACCTTAACCCATGATGGATTTCATAGCTTTCTTTTACATCGATCATTGCTTCTCCAACTTGAGACTTGTTATATCATAGTATACTACTTTTGCTACATGTGCCACATGACATATTTATGACTTACCACACTAGTACATTAGGCCTCCATTTTTAACTAAACTTCTTAATGACAAGCCAATTTGGCTTGTCAAATTCACTTTTTTTCTAATATGATCCCAATAAGGTCAAAATTTTGACCAAACTTATAATGTTTTATCATCAAAATTTTGATGACACTTAAGGTTTGTATCAAAATTTTGATGACACCTAATTTTATTGTTTAAATTTTAATGTTGTTAGAATATAAATAGTAAAAAGAAAAGTAAAAATTTCATTTGTATTTGATAGTTTTCAAGTGCACACATGGGAGGGTTTTTTTCATCTTGACTGCGGGCAAGGGAAAGAGTTTTCTTAGTTAGGTAGGAGATCTTATGACAATGATTTACCCATTGATTTACTTTAATAGGTTTACAGTAACCAAAGACAATGACTTTAATAGGTTATAGTATACCATTTTTGGAGAATGGAAGGAAAAATGAATAGTGTGAACATGAAAATCACAAGCTATAATCCACAATGCATTTGATCCAAAATTACAATGAGATCAAGGAACCACAACTCAACTTTAGAGAAGAAATATTCAACACTTAATGCTTTGAATATGAGAATATTGTAATGATAGGTTTTCCTCAACTATTGAATGTTGGCTGTTTTGCAATGATATTTCAAAATTTTACTCATGAATTGACTTAATCTCAACCATTTTTGTTTTAGGTCTAGATCTAGGGTTTGATTCTTTTGGTATGGCTTGTATTAATGTACCTAGGGTTTGATTCTTGTGGTAATGTATTGAAAGCCCACATTTAACTTCTTCTAATAGTGAAAATGTTGAAGGGTGACACCCCACCAATTACATACATCAACATGTCTTGTATTGGATATATGGTGTCCACCTAATGTGTTTAGAAGGATGCTCATGATGTGGGTAGAAATGTATGCATGTTCTATGTTCTTATCAAAGAATAATGTTGAGATATATATATAAAACAAAAGGTTAATGTGTGTACCTCCTAATGAGTGAAGAATGATGAGATGTACACAAAAAAAGATGAATCTATGTGAGTTTTTATATATGTAAAGAAAAGATGAATGTATATATCTTCTAATGAGAGATATATAGGACAAGGTAAATGTCATTCTCAATGTAATAAAAAAAACAACAACATTGTGATCATGTAATTCAAAGGTATACTTTTTTATTCTAATTATGCCACTTTATATCCTAATCATCCCTTACAAAATTTTGGAATTCTTTCCATAGTAGTGTTGTGAGAAATCACAAGAATTGATTAGTATTACATTCAATCTCTAGTATCTATTTATTTTTAGTGGTTAAGAATTATTAATCTTATGGAAAACAAAACATAAATTGTTTTCGACTTCCAATGATAGGTAAAAAAAAGAATAGTTAACATTCTAAGATCCAATTATGATAGTATATTACCTCATAAGAGGCATATATATGTTGAAGAGAAGAGGGAGGAATCTATTCTATGTAGAAATCTTATTTTCATTAGAATTTGAGAAGGAAGAGTTTGAAAGGGTCAAATCATTTTTAATAAATAAAGAAAATGAGGATAAAAGAGAGTAATTAAAATTTGAAAAGGTAGAGTTTTGAAAGGGTGAAATCATTTTAATAAAGTAAGAATGATAGATTAAGGAAGTATTTCTAATGTGAAAGGGTAATAATGATATTAGGAGAGTTAGTAAGGATAAGATAGTTTAATTTGGAGAGATCTTTGTATCAAAAATATACAATTTTGGTTGTTCAATATTCTTTGGAATGATTTAGGTTCAAATCATTCTAAATTAAATTTTCATTTCTAAGATTTGAATATTTAGTCTTGAATTTTAGTTTTTATCTCTTTTGTTGTTTGCTTCTTTTTGTTTTAGAATTGTAGTATAACTAGATATTTTTGTTGTGCATCATTTTTTTGTTGGGCTTCATAATTTTTTCTATCTTGTGCTAACGTTTAAAAAAACACATCTTCAAAAATAATAGAATAATATCAAATAGCATCAAGAAAGAAAAAATTAAAAGAAAGGAAAACATAACAAAAGCATGAACACCACATCAAAAGGAGCTAAAAAAATAAAATAAAATACAAAACATACAACCCATGAACCATAAAACTACAACCCAATTAAAATGACTTGAATCCAAAATGTTCCATGGGGCACTAAAAAACTCTTTTCAACAATTATTTCCATAATGAATCAAAGTCATCTATTGGTAAAATAGACTTTTCACTTTGAAACTCTTGAGAATATCCCAAATGGATGTAGTGCCTCTCATGTTTTAGTTTGTACCTTGTTATTTTGATTCGAGAGATACTTGATACTCTTATTATTTGTACTTTGAGATGACCTGATGGTTGAATGTTATATTTTGATTCTAGTATCATAGATGCTATACTGCTATGTTGTTTAGTTTATCATATTTTCATGTTGATGCCATTTTGAGATAACAGTAGGTCTATGATGATATCTGGTTATCTGGTATTTGGACATATCTTTGATTTTGTTATATGATGGATTTTATGCTATGGTTACTTACTTCATTCTTGTATCTTTATGCTTTATGTGAATGTGAGTGATGTAAATGGATTATTTAGGTATAATTGAATAAATGGTTAAATTATTTATTTAATGCATTTATTACTTCAGCTATGTTATTAAATGTAATTGCACTTGATCGTGTGTTTTAGTGTGCAAGATTTATATCCTTGGTAGTGGCCTATGGAGTTAGTGATTCAACTATTCATTTTACCAATGTCATCCCTATATGGTTGATGTATCCTTATTTTAATTATTTTCTTAAACCTTTCGGTGATTATTAAATTTTGATCTCATCTGCATTATGTGATTAGACCAATAAGCATATCTATGCATTTAGAGGTTTGCATTGTAGTAAAAGTTGTTAAGTTATTTTTTGTGATTTTTTAGTTTTTGGGCTTTAAATCTTATTGAATTTAATTTCTGGCAGCTTTGCCTTATGTGAATTCCCATCATGAGAAATAACCTATTTTCATTTGGGTAAATTCAGAGTCTAGCTAGTCTAACTAGCTATTTTCCCTAATCAACTATTCACTCAAAAAGTGAATAAGTATTGAAAAAGGGATTTGTTTTCTCACTTTCCAATTTTACAATTTAGAAATTCGAGAGCTTTTCTAAAATCCTCTTTTTGAAGGATTAGTTTTCTGCTCATTCTAGGAGCTATGAGCATGGGATCTTTGTGAGGTTTGTCTCATTGGATCTAGCTTGGGGAGACCTTTCTTTTCTGTCACTTTTAGCAGTATCAACAGATATTTATTTTATCTGGTTGATTTCAGTTTTTGCCCCTTTTGTTGTTAGATAGGGCTTTCTAATTTTCTTGTTTCTGCTTTGTTTCTACTTCTATTTCTAGTAGTAGTTTGTTAGAATGCTGAGAACTAGTGTTCCCCTCCATTTTGTTTGCTAGTTCTGCTTAGTTGTTTGGGTATGAATGTTTTCTCTATTTCTAGGATGGGGGTTTGGGATTTCGCACCATTATGTTGGCTATTTTTGCATATAGTGTCCAAACCCAAATATTATTGGATTTTTTAGGGTTTTGTACCCAAAGACAAAATGGGTTTTAATTTTGAAGTTTACCAATTTTTGGGGTTTTTACCTCAATTTGTGTGTCACCCTATTTTTTTAGGTTTCCTTGGCATGATGTTGGTCATGAACTTGGACAATGCATTTGGATGTCAGTCAGACCACTGTTGCACTTTTATGTTGCATTGGGATGCATGCCACATTTGTCCTCCTAAGTATATTTTTGATCAAGTGACTTTCTACATTGTGTTCTCATCTAGTCCTTATGTTGTGATCTTCATGATAGTGGTGCACCACACATGAGTACATGCACATACAATTTTCAGGTGACTTGTGGTGGTACTTCTAGAAGTTATGATTAGTAGGATTGGGTTGGGAATTTACATGCTTTTGGGAACTCATCATTGGATGAGCATGGGTAGGGTAAGGTAGCATACGGAGGGGGCTTCTATCTCGCAACCTAGTGATCATTGTGCCTAGAGGGTTGGTGAAGGAAGTTTAATTAAGTGATAACTAAATAACACACTGGGTGGTAATAAAACTTAAGATAATAATCTATTCCAGAGTCTTTCTATTGAAGAGTTTAATTTGCATGATTTGAGCTTGGGCTTGTCAATGCCAAGTGACTCTCCATGATGTTAGCTCCTACTTAGTAGAAATTAAGTGTTTGACTAGGTCCTATAGTTTATGCATTGTCTAGGTTCTTGGTTTCAGTCATCATACTGTTTGACATGTGTGTTAGCCATAGAAATTGTGCTTTATGTGTTTTTGTGGTTAGATCATTATCTCCATCAACAAGATAGGAGTGGACCTATGGATTCTACATGGTTGGGAGGCATAGCTACCTATACCATTATTGGGGACTGGTGTATAGAGATGGTCTATTGTCCTAGTGTAATCCTTGCTAGATGTTTTCACTTGGTACTTCAGGTTTTGGAGTATGCTTTCTTGTGATTTATGCTACCATTGGAATGCTTGTATATCATGTTTAGATGATATTAGTTATTGACACATTTCCTTATTATGATGATTAGCATATGATAGATGATGTTATCTATTTTGTAGGATTATCTTATGGTTTATATTTCCTTATGCTTATATTGTAGCATGTTTTAGTAGTGACGTCCTCATATGACAACACTAATGATCTGGTTAGTAGTTTGGGATGTTATGTGTAGGGGATGGCTAAGGCCTACGATGGTCTTATGATGCTATTATGGTTGGGAGGAACCACATAGTTTGGTTGTTTTGTCCATTGAGATGTTGTTTTAGTACACTGCAATGTTTCCTTTTGTACTTTCCCTTTGTTGAGATAATGGGTGTTGCACACATTGCATAATATTGTTATTTTATTATTTTATTTTATTATGTAATGTTGTACCTAGATGGACGTGCAACATGTAAAGATTCCCATGAAATATTGTTGATGAGTTGTATTGTAACATTGTGAAAATATTTCATGTAATTATTTAATATTGGGGAAAAGAATTAAATGCCCAATATTAAATGTGGGGTCAGTGGGTTAGGTAGCACATGGTTTATGTAATACCACTTAGTGGTTTTGTGGGACTTGCTACTATATAAGCAGCCACAAGGGTAGTTGTTGTAGAAAAGAGTGAGTAAGAGTGACAAGGAGAAGACAAAAGGCAAGAGTCGAGCAGGACAAGGCTTGACAGGTTAGCCAAGGGAGCATTTGTGAAGGTTGAAAGCATGGCATGGGATGTGTAGATTCATGCTTGTTCACATAGTTTTCTCGGTTGTGGCTATGGCCATGAAGGCTTCCATGGTTGTATGGCAATGGTATTTTTGCTGAATAATACAGGGTGATGGATGCTTTTGGAGGCTGGGTTTTTCCCTCAATGAGGGTTTCCCAGGGTATATCTTGTGTCACATTTTATGGGTATGTTGTCTATTCTCTTGCATGTGAATTTTAATTCCGTATTTATTTCAGATCTATAATGGGTTATGTGGAAATGGTGGTTATATTCTTTCTTGCCAAGTTTCCTTACACCCTTCACTACTATGGTTACATGTTTAGATTTAGATTCTAGCTTTCTATCTTTTAGTTATTGTTTGAGTGTCCTTTCCTTCAGATGTGGATCTAGTACTCCCTAGTGTGGAGGAACTTTATTCCTTAGCTTTTTACCTTTTTGTTTTCTTGTGTGCTATCTTGGATTCTCATGCAAAATTGTAATTTCTCACATGAGAATGCAAGATCTCGCGTGGTGTGTTGGGTTTTCTCGTGTGGCCTTTGGCACCTTCTCGTACAAAACCTAACACTAGTTTTGGGTGTCTGAGCTATTTGGTGAAGTACGTTGTCATGCTGGTTGGTGCACATCCTCATGAAAAATTTGTACTTCCTTGCATGGCATGTTGCACATCTTTGTGTAAGATTTCTATCTATTGTTGGTCCTCATGTGAAAAACATGGGGCATCTCCACTAGTTTCTAGGGATTCATTTTTGTTGATTCTAGTACCCTTTGGGTTTACATAATTTTCCATGCCTTGATAGATCTTAGTTTCTTAGTTTTGTTGTCATTTTGGGTTTTTATTTCCTATTGTGTGTGTGTCAGTTTGGGTAGTGGCATTTGGAGATTTGTTGGTTGTTGAGATGGTGGTCAAGTCTTCCATTGCAATCTATGTGATCCATGTATGATGTTGTCTTGTGCACTCATACTTGTTCAATTTTTTTTTAATCTTGGCCTGTATTTCATCCTTGTTCCAAGGACCTCTGGGTGGGCCATTATATCTGGTATCAGAGCTAGGTTGCAACATTGGGATCTCTGTGTTATGCTTCCACTATGGTTTTGTTTTCCTTTGTGTATTATTATATTAGGGTTTCTATTTTGATATCTTCATGGTTTTGACTCTTATTCTTGTGATCTAATTGTTTTGACAGTATCTTGTTGTTCCCATTGTGATGCTTCCTACACATAGACCTACTGGTCAGGGTGGTACCCATAGTGGTAATCGTGGAGAAGAACATGAGGAAGAGGGATGTTAGGAAGGAGAGGGAGAATAGGGTAATAATTAACATAATGACATGGGGGAATTGATGCCAGTGCTTTAGGAGATTCTTACTTGGTTGAGCCCTCATGTAGAGAAACACCGATAGGATCATAACCAGGAGGAGGGATCTCATCATGGGGATTTTGATCATTCTGAGCATAGAGGGGAGGAGCATGAATGTGAACATTCTCGTACTCCACCTAGTGGTTGAGGGCACCGTCAAGGTGGTAGGGATTATAATTCTAAAGATTCCATTAGGTTGGATATCATGAAGTCTCTTTACCAATCCAAACTACCATTGTATTATGGTAAGAGAGGTAGCCCCAAGGAAAAAACTTGGTTATTGGACATGGAGTGCTACTTCACCATGTACCCATATGCAACCAATTTTAAGGCACATTGTGTGATTATGCAATTGAGGGACCACACATCCATATGGGGGAATATTGAGTGGTAGAAGCTCCACATCAACATTACAAATCTCACCTGGGAGATCTTTAAGGAGAGGTTCTGTGAGAGATTCTTATCTCCTTAGTTTAGGGAGACCTGTGCTAATGAGTTCCATGCAATCTAGTAAGGAAATATGATATTGGCTTAGTATGAAATCTAGTTCTTTGAGCTTAGGAAGTATTCTTGCTACAACCATGATGATTTACTCTTGGCTCATCATTTTGTTTGAGGCCTTAAGGATGACCTCATTGGAGAAGTCTGTATGCATTGGCCTAGGACTCTTGTTCTTGCTATTGAGAAGACACATATTGTAATGGAAAATTTGGCTAGAGGTTTTAGTAGTAGATATGGTTCTCAAAACCAAGTACAAGTAATTTAGGGTAGGATGCACAATTCACTTAGTCTTTTGGGAATGGCCAAGTCCAATCAGAACCCTCTTAGGGTGGTTATCACCATAACAATAAGAAGAGTCATTGGACCAAGGGTGGACAATCTTCTCATACCTTAGGAAAGAAAGGAGATAACTAGAATTGAGGATAAATATCTCAGCAGGATCATCCTCCCTAGAGTGCTTAGCATAATTTTAGTAGGGGGTAGTGCACCTTATCCTAGTACTACCTAGAGTTGAGGAATAGGTTCCAACTTTAGGGAAATTGTTATTCTTGTGGCTAGCCTGGCCATAAATCTTTTGAGTGTTCTATCAAACCATCTTCAAGACCTAGTAAGGGTGTAGTGAGATCTAAGCCTACTATAGGAGATGCTAGTAGGAATCACTGAGTCTTTGTGGTAGTTGACAATTGTAAAGAAAATCATCAAGGTATAGTAGTCAAGGCTATAGGCACATTGCATGGTATTTTTTCTTTAGTTTTGTTTGACTCAAGTGCTTCTAATGCTTTCATATCACCATCTCTTATTCATCGGTGTGGGTTAGTGGTAGTGGGTCAGGTCAATAGGTGGCAGGTTGAGTTACCCATGGGTTCCAAAGTGGCTGTAGACTCATTGGTTAGGGGTTGTATTTTTAATTTGGGTACCTTTAGCACCATGGTGGATCTATACGTTCTACCTCTAGGACCATATGACATTGTGTTGGACATGGATTGGTTAGCTGCTCATCAGGTGAATATTGACTGTTCTCATAAGATGGTACAATATGTTGATGAGATAGGTGAGCAAGTGGAACTTTTGGGAGTCCCAAGACCAATCTCACTTTGGATGATCTCAGCTAATTACCTAAACCAGAGTATGTGGAAGGGTTGTTAGTTGTTTCTTGTTTCTATCAGTGATCCAAGGAAGCTGATAGCCATATGGTCACACTTGATGATCACCCACTCCTTCATGAGTATGCTAATGTGTTTCCTAATGAGATTCTAAGTATGCCACCACAACGTGACATTGATTTTTAGATTGATCTTGTACCAAGAGCGAAGCTAATTTCATGAGCTCCTTATTACATGACAACTAAAGACTTGAGTGATATCATATTGCAATTGGAGGAATTTTTGGCCAAGGGCCATAATTGTCCAAGTGTATCTCCATGAGGTGCACCAGTCATCTTTGTGAAGAAGAAGGATGGTTCTTTGTAGATGTGTATCGATTACCAGCAGTTGAATAAGGTGACGGTGAAGAACCATTATCCTTTGCCAAGGATAGATGACTTGTTTGATCAAATGAAGGTAGTAGGAGTGTTCTTAAAGATTGATCTAAAGTTAGGATACCATCAGCTTTATATCCAAGAGGTTGATATTCATTGAACAACTTTTCATACATGATATGAGCATTATCAGTTCATGGTTGTACCCTTTGGGTTAACTAATGTGCCATCAATGTTTATGAGTTTGATGAATGGTGTATTTTTCACTTACCTCGACCAGTGTGTCATTTATTCTTAGATGACATATTGATCTATTTGAAGACTATTGAGGAGCATGAAGTCTATTTATGTTAGGTGTTGTAGTGCTTGAGAGACCATTAGTTGTATGGAAACTTGAGTAAATATGGGTTCTTCTAGTCAGAGGTGAAATATTTGGGACACATCATCAATGGTGATGGAATTGTAGTGGATCTAGAGAAGATTCATGCTATCATGGATTGTTCAATACCCACTAATGTCTATTAAGTTCATAGTTTCATGGGATTATCAAGTTACTATCGTCACTTCATGAAGGATTTCTCATGAGTAGCTTATCCCATCACTTCTCTTCAATGGAAAGGGAAGAAGTATGTTTGGTCAGACTAGTGCGAGGCAACATTTAATGCTCTTAAGGAGTGTTTGACCAATGTGCCAGTCCTTGCAGTGCCTAATCTTGTAGGTGATTTCATGGTTTGCACAGATGCTTTGTTGGAAGGTGTGGGTACAGTATTGATGCAAGATTGTCGCATAATTACATATGAGTCTAGAAAACTCAAAGACCATGAGCTTAACTACCCCACTCATGATTTGGAACTCATGTTTGTAGTGCATGCTCTTTTTTGATGGAGACATTTCCTTTTGGGACATAGGTTTGAGTTGCATAGTGATCATAGGAGCTTGCAATATATCTTTACTCAATCAAACTTGAATGCATGATAGCGCTGCTAAATGGAGTTCTTGTGTGAGTATGACTTTGATGTTGATTAAATTAAAGGAAAGGATAATGTTGTCATGGATTCCTTGAGTGGGAGGTGACATGAGGTATTAGTTTTTCCATTGGGAGTGGATTTGTGAGGCCGAATCTTGGAGGTTTTTCCTAATGACACTTGGTATCAAGAGGTGAGGGTAGAGATCAAGTTTGGACATACCCTTGAGGGGAGATTTTTTGGTTATATGCTTGAGTTTTATGGGCTACTATGACACTTGGGGTGTATCTATGTACCCATGTCAGGTGATTTTCATACCTTAGTTTTGTTGGAAGTGCATCATGCACCATATCCTACACATCTTGTTGTCAAGAAGATGCATGTTAACCTAAAGCAACTATACTTTTAGGTAGGGATGAGATGCAATGTTTCTAATTTTGTTGTTAGATGTCTTGAGTTCCAGAGGGTGAAGGTAGAGCATCAACATCCAACGGGTCTTTTGTAGCCGCATATCATTCTAGAGTGGAAGTGGGATACAATATCTATTGATTTTATTATAGGGTTACCTACGTCATCATGTAGGCATGATTATATATCATGGTAATAGTGGACAAGTTGTCCAAGGTAGCAAATTTCTCACCCATGAGAGCATATTTTAGAACTACTTATGTAGCACATGTTTTCTTGGAGGATATTGTTCATTTGCATGGGATCCCTCATTGAATTATTTCAGATAGAGATCTAGTGTTTACTTTGGCACAGTGGACCCTCTCCAACATGCTTTGGGTGTGCAACTCAATTTTAGTTTAGCTTATCACCCAAAGACTGATGGTCAGACTGAGAGAGTGAATTAGGTTCTGGAGGATATGCTTTGCATGTATGTTATGGAAAGGCAGGTGAAGTGGGAGGACTATTTGCACCTCATTGAATTTGTATACAACAATGGGCATCATAGTTCTCTTAGCATGTCACCTTTTCAGGCCTTGTATAGTAGATCATGTCATACCCTATTAACTTGGGATCATTTAGAGGATTGAGTTATTTTTTGTCTAGAGATGCTTTGAGACATGGAGCAATAGGTTGTTCACATTAGGGAGCATTTGGCTACTACTCAAGATAGGTAGAAGAAGTATCCAGATGCCCATAGGTTGGATCGTCACTTTTCTGTTGGTGATAGGGTATTTTTGTGAGTGTGTCCAAGAAAGAGCCCCATCTATTATGGGAAAGGCTCTAAGTTGGTGCCACATTTTGTTAGACCATTTGAGATCCTTGAGAGAATTGGTCCTATTGATTATTGACTAGTGTTTCCACCTAGCCTATTATGCATCCACGATGTTTTTCATGTTTCTATTTTGAGGCAGTATGTTCTAGATGTGAACCACATTCTTGATTGGGATGCTTTTCAGGTAATGGATGAGTAGCCTACTTTGGAGCCCATTTGTATCCTACAATAGTTGAGGCTGACCTTGTGAGGTTGGGACATTGAGTAGGTAAGGGTCCAATGGGAGGATGTAGTGCCTCTTGTGTTTGCAGTTTGTACCTTGTTGTAATTTTGATTTGAGAGATACTCGATACTCTTATTATTTGTACTTTAAGATGACCTGAGGGTCAGATGTTATACTTTGATTTTAGTATCATAGATTCTATATTGCTATGCTGTTCAGTTTATCATAAATGCATGCTAATGCCATTTTGAGATGATAGTAGGTCTATGATGATATCTAGTTATCTAGTATTTGGACATATCTCTGATTCTATTATGTGATGGATTTTATGCTATGGTTATTTACTTCGTTCTTGTATCTTTATGCTTTATGTGAACATGAGTGATGCAAATGGATTATTTAGGTATAGTTGAATAAATGGTTAAATTAGTTATTTAATGCATTTATTGCTTCAACTATGTTATTATATGTACTTGCACTTGATTGTGTGTTTTAGTATGTAGGATTTATATCCCTGAAGATAGCCTATGGAGTTAGTGATTCACCTATTCATTTTACCAATGTCATTCTTGTATGGTCAAAATATACTTATTTTAATTGTTTACTTAAACCCTTTGATGATTATTAAACCTTAACTCATTTGCATTATGTGATTACACCAATGAGCGTGTCTATCCATTTAGAGGTTTGCATTGTTGCAAAAGTTATTAAGTTAATTTATGTGATTTTGGATTTTTGGACTTTAAACCTTATTGAATTTAATTTTTGGCAGCTTTTCTAGTTGAATTCCCATTATGAGGAATAACCTAGTTTCATTTGGGTCGATTTGGAGTCTAGCTAGTCTAACTAGCTATTTGCCCTAATCGACTATTCACTTGAAAAGTAAATAAGTATTGAAAAAGGGATTTGTTTTCTCACTTTTCAATTTTACAATTTAGAAATTGGAGAGCTTTTTTGAAATCCTCTTTCTGAAGGATTATTTTTCTATTCATTTTGAGAGTTGTGAGCGTGAGATCTTCATGAGGTCAATCTTGGTAGATTCGGCTCAAGGAGACCTTGCTTTGCCATCACTTTCAATAGTATCAGTGGGGTATTTATTTTATTAGGTTGATTTCATTTTTTGCCCCTTTTGCTGTCAAGTAGGGCTTTCCCATTTTCTTGTTTCCTCTTTGTTTTAGTTTCTATTTCTAGTAGTAGTTTTTTTTTGAGGCTGAGAACTAGTGTTCCCCTCTATTTCTATTTTTTGGTTCTACCCAGTTGGTTAGGTATGAACATTTTGCCTATTTTTGGGATGGGGGTTTGGGGTTTCACATCGTTATATTGGACATTTTTGCATATGATGTTTGAACCCAAATATTATTGGATTTTTGAGGGTTTTGTACCAGAAGATCAAATGGGTTTTAATTTTGAAATTTTCCAATTTTTGGGGTTTTTACCTAATTTTGTGTGCCACCCTAGTTTCTCTACTTTTCTTGGCATGATGTTGGATGTCAACCTAGATGATCTATTTGGATGTCAGTTAGATCACTGTTGCACTTTTATGTTGCATTGGGATGCATGCCACATATGTCCTCCTAAGTCTATTTTTGGTTGAGTGACTTTCTACATTTTGTTCTCATCTAGTCCTTGTGTTATGATCTTTGTGATGGTGGTGTGCCACACATGAGTACGTGTGCGTAATATTATCGGGTGACCTGCAGGGCTTGATCTTTTGTAGTACTTCTGGAAGTTATGATCATTGGGTTTGGGTTGGGAATTTGTATGCCTATGGGCACTCATCATTGGATGAGCATGGGTAGGGTAGGGTAGCATATGGAGGAGGCTTCTATCTCACAACATGGTGATCATTGTGCCCAGAGGGTTGGCAAAGGAAGTTTTAATTAAGTGATAACTAAATAACACATTAGGTGGTAATAAAACTTAAGATAATAATCTTTCCTAGAGCCTTTCCATTAAGGGAGTTGAATCTACATGCTCTGAGCTTGGGCTTATTGATACTAAGTGACTCTGCATGATGTTAGACCCTACTTAGTAGCTTGTACTATTGGAAATATTCAAGACTATGCTAAGTTACTGAGAGGGGAGGGGTGAATCAATAACTTCTAAAAACTTTAACAATTTTAATCAAATAATCCAATTAGCACTTGATTCATCACATCTGATCTAATTGCATGCATGAGAAATTAAAAACATGAAAGCATCCATAACACTTGAACACAAAGATTTGGTGACCCAAAAACCTTCCAAATAGAAAGTAAAACTAGGGTGGGGATGATACCCACAAACTTTAGTACTAGAACATAAAGTTGGCCTGTTAAGGCTTACATTGATCACTTCTGATGATTTGCCCTATTAAGAGCAATTAGGACTGCTAGGTCTACCTTGTAAGAGGATTTACAAACATGTAATGAAGTAAGCACTTAGTAAAGAGATTTATGAAAAAGTGTACCTTGTTAAAGGATTTTGATTGGTTCACCTATTAGGATGAAGTAGTAGATCTCTGATTTGCAACTGAATTTGCTAATAGAGATTCCTTAGTGTACTAATCACCTTTCTATGATAGATATGTCCCTGCTGCACCTTATACTATTATGGCCTTTACAATTCACTCTTTAATTCCTACATTCATAACTTGAACTTTTTGCATCCACATTCACATTACATGCATGCATACTCACATTCTCAATGATATGGTACAATACCTTACATATATATACCAATCCAAATATTCAAATTACAAAGTCAGACATGATACAAGCTAACACAAATATTACAAAGTCAGCCCACATGAAGATACTCATGTTCTAAAGATTGACTCAGTGAGGTTTTGATACTTGGCATCCACTGTCAATTCTTGGCATCATCATGCACTTAGTAGATGTAGAAGCTTGGTCCATACTGATGGGGACACAACCCAAGAACAGAATGGAAACAATAGAAAAGGGAAATTATATTAACTAAGAAAATAAGCTAGTACAACCAGTACAGGAAAATAAACTTCAAAACATGCCCTAAGGGCTTACAATAGCATAAATCTGGAGATAATTTCTCCTTATGGTCCCTCCTCTCAAACTCCACTCCGAACTGCCTTTTACAATGCCAAAAATCTCCTTAAATAGACCCCAAAGGGTTAAGGACTAGGAGTACATTCTAGAAAGTGCTAGTAGGCATCCATCGATGAAATAGAAGGTTCCGGAAGCTGCATTAGAAGTCGGTGCAAATCTAGAAGAATCCAGAAACGGTAACAGAACTTTCGGGAGGCATAACTTTTGAACCGTAGCTCCGATTGACAAACCGTTTACATTTTCAAAAAGCTCTCGAAGCGCTCTATAGCCCTATGGACCAGCTTTTCTCATCCCCCAATTTTCAACCCTTTTCGAGGTCATTTAATGCCCCAAACCTGATTTTGAAGCATTCTTAGGAGGTCTCCAAAACCTGAAAAACTATAATAACTTTCAAACCATGGGGCCTATTGACCTGATTCTTTTTCTGGAATGCTCTAAATCATGATTACATTCATTTGGCCAATTCACACCTTCTAGTTTACCGAAATGATGGCCTAAATACATGCTCCTATTTTTTTGGGATTTTTAAACACACTGATAGTTGAACTATGAGAGTTGGAACCTTTATTTGAGCCAAATGGGTATCCAAAAATGTAAAGACATGAAATAGAAACTAAGTCTAAGTACATTTTTTGGGTGACACAGGATTGCCCTTATACCTCTGGATGCTCTTGCATCACATACTGATCACTTTCAAGTAGTCTTGAACTTGGTCTGCACTAGTGACTTTGTAGATATTGTGCAACTCAACAAACATTGAATCACTTGGTTAGCATAAAGTGGCTAAGTTAATACTGGCTTTGCATCACATGAATTACGAACTCGATAGACACTGCAATGCTTGGCAACCATTGATAAACTCAGCATATACTAAAATGCACAGTTTGAGCTATTGGACTTCACACTGATTGAATCTACTCAGTAACCATTGGAATTAGTCCAAAGGATTTGGTAGCAACTGTAGAACTTGATGGCCACTAAATTACATGGAAAGCACTATAAATTGTTCAACAAACTCAGTAGCTATACATAATTTAAATAAGTGTGCGTCACTAATAACAAACTTGACTAATATGTCAACAATCTCCCCCTTTGGCAATAGTGACAAAAAAAATTATTAGCAAAAACTAAATACCTGGTATTCATCACCACATGATACTAGCTTGATAGAGTATAATATTTTTTTTGAGATCTTTCAAAATTGATCTTTGTAAGTATATAAAGTATACTATACATCTTTTTCTATATGCAACATGTCTTATTGATACAAGTTCTCCACCATAGCATATTTCTCCCCCATACTATGTGGCTTTCTCCAATATAACTTTTTGTTGGAATTATGGTATATTTGTCATTAGTGAAAACACTTATTCAATTTTGAATGCTTATCTAGCTCATCACTTAGTCTACAGTGTATACCGAGCATTTAGTGGTTACCTTATAAGTTCAGTAGGTAAACAGTTCTCATCGAGAAAATCAAGGTAAATGAAGAACTCAGCGTTCACCAAGAAAAGCAAGGTAAATGAAGAACTCAGTGTTCACCGAGCAAAGAAAGGTAAATGAAGAACTCAGTGTTTACTGAGAAAAGCAAGGTAAATGAAGAACTCAGTGTTCACTGAGAAAAGCAAGGTAAATGAAGAACTCAGTGTTCACTAAGCAAAGCAAGGTAAACAAAGAAGTTAGTTTCTATCGAGTGGTACTATATCTACCGAGTCACCAATGGTTACTGAGTTCCAAGAAGTGTTGTGTGGCTAGTATGAACCGAGCCTCTACTTCTATTGAGTGCATGAAAATGTCGAGTAATGTAGTGGATGCTGAGTATCAAAAGGTCATCGAGTCAGCTTGAGGAACTCGAGTTTTCTACTATCTGGCCAACTCAGTAATATTTTGTTCACTTATGTTTTGGCCGACCTTGCAGTTGTAAATAATGGAATGGTATATATGTAATGTATGATATCATTTGTAATATATATGGGGGGTGTGAAAAAGATATAAAAAGGAAGAGATTGATGTTCACATGTAAAGAAGGAATTGCAAATCAACAGCAAAATAAAAGAGATTCAGCAAGGTCAACATAAGAGCATAAAAGTTATATCTATCACATCAGGTGATCAATGCAAAAAGGATCTTATCAGCAAACAATTGTAAGCAGATCCACTGCTTCATCCTAATAGGTGAATCAGTTTATAAATCCTTTAACAGGGTAGACTTAACAGTCTTTCTGTAAATCTCCTAATAGAGTGCATACTTTACTGTATGTTTGTAAATCCTCTAACAAGGTGGATCTAGCAGTCCTACTTACTCCTAACAGGGAAGATCACCAAAAGTGATCATTGTAAGCATTAACAGGTCAACTTTATACTACAGTATTGAAGTTTTGTGGGCATCATCCCCACCCCAGTTTTACTTTCTATTTGGAAGGTTTCTGGGTCACCAAATCTCTATGTACATGTGCAATGAGTGTTTGTTCTTTTAGTTATGCAATAGATTAGATGAATGAATGGTGAATGGTTAAACTGCTGAATTGTTTGAAAGTTTGATAAGTTACTGATTCACCCCTCCCCTCTCAGTAACCTATCTTATCTTGAATATTTCCAACACTTTTCTCCCCTTTTTTGACAGTAATGGCAAAGATTTATTCTAACTTATTTACATAGAAACACCAAAATGGGATAAGAATTTAGAATGTACCTTGAGAGTGATTGCCAAGGTTTTATCCCAATTTTCTTGCAGGACCTTGCATGTTTGAAGTGCAATTTGTACTTCTGCTGATAGTTCAATCATATGGTCTACAATAGAGAAGTTATTGTCATGGATCAAAGTCTTTGAATATACAATATGTTTCTATAGAGCATCCATGATTAGAAGGACCATATTTTGTATGTCAATCAATGTTGATTGGATCCTTACTTCTTCTCTTAGCAATTTAGCTTGCATGTCTGACAAAAATTTGATTCTCTTGAAATTTGCAGAGCTTGAACTACGGTCAAGTTGCACCCTTTAGATCTATATCTATTTTTGACAAGTTTTCCTTTATTTCCTTTGTATACTCAATGACCTCACATTACTTCCCAAAAAGTGATGACACATTTGAACATGACGCCTCAAGATTGACCAAAATTGTAGAAAGCTCAACTTGATAAATGGCTATTTTCTATGCAATGTGCTTTGGCACTTTATTATTAAATTTCTTTTCAGCCTTTTCAACTAGCTTATCTTGACCATCGGTGTCCTCATTGAATTTTTGGACTACTTCTGCTAGCTGATATAGAATAGGTTGAGAAGAGTCAATCTCAATTCCTATTGCCTCAAACAAAATATTCTTGGCATCATCAATTATCTTAAATTATTTATCTCTCTCCTCTCTTAGTCTTTGTTGTTTAGCTTTTTTCTAGAGGAGTTCACCAAATGTGTGCATTTGGTCTAAAGTAAGATTATAAATATCCCATTTGGGAATTACTATTTCTTCATCTAAATCTATGTCTTCCTTTATCTCCTTTCCTTTCCCCAAACATTTTGTGCTCGGTTGAACCTTAAGCTCGGCTATCCTTGCACTTATTGCTTTTGTATTTGAAATGGAAACAATAGTAGACATACTTGGGCTTGCAGTAAAAACTGATACTATACCAACTGATGGAATAGTTACAAAAATACTTGAAGAATCCAAAATTGATAAAGTCAAAACTAAAGAATCCACAATTGAAGTAGTCAAAGCTGGAGAGCTTATCAGTGATGTACTCAAAATTGAAGAAGTCAAAATTGGAGAAGTGAAAACTGAAGAGCTCAACTCGGTAGATGAAGAATGAGTCTATAGCTTAGTGGATGAAGTGGAAGTCACTTTTTTCAATGATATGCTAAGCTAAGTTGGGGCAAAGAGCGATTGGACATTTGATGTATCACTAGTATTCACAACCAAACTTGCTAAAGCTATCTCCATACTTGATGTAGTCAATGGTTTGCTCAGGAAGTGAGGAAGTGAGGCAATGACTGTTGTAGCTATCTTGACTGGGTTAGTCTCCTCAATTGCTTTTCTTCCTTGGCAGCTTCTAGACCTTGATCCTCTTCATCTTCTTCATTATCAAAATGAGTCACTTCTTCAACATTTTCCTCCTCATCTTTCTCCTTATCTTCTTCTTCATCATCATCCTTTACTTCAACTGGAAATTCACTTGGTTTATAAAGATGATAAATATTTTTCCAAGTATTTGTAGCATTCCTAACAACATGCTCAATGCCCTTGATCAAAATCAAACAAGTATTAAACTTTAGAGTAAGTTTTTCTTCATTTTTCTTTATTAACTCTTTTACCTCATCATTTGATATGCTTGGTAGTAAATGCCTCAGGTTTTATGCACATATGTCTTTGACTATTTGCATAGCCAAATCCCATCTTGGCTTTATCTTCTCTAGTAATTCACTGGGGACTTGAGAAACAATTTGGTCTAGTGGGTACTTCCACTTACCCATTTTATTTAGCACTAGGTCTTCAAATTGATTTTGCTTAGCCTTAGTCCTAATCTCACATTTCAATGATTTAAAGTTTGGTATTCTTTCTCCTTCTTCCAATTTCTTTAGCCTATCCTAAAAGGTGGGTGGAGGTCTACTGAATACAATGTCACCTCCTTTCTTTCGTGACCTTCTTGTGAATATTGCAGTGGATGACTTTACAGGCTTGGTAATGATCACCTTTCCCTTTTTCTTCAAAGGTTCTTCTTCTTTCTTAGATTCTTCCTCATCCTCTACTTCTTCCACATCCTCACCTTTTCCCTCGATTAACAAGAGAGGTGCTCTTGATTTCAGCTTTGCTATCCTTCTCTTTCCTTTGTTAATTGCCTATGGGAGCTTTATTTCTAGCTCAATTCTAGCCTTGGCTTCATCATAAGTTCCAAAATAAGGGGCCTTGGGATCAATAGGTTCATTTACAAGGGCTTCAATGATATCCTTTGTTTCATCAATGTTCACCTCATAGCCAAGAGGTTTCACCCATGCAACTCTAGGCTTAACTGCCTAGATATATACCTTGTCACTGTCCACCATGAAGCATACATCATCCTTATAGTCTTCAACTAACTTTTTCTAAATCCTAAACCTATTATTCATTTTCTCTTTGAATACATCAAAATAGTTGTCCATGATGTTGGTGTAGTTCTCACCCATTTCTGCAATATATTCACTTATTTGTTAAAACACAGGCACATCTTTTCTCCAAACTATAGTGCCTTTAGAAGAGAAGAACTTTTGTACATAAAATAATAGGAAGGTTAACAATGAACCAAACTTTAATGGGTCATTCTTTGATGTTCTAATAATTTACAATTTTTGTTGAACTACCTCAACAATAGGTTGGCAAGGTCATATGATAAGTTGTTCTTAACCACTTTATTTGGAAAATCCATGGTTTTACATGACACACTGTTAAGTTGGCTTGATCTATATATCTTATGTGCAATAGCATGAATTCCAAATTTCAATTCTGCATTTGTGACACTACTAATTTTCATAACTCTGCCATCCCATTCAGCTAGGGTTTTCTTCTCCAACTCTGCCTGACCTAGGTTTTTTCGTCATTTTGGCTTTGGCTAGCATGGCGAAGCCAATGATTTGATGAATCATCTTCTTTGTTATTAGAATTGGTTGTTCTAAGCACAACTGCCCGTTATGCACCCGGCTAAGGATAAACCTAATCCATTTAATTTGAAATTCATGGGGCATATAAGGGATATGTGTGAACCCTTTTCCTTCTAGGTATTGATGCTCAGGTTTTAGGGTTCCATTAACACATAATTAACCTAGGGCATCATCCATTTCAAGAGTACCAATTTCTTGAATAGCACATTTGAAATGAGCACGGATGTCATTAACAAGAAGTACCTTGGGAGGGATTTGGGATTGAGCTCCACTTAGATCTAGGGTTCTAGCAATCACAGGAGTGAGTTTGAAATCTGGCACTTTCCATTCAACTCCTTGAACCAACATGTCAAATAAAATTCATGGTAAGGAATGAATTCATTTCCATGCCTTTTGATAAATTTTTTCCATTAATGCTCGATACAAAAGAAGATAAGTTGACAGACTTTCATCCACTACATGGCATTATTTACTCGATAACATCTTTATGACTTGGTATCCATAAGTGCCTTTGTTACTCCCAACCTTGATAGGTAGAGTCTATGACCCAACCTTACTCGGTAGAGAAGGTAACTCGGTAATGAATGATACTGATATGCTCAGTGATCCCTTTGTATATTGTATATAGATTTGGATCTTGGTCACCTTTCAATTGGAACTAATTCATATGTCTTCTTTGATAGCTTGGTTCTAGTTCTTCCTTGAGAAATTAATTAGAAGTGATAGAGTCTCCCAATTCTTGAGTGACTTGACCATCATTGCTTGGACCAGTATCCTACGTAAACTTAGGAATCCATTTTTGTCTCATCTACTTTTAGATGTTATTAGCCTTTGCCTTCTTCTTATCTTCAATTATACTAGTATTCATACAATTCTTGGCAAGATGACCAAGTTCTGTACAAATAAAACATCTTTTGGTAGTATCTCTTTTCCTCATATGATGTTTAACACTTACCAATGTGCCCAAATTCTCCACAGTAATGACATCTACACTAGGTATTGTTGTCCCATCCAAATATTGCTTTCATAATTTTCTCTGTAGGATTCAATGTCTTTGTTTTGCAATTTGATACCTTGTGTACATGTTTCTTACATTTATGACAATTGCCTTCAAATCTTGGTTTCTCTTTAAAATCATAAGCCATATGACCATGCTGATTGCAATTGTAGCATTTTCCATTGAATTTTTCTTTTCTATTTCTCCAACATTTGTTTGATGTATGACCTATCTTACCATAGTGATTGCAAGTAAGTCTTTGATTCTTTTGAACACCTTGCTTGGAGGATTCACCTTCTTCTTTGTATCCAATTCCTATTTTTCCTTTTTTCCTATAGAAGTTTTGCTCATTCAGTTGATCCATGTCTACTTGAGATTTCATCACTCTCTCATTGATTTTCTTCTTAGAGTTTATATCATTCCTCAATCTTTCATTGATTTGTCTTTCAGATTTTAGAATATTTTTTGTTCTTTCATTTTCAAATCTTAGACTCATGATTTTCTCATTTGCATTGGAGAGCTGATCAATAAGGTCTGCTTGTTGAAGGGGTTGGTTTTGGATTTCATTGTTCCTTCCATCCATCTCTTCTTTCATCTTGTTTCTCTATTCCAAGACTTCATATAACCTTACTGATTGAATTTCTTGCTCTCTTTTTAGCTTTCTTACATCTTCTTGTAGGGAACCATTCTTCTCTAGGAGTTTCTTGATTGCATCATTTGCTTCATCTGAGCTACTTGAAGGGTGAAAGTCTTCAATTCTTTCGTCAATTTAGAGATGATCATTCATTTGATTTGCAAGTTCCTTTCTTCTTTTTAGGGATTGGGAAAGTTGATCCTTAGCTTTCTTCAATTTAGCAATGACCATGTCTAGATCCAACTTTTCATTATCAATAGCTTTGTCAAGTCTAAATATCTCCATTTCTTAGATCTTTGCTCTAGTTGCTAAACTTTCTCCTAAGAACCACAAAGCTCTGATACCAGTTGTTGGAAATATTCAAGAATATGCTAAGTTACTAAGAGGGGAGGGGTGAATTAGTAACTTCTAAAACTTTAATAATTTTAATCAAATAATCCAATTAGCACTTGACTCATGACATATGATCAAATTTCATGCATGAGAAACTGAAAGCAAGAAAAAATCCATAACACTTGAACACAAGTATTTGGTGACCTAGAAACCTTCCACATAGAAAGTAAAACTGGGATGGGGTTGATACCCACAAACTTTAGTACTGTAGCATAAAGTTTTCCTGTTAAGGCTTACATTAATCACTTCTGATGATCTCCCCTATTAGAAGAAATTAGGACTAGTAGGTCCACCTTGTAAGAGGATTTACAAAAATACAATGAAGTATGCACTCGGTAAAGAGATTTATGAAAGACTATTAGGTCTACCATATTAAAGGATTTTTAATAGTTCACCTATTAGGATGAAGTAGTAGATATCTAATTTGCAACTGATTTTGCTAATAGAGATTGCTTAGTGTACTGATCACCTTTCTGTGATAGATATGTCTCCGCTACTCCTTATATTGTTATGGCCTTTACAATTCGCTCTTTATCAGCTGCATTCATAACTTGAACTTTTTGCATCCACATTCACATTACATCCATGCATACTCAAATTCCTGATGATATAGTACAATACATTACATATATATACCAATCCAAATATTCAAATTACAAAGTTAACCATGATACAAGTTAACATAAATATTACAAAGTTGGCCCACATGAAGATACTCGGGTTCTAAAGATAGACTCGATGAGGTTCTGATACTTGGAAACCACTATCAATGCTTGTCATCATCATGCACTTAGTAGATGTAGAAGCTTGGTCTATACTAATCACTTTCAAGTAGTCTTGAACTTAGTTTGCAATGGTGACTTGGTAAATATTGTGCAACTCAAAAAATACTAAATCACTTGGTTAGCATAAAGTAGCTCGATTAACACTGGCTTTGCATCACATGAACTGCAAACTTGGTAGGCACTGCAATGCTCGATAACCACTAATAAACTTAGCATATACTAAAATGCACATTTTGAGCTGCTAGACTTCACACTAACTAAATCTACTCAATAACCACTGGAATTAGTCCAAAAGTCTTGGTAGCAATTCTAGAACTTGGTGGCTACTGAATTACATGGAAAACACTGTAAACTATTCAAGAAGCTTGGTAGCTATACACAATTTGAATAAGTGTGTGTCACTAATAAAAAACTTGATTGATATGTTGACACATAGAGTGTCTGACTAGGACCTGTAGTTTATGCATTGTCTAGGTTCTTGGTTTCAGTCATCATACTGTCTATCATGTGGGTTAGCGATGGATGTTGTTCTTTATGTGTATTTGTTGTTAGATCATTATGTCCATCAGCACAATAGGAGTGGGCCTACAAGTTCAATGTGGTTGACAGACATAGCTACCTATACCACTACTAGGGACTAGCGTACTGAGATGATTTATTGTCCTAGTGTGACTGTTGCTAGATGTTTTTTCTTGGTAGTTCAATTTCCAAAGTATGCTTTCTTGTGATTTATGATATCATTGGAATTATTGTATATCATATTTAGATGATGTTAGTTATTGATGAATTTTCTTAACATGATGATTAGCATATGATAGATGATGTTATCTATTTTGTAGGATTATCTTATGCTTTACTTTTAGGATGTTAGATTTCCTTATGCTTATATTGTAGCACATTTTAGTAGAGACATCCTCATATGATAGCATCAATGATCTGGTAGGTAGTTTGCGGTGTTACATGCAGGGGATGGATAGGGCCCACGATGGTCTTATGATGCTATTATGGTTGGGAGGAACCACATACTTAGTTTGGTTTCTATCCATTGTGATGTTGTTTCAGTTTATTATGATGTGATTTTAGTACACTCTAATGTTTCTTTTTGTACTTTCCCTTCACTGCTATAATTACATGTTTAGATTTAGATTCCATCTTTTTGTCTTTCAGTTATTGTTTGAGTGTCCTTGCCTCAAGATGTGGATCTAGTACCCCTAGTGTGGAGGAACTTTATTCCTTAGCTTTTTACTTTTTTTTTTTTTTTAGCATGTTGTCTTGGATTCTTGTGCACAATTGCACTTTCTTGCATGAGAATGCAAGATCTCACATGGTGTGTTGGGTTTTCTCATATGGCCTTTGGCACCTTCTCACCCGAAAGCCAACACTAGTTTTGGATATCTTGGCTATTTGGCCAAGTACATTCTCATGCCAGTTGGTGCACATCCTCACATGGAAGGTACTTCCTCGTGTGGCATGCTACACATCTTCATGCAAGATTTCTATCTATTGTTAGTCCTCATGTAAAAAATAAGGGCATCTCCATAGGTTTTCGGGGATTAATTTTTGGTGATTCTAGTACCCTTTGGGTTTACTCAATTTTCCATGCCTTGATAGATCTTAGTTTCTTTTTGCTATTGTTGTTTTGTGTTTTCATTTCTCGTTGTGTGTGTGTCAGTTTGGGTAGTGGCATTTGGAGATTCGTTGGTTACTAAGATGGTGGTTTAGTCTTTCATTATGATCTATGTGTTCTATGTATGATCTTTTCTTGTGCACTCATACTTGTTCAATTTTTTTTTTTTTTCTAAATCTTAGCTTGTATTTCATCCTTGTTCAAAGGATCTCTAGGTGGGACATTACAATGGAAGTGTGAAAAACTAAATACAACTATACGAAAAATAATGAGCATGGTAAAGGAAACATTCAACCTTATAAAATGATGAAAGATATTTTGTAATTCTAATTGTGAGTGATAACCATAATTCAGTGTTGAGTCATCATGTAGACTTTATTAATTCTACCTCAATCAACTATTTACTCTTGAAATGGCATAGAAGAGGAATGCATGTAAGCGGAGTTCCATTAGTTGACTAGATACAAGTTGTCACTAATAATCTTTTCCAAGTCAATAAATTGAATTCCTTCACAAGTGATAGTGATAAAAAAGATCCAACCTTCAAATTCACGGGAATACTTATTTTCCACTATCTCGTTAAGAAAGATGACTATGTTGGAAATATCTCATGTCAATAAGGACATACACAATACTTTTGAAAATTTCAATTTCCCTTTATTAGGTATCATGAGCCAACTTGTAGATATGGTGTGGAGATATTGGTCCTTATTATGAACAAAATATTCCTCTACATACTTGTTGTTTGCATTTGTGATCATACTCCTTGTTGGCAATTGTAATCGACAATTAGACCTTGGGTTAAGCCTTGCTACCACTCTATCATCAACTGCCACTAGTTGTTGAGGAATCAAATTGTATGATCAAATCTATTATAGTACAAGTTATGGAAACTAAACATGCTAAGAATTTATTAAAAAATCTTGAAAACTAATGATTTCCAATATTGTATCTATTATTTTGAGAAGCTCGCATTTCAAAATGAGGGAGCAATCATGTCCTTGATATTTATATTTCATCATATCACTAATTAGGACACTGATTAGAGACAAAAATGCTTCAAATTAAACTATGACTAGTTACAATTCCTCTATCATTTTTGACATAGCTCACAATATGATTTTCCTTTAAATTTTTTTATGAATTTCACAAGAAAAATATGTTGATATGAAGTCTAGAAATCACTCTTCTTGTTATTAATATCTATAACCTATCTCCTAGTTGAAATCTTTTTTGCCAAAAAAAAAAAAATTGAGCTTCTTTGAAGATCAAATTTATTTTTCTTGTTCTAATTTAGACATGTTTTATATGATTCTATAACCCACATTTATGTCTTTGTGGGAGCTGACTATCATAAATCTTCATTATTGTACTAGATGCATATTGATCCAATATATTGACCCACCAATATTCCTAAATGACTAATAAATAGATTGACAACAAACTACTTCATGATTGACAACACACACACACACGCACGCACGCGCACACACACACACACACACACACACACACACAAATGAAGAGTTCAATGATAGAAATCAAAGAAAAATGCACCAAAACATTCAACACACAAGAATAATAGGATTTTTAAATGAATAATATTCAATATGGGAAAAACGAAAACGAAAACTCTCTCACTATATGAACATTGGCTACATAATTTTAGGCTCTAGACCAAGGAATCTCATTGATCCAAACTTTAATTTTATCCTAAGGTGTGCAACCTTAGGTAAAGATGCAATAGACCTATAGACTAAACATTGCTTCTTCAAGATAAGATACAACATAAATTCATTACAAGGAAGTATGGTTAATGAAGATATAACAGATGCTTTGAAATGATAATTGTAGTGTATTGTTGTAAACATATGAAACTAACTTCACTAATACTCATTTGGAATTGTGAACCATCATACACCATAAAGATGAAAAACCTTATTCAATTAGCATTAAACAATGAATAAATAGTTTCTACTAGTGACCAAGTGATGGGGACACAACCCAAGAACAGAATGGACACAACAGAAAAAGGGAAATTATATTAACTAAGAAAATAAGCTAGTACAAATAGTACAGAGAAAATAAACTTCAGAACATGCCCTAAGGGCTTACACTAGCATAAATCTAGAGATAGTTTCTCCTTATGGTACCTCCTCTAAAACTCCACTCCGAACTGCCTTTTACAATGCCATAAATCTCCTTAAATAGACCCTGGAGGGTTAAGGACTAGGAGTACATTCTAGAAAAAGCTAGTAGGCATCCACTGACCAAATAGAAGGTTCCGAAAGCTGATTTAGAAGTCGGTTCAAATCTAGAAGAATCCAGAAATGGTAACTGAACTTCCAGGAGGCATAACTTTTGAACCGTAGCTCTGATTGACGAACCGTTTACATGTTCGAAAAGCTCTCAAGGTGCTCTATAGCCCTATGGACAAGCTTTGCTCGTCCCCCATTTTTTGACCCTTTTTGAGGTCATTTAATGCCCCAAACTTGACTTTGAAGCATTCTTAGGAGGTCTCCAAAACCCAAAAAACTGTAATAACTTTCAAACCGTAGGGCCTATTGACCTGATTCTTTTTTCTGGAATGCTCTAAATCATGATTACATTAATCTGGCCAATTCACACCTTCTAGTTTATCGAAATGATGGCCCAAATACATGCTCCTATTTTTTTGGGATTTTTAAACGCACTGATAGTTGAACTATGAGAGTTGGAACCTTTATTTGATCCAAATGGGTATCCAAAATGTAAAGACATGAAATAGAAACTAAGTCTAAGTACATTTTTTTTTGGGTGACACAGGATTGCCCTTATACCTCTGGATGCTCTTGCATCAGACACCCAGGGTAGATTGAAAAGTGACCCTGTCACTTGATGGATGGTAGAGGAAATCCCAAATGGGAAACCTCAGCTTCTGAAATCCAAGTTGAGTCCTCGATTGATCATCCTTTCCATTTGACCAAATACTCTTCATACTGCCTATTTTTGGTACTCCTACCCACACGATGATCTAGAATGTCTTCTATCTCCTCCTTCTTAGATGCAGGAATTGGACATGGCTCTAACACCAGCTCCTCATCTGCACCATCATCATGATACTCTATTAAATCTGCAATGTTTAAAATGGGAGAAATGTGAATACCATCTAGCAGCTCCACCTCATATGCATTTCCTGAGTCATGTTTCTTGAAAATTTTGCAGGGGCCAAATTTCTTCATTTTCAGCTTGTTGTAAGTACCGGTTGGAAATCTTTCTTTTCGTAAGTGCACCATGACTAAATCTCCTACTTGGAATTCCTTATGTCTTCTCCTTTGATCAGCCCTAGCTTTATACTCTTGATTCATCTTGGTAATGTGTGCTTGAACCTCCTCATGTAGACGCTTGATATGTTCAGCAAATTCTTCAACTTCAGCACTTGTCCTCTCCCCTTGTTCTATCTTCCTCAGCTCTGGTGCAGTCCTTGGGCTATTCCCATATACAATTTGGAATGGTGATTTTCCAGTACTCCTATTTACAGAGTTATTATAAGAAAACTCTACCTATAGTAGAATCAAATCCCATCCCTTGGGCTTATCCCCAACTAAACATCTCAGCAAATTGCCCAAACTTCTATTTACCACTTCTGTTTGACCATCAGTCTGCGGGTGATGCGTGGAACTAAATTTTAGGTCTGTTCTCAACTTCTTCCACAATGTCCTCCAGAAATACCCCACAAATTTAGTATCTCTGTCAGAAACTATACTCCTTGGAAGACCATGTAGTCTTACCACCTCTTTGAAAAACAAGTCTGCAATATGGACAACATCATGAGTTTTGTGGCATGGAATGAAATGTGCCATTTTAGAGAACCTATCAACCACCATGAATATTGAGTCATTACCCCTTTGTGTCCTTGCCAATCCAACAAAAAAAATCCATACTTATGTCCTCCCATGGCCTTGATGGAACAGGCAATGGCTGATATAGGCCAGTATTGTGACTAAACCCCTTGGCAACTTGACAAACCTGGCAACTCTGTACAAACTTCTTCACATCCTATGAAATTTGAGGCCAAAAATAATGTTCTCTAAGAATGGAAATGGTCTTATCTCGACCAAAATGTCCTGCCATCCCCCCACTGTGTTTCTCCTTAATCAGATTTTCCCTCATGGAACTCCTTGGAATGCACAATTGACTACCTTTGAACAACATGCCATCTTGAATCAAATAGTCTAACCACTTGGTTCTATCTACAGCAATAGGTTCTTTACAAGCTTTCCATGCTTCAGTAAAATCAGGATCCTCGGGGTACAAATTCTTGAGTTCATCAAACCCAACTACTTCAACCTGCATTGTTGTAAGCAACAACTATCTCGTACTTAGTGCATCTGCAACCCTGTTAGATTTTCCACTTCTATGCTTCAACACAAATTTATAACTCTGTAAGAATTCTACCCACTTCATATGCCTTTGATTCAATTTACCTTGGCTATTTAGGTACTGTAATGCCTGATGATCA
This sequence comes from Cupressus sempervirens, assembly GCA_028749045.1. NCBI lineage: Eukaryota > Viridiplantae > Streptophyta > Pinopsida > Cupressales > Cupressaceae > Cupressus > Cupressus sempervirens. Next base: position 264,867,873 of record CM053793.1, read on the forward strand.
GTATACAAAACAAATTCCTTTGGCAATAAATACTGCTTCCATTTCTTTAAGGCCTGAACTATTGCATAGAACTCTTGATCATAAACAGAATACTTCTTCTTTGCATCATTCAATTTTTCACTAAAATATGCAATAGGCTTACCTTCTTGGCTTAATACAGCCCCAATAGCACTACCACTAGCATCACAATCCACCTGGAATACTTTTCTAAAATTTGGAAGTGCCAACACAAGCTGTTCAGTCACCTTCTTCTTCAACAATTCAAAACTTCTCACAGCTGCTGCAGTCCATTTGAACTCTTTTCTATCCCCTCTTATTGTATCAGTTAGGGGTGCACATATGCCACTGAAATTCTTAATAAAATTCTTGTAAAAAATAACCAGACCATGAAATGATCTTACCTCAGTAGCAGACCTTGGAGTAGGCCATTCCAAGATGGCTTTTACCTTCTCTGGATCCATTTTGAGACCTTCAGGTGATATAACAAATCCCAAATAGACTAACTCCCTTTTTGCAAAGACACACTTCTTTAGATTAATTAACAGTTTCTCTTCCCTTAGCCTTTCAAGGACACTACAATAACAAATTTTCCCAAGAACTTCTTAAGTACCTCATTCATGAGCCGCATGAAGGTGCTTGGGGCGTTCGTCAATCCAAAGGGCATGACTAACCACTCATAAAGACCCTCCTTGGTCTTGAAGGCTGTTTTCTACTCATCTCCTTCTCAAATCGGTATCTGATGATAGCCACTCTTCATATCTATCTTTGTGAAGTACTGAGCTCCACTCAAGCAGTCCATAAGATCATCCATCCTTGGTAAAGGAAACCAGTACTTGATGGTTATCCTATTTATAGCTCAAGAATCTGTACACATCCTCCACTCTCCATCCTTCTTTGGTGTAAGTACTATAGGTACTGCACATGGACTCAGGCTCTCTCAAATCAAGCCCTTCCTCAGCAACTCCTGAACCTGTCTATTTAGCTCCTCTGTTTTAGTAGGAGTCATCCTGTGAGCAGCCTTGTTAGGAAAACTAGCTCCTGGAATCAGATCTATCTGATGACTGATTTGCCTTACTGGTGGCAATCTATCTGGAACATTATCAGAGATAATATCTCCAAATTCCCCTAGTAAATTTGAAACTTCAAATGGTATTTCAGTACTACCTTCTTTATCTTTCGTAGGAATCAAAGCATAGCACATATGTTGATGTTTCATGCCATCTAAAAACTTCCTTCCATCAACAAGACAAATCCTAGCACTGCTACATACCTTTTCACCTTCCTTTTTCATGGGCTTCAATTTGTGGCGAACTCCATCCTTTGTTAGAGAGTATGTGTTTGCATGTCCATCATGTATTGCATGTCTATCAAACTACCATGGTCTACCCAACAATAGATGGCAAACATCCATCGAAATAACATCACAGAGAACTTCATCATGGTAACTCCCAATTTTGAATTTTACTAAACATTGTTCACTTACCAGGACCTTATGATCATCTTTTACCCAAGAAATTTGATATGGTTGGGGATCTTTCTCCCTCTTGAGCTTTAGCTTAGAGACCATCTCTTCTGATACTAGGTTATTAGTGCTACCACCATCAATGATCACGTCACAACATTTATCCTCACACTTGCATCTGGTACGAAAAAAACTCCTTCGTTGTCCTGGTTCATTCTCACCACTTAGTAGGACTCTTTCATTTACCAATGTCTCTCCTCTTTCTGCATCCTCATCCACATGAGCAACCCTAGCTTGGCCCTCAGCTCTCCTATTTGTCCTTCCTTGTCATTGAGGGCATTCAAAGGCACGATGACCTTCTTCATTGCAATGGAAACAGGTACCATGGAAACCTCCTCTTCCTTGTCCATGTCCTCTACCTCTTCATCTTTGATTTCTAAAGTCTTGATTATGGGAGTGGTTGAAACCCTCATTCCTCTGGTTCCTGCTAGTACCCACATCTTCATTTTTCTTTTGGGTTTCATTGCGGCCTCCAGATGATCTACCGCTTCCCCTTCCTCCTTGACCGTGCCCTCTTTGTCTTCCTTCAAACCTTTTATTCAGCTTCTCTTCAACTCATAGGGAAAATTGGTATGCCTCTTCAACGCTGGTCATTCTTACCAGACTTAATTCCTCCTGGATGCTAGGTCGCAACCCACTGATATAATGAGAAACCTTCTCCTTATTTGCTTCTGCGTGTCCTGCTCTAATCAAGAGTCGGTAAAACTCCTCTGTATATTATTGGACTGATCTTCCTTCTTGCTTTAACCCATGCATCTTCTTAAACAGATCCAGCTCGTAGTCCACAGGAATGAATTGCTTCTTCAATTTGTCCACCATGCGATCCCATCTTGTGATCTTCTCCTTTCCTTTTCTATTTCTTTCCAATTGAACCTTTTGCCACCAGATTTTGGCATGGCCTTTCACTTTGGCCTTTGCAAACTTAACCCTATCTAGGTCCCTGATATCCTCATACTTAAAGTATTCTTCCAGTTCATTGATCCAATCGATCAACTCATTTGGTTTCAGATTTCCTGAAAATACACCCACTTCAATTGTGGGTCTTTTCCCAAACTTAGTAATGGCTCTAAAAAGCCTTTCCTCTATAGGATTGAGAACTTCCCCATCAAGTTCCTCTTTTGGTCCCATTGCTTCTTCTTCATTGTCATCCTCACTATTATCACCTGCAGCAACATTTGCTCCTCTACGAATCTCCTCTTGCAATGCCTGCACCTACCTTTGGAGGGCTCTAACCTCCTCAGGATTAATAGCTTTGGCTCTTCCACCACGCTCTCTTCATGGAGGCATCTTCTAACTCAAACCCACAACCACACAGTCTTGGTGCAAACTGCCTCACAGTCGGCATTCTGTCTACACACTCAGGAAAACCCGCTCTGATACCACTTGACGGGGACACAACCCGAGAACAGAATGGACACAACAGAAAAAGGGAAATTATATTAACTGAGAAAATAAGCTAGTATAAATAGTACAGAGAAAATAAACTTCAGAACATGCCCTAAGGGCTTACAATAGCATAAATCTAGAGATAATTTCTCCTTATGGTACCTCCTCTCAAACTTCACTCCGATAGGCATCCACCAACCAAATAGAAGGTTCTGAAAGCTGTGTTAGAAGTCGGTGCAAATCTAGAAGAATCCAGAAATGGTAATTGAACTTTTGGGAGGCATAACTTTTGAACCGTAGCTCCGATTGACGAACTGTTTACATTTTTGAAAAGCTCTCGAGGCGCTCTATAGCCTTATGGACCAGCTTCACTCATCCCCCATTTTTTGACCCTTTCCAAGGTCATTTAATGCCCCAAACCTGACTTTGAAGCATTTTTAAGGGGTCTCCAAAACTAAAAAAATTGCAATAACTTTCAAACCGTGGGGCCTATTGACCTGATTCTTTTTTCTGGAATGCTCTAAATCATGATTACATTCATCTGGCCAATTCACACCTTCTAGTTTACCGAAATGATGGCCCAAATACATGCTCCTATTTTTTTGGGATTTTCAAACGCACTGATAGTTGAACTATGAGAGTTGGAACCTTTATTTGACCCAAATGGGTATCGAAAAATGCAAAGACATGAAATAGAAACTAAGTCTAAGTACATTTTTTTTTGGGTGACACAGGATTGCCCTTATACCTCTGGATGCTCCTGCATCACCAAGGAATATATTTTCTAGTCATTCATTCATTTAGGATTCAACAATGAATATATATTTTGTCTCTTGTTACACCCTTGTGATTTATGCCTCTATAGTGATAATTTTTTAATTAAATCTTTTCTTTTATATATATATATATATATATATATATATATATATATATATATATATATATATATATATATATATATATATATATATATATATATATATATATATATATATATATATATGTTTATATTTGATATGATTTAATAGACCAAATATTTTCTTGTGAAAAAAGTCCATGCCTAACAATATGAACCCAGCACAAAATAAGGTGAAAATTCTAGATTGTGGTCTCAATTCAAAAGAAAAGGTGATGGAAAATGTTATTGTCCTTGCAAAAAATTAAAGGGCTTAAATAATTGAATAATTCTAATCACAATAGCTCAGAGACATTGTAGGCAACATGATCAAATTGAAGGGGGTATTGATTTTCATCCTTTGGTGAATGTAGATTTCAACCTAGTGGAACATGGAGGTGTGAATATTGAAGTAGAAGGTGATGCTCCCATAGAAGAAGATGATCCTATGGTGAAGAACACAAGTGAAGATATTGGTATTGGAGCAGTTGATAATGTGCCAGAGAATGGATTTGAAGAAGATGTTACTTGCACAAATGATGAAGATGATGAAGAGGATGATGGTAGCACATATAATGATGATGATGAAGAGAACCTTGATATATTTATAATTGAAAATACATACAATCCCCTATACCATGGCTACCAAAAAATGCTTCTCTCTATTGTATTGTTATTGGTGAACTTCAAGGTTATAAATGGTATATCCAATGTAGCAATCTCACGTATGCTAAGGTATAGTGTCATTTTTGTCATCTTCTATGTTAGTGTACCATTAATATTATTTATATATATATGTGTGTGTGTGTGTACATATATGTATTTTTCCATAGCTTGATAGGTGAGTGTTTTTTACTACCATAAAACATTCTACCTCGCTCTTACCAAGAATTATCAGCCATTATGAAAGATATTGGAATGAAGTCTCAAATAATACATGCATATCCCAGTGATTATATTATATATTATAAACAACATGAATTTGTAACACAATATCCTAGTTTTTGTATTAGTAGATATCAATCAAATCAAATAACCAAAAAAGTTCCTCACAAAGTTCTTTAGTACATTTCCATTATTCCACGTTTGCAATGATTATTCAAGTGCACTAGCTTGGCACAATTTTTTGATTACCATGCACATAGTAGAAGTCAAGATGACATTATGTGAATTCCTATGGATGGTTATACACTTAAGGACATAGAAGATAGGTGGTCAATATTTAAAAAGGAACTTCATAATCTAAAGCTTTCATTTGCAACAAACAATGTCAATCCATTTGGAGAGATGAGATCCGTTTACTCAATCTGGCCTATTTTTATATATTAATAATAACATTCCTCCTTGGATGTCTATAAAGATGGAGTACATAATGTTGGAAATGATTGTACAACTTTTTTCCATCTAATAGTCATCTATATTAATTTATAAACATAGTATAAAAATGACCATAATAATTATGTTTTGTTTATGTTCATTCAACAAGGTAAGTACCAAGTGAAAGATATGAATGTATATATTGAACCCTAGATTGATAAATTGTTGGAGTTAGGGAATGGGGTCATTATGTACAACATCTCTAGACCAATAGGTGAAAGATAATTTCAATTCTATGTAATGCTTGTATGGACAATACACGATGCCCCTGGGATAACACATTTTTGTGGTATCTAAGATTGTATATAATAATGCTAACAATTTTTTTTTTAATGTTTAAGTTGCATGTGATAATTATAAATATGAATCTTCTAGTACACATGTCATCTAGTTATACATAATCTTGTAGGTCTTCAAACAAAGGGAAAATTTGTATGTCCAATTTGTGGTCCAAAGATGAAATCTCATCATTCAAAAAGTTTAGGAAAGAAGGTGTTTGATGAGCATAGACACTTCCTCCACAAAAATATTAAGTATCAAATTACTGAACAACATCTTTTCAATGATAAAGAATGACACCTCACATATGGAAGTTGCAATACAATAGAATGAATCGTCGAGGTAATAGCATTCCATTAGATGTAGGTTTTTCTATGAAATTTAAATTTGGATACTATCTTTTGTTTTGTAATAATGTAATTGATGTTCATGAAGATCATTAAGGCATTGATGAGCAACTTTCGAAAGGACTTAAGAGCTATCATATACAATTCAATAGGTTGTTGTACCATGAGCACTTCCCAACTGTGCATTTGTTTGACGATATGCATATTAGAAAGAATATAACATAGACACTATGGAAAATATTAGATGGAAGGCATAAAACAAAAAAAATGGTCAAAATTTGTAATGACATTCATGAATCAAATCATGCATTGAAGTTTTTCATGGAAACAAATAACAATGGACACCATATTAATACGTGTCATTCCTTGGTTATTAACATAGCAAAAAACTAATGCCATATTTGAAGCCATTAAAAAACTAAATTTCCCACAAGATTTTCTACAAACATAAGTAATCTCATATCAAAGAAAGGTGATTTTGGGCTAGGGTTGAAAATGCATGATTGACATACCTTTGACAAGGTATGTCATGTTCTTCTTTATTTATAACAAATTTGTATAACATCGTGCACTTTTCATTGTTTTATTTTATAATATAATGAAAAGATCATTTTATTATTCTTGTAGTATGTTCTACCTCTATCTCTCCTACACAACTTTGACAACATAAGTTTCAAACAAGTTATATATGATCTTGGAAGCTACATAAAGGTTAAAAGTGTTATTTGTTAAATTTGTTGTATAGATATTATTTTTGTGTCTTTCTCTTCCTTTTTTGTAATTTATTGTATAATTTTTTGTAGAGTCTCATTAATATTCTTGTGTGTGATGAATATTTTCTAGGTGGTTGTCATCTAAATAAATTGATAAAAAAGACATAAAACATTGGAAGAGGAAAATTCCTCAGCTTTTGTGTCATATTGTTGGAAATAGATAATACTGAGAGGAGGGTTGAATCAATATATTACAAACTTTTTTGCACGACTCAATATTGTTAATTACTTTATATCTTACATATGAAAGAAAACCAATAATGTTGAACAATAAGTATAACCATACATATAGAGAACTCATAACACCATTATTTGTTAACTAGGGAAACCTTGGCCAAGGGAAAAGCTCGATGTGGATGATACCTACTAGATGATTCACAAAACAATAGGATCTGGTTAAGAATATTGACCCTATTAGGAGTCTATGAAGTACATATAGTGTCTAGAGTCCTTGTTAGAAGCCTCAACACTATTAGGAGTTGGTAGATCAATTACAATGTATGCAAGAAGAGCCCATTTCCCTAATATGCAATTATATAATTCAATTCTTTCACAAGATAGATATACATAAAATACTTGCTTGCTACTATAACTTGCACTTTCTCCGATCTTACATCAGATTTCACATCACATGAATCTTGTAAATGGTTCTCACAATAGCTCATATGTCACATATAATCATGCAGCTTTCACAATATCTATGCATAACATACATTCACTACACAACTCTTATTCTCTCTCTATGCATCATAAGATCTTTACTTATATCTTGCACATTCACAAACTATTTGTCAGTCAGCTTCCATGTCTTCACATGTTTGACATAATATAAAATAATATCCACATAGTCAGCTTAACATGAATTAGTAATTATTTTGAAATCAAAATAATTCTAAAGCCATACAACTCTATTTTTTGCTATGCTCTATTCTACACTGTTAAGTACTAGCATAGTTAAACTTATTACAAATTGTGTCATAGAGACCATACACACATGAGCACTAGTACACATGATGATGATAATTTCATAAGAATTTTCTCAACTACACATAAGTTAACTCTCTCTACATCATTTGTACTATTAAGATCTGTTCACTGTACTGCTACAAACTATCTAATACTTAGACAATTTTCTATCTCTGAATGCATAAATGAAATGTTGTGTATATGTTTCCATAAATGAAAAACATCAAGAAATCTATCTGACCATATTCGCAAAAATCTCCCCATTTGGAATTGATTGCAACATTTGGGAAAATTGGCTAAGTCTCAAAATGATGTCATACATAACAAAACAAATAAATATAAGTACACAAAAATTGCCTTCAAAACATAACAATTTTATTCATGTTTTGATGGATCATTACATTCCTTATCATTTCTTTATATTGATACGTATGTAAGATCCCCCTTACATATACATTTATATCTATTCAATTTTCCTCTACATAATAACACAATACTCCTCCTTTGACATCAATGGCAAAGGTGTCAAAACTGTATCACAAAAACTTGCTGCCTGCTATTGATTAGTTTGTGATTCTAGATATGAAATCTACAAAATCAATCTTTAGTCTATCAAAGTCCCTCTTCTAGTTTTCTTTGACTATATCTAATGTACTGATGAGTACGCAAAGTGCATAAAATGCCATTCCAACTACACTCAAGTTAGTATAGGCAAATTTGTCATAGGAATTCTTCGCTAATAGACATTCCTCCAATTGCCTTTGCAAAATTACAACCTTGGGTACTAGATATTCTTTGAAATAGAGAATCTTCTTATTTCCTTATATTTGTCAAATTCAATGCTTCTAACAACATTGTGGATCTTCTCAATTCCATTCAAAGAATCTTCAATTCTAATCTCTCGTTGTTGTAATCTTGTAGTGAGTGACTAAAGCTCACTCATATGGCCTTTGATCTTTGCATCAAAATTAGATAACATAAGACATTACACACCATTCATACAACTTCTTATCTTTAGCAATACACTTTCTAAGTTCGTTGATGTTTCCATCAAGTGCCTTCAAATCATTGTGCACATTGGTGCAAACTATGTTAAATAGGGCCGCATCATGATTATTTTGTTCTTGCACTACTGCTACTTCAACTAAGGTTGTGAATTCCCCATCAAAGGTCTTCACCAACTCTTTTGCCTTGGTTTGCAAGTCTAGATTTTCTATAGTTGTAGAAATTGTCTTCTACATGTGCTCCAAGACTTTAGAAAGGGTCTTTTCCAAAGATTTTATAGATTTTTTTTTCTCAACCATTTTTCTCAAAGTACCCATTATCTCTTTCTGATCTTCATCATCCAATGGAATAGGTACTACTATTGATGTTCCAGCTACAAATACTATGAAAGATACAATAGTCTTTATCTTTTTTGTTCCTCTACACTCTTTTTTTCCTCAGCCTCTTTCTTCTTCTACTTCTCTTCTTCTACCTTTTTCTTTTCCTCTTCTTCCTTTTTCTTTTTCTCTTCCTTTTCATCATTAGAATTGGTATAGGTAGTAATATTACCGACAATATTTGTCCCATATGCAACAAATGGATTCTCCTTTGTATCCATAGTTATGTACATACTATCCACTTGCATGGATTTAGTACCCATAATAATATGAGGTGGAGATAGTGCTTGCTATGTTTTCTTTGCTTCTTCCTCTTCTTTGGAAGGTGTATCTGCCTATACGTATACTGGACTATTAGCCTTTCCTTGTGCATTCTCCTTAGGTACTGAGGACATGTAATTTACTATAGCCTCCTCTATTTCTTGCCTAACCTCCTCATAATTACCTCCCATCAAAATAACTTCTCTTCTTTTGTTCATTAGCAAGGGCTCAATACCCTTCAAAATTTTGTCAGATTCCTCTTTTGATCCAACATCACGTAACTTATTTATGGATGTGATCTCCATATTCAAATCTACTTCTACTACTCTTCTCTTCCTATCGATCAACCTATTATATAGGTCTTCGGGAATCTTATTTTGAATGCTATCAAATCACTTATTCCTTAGAATCATATTTCTTATTATAGCATCCTCTAATTGATTCTTGTCCATACTGCTATACATGGTATACAATTTATTCAACTATAAAAAATTGTTATCATTTATAATCTATATGTTCAGATTCTCTACCTTTGATTTCCATGCCTTTTTGTGTGTGTCTGTCTTGGCTTCTTGCGCATCTTGCTCAAAAAAATTATCATTATCATCATCATTTGAGCTTTTAGAACTATTCACTTGCATGGTTTTCCTCCTTTTTCTAGGCCTACTACTAATTTTCTTTGCTCTTTTCTTCACTTGAGGTGTAGTTTTAGCTTAACCTTCACTAGTCTCCCTAACTTCCTCTACATAGTAGGTGCTTCCACCTCTGACTACCCCTCATAGCTGACTCTAACTGGTTGCACTTGTGCAACTACTACTTATGGTGAAATAGGAGCTTGCACACATGGTTGTGCCACCATTACACCTTTTGAAAGTCCTATCATTGCAATAGGTGTTACTGCCAACACTTTTGTCTACCCACTGGCTTTCATTTCCAGAGCAATTCCCTTCAACTCATTGAATTCATGTCTTGACATGCCAGATTCCTTGAGTATGAAATCTATCTCCTTCTCTACTTTCTTCTTTCTCTCCTTGTTGTGGAGCTTAGACTCCACAATCCTTAATATTTCATAATATGTCACCCATCTAGGATATTTTGTGTCCTACTTAGACTCGAGTATGCTCTGTGCATACCCTTCAATTAGTTATGAACTCATCTCATAGCCCATAGGCTCAATGAACTTCACTCTAGGCATCACTGCTTTCATGCATGTGTTATTAGTTTCTACAATGAAGAAACAATCATCCTTATACTTTTCTACCATAGAGGGAGGTATCCTATACCTTAATTTCAACTTAGACTAAAAATTCTTCATCATCCTATCAATATAATTGTTTTGGACATTCTTAGATTTGTATCTATAGCTTTGAGTTACAATCTTCATTGTGCACTCACTGCTATCCCAATTTATCACTCTAGGAAACTATTTTATAACATAGAAGAACAAATGAGTCAATAGGGACTCAAATATAAATACTGCACTCTTTGTTTTCTTTATCTTTGTAATATTGTCCAATAGTTGCACTCTAACAATGTCACACAAATTTACTTTTCTCCTTTCAGTAGCCATCACATATGTTGTATGAAGGAATCTAGCTGGTATAGAATTTACCCTTAATAGTCAACAACTTGACTCATTTATCCTAAATAGGATCAAACCTCATATTGCTTCCTTCAAACTTGGTTTTTAGGTTTGTCTCCACTAATTTTTTGATACTTTTCTCATTAACAGGATTACAACCTTCATTGCTAAATTCTATGACCTTGTGGATTAGGTCATTGTCAATAAAAATCTATGTATCGCCTAACTAGAATATATAATCATGTATTTTGCTAAATATAGTTTGGGTCCACTCATCATTGTCAAATTTTGTGTAGAACATATACTTTGCCAAATTAAAATCTTCAATGTGCACATACTCAGACTTTAGGGTTAAGTCATTATTACACATGACTCCTAAGTCCTTGTGAATTTCCTCATCACTTATACTCTTAATTTTGCAATGTATATAACTCCTTATATATTCTACATGTAACATATTTTTTGGAACTTGCAAAAATGCACCTACAAGATCTTAAAAAAAACAAATCGATGTTTCTTGAACTCATACCTTGATTTGTCACTAACATCATGCACTTTTTGACAAGCCATTCCTTTATAACTATAAATACTTCAAGAAACTAGATTCAATACTCTGTAAAAGACCTCAAATTCATGATTTTAGGGCTTCTACAATGTTTGTCTTCACAAACTTGCTTCACACTTCAGTTGCTATCAAATTGCTCTTCAATTTTCTCAAAACACTTCACATGAACAAATGGTATATCAAATATTGTTTGCAATCCTTAAATCATTTCAAATCAGACTACACAATAAATGTGTATCTACCACAAACTCAGTATACCATCTCTATCTACTAGTGACCTTGATCTTACAATTCCCACTTACTGCAATCACATCAAGACTTGCACACTGAACCATAGATTTCTCTCTATATCTTCTATATTTTTTTGACTTTGCAATCTCTAAGTCACTCTCTAACATTAGTTCTAACCATTGATGCTCTATTTCTTCTGCAATGGCTTAATTCAAATAGGTTGAGTCACAAACAATCTATGACTTCAACTTTCCATTATGTGCATCAAAGAATTGCTCTTCCAATACTGTATATGAACTCTCAAGATTACTAGCCTTCACAAATGCTTCTTTGAATTCCTCAACATGTTCCTTGATTGCTTCTTGTTGACTATTGTTGCCTCCATTTTCATTCCTTCTATCATTCTTATTATTGTTCCTTCTATGATTATGGTTCCTATTAAAGTTCCCTCTATCCATTCTATAGAATCTTGTTGTGTGTCCAAAGTTATTGCATAACTGACACAAAAGTGAATTTCTTCTCTAATTATTCTCATTCTGATTTCCAGGTGCCCTGCAATTCCTTGCAATATATCTAGGTTTCTTACATTTATAAGAAAAAAATTGCTTTTTCTCACCATCATGTTTCTCTCCATCATTAGATTTTCTCAGAGATCTACTTCTTCCATTACTTGTAGGGTTGGTATTCCTAAGCATTCTACTATTCTTATTATCATAAAAAAAATTAGGTTTCTTACATTCTACTACCTTATGTCCATAACCATGACAATTATAACAATAGAAATTAGTAATAGGTTTAAAAGAATTACCTATACAATTTCTCTTCATATGGCCAATTTCATTGCATATGTAACATCTAGCTTTGAATTCATGTCTTACCTCTTTAGATAAATCATCTTTCTTAGGTTCTTCAACTTGCTCTATATTTCTAGGTTCATCAAATTTCTTTGTCAAATTATTTTTCTCAACTTAATCAAACCACTTCAACTTTTCTTTAGGAATTTTTGCTATAGGATTTGGTTCTATCCTAATCTCATCTTTCTTTGCTGACTTCTCTCCAAGAAGATATCCAAGGTTTTTCTTGTCATAAGAAGGTCTTTGATGAAATATTTGTTCATCAATTTTCTTAGAACTTGTGTAAAGTTTCTCTAACTGTTGTTTAGCTTGTGTCAACTCTCCTTTCATGATGATGTTGTATTTTTCCAACTCTACATTCTCTATCTCAATATAATCTAATTTAGGTGTCACTTGGCTTAACTAGGACCTAAGGTCTGCATTCTTAGATTTTAGATTAGGTTCACTATTATTGTCACTAGTCTTAAGACTCAACTTTAGTTCAACAATTTTCAACTCCTGTTTCAATATCTCATTCTCTTTCTTGAGATTTTATGTATCATCATTAATACTGATCTATACAAAGGTTCCTTGCTAGATTTAAGATCATCAATTTCATCTTTCAGTTTACTAATGTAAACTTTTGCATCTTTTTATCTATCTTTCAGGTTATCTCTTTCTTCAGTAAGAAGGTCAATCTGTTCAAGGGATTCTTCAAGATTCTTCCCAACCATTCTATATTCATTAGGATCATACTTAAGTTGTTAAGCCTATTTAAAATAATTGTGTTCTGATACCAATTATTATAAATAGATAGTACTTGGGGGTGGGGGGGGGTAGTGAATCAATATATTACAAACTTTTTCCCACAATTGAATATTGTTAATTACTTTATATCTTGCATATGAAAGTAAACCAATAATTCTAGACCATAAGTATAGCCACACACATAGAGAACTCATAACACCATTATTTTTTAACTAGGGAAACCTTGGCCAAGGGAAAACCCCATTAGGGACGATACCCACTAGATGATTCACTAAACAATATGATCTGATTAAGGATATTGACCCTATTAGGACTCTATGAAGTACATATAGTGTCTTAAGTCCTTGTTAGATGAATATGCCTTGTTAGAAGCCTCAACCCTATTAGGAGTTGGTAGATCAATTAAAAAATGAAAGAAGAGCCCACTATCCTAACATGCAATTCTCCAATTCAATTCTTTAACAACATAGAAATACATACAATACTTGCTTGCTACTATAATTCACACTTTCTCTAATCTTAAATCAGATTCACATCATGTAAAGCTCGTAGATAGTTCTCACAATATTTCACATGTCACATCTAATCATGCAACTTTCACAATATCTACACATAACAGTCATTCACTATGTAACTCTTATTCTCTCTCTGTACATCATAAGATCTTTACTTATATCTTGTACATTCACAAATTGTTGCTCAGTTAGCTTCCATGTCTTCACACACTTGACATAATATAAAATAATATCCACATAGTCAGCTTAACATGGCTTAGTAATTAATTTGAAATCAAAATAATTCTTAAAGTCGTACAACTCTGTTTTCTACTATGCTCTATTCTACACTGTTAAATACTAGCATAGTTAAACTTATTGTAACTTACACTATACATACCATAAACACATGCACACTAGTACATGTCATGATGATGATTTCATAATCTTTTCCTCAACTACACATAAGCTAACTCTTTGCACATTGTCCATACTGTTAAGATCTGTTCACTATACTGCTGCAAACTGTCTAATACTTAGACATTTTTTTTTTGTCTCTAAATGCATAAATTAAATTTTGTGTATATGTTGCCATAAATGAAAACCATCAAGACATGTTTTTTACCATATTTCCAATAGTGCAGAAGTGTCTCCCTTCAACTTTTTTCAATGCACAAGAACACTACCTCATACATCTAGTTGAGGAGATTGAACTCTGTGGACCTGTACCAACTAGGTCAATGTGGATGGTTGAGAGGAACTTGAAATTTTCAAGTTTGAGAAAGAACATTTCCTAAGGGTTCCATAGTGGAGGGTAATTTTTGGAATGAGTATATGGGAAACAAGATACTGAAGAGGGGGGAGGGGTAGGGTGAATCAGGATCTAAAATTCTTGACTTCAAAATGAATTTCATAAATTCATACCTAATTCATCTCATATAATAGATCTACCATTAAAACTATAATGCTAAAACATAAATGAAATACATCACATCCATACATATTTCAACACATAACACAATGATTTGGTTACCCAGAAAAACTTCAAGGTGAAGGTAAAATTGGGGTGGGGATGAAACTCACAAATCTCCAGTGTTGCAACAATAAAGTTAACCTATTAGGGTTACAATGTTCGATCATAAGATATGATCTACCCTATGAGGGGTCAGCTCTGTTAAAGGCTTAAGAGACTATTAGGTCTCACCTTGTTAAAGAATTTTACACTCACAATGAAGTAAGGATTCTATTAGGAGGTATACATACATCTGTTAAAACCACTTTGTTAAGATATTTACCTTGTCTCAATTAACAATAACTGATTCAATACCCAACCCTTAATTTTATTTTAAAGCTGATCTTTGGTCTCCTCTTTGCTATATCTCTGATTTGATCTCCTAATATCATAACTCTATTCATTCCTTCATTACTCTGATTTCTCTCTATTTAAACTTCTTTCAAACATCATCTTCACTCCTCACTCTCACACATACTTACACAATTCAAGGGTTAGAATCCTCCTTAAATAGATGTTCTATGAAGGTTCTAGATATTGATCTATGGTTTACAATTCATCATCTTTTTCAATTTCTATCCCATTTTTTGATTAGTTAAATTGCACACCTTGGGATCATTACCTTCTAAAATGATGTGTGATCATCTTCTTGGCCATCTCTACAAATATTAAATGTTATGTAAAAGCTGACAATAATGGTTTACATATGTGTTTGTGTCATTACAAACTTTAATATCAAAACTAAACTACTCATCACTCCAATGCTCTAATGCTCACTCATGTAGACTTCTTATGGTATGGCTTAGCTTCTAGATACCTACTTTCTTGACAATCAATAACTTGTCACTGTGCTTAGTCTCAACTATATATCTTGGCATGTACATCTTCTTAGTCACTACTAGATACTTGGAAATCACTATGATGCTCAGTATAAGATTTGTATGCTCAACCTTTACTAGATAACTCAGTTGCAGTGATGATCTTGTAATCTTTCCTAGTAAATAACTAAGTGTTTGGACACTAATCGACAACATAGGCTTAGAGATCAATAGAAGATATGGTATATTGGACCATGGTGTACATTAGCAAATATCTTCCCAAGTTTACATCAAAGATCCATGTAAATTGCATTTGGGATCCCAACTCCATTAACAGATTCAAAGGGGAGTACCAGGTGCGAAAATATAGATTGAGGAATATGAGAGGTAATTATAAGATGTTATTGTAGTTAATTCATTCTTATCCATCATCAATATAAGTTGTTTCTAATTGGTCTATTTATTTTATACAGTTGCTCATGAGTGGTATGCACTTCATTTATATATTACAAACGATCTTGATTGGATGATAGTATGGATTGAACAATCTCAACAAAATGGTTTCTCATTAACAATGGAAGGTGTTGCTTCATTAGTTAAAGAAGCTCACCATAATGGAGATTCTAATGTTACACCAATGGTAATTGATCTATAAAATAGTTTAATAGGCGGAAAGGT
The DNA here is from genome assembly GCA_028749045.1 of Cupressus sempervirens. Taxonomy (NCBI): domain Eukaryota; kingdom Viridiplantae; phylum Streptophyta; class Pinopsida; order Cupressales; family Cupressaceae; genus Cupressus; species Cupressus sempervirens. The sequence continues at coordinate 264,884,042 of CM053793.1, forward strand.
ATGTATAAGTTAATCTATCATGACCCATTTGTTTAATATCAACTCACAGATGGATGCATAATTTTAACATGTTTGAAAAATAATAGGTCAAGCACCAAAAAGCTAGTATTGCAATGACCATAAATTACACATAAAAAAGTTGGACGACATGAAGAGAACTTGTGATTCTAGGATAAATACAGTCTTTGAGGTCACTAATATTTCCTCTAGAAATGACATGCATCCTCAACAATCTGAAAATAGATACTATGGTGTTTTGGACGATATAATTGAGTGTGACTTTAATTCCTTCAAACTAGTTCTATTCGTTGTCAAATGGTACAAGCTACAGATGAATCAAAATGATCTTGATAGAACTATTAATAAACATGATAATAGATTTAAAATTATTAATGCAAGGTCATTTGAGCTAGTTGGAAATGAGCCCTATGTTCTTCCAAGCCAATGTGAGCAAGTGTTTTATTTTGGCATTCTATGTAAACTAGGTTGGTCATTTTTTGTTAAGAACAAGCCAAGAGGAAGATTAGTAAAGTATAATGTGATTGAAGAAGAAGATACTGAAGAAGTGGAAGATGAAGTAGATGATGATGATGGTGAAGATGTTCATGATTATGGTAATGGCATTGGTGATGGTGATGGTGGTGGTAATGAGCACAATAATGATGATGATGATGGTGGTGGCGGCGGCAGCGATGATGATGATGATGGTGATGGTGATGGTGATGATGGTGATGGTGATGGTGATGATGATGATGGTCATAGTGATGATCGTGATGATGATAATGGTCATAGTGATGATGATGATGATCATAGCAATAATAATGGTGTTCATGATGATGAGATGGATGAAGAAGATGATTAATGACATGATCAATAGAAATGTGTTAGGTATGATCAATAGAATGTAAGAGGTGTTGATATGTTTATTGAAAAATTATTTAACTTATTATAAGATATCATGATTAATATATTGTCATGATTAATGATTATATGATTGATGACTTATGATACATGTGTTGAAAATATGTGTTACGATGCTCAATTCTTGGTACTGATTACTTATAATATTTTTTTTAGAGGTAACAAATTAAAAAATATACAATGATTATTATCTATGCATATTGTTCATGTTATGTTCTATGTAATATGTAGCACAAGTATTATGTAATTTGTAACTCACTTAAGGCAAATGATTTACACATGCATGAAACTATACCCCTTTGATGAGGATCATACAAAGTGACATGGATTGAGAGGTATAAGTTTATTACATGCTTGCTTTCTTTTTACTCTCAACATTAACTTTAGGCCAACTTCATCAATATCAGTCTCATTTTATAGAAAAATATTTTTCTTCTTCAATTATATCTCTAAATTTATGGGCTACTGGTACCACCAAATTGGTATCTGTCATATTTGTCTTCCTTGAGTGAGGGAAATGCAAGAATAGAAGAGGATAGTAAGACATGTAGTAGGTCTATGGAAGAGAGATGGACTAGAGATGAAAATATTAGAAGAAAATTCCATAAAAGCATGCAATTTTTCCTTTCTTAAGGGGTTTAGGTTCTTATGATGATGAGATGAAAGGTGACATCAAGGTTCCCTTGAGGTACACACATCTTTAGAAAGAATTGGTACCCAAGGAATTACCTCCAATTAACACTAATTTTTGTGTTAACGAGAGGATATATCACATAGCTTCATCATCATTATATGGTTTGGGCCTATTTTTCATGGATGGAATAAAGGTCAGTTATAGAAAAGTTTTTGAATTGATGGAGCATGTAGGACCTTGTTACAATTACAATAATTGGATGCAAATAGTTCAATATAAAAAGATTATGTGTAGGTATGCACTATCAGCAAATTATCTATAATGGAAAGAAAATGATCAAAGTAAAAGACTTTTTGTGTACATTGATGGAAGGACAAAAGAAATAGGGAACATTGTTAGTTTATAAATAGTATGCATCTTGGGTCAACTAATAAGTGATCCAATTGCATTTTTGAGGCCTATGAGGGAAATCATGTTTTTGTATGTGCCATAAAATCAATAAGTGTAGGGGAAGAGCTACTAATAGATTGCAATTTGAATCACATAGATATAAAGAAAGTTACTGTCATGGGACTTGTAAGTATTATACATGCAATATCTAAACTAATTACTTCCAATTAATTAATCCAATATACAATATACCATTTTATTAATAAGTTTTTGGCTAGGTTGACTATTTCTTTCACTATGTTGATGTTTTTACAAATATTGTTTATCACACGGTGACATGGTCAATCCATCAAATGATAGAAATAGGGATGTTGTTCCCACCTATTCTTCAGTGCAAGTAAACCTTTTGTACAAAAAATGGCGTAATTGTAATTTTACAAAATGTCATATTATTATGTTATTCTTCTTAAGGTTTTGAACTTGTTTTGATTAATTTATTGATTTTTTTGTCATAATTTGATGCGTAGGGAAATAAAAATAACTAATTACAAAGTAAAATAACTAATTACACAAGAGCCATTAGTTATTGATATGGTGGCCATAGTATTATGTGATGATGACATCACATATTGATGCAGGAGCATCCAGAGGTATAAGGGCAATCCTGTGTCACCCAAAAAAATGTACTTAGACCTAGTTTCTATTTCATGTGTTTTCATTTCTGGATACCCATTTGGGTCAAATAAAGGTTCCAACTCTCATAGTTCCATTATTAGTGTTCTAGGTTAGAGTTTTAAAGCACATTGGAATACGTGTAAATGCCAAAAAAATAGGACTATGTAATTGAGCCATAATTATAGTGGATTAGAAGGTGTAAATTGGAGGGATGATTAAAATTGTAATTTAGAATATTCTAGAAAAAGAATCAGGTCAAAAGGCTGCACGGTTTGAAAGTTATCGCAGTTTTTAAATTTCTGGAGACCTCCTAAGAATGCTTCAAAGTCAAGTTTAGGGTATTAAATGACCTTGTACAGGGCTAAAAAATGGGGGATGAGTGGAACTCTCCATTAGGCTATAGAGTTCTTTGAGGCCTTTCCAGAAATGTAAACAGTTTGTCAATCAGAGCTACGGTTCAAAAGTTATGCCTCCTGAAGTTCGGTTACCATTTTTGGATTTTTCTAGTTTTGTGCCGACTTCTAATGTGACTTTTGGAGCCTTCTATTTGGTTGGTGGATGCCAACTAGCACTTTCTAGAATGCATTCCTAATCCTTAACCCTTTGGGGTCTATTTAAGGACATTTCTCTCATTGTAAAAGGCAGTTCAGAGTGAAGTTTGAGAGAAGGTATTGGGAGAAGAAATTATCTCCAATTTCATGCTATTGTAAGCCCATAGGGCATGTTTTGGAGTCTATTTTCTCTGTACTAAGTGTACTAGCATATTTTCATTGTTAGTAAAATTTTCCCTTTCCTATTGTGTCCATTTGGTTATTTGGCTTGACCCCATCAAGTGGTATTAGAGCAAGGTTTTCCTGAGTGTGTAGATAGAGCGCCGACTGTGAGGCAGTTTGCACTAGGACTTTGTGGTTGTGGGTTTGATTTAAGAAGATTCTTCCATGAAGAGAGTGTGGTGGAAGGGCTAGAGCTATTAATCCTGAGGAGGTTAGAGCCCTCCAAAGGTAGGTTCAAGCATTGCAGGAGGAGCTCTATAGAGGAACAAATGTTGCCACAGGTGACAAAAGTGAGGGTGAATATGAAGAAGAAGAAATTGGACTGGAAGGGGAAGTTGAAGGGGAAGTTCTTAATTAGGTAGAGGAGAGGCTTTTTAGGGCCATTACTAAGTTTGGAAAAAGACCTACAATTGATATGGGTGTATTTTTAGGAAATCTAAAACTAGATGAGTTGATCGACTGGATCAATGAACTGGAAGAGTACTTTGAGTATGAGGATATCAGGGACCTAGATAGGGTTAAGTTTGCAAAGGACAAATTGAAAGGCCATGCAAAGAAATAAAAGAGGAAAGGAGAAGATCACAAGGTGGGATCGTATGGTGGACAAACTAAAGAAGTAGTTCATTTCTATTGACTACAATTGGAAAGAAATAAAAGAGGAAAGGAGAAGATCAGAAGGTGGGATCGTATGGTGTACAAACTAAAGAAGTAGTTCATTTCTATTGACTATGAGCTTGATTTATTTAAGAAGATGCATGGGTTAAAGAAAGTACAAAAATTAGTCCAGGAATATACAGAGGAGTTTTATCGACTTCTGATTAGAGCAGGGCATGCAGAAGAAAATAAGGAGAAGGTTGCTCATTATATTAGTGGGTTAAGACCTAGCATCCAAGAGGAATTAAGTCTGGTAAGAATGACCAGTGTTGAGGAGGCATACTAGTTTGCCCTGCAAGTTGAAGAGAAGCTAAATAAAAGGTTTGAAGGGAGACAAAGAGGGCACGATCAAGGAGGAGGGGGTACTGATAGGTCATCTGGAGGCCGAAATGAGACCTAAAAGAAAAATGAAGATGTGGGTATTAGCAGGAACCAGAGGAATGAGGATTTCAACCGCTCCCATGATCAAAACTTTGGAGGAAGAGGTAGAGGACATGGATGAAGAAGAGGAGGCTTCTATGGTACCTATTTTCATTGCAATGAAGAAGGTCATCATGCCTTTGAATGTCCTCAATGATAAGGAAGGACATATAGGAGAGTTGAGGGTCAAGCTAGGGTTGCTCATGTGGATGAGGATGCATAGCCATCACATTTAGTGGATGCAAAAAGGGGAGAGACCTTAGTGAATGAAAGGGTCCTACTAAGTGGTGAAATTGAACCAGGACAAAGGAGGAGTCTATTCTATACCAGGTGCAAGTGTGAGGATAAATGTTGTGATGTGATCATTGATGGTGGTAGCACTAACAACTTGGTATCAGAGGAGATGGTCTCTAAGCTAAAGCTAGAGAGGGAGAAACACCCCCAACCCTAGTAAGTGAATAATGTTTAGTGAAGTTCAAAATTGGGAGTTACCATGATGAAGTTTTATGTGATGTTATTCCAATGGATGTCTACCATCTATTGTTGAGAAGACCATGGCAGTTTGATAGGAATGTAGTACATGATGGTCATGCAAACACATACTCTCTAACAAAGGATGGAGTTCGCCACAAACTGAAGCCCATGAAAAAGGAAGGCGAAAAGGTATGTAGTAGTGCTAGAATTTGTCTTGTTGATGGAAGGAAGTTTTTAGATAGCATAAAACATCAGCGTATGTGTTATGCTTTGATTCCTAGAAAAGATAAGGAAGGTAGTAGAGAAATACCACTTGAAGTTTCAGATTTATTAGGTGAATTTGGAGATATCATCTCTAATAATGTTTGAGAAGGATTGCCACCAGTAAGGCAAATTAGCCATTAGATAGATTTAATTCCTGGAGCTAGTTTTCCTAACAAGGCTTCTCACAGGATGACTCCTACTGAAACTGAGGAGCTAAATAGACAAGTTTAGGAGCTATTGAGGAAGGGGTTGATTCGAGAGAGCTTGAGTCCATGTGTAGTACTTGCAGTACTAGCACCAAAGAAGGATGGAGAGTGGAGAATGTGTACAGACTCTCGAGCTATAAACAGGATAACCATCAAGTATTAATTTCCTTTGCCAAGAATGGATGATCTTATGGATTGTTTGAGTGGAGCTCAGTACTTCACAAAGATAGATCTCAAAAGTGGCTATCACCAAATACAGATACGAGAAGGAGATGAGTGGAAAGATACCTTCAAGACCAAGGAGGGTCTTTATGAGTGGCTAGTCATGCCCTTTGGATTGACAAACGCCCCAAGCACCTTCATGCGGCTTATGAATGAGGTACTTAAGAAGTTCTTGGGAAAATTTGTTATTGTCTATTTGGATGATATTTTAATTTTCAGCAAACTTTGGAAGAACATTTATTGCATATTCATAGTGTCCTTGAAAGGTTGAGGGAAGATAAACTGTTAATTAATCTGAAGAAGTGTATCTTTGCAAAAAGGGAGTTAGTCTACTTGGGGTTTGTTATATCACTTGAAGGTCTTAAAATCGATCCAGAGAAGGTAAAAGCCATCTTGGAATGGCCTACTCCAAGGTTTGCTACTGAGGTAAGATCATTTCATGGTCTGGTTAGTTTTTACAAGAAATTCATTAAGAATTTTAGTGGCATATGTGTACCCCTGACTGACACAATAAGAGGGGATAGAAAAGAGTTCAAATGGACTATGGCAACTACGAGAAGTTTTGAATTGCTGAAGAAGAAGGTGACTAAACAACATGTGTTGGCACTTCCAGATTTTAGAAAGTTGTTCCAAGTGGATTGTGATGCTAGTGGAAATGCTATTGGAGCTGTATTGAGCCAAGAAGGTAAGCTTATTGCATATTTCAATGAAAAATTGAATGATGCGAAGAAGTATTCTGTTTATAATCAAGAGTTCTATGCAATAGTTCAGGCCTTAAAGAAATGGAGGCATTCTTTATTGCCAAAGGAATTTGTTTTATATACTAATCACCAGGCATTACAGTACCTAAATAGCCAAGGTAAATTGAACCAGAGGCATATGAAATGGGTAGAGTTCTTACAGAGCTATACATTTGTGTTGAAGCATAGAAGTGGAAAATCTAATAGGGTTGCAGATGCATTAAGTACGAGATAGTTGTTGCTTACAGTAATGCAATTTGAAGTAGTTGGATTTGCTGAACTCAAGAATCTGTACCCTGAGGATCCTAATTTTGTTGATTAAGCATGGAAAGCTTGTAAAGAACTTGTTGCTGTAGACATAACTAAGTGGTTAGACTATCTGATTCAGGATGGTATGTTGTTCAAGGGCAGTCAATTATGCATTCCAAGGAGTTCCATGAGGCAAAATTTGATTAAGGAGAAACATAGTGGAGGGATGGTAGGATATTTTGGTTGAGATAAGACCATTGCCATTCTTAGAGAACATTATTTTTGACCTCAAATTTCATAGGATGTGAAGAAGTTTGTACAGAGTTGTCAGATTTGTCAAGTGGCCAAGGGATTTAGTCACAATACTGGACTATATCATCCATTTCCTGTTCCATCAAAGCCATGGGAGGACATAAGTATGGTTTTTGTTCTTGGATTGCTGAGGACAAAAAGGGGTAATGAATCAGTATTTTTGGTGGTTGATAGGTTCTCCAAAATGGCACATTTCATTCCATGCCATAAAACTCATGATGCTATCCATATTGCAGAATTATTTTTCAGAGAGGTGGTAAGACTACATGGCCTCCCAAAGAGTATAGTTTCTGACAAAGACACTAAATTTGTGGGGTATTTCTAGAGAAAATTGTGGAAGAAGTTGAGAACAGACTTGAAGTTCAGTTCTACACATCACCCGCAGATTGACGGACAGAGTAAAGAGGTAAATAGAAGTTTGGGCAATTTGCTGAGATGTTTAGTTGGGGATAAGCCCAGACGATGGGATTTGATTCTACCACAAGTAGAATTTTCTTACAATAACTCTATAAATAGGAATACTGGTAAATCACCATTCCAAATTGTATATGGAAGTAGCCCAAGGACTACACCAGAATTGAGGAAGATAGAGCAAGGGGAGAGGACAAGTGCTAAAGCAGAAGAATTTGCTGAACATATCAAGTGTCTACATGAAGAGGTCCATGCACACATTACCAAAATGAACCAACAGTATAAAGTTAGGGCTAATCAAAGGAGAAGACATAAGGAGTTCCAAGTAGGGGATCTAGTCATGGTATACTTAAGAAAAGAATGATTTCCAGCTGATACTTACAACAAGTTGAAGATGAAGAAATTCAGCCTCTGCAAAATTCTAAAGAAACATGACTTAGGAAATGCATATGAGGTGGAGTTGCCAGATGGAATTCAAATTTCTCCTATCTTCAACATTGTAGACTTGATAGAGTATCATGATGATGGTGCAGATGAGGAGCTGATGTTAGAGCCATGTCCAATTCCCACTTATAAGAAGGAGGAGATAGAAAACATTCAAGATCATCGTGTGGGTAGGAGTACTAGAAATAGGTAGTATGAAGAGTATCTGGTTAAGTGGAAAGGCTAACCGATCGAGGAATCAACTTGGATATCAGTAGCTGAGGTTTCCCACTTGGGATTTCCTCTACCATCCATAAAGTGACAGGGTCACTTTTCAATCTACCCTGGGTGTCTGACGCAGGAGCATCCAGAGGTATAAGGGCAATCCCGTGTCACCCAAAACAAATGTACTTAGACCTAATTTTGATTTCATGTGTTTTCATTTTTGGATACCCATTTGGGTCAAATAAAGGTTCCAACTCTCACAGTTCCACTATTAGTGTTCTAGGTTAGAGTTTTTAAGCACCTTGGAATATGTGTAAATGCCAAAAAAAATAGAACTATGTAATTGAGCCATAATTATGGTGGATTAGAAGGTGTAAATTGGAGGGATGATTAAAATTATAATTTAGAATATTCTAGAAAAAGAATTAGGTCAAAAGGCTGCACGGTTTGAAAGTTATCCCAAATTTTCAATTTTTAGAGACCTCCTAAGAATGCTTCAAAGTTAGGTTCAAGGCATTAAATGACCTCGTACAGGGCCAAAAAAGGGGGACAAGAAAATTTTGTCCATAGGGCTATAGAGCGCTTCAAGAGCTTTCTAAAAATGTAAATGGTTCATCAATCGGAGCTACGGTTCAAAAGTTATGCCTCCCGAAAGTTCAGTTACCGTTTCTGGATTTTTCTATTTTTGCACTGACTTCTAACGCGACTTCTGGAGCCTTCTATTTGGTCGGTGGATGCCAACTAGCATTTTCTAGAATGTATTCCTAATCCTTAACCCTTTGGGGTCTATTTAAGGACATTTTTGGCATTGTAAAAGGCAGTTCAGAGTGGAGTTTGAGAGAAGGTACTCGGAGAAGAAATTATCTCTAGTTTCATGCTATTGTAAGCCCATAGGGCATGTTTTGGAGTCTATTTTCTCTGTACCAAGTGTACTAGCATATTTTCATAGGTAATAAAATTTTCCCTTTCCTGTTGTGTCCTTTCTGTTATTTGGCTTGACCCCATCACATATACCACTGACCCTAAAAGCATGCATAAAAAGAGCCTAAAAAGCATCTTGATCTACACATTCTTGTGCTTGTGATGGATTCAAATCTAACCAAAGAGAAAGAGGTGATGAGAAATGAATTGAGTTGGAGAGAACATTGTCTAGAAGTAAGAAAAATGAAACTTTAGCTAGTACAATAGTTCAATAAAGGTTTATGTTTTATACTAATTTATGAGTCATGAACCAAAATATGTATGTGTTGTTACAACATTTTTTGAGACCTCACCGAGCTATGGACTTGATGAGGGTACTAGTGCAATTCCTACAAGTATGTGCTTTCAATTTTCAACCATCAAAAGGGACATCATTAAAATGACCATATACCATGCTTCTCTATTGTAGTCCATTAATAGTCAAAACTGCACCATTATTTTCTTTGTGATTATTATTGACAACTTTATATTGATGTTGTCATGTTTTTACAATCTATATATTAAATACATAATACATTATATATATGATTTTTTTTAGGTCCTGGTAATGTGCATACACCTCCTTCGACGAGGGTGGCCAACACTCCAAGATTTTCAATTGCAAGATCGACAACAAGGAGCATGCAAACATCCACGCCTGCTGCAACTAGAGCTAGTAAATCCTTGTTTTGCTACATTTTGTTATGTGTTAAATATGATTTGATTTGTACTTTCTTGTTCATTTAATCATATTATGTCATTGATTAACTTTGTGTAGTGATAGGTTCACCTTCTCATGATGATAGAACATATACCGATATTGGTGATAATTTACCATCCTTTCCAAGAGCAACTTCTGTTACTTCTACTATATCATTGGAGGTATTATTGTTGATGGCTGAGAAAGATATGATTACATTAAAATTTCCTAAGCTTCCAGGTACTTGAAAATTGTAATTATTTAGAGTGTAATTGGAGTTTACTTATTCATAACTCATTTTTGACTAATGATTCCATGATGATTTTGTAGTAAGTGACTTTTTTTGATTTAATATTGAAGATATTTGAGCCCACATTATGTAAAAGGTGTGTAGCTTCATATAATTGGTAGAATTTTTTTTTGTTCATTCATTTGTTCTAATATATTTAAGATGCATAGCTTGAACTAATTTTTTAATCTAATAATTTTGTTTTTATTAAAAGGTGGAATGAGCAAGGTCCTCAATTAAAAGATTAGCTCATAAAATCTCTAGAGAATCTTTTTGGTCAAAATATTTTTAACATAGTACAAATTCTTAAAAAATCTTGCAAACATCTAAAGACTATGAGAGACTAATATAGAAGGGCTCTAAAGGTCAACCCAAAGTATGGGTATCCTTTTATAATTCTAGAGCTAGAATGGAATGAAATAATTGAAGATGCAAAAGAGATAAGACTAAAAGATAAAGGAATTAAACCACCACCCGGCAAAGATAGGTATGTGGTACTATTAATGTAATTTTGCACAAATTAGCGATCTTTATATTTATATAATCTAACATATTTCTAACATATTTCAAAGTTTACATATATAGGTTGCAGGATACATCAAAGGCTACACAAGCTATAAAAGATAAGGTTGGCCAACACCATCTTGGCTTTGGTGGAAATATGAAAATTCATTCATGACTTGTAATTAGAAGTAAATGAAATTTCGTATCAATTTATATATATAAAATAAAAAATAAGAAATACATTCAATATTGACTATATTATGTAAAAAATGTAGGGCATTAAATTTAATCTAGTACCCATAGAAGAGGAAAAATAATTTGGCTTCAAGAAAGACTATAAAGTAGTGGTTTCTTTCCATGACATAGATTCCAGTGGCCAAAGAGATGTAGAAGATTCTAGTGCATCGATTTAGACATAGGTAAATAGACCTAATGAATAATAACTCAAATTGAGAACTTCATGAGAAATAATCTATTTGATCTTAATTTTGAACAATGATAACAATGCACATGACATTTCACTATAGCCTTCTACTCCCAAACTAGATCCTACACATGACAAAGGAACATATCCTACACATAAAGAAGACCCTGATCTACATCATAGTCATAGAGGTATATATTCAATTTTTATTAAGAATTAATTATGTAATTATTAATAAAATTTAACATCTTAAATTTCAATTGGTGTAACCTTTATATGATTTTTTTTGAGTATGTAGAATGTCATGGTGAAAAAGTCAAGCATGATGTTAGTGTTGAGCATGTTAAGATTGGGGCTGAAAAAAATGTGATAGTAGATGGTGTAGCATTATCAGGTAAAGAAAAATCCCTATTATGTTCTTTAGATTAATGAAATACATATTTATTTATTATTGCAGGGGCACATAAGCCTTGTTCTTGAAAAACCAAGAGAAAGCATCATGTCATAAGATTAGAGCCACAAGAGCCAGAGGAGAATTCTGAAGATAGTCGGGATGTGCCCATTAGCCTTTATCTTTGACAAACATGAAAGAAAAAATAAAATAAATAAATGTTAAAAACCTTGTTTGATGATGAACATGTTGATGAATGTTGCTTATTAATGAATTTTATGTCATGTTATTGAATATTGTTATAATGATTGATGTGTTTACGAATTATTGATGAATGTTTATATGTATCAATGAATTGTATGTTGTGTTAATGAATGTTATGTGATTATAATGATTGATGTGTTCATCAATTATTGATGAATTCTCATACCTATTAATTAATTATATGTCATATTAATTAACGTTATGTGATTATAATTACTCTATGTTATAGTTCTTAAATGAATGAATGAATGAATGAATAAAACATTTACTTAGATGTTAATGGGGAATTTAGAGTGATTATAGGGGGAGAGGTCAAATGAGCTTCCACCTTCACATGGTTGGCCTTGTTAAGTAGAGAATGTTAAAGGATTCTCAAAATCAAGTGAAGCTAAAACTAGACCTATCAAAACTAAATACCAATATACGGTCCCATCATTGAGTGGTTGGATACCTTCACAATAGTCACTAACGACTGTCATTTCTTCCATGCTGATGTAGATGTTTCTATGATGTTCATTTCTATAGACTCTATATCAATTTCCACTATAGTTTCATAGCATGTCTATAGTATTAGTTATTATCACTACATTTCCATAACGAATTTTAGTCATCTCTTTTGTGATAAATATTATCTATTAGTAAATAGACTTGCCACTTTGAAACTATTCGCAATGCTCCCAATGAAAGTGTGAAAAACTAAATACAACTATAGGATAAACCACTTCATACTATGATATTCCTTTGTATTTAAGAGGGTAAACTCCCTTTTATATATTTTAAGAATGAAAAAAGAATATATGAAGACATTACACACTTGGTAATACTCTTAAAATCTTCATTGTATATTGATAATTTGTTTGTCTTTTATTTCTATTTCATAGGTATCTAAAATAATTGAAGCAACACTTAAACTCTCCATTGCGCCCGTATCAGACACTTTGTAATCTATCTATGGGTTAATCATGTTAGTGAACATATTCAAGAGAAATTGGCAATTAATATGTTGGATATCCTTTACTATTTATGTTTCAAAGAAAACCTAAAATATTATGCTTGAGTGGACCAAATTAATGGAGATAGTATTATATGTTAACTATGTCAATCTCTTGGTTTCAAACAATGTAGAAGGAGGCCATAGTTAAATATGCAATCACAATTGATATGCATAGGATATTAGGTGGAGCTAAAAAATGTAGCAGATTTGCATTTTTGTTACAGGTTATTAATTAGGTATTTTAAGTTATAAACCATCATGAATATTGTAATTTTGACTCTTATAGCCGAGCGTAATTCCCTCAACATGTAAGAAAATGAAGAATTTTAATTTTCTCCCTTGTTGAGGGCATTCTCTCAACCATAGAAACCATATTTATAATGTTCATTATGGTCTATTAAAAAAAAAAAAAAAAACAACTTATAGACCTATTAAAATAATGTAAATGTGGTGTCTTTTTTCAGCTCCTCCTACTATCCATGCATATGGAATGCAACTACACGTGCATTCTCAATTTAGAGTAGTTGAATCTTATTTTGGATGGGAGGAAGAGAAGCCCAAGACATATGGGTGCTTTAGTGGCTAAAGACAATGATTCTTCAATATTTATGTTATATTTTTATCGTTGAGCTCCTTATTTTGACTATTGGTACATTCTACATTTTGATGTTATTAAAAGTAATATTGTGTTTCCTTTGTTGAAATGTCTCATGCCTTCACTCACTAAAAGTGGTCTCTGCTAATTGAAACCATATTGGAACATGTTGATCTTAGTCTTCTCAAAGTTTTTGTTATAACACCATAGTCCCTAATATGCATATAGCACACTCACAAATGCAACAAAATTGGAACATATCTTGAAACATTTCAACATATTTTGTAATGCTAATTGGTCATGATTTTTTTGTATTTGGTTATAGGGAACTAACTGATAAATTTTGGTTGTAGGGTAAATAAATAATCTCTCCATAATTTGAGGGTAATTCAAGGTAAGGATTGAATCTATTTATGGTTTGAATCTAGTAGGAAGGTATCAATGATAATGTTTTTTTTAGGTTCCTACATAATGTTGTTTTTTTACATGTTTGGTGCTAAATGAGGGATGTTATGTACTTGTACCTCTTTTGCTAATGAATTTATGTTCTCGTAAATTTCTCTATTTATAAATCATATCCCAACCATTCTCTTTTTAGAACATGTACCTCTCTAGTGGTTAGCATAGATAGATAATTCGTATCTTGCATTTAGAACCTTTATTTTCTTTTCATAGTCATCATTTTAGCCTAGCAAAATACAAAAACATAGCTTGCATATCTTAGGGAGAGTTATTTTCTAAATTAGAAGGAACATTTTTCATAGGTCACTCCTTTAGTGATCATACATATTGTCTTGATTTCTAAAACATCATTTATATTCACTCACCTTGGATTAGGCACCTTATATTTGTTTTTGTTTTTTGGTCGATACCTTACATTTGTTTTTGACTGACATTCTTATCACCTATTTGTCCTATCTTTTTGAAATCATCAAAATCCATAATCTTATAAAACTAGTCAATCTTCTATCAAATGTAGGAAGCCAGAGCTAAGCCTTAAAAATATGGTTTATTTTCAAGATTATGAGGAATTGCGACGAACCCCAACATGATTCTTATGACGTTATTAAGCTCAAAAAAATATTTATGCTTGGTCACAATAAAGACCAGATGTTCTACATTTTCAGTTTGGTCTTAGCACAAGTGAAATTTGTTTTAAACATTTGTCATCCAATATGAAGTCATAACAATAATATTCAATGCATATCTTGGCAATGTTCTGAAATTGCCAACTAGTTCAATGTGTAAGCCAAGTGTATGAGGAAAGTTGACTTGGGATCATACCTTTAAAAATACTTTCCAGTAAAATTGTCCAAGAATCATCTCTGTATAAGAGTATGCTATGGTATTACAATCTCAGTCATTATAGATTGAACTAAAGTTTTTAGACACATGAGTCATAATTCTTACTGTGTAACTTACTAGAAGAATATTTTATTTTAAGTAATCACAATCGGATTTGAGTAGATTTTTTATATACTTTCTCTATTTCCACTACATTCCTTTGATTTACAAGAAGAATGAACAACAACTCAGAAGTAAAATTAAAATGTCTTTGAACTCTCTATGGACTTATGATGTATTATATAAAATGATATTGTACAAATATATACCCTTTTCTATCTCATTGATAGCTTTGCATTCTTTTCAAGAATGAAATGTCTATAAATAAAATGAATGCATCTACGTATGACTCCTTGAAATGTAACACATTTATATTTTCTTTATAAAAAAATGCTATTTATGACTCTTTTGAACTTATAATTATTTAATGATTAGAGAATATTCTCATTTTAAAAAATAATTATCATGCTACATATTAATAGATGCGGTCATTTATTGATGCATACATATATTCCTTAGAAAGCACATTATTGCATTTTTATATTCCTTGCTTCTTGTATCATAGATAAAATCTATATGTTGGGGAAGAGAACATGATTTTTTATTTTACAAAAAAATGATATTGTTGAAGTTTTGATGCATTTTCATCAATCTATTGACAATAGTTGTTGTTGATGACATGGTGACATCATCTAAATCTCATAGGATTTCAATGAAGTTTGGTTGACATTTTAGTGAGGCCCATTGTTGATGGCATGGGAAGTTCATCAAAAAACACTACTAATCACTGAAGTTTTGACATCTATTGGTTATGCTTTGAGACCACCTTCTTGATAGAGGTTGGGCTCATTTTCAATGAGGTTGTTTGTCAATAAATAGAAAGCCCTATCTTTCATCAAAATTTGATTAAATTATAATGATGAAATGTTTCGACCATTGACTATCAAAATATTGACCAAATCTCATAAAAAATTTGGTACAAATTTACTAGTTCCATAACCTCAAAGATCTCACATCTCAAACTCTTTCATAATGTTGCTAGCCAAAATAAGACTATTTCTAACTATGGAGAAGTTGTGATATCCTTGCAACAAACTATGCCACATCATCACAACCTTAAAATAGCCAAGGATTGATTGACTAGAGAAGTAACACTTAAGGAAAAGCCATGACTTCACAACTTAAACATTATAAACCCTCTTCAAGTGTGAAAAGACATATATGTAAATGTTTGACTTAGGGGTTTAAGAAATAGAAAAGGAAATAAAAGGAAAAGTATAGCAAGACAAAGTTAGGGCATTTTTCTAGCAAGACATCTGTAACATTGACATGTAAACCCTAATTCCACCTATTCAACCTAAGTTTTCACATTGAACCTTAAAATTTTTATACTGATCAAAATATAGGCCATCATATCCTATGAAGCTCCTCCTCCTATGCCCATGTTGGGCCTCATGCTCTAATAGTTTACTTTCTTTCCAAAAAATAAACTCAACATACATCTTTCTATAGAAATAAAAGGGAACCACCATATTGCTATGTTGTGGTTTTTCAAAAGTGATCCACCAATGATCCTAAATTGAATCTTAATGGCCTCATTGGTGCACCATTGTATTAACAATTTTGGTTTCTTTTTGTTGACCTTTTTACTATTTTTGTGGTCAAAAAATATGGAAGCTAAATCTCCTTTACTAATATCAAGGGTCGCAATCCCATCATAATCTAATTCTTTATCAAATTGGGCATGCATTTGGTTACGCCAAAGAAGAGTTGCATCATGGTGCTTGGTGAGGGTCTGAATATTATCCACAATAGTATTGAGTTTGGATAGCATGAGACATAATGTAGGGATATTTTTATAAGACTATTAGACAATCCTCAATTGATTTAGGTTTTCTTGTATTAAATCATGAATGTGTGGAGGGTTTTGCGAGGGCAAAAATTCATTTTGAGATGGTTGTGGATTGTTTTGGGGATTGCTATTTGGTGGGGGAGTGTTTGAAGGCTGCTTGATGTCATCCATGCCTATTTATATTGAAAATAAATATATTATTATAATTTGAATGAACAATTTATAAATTAAAATAAAAAACATATATTTTCATTAAAAAAACCTAAATTTTAATGAAAATGAATGAAATGAAGTGCAAAAAAAAGAAAATTAACTTACTTATGCTAGGATGGAATCTTAGGTGAAAAAATATCGTGCAAGATCGTATACCCTATCAAATTATGCAAACACCACCACAAATTTTGTTAAAATCAAATACAATGACAAAAAAAGCATTATTTTTTTGTAAACCCATTCACAGGTATTGAGTACCTGATGTATGGGTACCTAATAAGATTAGTAATTTTTTTTTGTTGCATTGGTGTTAGGATGGGGAAAAAAATCAAGATGAATTTCAAAATTCTTTTGGATGTTTTTAGACTAGTTTCTTTTCACATTGCCAATTTTTGGCCCACCATGATCCTGCACATACCCAAAAGGTTGGTAGATATATTATCCCCACTATGGTTTTCATCCTCTCATTGAGGGTTTTTATATTAAAAAATTGTGTGTTTATTGATGAATGATTTTGTATGTAATTTTACTTGTTTCTATTTTATTGTATTCATAGTTGTGTTAGTACTCAAGTGGATTTTGATTAGTATACTTAAGGCACTTAAGAGAGTAACGAGTTTTAGAGTTGGTACTGATTCACCCCCCCTCTTAGTACTAGTTGGGACCAACATTACCATTTTTTAGAATATGGTTATGGTGATCAAATGATGAATCACTCTTTGAAAATGTCAAATTTTCATATAGACCACTTATTGAAGGAGAAGGAAAAATGGACTTCAATTTAATTTTAAAAAAAATGTTAGAAACTAAAAAGAAAATGCTAAAAATCACTAGTTTACATCATCTTCAAATTCTTTACGATTTTTTAGTAATACAAATTTGAACGTGAATTTTTTTTTAAAAAGTATCTATTTTAGTGTCAAAGTTGGCCAAAAAGTGGGAACCAATATTGTGGGACCTCTGTACTAGTAGAGCAGGAGTATCTATACTTAATCAAAATTAAAAATCCCTAGCCATCTTTGGCCTCAAGTTCCTTTAATAAAACAACATAATATAGTTCACCACTTGATCTCACTACTTCATATTCATTGGCATACGAAACAATATCACCTTATGATGAGCTCTATTTAATTCTTGATTTCTCTAAATAATATCTAAGTCTCTAATATGTTGCTCCACACCATGTAACATTGTTAGCCTACCTCTTGGGGCTCATTTTCACACATGTTCTACTTTGTGGAAAACATTATAAGTCATCTCTTCTCTTCCTCCTACACTTGGGGGTAAGGGAATCGTATCCTTATTTCTCATTCTCATAAGGATGCATTATTCCCTTGATTGCATGTTTACCATGTGACATCCAATCTTACATCATTTGAAATTGGTTCTCCATGGTATATAAATGAAATACCTTGGATCCTCATAATAGTGTATTATCCTTTACAAGGGTTTCCTTTTTTAATTATTGCATGGTTTCTCATTGCATTCTTCCCTTCTATGACCTCATAGGAAATGTGACATCTTTAATTTGGACTAGGTAGTGCTCATGCATACTATATTAACATTAGCCCTTTTTCATCACTTCCTTAAGATGTTAAAATAAGAAATTATTTTTCCATATTAAAGGGGCCATATGTGGTCCCCTTATTTTCATATTTTAATGTCTAATTCAAGCACAACATGTAGAGTACACCAGCATAAAAGAAATCTAGGCCCAATTATTCTTCCCTTTTTTCATGTCTCAGATTGGTTGACTAGCATGCCACACACACTTTATAGACTATTTGACCTATCTTAGAGAATACATGTGCCATTATGATGTTATAGGAGTACTATATCATGAGGGTTTAAAGTTTCCCCAAGGTAAAATTTTTATAGGATTGAATATCAGGAACACAAACCTGCTAGAGAATTCAATCCTACCTCTTTCCTTTATGGGATTAACTATTGGACATACAAATTCGTTAGACCATTTGATCCCACCCCTTTTTATTTTTATGGTATTGACTATTGGGTATAAAAACTTTCTAGATTAATTAATCCTATCCCTTTGGCATGCTTCACAATAAAGAACACAAACCTTATTAGGTGAGTTACCCCCCACTTTTCTATCCTTGGATCTAATTAGGATATTACAAGGCATTTTAGTTTTTTTTATTGATGTTAACTATAAAGAGAGTTGTCCTTTATCTACTTATGTTGATATAGGATAGGTTTCATTATTGATAGCAAAAACATCCATGTCCAATCAAAGCATTATAGATCAATTAGTGGGGGTGATGGTGTGCTCCTTGATTAGGCCATCCATACTTGTTCAAACTTTTGAAGGTACAATTGAATCCTTTTTTTTATATTGTAAAAGGAGTTGGCTACTATTTTTCTATTGCATGACTTATTCTAGCCCTAATTTTGTAAGCAATAAAAGCTTGTATGAATGGCTTAGGGTTAGGGATTTCATAATGTATGATGAGATTGTAGCTTCTTGTGGTGGTATTGAGTTGTAAGGGATTGTGGATTGTAATCACTAGATAATAATCATATTGGACTTATTGTTGGTGGATCTAACCTAGCGATTGGGTGAACCATGTTAAATCCTTGTGTCTTGTGTTCTCTTCTATGCAATTTATTATTTTATGATATTGGTTATATTTGCATGTAACTGCTATTTTTGTCCATGATTAATCTTAACAAGTGGTATTAGAATCAGACTATCATCATTTTTTCTTTTTTGGCCTAGATTGTTGTCATTTTTCTTATAGCTATCCTTTGCAAGAAGGTCTCAAGGTTGAGTGGGAGTGATGGAAGATGAGGGTAAGCTGAATGTTGATAATTTTAATGGGAAGAACTTTTAGTTATGAAAAAATGCAAATGGAGGACTATCTTTATCAAAAGAATTTTATGGTGGCCATTGGAAGGAAAAGCCAAGAAACATGGAACTTTGGTAGATGAGGAGTAGGAAATTTTGGATAGAAAGGCCCTTGAAAGTATTTGATTATGCCTAGCAGAATCAATGACATTTAACATTACAAAAGTGAAGATGACGAAAGAGTTGATTCAAGGGTAAAAGCACAAACCCGTGTAACCCTTTTGTAAAGGAAAATGCTAACAAAAGTATGATTGTTCACCTTCAATGACATAAAATTGGTATTATTATTATGAATTTGAAAATGAATTAAACTAATGAAATGTGTAGAAATGGATGAATTTTATGTTTATAATTTTTAATAATTATTTTGAATAAGAGTTGATATATTTTTCTAATTTTTATAGATGATATTTTAGCTACTGAAAAATGCTAAAAATTAGGGGTCTAGTTCCCACCACAAAACTATATAGAAATAAACTTATTTCACTTTGATCTCAAACTATGTTATAGATAACATATACAACTAGAACAATCATCAATACAAATTGGCTTTAGACCTATATTTTCTCTTTTATAATGATTCAAATTTCTACTCACCTAAAATCAATAGTTTTCATCTCCCACCACATTTTTCAAAACAAATCTATTCTAACAAGGAGAAAAATTATACATTTTAGAAGAGGACTCTCTCCTCTAGAACATCATATAATTTTAATTTTTTTTGATATTATTTAATATTTTTTTCTTTCTCAAAACTGACATATTTTTGAGTGTTAAAATACATGCTTGTAGATTTTTTTAATCACAATATGTTATATCTAATTAAAATGATATAAACTCTATAAACACTATAGGAGAATATTCTTGACTCCAAGCTCTATAAAATGGTGTTTATATGTTATTAAAAAATGTTGTAAAAATTGGAAAGAGTTATTGAAACGTGACTTTTTCTGAAATAATTTTATTTCTTTAGTAATTGGATACAAACTACTATAAAAATGTATTTAATAGAAATTTCCAATTGGAAAAGTATGAGACCCTATGTAAATTAGCTAGAATGAATTTATCTAGATCATATGTTTGAACAAAATTGATTTTTAGATAGAAATACTCAAATTTAGTTGTTTTGATAAGTCAGCCTGAGAGGTGACACAACTTTGTACTTTTACCTACAAACCCAAGCAAAATTGTATGAAAATCCCTCTGCTTCAAACAAGGTATTTATCATGAAGTGTTTATTTAATATGGAGATGGAAGAAGGTGGATTTCTTGTAGATCATTTAAATGAGTTTAATACAGTTACTACTCAATTATCTTTTGTAAATGTTAATTTAGACTATGAAATTAGGGCTCTCTTGATTTTGTGTTCTTTGCCTTGAAGTTGGAATAGCTTGGTAATGGTTGTGACTAATTTTGTTTCTAGATCTAATACCCTAAATTTTGATGATGTGATTGGTGTTATTTTGAGTGGGAAAACTCTTAGGAAAACCTCTGGTGGATCTACATTAGGAAGTGCTTTGAATGCACAAAGTAGAGACATAACGAATGAGAGAAGAAATAATTTTGGAAATCATGGGAAATTAATAGGAAAATCAAAGGGGAAGAGGTCTCAATCTAGAGGACCAAGAGAGTGGTGGTCAAGGTAAACTCTAAGAAAGCTACCTCCAAAAAAAGATATAAAATATTGGTGAATATTTCATTATTTTGAAAAAATATATTTATTTCTATTGGCGAATCTTTCAATTTTTAATTCTAAATATGATTAATATTGGCGATTATTTTCGAATCATAATTTTTTTTGTATAAATTATTGATGAATCTCAATAATAATAGGAAGTTCATTAATCACCATAGAATATTAAAAATCAAAATTGAACATTTTTTTACCTCATGAAATATTATAAGGATCATTACATATATTTTAAATCAATAGTGAAAACTAAATATTGGTGATATATCCTAAAGTAACTAATTATTATGATAATTATTGGTCAATTCAATTTAATTTCTCCAATAATATATTATAC
Source organism: Cupressus sempervirens (assembly GCA_028749045.1). NCBI lineage: Eukaryota > Viridiplantae > Streptophyta > Pinopsida > Cupressales > Cupressaceae > Cupressus > Cupressus sempervirens. Next base: position 264,905,458 of record CM053793.1, read on the forward strand.
TTAGGTGACTCAAATCTAATCATGGAATGAATATTGTGGCAAATATTTGAGTTAAAAAAAAATCAATAAAATAAATTATTGACCAATTTAAAATATTCTTGAACTAAATTTTATAAAACTATGGAAATTTAGGTTGTATCAAATCTTAAATTATTAGCCAAATTGCTAGCCAACAAATTCTAAAATTAGCCAATTTGTGAATATTAGCCACTAAAAAATACCTTGTTGGTGGTACTATGGGAAACCAAGGCATAAGAAGAAAGATTGCTGGACTTGAAAGAAAAATGCAAGAGATGAACCAAAATGGAACAAGGAGGAAAATGTGGTAAGTAACAAATCTAAAGAGGATGCTTTGCTTCTTTCTTTAGAAAGTGTTCATGATTCCTGGTTTTTAGATTTTGGGGCTTCATTTTATGATACACCCCATAGAGGTGATTTTATTGATTATGTTCAAGGGGATTTTGTGCTTGTTTATTTGTGGGATAATGAACCCTATCAGATTGTTTGAAAGGGAAAAGTTAAGATTAAGTTGAAGAATGGGAATCATTGGCTACTGCATGAGCTATGACATGTGCCAAGGCTAAGTAGGAATTCAATTTCAATAGGGCAATTAGGTGATGAGGGTCATGTGATTACTTTTAGTGATAAAAATTGGAAGGTTTCAAAAGGTTCCCTTATATTAGAAAAAGGTGTGAAAGTAGGCACCTTATATCTTTGTACATGTTATATTGTTCCTTCTACTTCAATTGTTTCAGAGAAAAATGAATGTTCAGGAATAACTATTGCAGTTGAGTAGGGTGAAAAAATAGCCATTGTAGATTTTGATACAACACTATGGCACAATAGACTTGGGAACATGTGTGAGGAAGGTATGAAATTAATTCATTCAAAGAAAATTTTACTAGGTTTGAAATGTGTCAATATGGACTTCTATGAAAGTTGAGTGTATGGAAAATAAAAGAGAGTGAGTTTTGTGAAGAGTGGGAAGGAAAAGAAAAATGAGAAATTAGATTTTGTGCATACAGCTGTATGGGGACCAGCTCGGGTATCTTCCCTTGGTGGCTCTCATTATTTTGTTACATTTATTAATGATGCAACTAGAAAAGAATGGCTTTATTTTCTTAGATAGAAATTTGATGTATTTCAAACTTTTAAGAAATGGAAATGCTTGGTTGAAAATGAGATTGGTAAGAGATTAAAATGTCTCAGATTTGATAATGGTGATGAGTATTGCAGTTATAAATTTGAAGATTATTTCTCCACTAATGATATTCATAGATAGAAAATTATTCTAAGGACTCCTCAGAAAAATGGAGTGGCTGAACACATGAACATGACAACAATGGAGAGTGCAAAGAGCATGAGGTTGTATGTTGGGCTGCCCTTAAACATGTGGGTGGAGGCTATCAATATTATTTTATATTTGATTAATAGAGACCCCTCTACTACTTAGGGTTTTTGTATTATAAAGGAAGCATGGACTAGTAAGAAGGTGAGTTATTCTTTTCTCAAAATCTTCAGCTATGAAGCATTTGCACATATAGATTCTAAGAATAGACCCAAGATGGAAGCTAAGTCAAAAAAAAGTGTATTTTTTGGATATGGCATTGATGAATTTGGTTATAGGTCTTGGAATTTTGAAAATTATAAAATAGTACAAAGCAGGGATGCCATATTCAATGAGAAAGTATTGTACAAAGATCTATTGCAGTAGCATGAGAAGAAAGAAAATGATTATGTAGTGTTGGATGATACTCTAAAATATGATGTTCCAATAGTTTTGCATGCTTCACAATAACAAAAACAAAAAATACCACACACCCCAATAAATGTTAGATGGTCAACGAGGCTAAGTAGACCTCCGAAAAGATTTTTTCCCTCGTTGTACTCTATTTTACTAACTATTACTCGTGAACTTGAACGTTATGATGAAGCTATGCAGGTCGATACTAAGATTCAATGGAGGTCTGTGATGATAGAAGAAATGGACTCCTTGTTGAAAAATCAAACTTGGGATTTCTGTAACTTACTTGCAAGTAAAAGGGATTTACAACATAAATGTGTTTATAGGTTGAAAGAAGAGAGTGGAGGTAAGCAAAGATTTAAAGCTAGGTTAGTTGTAAAAGGATATACATAGAAAAGGGCATTGATTTTGATGAGATATCTTTTGTTGTTGTTAAAATGACTTCTATTCATATTATTTTAAGTATTGAGGCTACTGAAGATTTGCATTTGGAGTAGCTTGATGTTAAAACAAAATTTTCTTCATGGTGATTTGGATGAATAAATATATATGGGACAACCACAGGGATTTGAGGTCAAATATAAGGAGAACTTAGTTTGTAGATTGTAGAAAAGTTTATATGGCTTGAAGCAAGTACTTCAACAATGGTATCTGAAATTTAACAACTTTAGGCATGATCATGGGTATAGTAGGTTTCATTCAGATTGTTGTGTTTATTTTAAGAGGTTGGATGATGGGAGGTACATTATTTTATGTTTATATGTTGATGATATGCTTGTAGCTGGGTCTAACATGGATCACATTAAGGGGCTGAAACAACAATTAACACATTCATTTTCTACGAAGGATTTGGGGGTAGAAAAACAAATACTTGGTATGAAAATTTGCAAGGATAGAAAGAACATAAAATTGAAATGATCTCAGGCTGATTATATTGAGGTGTTGCAATGTTTCTCTATGGAGAATGCTAAAGTTGTTAGTACACCTTTACCCGGTCATTTGAAGTTGACTAAGGAGATGTGTCCAATGCCACCAGAAGAGGAAGATAATATATCTAAGGTACCTTATGCTTCAATTGGAGGAAGCTTGATGCATGCTATGGTATGTACTAGGCCAAATATTATTCATGCACTAGGAGTTGTTAGTAGGTATAAGAGTCATCCTAGAATTAAGCATTGGAATGCAGTAAAATGTTTTCTAAGATATTTTAGAGGAGCATCTCATAAGTGTTTACATTTTTGGGTATCTATTACTAGTTTATAGGGCTATGTTGACTCATATTTGGTAGGGGATATTGATATGAAGAATAGTACTACAAGTTATGCATTTACTCTTAGTGAAGCAACAATGAGCTGGGTTTCTTGGTTACAAAAGGTGAATGGTTTTACTACTATAGAGGTATAGTATGTTTCTACTACAGAGGTAGCCAAGGAGGTGATATGGCTTTAGATCTTCATAGAAGAATTGGGGCACCCAAAGAGAGATAATTATTAGTTCATAGATAGCTGAAGTGTCATTCACTTACAAAGAATTATGCTCTACATTTAAAGACAAAACACATACAGTTGTAGTACCATTTCATTCAGTCAGTCTTGGATGATGGAAAATTAAAGTTGGAGAAGATACATACTAATGAAAATCCATCAGATATGTTTACCAAGGTAGTAAAAAGGGAGAAGCTGAAATCCTCTTCATTTTTGGCTGGTGTTCTAGACTAGATAGAATAAAAGAACAATAGAGTCTAGGGTGGTTTGATATTCTAGTGGGAGCTATAGGTTTAGCAATGCTATGATCAATCTCCAAGTGGGAAGTTATTATTGTGGAGTTTGACTAGTCTCCAAGTGGGAGATTTTTATGATGTGGAGTCTGATTAGACTCAAAGGTTTATTCAATGTAGTTCCCCCCTAGATTATTTCTATGGGAGTTTGGGGGCAGTGCCCTTAGTGCAATCCCTTTTGTAGTATAGGGTGGGGTTAATGGGCAACTCTTCCATGAGGTTTTTTAGGGGTAGTTCCCTTGAAGCCAAAAATGACTCTACTATTGTAAAAGACATTGGTTGTTATTTCTATTGGATGACTTATTCGAGCCCTAATTTGGAAAGAGGAAAAGTCTTGTATAAAATGGCTTAGGGTTAGGGATTTCATAATGTATGATGAGATTGTAGCTTCTTTCAACGATATTGAGTTGTAAGGGATTTCAAATTGTCATCACTAGATAATAATAATATTGGACTTTCTATTGGTGGATGTAGTCTATGGATTGGGTGAACCATGTTAAATCCTCACATTTTGTGTTCTCTTCTGTGTCATTTATTATTTTATCATATTGGTTATATTTGCATGTAATTATTATTTCTGTCTATGGTTAATCCTAACATTATCTTGTCAAGGTCTAACTAATTAAGTGCCCATTGTAATTCCTCATAGCTCAGCCTTTCCACTAGGTCCTCTTATTATCTCTTCTTAAGTCCTCTTTATCAATCATCTTGATATGACACTCTACTCAAGTAACAACTACCTCAGCAATAAGATGTGATATTAATGACAACATAACAATTGTTCCAATTTTATTTTCCAACACACACACACACACACACATATATTTAATGACTTTAAAACACTTAATTACCTTTCCCTTGTCAATGGAAGGTGGTGCAACCCCCTCTCAATGTCCCCACTAATAGGTGAAACCTACAAGGGAAATAAGATGAAAGGACATGTATAATTCAATATCAAATAGGAAAGTAATGAGTAATAAAATAGTACATACTGTGGAGGTCTCAAGGTCAAATGAAATGGCTGAAAGCATGACATCATCCACCTCTCGCATCTCCTCCTTTTTCATCAATTGAACATAAATGAATCACATACATGTACATAAGTGTTAAGTTTTCAAAATTATTTTAATATAAATATTGATTTTAGATTTACAACAATGTGATGAATTAAATGTATAGACTTACCATAATAGGAGTCCATTTCTCTTCCTGCCCCTCCTCCTCTCTTATAGGAATTGTGCTTGTCTTTGGAGCAATGTCTATTGTATCATCTTCCTCAACTACAAAGTGAAACTCTCCATCAATAATGAGACCTAGGAAAATATTCTTTCACATAATGAAAGTATGGGGCAAACAAACATGTGAGCTACTACCTATGGTACTAGTGCCAACATCATCAACACAAGGAGGCAACAATGACCTAGCCTGTGTGAATAGTAGACTATTTTAATCTATGAATGTCTCCAATAGACTTTGAGCTAGACTCAATGGTGGAATCATTGCACTAGAGGAGGGAGGATATCATGGGGGATGTATGTGGTGGCTTTCCTCTTCCTGGAAAATGGTCTATCCTATGAAGCTCCTCCTCCTATGCCCATGTTGGTCCTCATGCTCCAATAGTCTACTTTCTTCCCAAGAACAAACTCACCATACATATTTCTCAAGAAATAAAAGGGCACCTCCATATTGATATGTGGTGGTTTATCAAAAACCATCCACCAATGATCCTAAAAATGACTCTTAATGGCCTCATTGGTGCACCCGTTTATTGACAATCTTAGATTCTTTTTGTCAACCTTTTTACTCTAGCTTTGAGGTCAACAAATAGGGCAGCAAAATATCCTTTACTAATATCAAGGGACACAACCCCATCATAATCTAAGTCATCATCAAATTGGGTGTGCATTTGGTTATGCCAATGAAGAGTTACATCATGTTTCTTGGTGAGGGTCTAACTATTATCCACAATAGTATTGAGTGTGGATAGCATGAGAGATAATGTAGGGATATTGTTATAAGACTATTAGACAATCCTCAATTGATTAACATTTTCTTGTATTAAATCATGAATGTCTAGAGGGTTTTGCAGGGGTAATGATTCATTTTAAGGTGGTTGTGGATTATTTTGCGGATCATTATTTGGTGGGGGAGTGTTTGGAGGTTGGTTGTTGTCATCCATGTGCCTGTTTATATTGAAAATAAACATATAATTATAATTTGAATGAACAATTTATAAATTAAATTTAAAAAACATACATTTTCATTAAAATGACCTAAATTTTAATGAAATGACATGCAAAAATAAAAACAAATTAACTTATTCTAGGGTGGAGTCTCGAGTGAAAAAATTAGTGTGCAAGATCGTATACCCTATCAACTTGCACAAACGCCACCACAAATGTCATAAAATCCAATACAAAGACATAAAAATTAGTTCATTTTTAAAACCCATTTGCCGGTGTTAGGTACCTAATGTATTAGGTACTTGATAAGATTGGTAACTTTTTTTTACATTGGTAGTAGGATTAGGAGAAAAAAGTCAAGAAGAATTACAAAATTCTTTAGGGTGTTTTTAGACTAGTTTCTTTCCACATCACTAGTTTTTGACCCACCATGGTCCTGCACATACCCAAAAGGCTAGTAGCTATATTATCCCCACCGTGGTTTTCATTCTTTCATCAAGGGTTTTCAAATAATAAATTTGTGTGTTCTTTGATGGATGATCTTGTGCGCAAGTTTACTTGTTTCTATTTTATTGTAGTCATAGTTGTGTTTGTACTCAAGTGAATGTTGATTAGTATACTTGGAGTACTTAAAAGAGTAAGTGGTTTTAGAGTTAGTACTGATTCGCCCCTCTCTCAGTACTATTTGTGACCAAGATTACCATATTTAAAAAAAAAAGGTTATGTTGATCATATGAGGCATAGCTCTTTGAAAATGTCATATTTTCATGTTAACCACTTATCAAAGGAGAAGGAAAAATGGACTTCAATTGAATTTTAAAAAATAATTCTTAGAAGCTAGAAAGAAAAGGCTAAAAATCACTAGTTTATATCATTTTCAAATTCTTTATTAAGTTTTTAGTAATATGCATCTGAAAGTGATTTTTTAAAAATAAATATCTATTTCAGTGTCAAAGTTGACCAAAAAGTGGGAATCAGTACGAACCATTGTACTAGTAAGGTAGGAGTATCTACTATACTTAATCAAAGTTAAACACCCCATCCATCTTTAGCCTTATGTTTCTTTAACAATTCAACATAATATAGTTCACCATTCCATCTCACTACTTCATATTCATTGGCATAAGAAATAGTATCACCTTACAATGAGCTCTATTTCATTCTTGATTTCTCTAAATAATATCCAAGTTCCTAATACGTTGCTCCACACCATGTAAATTTGTTAGCTTACCTCTTGAGGTTCATTGTCATACATGGTCTACTTTGTGGGTAACATTATAGGTCCTCTCTTGTCTAGCTCCTATACTTGGGGGTAAGGGAATCATATCCTTATTTCTTGTTCTCCCAAGGATGTATTATTCCCTTGATTGCATGTTTACAATGTGACATCCAATCTTACATCATTTGCAATTGGTTCTCCATGGTATATAAATCACTTACCTTGGAGCCTCATGATAGTGTGTTATCCTTTAAAAGGATTTCCTATTTCAATTATTTCATGGTTTCTCATTGAATTCTTCCCTTATATGGCCTCATAGTTGATGTGATCTCTTTGGTTTGGACATATTATTTCTTATGCATACTATATTGATATTTTCCCTTTTTTGTCACTTCCTTAAGATGTTAAAATAATAAATTAATTTCCATATTGAGGGGTGCATACACACTTCCCTTATTTTCATATTTCTTTGCTTAATTTAAGCACACCATATATAGTACATCGACATAAAAGAAATCTAGGGAAAATTATTCTTCCCTTATTACATGTCTCAGATTGGTTGACTAGCATGCAACACACTTTCTAGACCATTTGACATATCTTAGAGGGTACACATGTCATTGTTATGGTATACATGAGTACTATATTATGAGGTTTTAAAGTCACCCCAAGGTGAAACATTTTTAGGAATGAATATCAAGAACAAAAACCAGCACGAGAATTCAATCTTATGTCTTTCCTTTGTGGGATTAACTGTTGGACACAAAAATCTGTTAGACCATTTGATCTCACCCCTTTTTTATTTTTATGGGATTGACTACTGGGTATAAAAACTTGCTAGATTAATTAATCCTATCCCTTTGGTGTACTTCCCAACTCTCTCTTCTTAGTAGTGTCTCTGTTGTTATGATTTTGGATATGATGAAGGCACAAGTCTATTGGGGGCTTTCTAGTGTTAGTGTAGTTTTTCATTTTTCCTATTTTGCTAGGTTTTTCATACACTTTTAATAATCTCGCTTAGGTTAATAAAGCATGTCTTATTAGGTGAATGGTTGTGAGGTGTCACCTTCCTACATGTGAGCATCCATTAGCTATCTTGGGAAGATACTTTGCTATCTTTAGTCCGATAGATGGTTACTCCTCATTGGTTGGTGTTGCCACCTCCTCCCTCTTCCTAGCCTATATAAGCATGCTACCTGGCTTGTATTTGCATCTCTTATTTTTGCATCCTCTTAATGTTATTTTGCTTCCAGCATTTGCATTACTCTCTTGGAGACTAACTCTATGATGCTATTTTGATTTTGTATCATTTGCATTCATAGTTTAGATATTTATTCTTTGCACTAGTTTTCTGGGTTATTAATCTTATCAGATTCTAACATGATATCAGAGCTTTTCTACGTGCAAGAGTAAATTTTAGTTTCCTTATTTGAGAGATTCGAGGGGGGGGGGGGGGGGGTGCAAATAAACTTTATTGTAGTTTTTTGAAAAACGAAGTATGCTCTTCTCTTGCATCTTTGGATGATCTTGAGAATCAGAAAAGTTTTGACAAAAACAGTTTTTCTCTGGGGTTTCAATCTCAAATTTGACAACCAACTTGCATATTTGGAGTTTTCAATCAGTTTTGCAGGTTCTAGCATGTCATTGATGGACTTAGGAAGCTGATCCAACATTTGCATGTCAAATTCTGGTTGCTGGGGTCATTTTTTGATTTTTGGAGCTATTTTTTTATTGTTAAAGACGTTTGATTTACACTACAGCAACATCTTTTGTACATTAGCAAGAAAAATACTTTCTGAGTTTTGTTCGAAGCCCCGAAAAACCATCTGGATACCTTTTAGATTTTGCATGCAAGCTGTATATTTTGCAGAATCGAGCATGCAAAGCTACAGCCATACCCCTCTCCATTGGCAATCATAGATTTGAACGCAGTTTTCAAATGTCTCATTCTTGCTCATACGGACTTCGATTTTGATGATTCTTGTTATGAACTTGGCTATTATTTTGTGCTCTATCCACTAGTGGAGTTGTTTTTTGATTTTCATGCATGAATTCTTTAGAAATTGTAGATTCTCAGCCGTGACTGTGCACAGTTCTCATTTTGGAAACTTCAGAGGATCATAACTTTCTCATACGACCTCGTATCAAGGCAATTATTTTTTTGAAAGTGCATTATTTTTTGAGTAGATCGCAGTGGTGCTATTTGTTTCCTTGATTATTGTGCCCAAGTTTCACTTTTAGCATATGCTCTTCATGAGGGTTTGTAATGCATTGAAATCAAGACCACTAAGTATTTCTTTCTAGTGGTAGTTGTAAATGCACTAAAATAAAGTGCCAAATCATATTTCTTTGTGGGGGGTTCTTTGATTGAGTAAAAAGTGGGGGGCATTTTCGTGGCTGGGTTATCTTCTTTTTAGCATTTCTTCTCTGCATTTCTTCATCATGGGTCAAACAAATATGCCCATCCTAACTCCATACAATTACTTTGAATGGAAATCACACATGACAATTCACTTAAGGAAAGCTGAATTAAATAGGATAACTATGGGACTTGAAACTGAACCTGCTAAAGATGAAGATAAGTCTAAGTGGTTTAACAAATGTGATGAGGCATTTGAAACATTGTGTTTTTCTATTTCTCCTAACTTGCTATTTCACATTGAGTCTTTGGATACACCAAATGAAGTATGGACAAAGCTAGAAACACTATTTGGCACACAAGATTCAATGAGGGGTCATATGTTGGAAAATGAATTAATTAGTTTGAGTCCAGGCAATTTCAACACAATCCAAGATTTTTTCACCAAATTAAAATCACTAAGGCTGCAGTTAAAACAATGTGGAATTAAAAAGAAAGATGAACAACTGATTCTTAATATTCTCTCTAAGCTAAGTTCAGAATATTCTGTGTTTGTCTCTACCTTCTATGCTACTAAGGGTGCACTTGGTACTCAATTCACCATGCCATCTTTAGATGATTTTGCTGTCAATCTCACTCGAGAATAGGACAAGCTAATCCAGATGGGCACTCTTAAGTCCTCTAAGTCACATTCCTTGGCTGCCAACCAAGGCACAAAAGAACAAGAAGGAAAAAGTAGTAACAACAATAGTAAGGATAAGAAACAAAAGAATAGCAAGGAGAAGAAGGATCAAATATCGATTTCTTCAAAAGTAACTATTGATACACCATCTTCCAAGGGCGATAAGCCTAAGAAAGAAAAGGTCAAATGTGCCTATTGTGAAAGACCTAGTCATGATGAACATAAATGTTTGCAGAAACAACTTGATCACTCGACATACATTCTTGAGAAGAATAATATCAGTGTTCCTAAGTCTATCAAACAAAGTTCTAATGAAGGGTCTAACAAGGAAAAATAAAATAGCAAGGGGAAAGGAAAGGGCAAGGCCCTTTTTGCAGTTGCTTCCTCACCATCCACTTGGGTTCTTGATTCAGGTGCTTCACACCACATGGCTTTTTTTAAGGAAGAACTTGCATCCTTGGAGCCGTGTACTATGCCTTCTATTTTGATGGGTGATAACACTCTTGTTGAGGTGTGTGGGAGAGGTTCTGTTGATGTGGGGGATGGCACATTCCATGATGTTCCTTGTGTACCCTCATTGTCAACTAATCTCCTATCGGTACACTAGATCACTCACACAAGTTTAGGCAAGCGGGTTGAGTTCACTCCTGATTTAGTGGAGATATGTGAGTTGCACAATGATTCTACAGTTGTAGTTGGGAGAGCAGATCATTAGTCACGACTCTATATGTTTTCTCACTTTGTTCCTGATCCTCCTTTGACTATTTCACTCACTGACTCTAATGATGTGAGCAGATTATGGCATGAGCGATTTGGCCATCTTAACTTCCACTACTTGCATCAGCTTAACCAACAGAGCATGATCACAGGGTTGCCTTCTACTTTGACATTGGAGTCACTTGGAATACATGATAGATCTTCTAATGGGTCAGATTCACTTGAGCAGTCTTCTACCTCCACTTCTGATGTAGAGAGTGATTCAGAGGACTCACCTCCTTCCTCTCCTAGTCATCATTTACAGGTTGATGATTCTCCTCTAGATTCTCCATCTTCTGGTCCACTTTGGGCTAGACAAACCTTGCAATTTGCAGGTGATTGGGTTGGGGATCCATCAGACACCATGCAAACTCGTTCACAATTCTAGGATGCTCTACATATCTTCATTGCTACTATCTCAAATCCACAATCCTTTCATGAGGCTTCTGGTATTTCTGAGTGGGATACAGCTATGCAGGAAGAGTATAGCTCCGTGATGAGGAACCACACTTGGGATCTTGTCCCTTTTCCTAAGGGAAGAAAACTTGTTCGATGTAAGTGGATCCTCTAGAAAAAATTTGCAAGCTTTGCTGGAGGTGCGGGATGCTTCATCTTTTGAGGGGGCCTCTTCCTCTCACTTGGAGTTCTAATTTTCTTTAGGGAGTCTCTTTTCTCTCTCTTTTAGGGGAATTTTATGTACATGGGTACCTCATCAGGCTTGACTTGTCGGGACCCATTTCTACATCCACCTAAGCTTCACTTATGGGGGGGTGTTAGTGTAGTTTTTTATTTTTCCTATTTTGCTAGGTTTTTCCTACACTTTTAATAATCTCGCTTAGGTTAATAAAGCATGTCTTATTAGGTGAATGGTTGTGAGGTGTCACCTTCCTACACGTGAGCATCCATTAGCTATCTTGGGAAGATACTTTGCTATCTTTAGTCCGATAGATGGTTACTCCTCATTGGTTGGTGTTGCCACCTCCTCCCTCTTCCTAGCCTATATAAGCATGCTACCTGGCTTGTATTCGCATCTCTTATTTTTGCATCATCTTAATGCTATTTTGCTTCCAGCATTTGCATTACTCTCTTGGAGACTAACTCTATGATGCTATTTTGATTTTGTATCATTTACATTCATAGTTTAGATATTTATTCTTTGCACTAGTTTTCTGGGTTATTAATCTTATCAGATTCTAACATCTAGTTTCTTTTTCTCTTTAGTCATGATGAGATCAACTCTTTCATTTGATCTATTGTACTATGAGTATGAGGTAGCTCATACTCTTGCTAAAGTGGGGGATAAATGTACTATATTAAATGAACACACCCATTGTTTAAGAACTTTTGGCACCCATCCTTTAATGACCTTATCAACAATGAATTCACTCCTACTTAATCAACTCTTTCTCCCACTCACTTTTCTCTTTTCCAATAATGTTACTGTAGTTTTTCAGACCAATAGGAGATCTCTTTTTTGGGATGACCCATGAACAAGTCAACCTTGAGGACTAGAATGACTTGCAAGGAATAGATCGAACTAGGTCAACCTATTTTGGAATATGATGAACTAGGTCAATGTGTTCCCTAAACATGTTGAATCTAAGGGCTAATTTTATTTCTCATGGAGTTACCTTTGAATATTGGATGACCTTGATGGCATACTTTACTTTTTAGCACAAAAACTAGTATAAAATGAATCTTAGGAACTTCATTTCCATATCCATCATCATCACATGACATCATAAGACATAAAGAAGAAACATTAAGAACTCAAGCAAGAAGATTTCCAAAGTCATTTGAAATATTCATCAAGCATTCAAGATCCAAGGATCCTTTGTGAGAATTCTCTTTAAGATCTAGCATTTTTTTGGTCATCAAAGAAGGAGATATACATTGAGCCATTCATCATCTTATTTATTGATGCATATTTACATCCATGTCTCCATGATGTGATTTTTTTAGGTCCATTTTATTTGTGGAGATTTCTACATCTTTCACTACAAGTTCAACATCTACAACATAGACACATTGCAAGGGTTTTCTACAAGAAAGGTGAATTCTTGTACACTTGTCTTTCTTTCCTTACATGTTTTACATTTTAATTTCAAGGTTGGTTCCTCAATCTAGGACTTGAATGAATCAATCCACCATCCACCCAAAATAAATAAATAAAAGTTTTTCTATGTGCAAGAGTTGGATAGCTCAACTATGTCAACATATATGAAAATCATTCAACGGATCATTTTTTAAGAAGTTGTTTCAACTTTTCTAATGTGCCATAGGAATACAATGACTTCATTATAAGGAATTTGAAATATATTGCACTAGATCAACGTCTTCTTGAGGCCTTCAAAAAAATAACATTTTCAAGATTTTTTGTTATGATTATGAATTTGTAGTTGGAAGTTCCATCACAGGTTTGGATCAGCATTTTTCAAAGTGGAAAAGAATATTCCCCTACACATTTCAAGGTGAGTACTTTATCATTCATTTCAAATGTTAGTCTAGACCTATTTTCACATCTTAATTGGGTTGACTGTATACATTTATAACTTAGATCTATCTTACACTTCACATTAAATCAATTAGCTTAATTGCACATTTTCATTTTCATATCTTTAATCAAATTCTATATTGCATGATATTTGACTTACTTGATTACTTCCTTGATATGATTTTCATTTAGCATAGCATCCTTTTATTCCTTTGGGCTTGCTAATCTAACTTGGGTTATATTGAGAGTTATATTTGGAAGCCCCTCTTTCTCTTGTACTAGAAAACTTAGTGTGAAAGAGGTTAGTTTATGAATTCTCATCTAATTAACAATGTTAAATTTCTTGCCTGCATTTTCTCCCTAAACATTACCTTCCATAAGAAGAATATAAAAACTAGTGGAGGAAAAATATTTGGTTATAACTTGAGTAAATGGAAATGAATTTTGAAAGGTAGGACCTCAACATTGATAATTAGATGAAATAAATTAGTAGTAGAGATGATCTGTGTTAATGGAATATCCATTGAACCAACATTCTGACATGGAATGAATGGTAATCTTAATGAAAATAAGATACATGAAGGAATAAAGGAGCTTACGAGATACTATACAAATTGATGGTTCAAGGTGACACTTATACGAGTGTCTAAAATATTAGGTTGCATTAGAAAACTTAATGAAATATATTTATTGTTAGACAAAGTAGTATTAATTGGGATGTCATGATATATTCCTTAGGAGAAAAGAGAAAACATATATTCCTTAGGAGAAAAGAGAAAACAAAAATCTTGGACATAATAACAAAAAACATTTTTGCTAGAGTTTTAGTCACCAAGATGCAAATAGGATAAGTAATAATGTGTTGCAAACAACATGATAATTAATAAATTTGTCCATCAAGTATGAAGAATTTTTTGTGAAAAAGATGCATTAATGGTAATATAGTGGGGGGGGACAATTAAATGGGTAGAAATTGAAAGCTTTGTACTCCAAAAATCTAAATGTGCAGTATAAAATCTTCTTGTGAAGTAGAGCTTAAGAGAAGTGAAAAATTAAAGAGAAAATTCCAAAGAACACAAATGTGCATAATGGAGGAGAGAGGGATTTGGTGGAAAATAATGATGACATGTCACAATACTTTTACCAAACTTTTAAAGGTTGTACATGAAAACATAATTAAGTATGCAAAACCCAATTGAACAAGAACAAATGGCTTTCCACTTTTCTATCCTTGGATCTAATTAGGATATTACAAGATATGCTAGTTTGTTTTATTGATGTTAAATGTAAAAAGAGTTTTCCTTTACCTACTTATGTAGATATAGGATATAGGTTTAGTTATTGATAACACAAACATCCATTTCCAATCAAAGCATTATAGATCAATTAGTAGGGGTGATGGTGTGCTCCTTGATTAGGCCATCTATCTTTGTTCAAACTTTTGAAGGTACAATTGAACCCTTTTTTAATCCTAGATGACTTTTAACTACCTATATACAATTACTTAAGACTCCAAAATTCATATGTACTCACATTGTCAACATTGATTTCATGTTATAAATAATTTAACTAGTAATAGTGCAATATGATGGTTAATTAATGGCATCATGGCTTTTAACATCAAAGTTTGAACCCCTATTTGGAGTATTATTGTTGATTATTCATGTTGAGAGTGAGGCCCCTTATCTATTTACACACTTGGAACTTGAGCCTTTATACTTATTGTCATCATCAACATTATTTTGACATTTGAACAAATTTAATAGTGATGACAAAGTGTGATGATTGATTTGTGGTATTGCGGTTCTTACCAACAAGGTTCAAACCTATGTGATTCTCCCATCAAAAAATTCATGTTGTGATGGCAAAGTGTGATGGTTACTTTGTGACATTGTTATCTTTATCAGCAAGATTCAAACCTGCATGATTCTTGCCTTCAAGATTCAAGCATTTATCTAAGTGTAACATTCAAATATAGACATGAAGTATCTTATCTAACCCCAATCTTGACCTCATAATTTCACAATACAATAAAAAAACATTCACACCCTATATTTTTTAAAAGATAACATATCAAATTTCTTCTTTAGCACCTACCAACATAAGCATAGCAGCCCCAACATAATGCATACCTAGTTTTACATAATATTGGCAAAGTACGGTCTCATAATCTCATATTACAATACTAGTAGTAAATTGGAACCAAGTGGATATGTTTTTGGAGATGAGGGTTTCTGTACATGTGGCGGTGCTTTAAAGAAAGAGTGAAGTGCATTGACTAGTACGATAGGCAAAGGATTTATTTCATTTTGGGTTAAAAAACTAAATTGAGAGGTGTATAGATGGAACAAATTCCAACCCTAAGACAGCGGTGCAGGTGCTGCCAACTGAGTTTCACACCATGAAATGAAGCCCAAAACCCCATTGTGGGGCAGCTGCCCTGTCGGCTATGTCATCTTCTCTTATCACTGAGCTTAATACCTTTGAATAATGAGGGGTTTCATTATCTTCACCACGTAATAAAATGCCCATCCGCTGTCTTTTTCCTTGTTTCAGGAGACTTTATCAAAAAGGTTTTGAAGTCCCGAGTTTTGTCATGGCATGGTGTTTTTGGAGTGGGAGACAGAGCGTGCAGGGACTTGTCTGCAAGGACACCATAATCGAGTGACTCCCCTCTTTTATGCCACGCCCTTTGCAGCCCATCCCAAGGCAACCAAATTGAAATTACCCACAATATATACATTTCATGCACTGGTTGGAACTTGGTGGTTGTTTTGCTTGTGTGAGAGAGTAGGAGAAATCATGGATCGTCTTTGCCTTCGTTTCCCATTCAACCCTAACTTGACCCTCATGGAGAGGACTGATAATCCTCTTCTTTCTCAATTTCCCATGGCCATTGCAGACCAAGGTCGCGCGACATCATCATGGGAGATCTATGGATCAATCTGTCATGGTGAACGTCGCAATGAAAAAGAGGAGGAAGAAGAGGAGGAAGAGGAAGAGGAAGAAGAACCTTTCTTGAGCCTCCGGCCGCCAGGTCAGAGGCGGAAGCAAGGCGTGGCCACTCACCAAGCTTCGTCGACTTCAGAAGCAGAGGATAAGGTGACAGTTGCCTTGCATAATGGGTGTGAAAGCTCAGGTACCCATATGGGGATTCAATGCAGAGAAGGGCAGTATTGGATTCCTACACCTGCTCAAATCCTTGATGGACCTACCCAATTCTCCTGTGTTGTCTGCAACAAGACTTTCAACCGCTATAACAATATGCAGGTATCTTGCCAAATTGGCTTTTATTCGTAAAAATTACAAAGAGGTATTTGGATTCGATTGTGTATAATTTTTATCATTGTGATTGTTTGAGATTATAGTTTTATGTCGTTAATATTGTGTAAGATCTGATTTCAAGATATTAATATGCAATTTTTATCATCAATTGTCTTTGATCATGAGGTTGAAATAGATTTTCATAGTTTTTGACTTTGAATGTGTATAAAAGGATGAAGTTTCCATTGTCCATATTAAATTTGAAGCAGATTTTTAGATTCGAATCTGCAGTTTTTATCATCATAGATTTTGTATTAGGTTACTGAATTTCACTGTGTAATTTTTATATTCACTGTTTTGGATTTCAGCTTCTGGGTTCACAGTTTTGTGTTGCAAATTTATAGAAGATTTCTGGATTCAACGGAGTGACCTTTTTACTATTAATGTTTGGCAACATGATTTCAAAAGATTTCTAGGTTTTACTTTGTGCAATTTTTATCATTCTCGTGTCTAAGTTTCTACAGTTCATGTTAATAATCTGTAACAGATTTTTAGATCTGATTGTGTATAATTTTTATATTCTGCAATTTTATATAATCAATATTTTGGCTCACCATTTTACACCAGATTTCTTGATTTTGATTCTGTGATTTTTATTGTAACTTGTCTATCAAGACTTCGTTTCAATTTTCATCAACACAATATTGTAATTTATGTCTGAATTTGACTGTGGACTGTGGAGTTTCTATTATCAACGTTTCCCATTATCACTTTCGCTGCGTGAAATTCTTATCATCAAGGTTAGGTTTCCTACCATCATTTTCACCGTTAAATTTTTGTCATCAAGGTTTTGGGTCATCATTTTGGCTGTCTGAAATTCTCATCATCAATGTTTTGCATGAGATTTTTATCATCAATGTCTCGACAGTGAATTTCTAAGTTTCACTCTGTGCAAATTTTGTCATCCATGTTTTTATAATACCTTCAAATTTTATTTCTTAATTTTCAGTATATTTTAGAACATGACTTCACAATGAACTTCTAGATTTTTCTCTCTATAGTCTTTTATCACCCACGTTTGTGCGCCTTTTATCATCATTTTGGCTATGTGAAGTTTTTATAACATTTTGGGCTATACTTAAAGCTTTGTAAAAATTTCATCATCTAACACAATATTCTAAAACATGATCTCACATTGAATTTCTACTTTTCACTATGCAAACTATAGATTATTACTTTGGAATAGATTTCTAGATGAGAGCTAGTAAATTTCCACAATTCATAAGATCTGTCAATGTAGTTTTTAGTTTTGATTGTGTAATTTTCTGCATCAATGTTTCCCATCACAATGAAAAGTTACACAATCAAATCCAGAAACTGCACTGCTAGATTTCTAGATTTTGAAACTATATATAAGTTTTGTCATTACTTCATTTGAAAAAAGAAATTTATTCATGACTTAAGCTGGATGAAATTATTTTATCATCAACATTTGAAAACACGACTTCACAATGTATTCTAGACTTGTGCTACTTTTATCATCCATATTTTAGGATATGACTTCACAACACTATATACGTTTTTTTATGGGCAACATTTCACATTTGAGATCATTACTTTAGCTGTACAAAATATTATTATCAACATTTCAGAACACAACTTCACATTGAATTTCTAGACATCACCGGGCAAGTCCAATTTTATCATTCATGTTTCAGAATTTGACTTCACAATATATATTTAGATTTCATTTTATATATTTTTATGATCAGCATTTCACATTTGGGATCATCACTTTAGCTGTACAAAATTTCATCATCAACATTTCAAAACACAACTTCACACTGAATTTCTAGACTTCACCGTGCAACTGCAATTTTATCATTCATGATTCAGAATTTGAATTGACAATACAATTTTAGATTTCACTATATGTATATTTTTATGACTGGCATCTTACATTTTGCACGATTCCTTTATCTACATGAAATTTCATCATCAACATTTCAGAACATACTCTAATATAAATTTCTAGGCTTCACCATGCAAGTGAAATTTTATCATTCATGTTTAAGAATTTGACTTCACAATACAATTTTAGATCTCACTATATATATATATATATACCATCGACATTTCACATTTTGCATGGTCACTTTATCTATGTGAAACATGACTTCATAATGAATTTCTAGACTTCAGCTTGTGCAATTTTTATCATCTATGCTTCAGAATATTGACGACTTCAAAATAGATTTCTAGACTGTATTGTATCATATGTATTTTTTATCATCAGCACTTACACAATGACTTCAAAATAGATTTTATAGATTTCACATTATCAACATTTCAGACCACAACTTGACAATAGAATTTTCTATATACATTGCTACATTGCTTTTTATCATCAGTATTTCAGATTTATAAATCTACAAGTTTATGATCAGCATTTCAAATCATAACAGATATCAAAATTTGACCGTGTACAACATGTTATCATATAAAGTTCTGGATGACGATCCTTTATCAGAATGAGACAGAACCCAAAAAAAAGAAAAAACTGAATTTTGAATCCATTCCTTGTACAGATGCACATGTGGGGACACGGATCGCAGTACAGAAAAGGCCCAGAATCTCTACGAGGGACAAACCCATCTGCCATTCTGAGACTCCCATGCTACTGCCCGGCTGAAGATTGCAGGAACAACATTCACCACCCGCGTTCGAAACCCCTCAAGGACTTCCGCACGCTCCAGACTCATTACAAGCGCAAGCACGGCACCATGATGAAGGCCTTCTCTTGTGGCAAATGCAGCAAAGCCTTTGCTGTTCGTGGTGACTGGAGAACACACGAGAAGAACTGTGGAAAGCTCTGGCTTTGCATCTGTGGCTCAGATTTCAAACACAAACGATCCCTCAAAGACCACATTCGCGCCTTTGGGAGTTCTCATGCCCCTCACGCTATCCATCACTGTGATGACGATGATGATCACTGTGATGACGATTATTCGGCTACTTAATATATACAGTTTGTCAACCATCCACCATTAATGGCCTCGTCAGCTCGAATTGTGCTTTGCTTGATCAGTGAGTAAATAAATTGTACAAATCTCCAAGATGTATGGTAAGTTTAACAGGTACACGCCCACCCACAGTACGATTTCAACAATTTCGCTCCTTGTTTGCACGGCATTCATTACCTTGCCTATGGAAAAGCCTTTTTGTTCATATGAATTCGTACGGGATTTCTGAACCAGAGAATTTTCATGGTAATTTATATGCTGTTGTGTACTGACCAGTCTTTGCTCAAGCTTCACGTATTCCTGCAAACAGTAAACCTTTTTGAGAGGTCAGCAAATCAAGCAATATGGATTGTATTGTTTCTTATACTTGTTGTTTTGGTTTATACGTAGGGAATTGCATTATCTATTTATCAATTGATAGGCTGAAACGTAGATGTGGTAAGTTAAGTAGTAAGTTAAAGCTTGACGAAAATTTATGATTGAAAATATTTGAGTTGGAGTTGTAATGAGATGATTTTTCAAAGACTCAATGCCCACTTAGATACAATGAGCATTAAGTGTTCTATCTTGCATTCTCATGAGAGATCACTTTTTTGAACCATTTTAGTCATGAAATCTAGGGGAAATGACTTCTTGAAGAACCAGTGAGCTTCACCGTTGTGGAAATCACCTAAGATACAATGTGTATTAAGTGTTCCCTTTGTTATCACAAGAGATCAGTTCTTATGAACCATTAGTCATGAAACATGGCAATGAATGATATATAAGATACATTATTGAAGGTAAAAGATTGTAAATGTAGTAGTAAGTTAAGCTTGATGAAAAATTTATGATTAAAAATATCTAAGCTGGAGTTGCACTAAGATGATTTTTGAAAGACTCAATACCCATCTAGATACAATGAGCATTAAGTGTTCTATATTGCATTCTTGTGAGAGGTGGCTTTTTGTGAACCATTCTATCCATGAAACCTAGGGGCTTGAGTTTTACTGAAATGACTTCTTGAAGAACACATGCTTTGCCTTTGTGGACATCACCTAGGATACAATATGCATTAAGTATTCCCTTTGTTATCATAAGGGATTGATTCTTGTGAACCATTAGTCATGAAGCATGGCAATGAATGGTATATAAGATACATTATTGAAGGTAAAAGATTTGTTAATGTAGTAGTAAGTTAAGCTTGACAGAAAATTTATGATTAAAAATATTTGACTTGGAGTTGTACTGAGATGATTTTTGAAAGACTCAATACCCATCTAGATACAATGAGCATAAGTGTTCTATATTGCATTCTCATAAGAGATGACTTTTTTTGAACCATTCTATTCATGAAACCTAGGGGCTTGAGTTTTACCGAATGACTTCTTGAAGAACCAATGCTTCACCTCTATGAACATCATCTATGATACAATGCGCATTAAGTGTTCCCTTCATTATCATAAGAGATCAGTTCTTGTGAACCATTAGTCATGAAACAAGGTAATGAATGGTATGTAAGATACATTATTGAAGGTAAAGGATTTGTAAATGGAGTAGTAAGTTAAGCGGGTTTACCTTTGAGGAAACTTTATAGCTAGAGTTGTACTGAGATGATTTTAGAAAAACTCAATACTTTATCTTTATGAATATCACTTAGATAAAATGAGCATTAAATGTTCTATACATTCTCATGAGAAATGGGTTCTTGTGAAGCACTTTACTCATGAAACCTTGGTGCGTGAATTTTACTAAGATGACTTCTGGAAGGTCCAATGCTTTACCTTTGTAGACATCACCTAGATACAATGTGCACTAAGTGTTCCCTTCATTATCATAAGAGATCGGTTCTTGCAAACCAATCTCTCATAATAATGAAGGGAATATTTGGTGCATAAAATATGGTTGCTTGAGTTGTATTCAGATGACCTCTAGAAGGCCTATTGCTTCACCTTCGTAAACATGACTTAGATACAATGAATATTAAGTGTTCCATTTGTTCTTGTGAGGGATGGGTTCACCACTAGTCATGCAAACAGCTTAAACGTCACATGCCATGGCTTGATTCTTAGGCTAAAAGTGTTAAATAGTCAAAGTTAACTTACTTTTTCTAAGCTTAATTCTTTCCTTAGTGTGTGATGTTTAATCATGAAACATGAGTGCTTGAATTTTACTAAGATGACCTCTTTGAAAGCTCAATGATTTACCTATATGAATATCACCTAGATACAACAAGCATTAAGTGTTATATTCGTTCATTCTCATGAGAGATGGGTTCTTTTGAGCCAGTGGTCATGAAAGATGGGTACTTGAGTTGTACTAACATGACCTTTAGAATACCCAATGCTTCACCTTTATAAACATCACCTAGATAAAATAAGCATTAAGTTTTTTGTTCATTCTCATGAGGGATATGATCTTGTGAACCACTCACTACTCGTGAAACATGGGTCAATGCATTTGGCTCAAAAACTATCACACATTTACTATAGAAATATATCTTGTGTCAAATTCCAAATGCATGATACGTTTAATAGATTATGAGTAATTTAATGGAGCGATTATCCTTTAGGTTAGGTTTATCAAGAGGGAGTAAAATAGATTACATAGAGCTTAGGCAATATTCAAATTGTTTAAGTTATCCAAGTCATTATTATCATTGCATTAAATAGTTAGAATAGTAAATAATAAATTAAAATGATTAAAAATGATTTAAATCTTATATTAGGATGTTAATGATTTCATTTAAAAATAATATTGTGAAATGGCAAGGCTTGTTTTTTTATAGTGCCTACAATCAAGGTTCAATTTCGTAGGCCTCTAAGATATTGTATCTTGATTTGCCTACAAGATGTGGATTTAGGTTCGACTGTACTCCCATATCATAGGTACCCGAGATACGTGGTGCATCATGCTAGACTTGGTTGCAAGGATTGATATATGTATATATGTGCGTGTACATATGCACATACATATATGTGTTTACACACACACACACACACACACACACACACACACACACACACACACACACACACACACACACACACACACACACACACACACACACACACACACACACACAATTATTTAAATATTAAATATTCATAATCTTATGTTATAAGTATCCCAAGAGAAATATTCAATGAATTATTGAAAAAATAGTTTGAATATTATTTCAAATTTAAAAGAATTATTAAAAGGGTGTAGAATTTTAATATTTTTATTTCAAAATAGAAATAAAAGTTATGACGTAATTAGAATTATTATAAATAATTACTCTTTAATTTTGAAGACTTTATTGTTTTCTTTTTCTTTTCTAATTGTGAGCAACTTAAAAA
Organism: Cupressus sempervirens; assembly: GCA_028749045.1. Taxonomy (NCBI): domain Eukaryota; kingdom Viridiplantae; phylum Streptophyta; class Pinopsida; order Cupressales; family Cupressaceae; genus Cupressus; species Cupressus sempervirens. Next base: position 264,928,279 of record CM053793.1, read on the forward strand.
TAGATAAAATGAGGTGTTATAACTTACATGAGAGATGGCTAGATTGAATATTTGAGAACTTAAGATTATACATATAAGGAACATAATTTTATAGATGTGTCTATCTATGCTCCACCCTAATTCAATATACCAAATATACTAGGAATAAAAAATATAGAAATATCTAATTTAGGAACTCATATAATCACAAAGAAAGGGATAGATCACTCATTCCAAGTCTATAATGTGTTGATAATGATTTTCCTTGGAAATGTTTTCCATCACTCTCCAAAGTTTTATCTTCTTGTCTATAATTGTAAAGTGAATTTTAAAAATGATATCTATGGACCCCTCCATTACATTTCTTATCTCTCCTTTTTTCCTAATTTTTCATTTTGTGCTATTTTGAGCTTGCATATCAATTTAATTTTTCCCTCCCATTTGGTCATATTTACTTAACCTACTTATTTTTGTCATGAAATTAGGCTACTTTATAAAGTTTTTCACTTAATTTGTTGAGGGGGCAACATACTCTTTATTCAAACATTTGGGGCATAAGACCATTTTTAATATTTCTTTAACATAGAACTTGAAATTGCATTTTGTCAAAGACGAGAAAATTTTCAACATAAAAACCTAATTTTATTCCATAATCAATTTCGTCCAATATCTAAATGAACATCATTCATAATTATTTCTAATTCTTCTCTTATTTTCCTTTTTTTCTTTCCTAACCAAACCTAATTGACTCTAAACACTACCTCCCCCCTTTTTTGATGTTAATTAAATAATTTGATAATTTAATTAAATAATATTTTCTAATCCTTTTAATTAAATAATTTAATAAATTTAATTATCCAATTATTCAGACAAGAGCCTACAAAACAATAATACATTATCAGCCTCTTATCTGGGAGGTCTTGGGTTTGATTTTGGTCAAGCTTAATACATAATAATAATTAATTGTGACACATAATAATAATGAATCTTGGCTTCAACCTCTTACCGATCAACAAAAAATAATATTTAAAAAAAAATCTAATTATTCTATTTTTGTTAGAAAAATTAGTTTGTTTTATTCTCCCCCTATTCACAAGAATTGAATAAATTTTCATTTATGCATTCCTTTGCCATAAAAGTAAATAAGTAATTTTATTATTTAGTATTGTATATAATATTTCTCTCCTTATTCGAAAGAATAAATGTTTATTTCCCCCAAGGTTGTTCATAAAAGTAAATATTATTAATTATTTATATGTCACCAACATTACTAATTTTTTTTATAGCCATTATCACTTTTCAACTTATTCCTTTTGACATATTCCATCATTCCCCTTATTTTTTGAATTTTTATTATTATGAAATGCTAGTCATTCATCCTTTCCAAGTTGAATTTGAAGTCTTAACTATCCATTTCTCTATGTCCAAATCTATAAATTCAAATCTCCTCCTCCTCTACATTAACCGTGTAGTTCATAGTCTTTTCTTTTATCATTCTTGTAGATTTTGGAGGGCAACTATTACTTATTTTTGAAGGAGGCACCTAAGAAATGGAGGCTCACAACAAGAAGAGTTTTATTTTTATTTTTTGATTTCTTAGGTTCATTTGATTCAGTCACATTTCTTCATGTCTTTTATCAATTATTAGCACACTAAATTTTTATTTTGGTTCGAAAGTTTAGTGGGTGATCCTAGGAAGATCATATCATTTAGGCATTTAAAGCTTACATAGATTAATTGATTTCCAAGATAATTTTTAGATCAATAGGGTAAAACTATTTTAGGAGTTAATTTTACTTAAGCAAAAGAAACTAGATATAAAATTTCTAAAGCCCTTGTTAAACACCAAATTATATCTTTCTACTATCACATCCACTAGACATTGTTTGGGTATTAAATAAAATAATTACATGCCTTTCTTGTGTTTATATATAAATTGCATACACATTTTATAGGTAAATTGCAAGTGCATTGGTCATAGTTTAAGCACCTCAAGTTTGATTTTGATTACATGTTCTATTTTTTCCTACTTCAAATCTTCCACTTTACATCACCAAATATTTTAGGCTAAATTTTAAATTCTTATGTTTCTAGTTAAGATCTTCAGAGATTCCAAGCTAAACAAACTTAACCAAAAACTAAAGATCACAAACCAACATTTTTTAATAATGGTGGCTGCCATTCACCTATGATACTATTACAACAACTTGCATAAATAGATGACACTAATTTCTTTTCAAAAGTAATTCAAACCAATTCATAAGAAATGGTATTTAGGAAAATAGAAAAGTCCACACCTAGAGCTAGAATTTTCGTAGAGAAGAAACATGCTTAAAATGTGGTAATATGACCTTGAAAATATACCACTTTAATTGTACTTTAGCATTAGACTATGCTAACTATCTTCCAAGTAAAATAGATAGCAAAATAAACTACAATTTCTAAATGGAGATAACATTATATCTTGTAGAAGCTAAAAAAATAACATGCAATGAATTTTGAAAATTTATAATACAAATATTGACATTACATGAGCTCACAACAATTACTTAATGCTTAATATTTATCAAGGTAATTAACAATTATTATAGGTTAATGATGGGATTTCCTAATCAAAATCAAACTAAACTAAAGCTTAAGTTCAAAACAAAAAGAGTACATGTATGAATAGAATGAGTGAATTCAACAATACAAATTATGTCCACAACCATGATTTTTTTCTAAAATATCTCTTGTATTAGATGAGAGTTCCCTAGGTTCGACACTTGATTTTCTAGAGTGAACTTGTTAATTTTAGGACAGAATGGGTTTTCTATTACAAAAATTAAATCAATTGATGGAGGAAAAAAATAAACTAAAAATTGTAAATGAAGGATCCTAAGATGATAAGATTGTGTGTCCATAATTTTAGGTAATATTCATATTTTCTTGCATTTTATTTTGGATTGCAATCATATGTTGAGTTGTCAAGTCAACTTATTTTGTAGGTCTACTCATATATATATATATATATATAGTGTGTGTGTGTGTGTGTCAGAGAGAGAGAGAGAGAGAGAGTTCATACTTCAAGAATAATTTACTTAAAGTATGACCTTTACTAATTATTAAAGATCATTAGTAATTAAAAATATAGGAGAAATATGTGTATATTACAATATACTCTTAGACTAATGCTCTTTATTAAACCTAATTTTATAAATGTAAAAAATGATTAAAGATAACAATATAGAAAAAATCTAAACAATCTTAGATAATATTAATGTAAATTAACTTCTAAATGCTCTAATTCTAACCATTCCTAAAACACGTTTTCTAAATATAATTGATCATGAATTTATGCATATTGGGTTTTGTTAATAAAGAGCCATTGCAAGTAATCAATGAAAATTGCATACTGAATTATCACATATTGAAGTTAGGGGAATAATGAAGGTAGCATATCAAGAAACTTGATTATTGGGCTAGTTCTACATGGTGTGAGATCAATCACACACATTGCAAGCTAGACTCACTATTAATATATGTAAACATAGGCATAGGTTAAAGTTGCAAATAAATGAATACACATCTTTATAAAGATAAGTTAAAGTCAAATGTGTAAGAACTAAACATAAACAAATAAAGATGGTGAATTGGAAAATGATTTTAAATTGTTATTAATAGAAAAAAATATAGATACATTAATAAGTTGAAAAGTTGTTAGACTCTATATGTGATAGAAATAAAATTTGTACTTTAATTCTACTATTACTAATCTAACAAATAGAATAAGAAAGACCAATGATAGAAGGGCAAAAAAGTTATTAAAAAATATAAAAGATATTATTTAATTAATTATGAATCCTTATTAAAATTGTTTAGAGTTGTAGAAGAGATTCTTATATGGAGATTTTTTTCTTTTAAATTTGTATTCTTAAATTTATTTTCATAATTATTTTGAATTAATCAAAGGGATTTCCACATTGTACATAACATAGTTTGATGGTTAAATGGTGCATAACATAGTTTGATGGTTAGATAATTCAACTTTGAATAGCACTAACTTATGTTGGACTCTTGTTAACATGGATATTGTATTCTTATTGACCTATTGTGCTTGCATAAATGTTACTCTCTCATTGATTCATTGTGCATGCAACTCATTATTCTCTTATTGATCCATTGTGCTTGTAAGTTTGAACATGTGCATTGGAGATGTTGTTCTTATTGTCTTTGTGCTTTTGCTTAGCTTTTTTGGCATTGACTTGTTAGCTTTACCCTCACCAATCCATTGTTCTTGCAAGATTGAACTTTTACATTGAACTTATCGTCATTCATGCTGACTTTACCTTCACTAGTCTAGTTTGCTTGTAGGTTTGAACATTTAGATTAAATCATTATTGTTCATGTTGTATTTGTGTCTTTACTCAAGTTTATTGGCTTTCAAGTTGGCTTTACTCTTAATTGATTCATTGTGATTGCATGTTTGAACATTTGCATTGAAGTTGTTGGGATTCATGTTGTATGTATGTATTTGCTCAATTTAGTTGCAATTCATGTTGGCTTTATGTTTTGTGGTCCATTTTGCTTGCAAGTTGGAACATTTGCATTAAAGTTATTAGTGTCCATGTTGGCTTTTTGCCTTTGTTCAGATCTATTGGCATCCATGCTAGCGTCCTTGTAAGGTCAAACTTTTACATTGAAATTATTGATGTTCATATTGACTTTGTGTCTTTTCTTGACTCTCTATGAACATTCATATTAACATTTGCTCTATAACTTCTGAATTTAGACTATTCACATTAATTTTATATATCCAATTTTTAAAAAGCAATGGAAACTTTAATTCGAAATTTTCACATTACCCATCAAAAATATAAAAAAAGATGTCATTAAAGAAACCTAGCACGGCTCATTATACTCTGAAAAAGTTCTTGTGGTCATTTTCATCTTGCTATATCGCTGTTGTTTGAGAAGAAAGAAAAGAGAGTCAATGAATCCTTTCTAAAGATGATATGAAATGCATTGAAATCTGTTGCCTTTGAATCAGAACTCTATTAAACTCCATGCACGCTTTCTATACGCTTCGCAGTCGGTAGCTCAATTAATAAAGCACAAAAAAAAGGAAGTTGGTGACTTAATCTGGTGGAACAGAAATTGCGAAAGCTATAAGTGGAATCTTGGGAGAATGGCGGTGCTTTGTGGGTCCTCCTTGTCTCACTATTATCTTTCCACACTCAAAGCTTAAGCCTATGTTCCCCTGCCAAATTTATTTCTCGAAGTTGACAGTTTGTGGAGCATATTTGAGTATTTTAGCACTCTTGTTATTATTTCTAAAATCCATATTGTTTGGGAAACATTTGGATATTATATACCTATTGACCAAAGTTAAGCCTTTGTTAGTTGGATGGGGTGGTTGACAAATAGCTCATCTTAATCTTATGATTGTGTTTAGATGTGATTGTTCTAAGAGAATTGTAATTGATTTATAAGATGCTGGTAATATAGATATTTGTATGGATAAAAAATTGTATAGACTTTTGTAATCTATAAAAAAAATTGAATGATGTTTTCAGGCTTGTTCATGTTAGTATTTTCTTATCAATGTTTTTAATCACACTCTACACTCTATGATCTACCATCATTGATGTGTTTCCCATCACATTCATGATTTATCATCAATTTTTTTTTGAATGGAGGGTTCAGACCTGCGAGGCAACCCAGTGAGTCATGAAGCCTACGAGCTACCAACCAATGAATGCCACCACATAGACTTTTTAGGGACCGATATGATAAGAGCCCACTCGTGCCTCAAACCTCTTCAGCTTAGAGCCAAGCACTAAAGGTCATCCACACCGCCAAAATCACCCGGGGCAGATCTTGGCCTCATCTCTTATGATGTCAGAGTCTTGCATTCAGCAAAACTTGATTCCTGGTAGGCTCCTTGTGATCTATCATTATTGATCATGAAGTATCTTCCTAAACATTGATGGAAAAATTCAATTGAATTAATGACAGATCAAAAAGTGAGATCCAAAACATTAATTAAAGAAAAAGTACCTTTAAAAAACCAAATATCAAAAACTCTCAAAAATAATCTCATTTAATACAATCTCAACAATTTCAATTTGGATTTGGAATTTTGGATTGACATGTTGATTTGATGTTAACCTGAACAAAGTATTTATAAACGATCAACAACAACAATAGTAGAAAAACAGATATGATAGGAAATCATGAATATAATAGAGATTTCACAATTGCAGTACAATTCCATGAGTTAATCCTTTAAAAAAGTATGATTTCCGTATTGAACAAAAACATGAGAGAGGACCCACATGGGAAAAAAACCAAAGTGTGGGGAGAGAGAGGGAAAGGAAGAGTGGAATAGGTTGGTCCCCAGTGTAAAACCCACCTCCATGATAAAGATAAGACCTTGACAGAGTAAAATTCTCTTCTCAAAATGAAAGTCTGAGATACGAGAACGTACATTATCTACTTTACTCCACTATATTTTGCGAGGCAAAAGAACAGGGAAAGCAAGGCGTGGGAGATATGGGAAATCGGGTGGGTCAGAAAATGTTTCCATTGATTTTGACGAATGTCGAAATTTGTCTGCTGCATGGAAACACAAGCTGTCAAAATGTAAGCTTCGGCAATGGGGACTGGACTTTGGGGTGTCTTCTTCATGAGAGAATGGGAATATCTATTTGCAGCTGCCATTAAAGTTGACGCCTCTGGCCTGTCTTTGATCTTTGAGATATAGAAATGATAAGTTGCTCATCATAATATGAGTGTTTTTCTTTTAAATACATTTTAACTTTTGTTTTGTTTTGCCATTATTTGGACAAACAATTTGGTTTTCTTTATTTTGTTTGAAATGAAAGAGTTTATGTTTTATGATTATAGGATAAATTAGGTACTTTAGAAGAGATCTTGCATCTTATTTATAAAATGTTGTCAAAAAGATAGCCATGTGTGTCTAATAGTCAATATACAATCGGCTTAAGCAACATACACTAATTGTTGAGTCTATATAAGAATTAGGATGTATTATTAATCAAAATTTTGAATTAATTAGAACTCTAAAATAATTAATTTGTTATTGCTAATACTTCTTATTGTCGAAGGTTAGAGTTATTGATTAATTTAAAAAATGATAAGTACAAATAGTATTATTTTTAGTTTTTAATTAATTATATATTTTATTGAATAGTTCATCTTGATCCCCATATTGCCATTTCCCTGACTTATAGGCTAAATTTGTCAAATAATCTAAGTTCGCTAACTTTTTCTTAACTTAATTTGTTTCTTTGTGTTGTTTAAGGGTGGTGGTCAACTTATACACCAAACAAAATACCATAACATAAAATTTTAAACAACAAACAAACTGAAGTCATTTTCTTGATAAATCCAACCATTTTTTATTTCGTATTGTAAGAACTTCTATTGTACAGTAGCTTACTCAAGCATTTAGAATTTTTCTATTGGAAGGATTCTTTTTTATTTTCCCTTTTCTATGTACTACCTTCTTGTTTTTTTATCGACGTGGATAACTTGTTTTCCCATACCCTTCAGGTACTAACCCTTATCCACACTCTCCATCTTGAAATTATCCACAACTTTGTCTTTTTTCAGCCCATTCAACATATTGCTAAGGAATTTTATGTCTAGTTAAGGGTTTTATGTTTTGGTTTATTCAATTGGGAAAGGGTTTGAACCCAACAATGTAAAGTAATATCAAGTCTAAAAGACCATTCAAGACAAATTCACAAGAAGTGAATTCAAAAGATATCTAAGTAGAGTTACAACTATTGGGAACATGGATCCTAACCCCTATAATGGTTATATTTCCAAAATAGAAGGTTTGGGAAAGAACCTCCAAAACTGATTTGATTGAACCCCTTACACCAAAAATGAAGCAGCGAGGGAAAAAGAAAATGAAAAAACATTAGGATTTTGAAAGCTTCCTACAACATTATATCATTCAGAACTCCTCTCCAAACCATAAGCTTCATATAACGAAGGACTCCCAAAATCAAACTACATCCAAAAATAATGGCATCACATCATCAAGTCTTCAGTTCTCCCTTGAAAATCCTCTCCACCTTAATAGGAGATGATCTTGCCTTGATAGGAGTGGAAGAGAGGAGAGCCCCCTAGAAGAAACATTGAGAACCTAAGCTCTTATTTTTCCATAACTTGAACAAAGATAAGACCTCATTAATCCATAGTTAGCCTCTTTCCATAAGAAAAATAAATAGAACAACCTAAACCAAAACTAGAACTATAAGAGCCAAGCCCCAAAAGTGTTCATAACAAGAAAACCCACCATAAGAGAGGCAACCTCTTATACAAAAATACCCCTATGCTAATGAATCCAATAGAGAAGAAGAACCACTCACAAGAAGAAGGAGCAACAATTTAATTATCAAGAAGAAGAGAAAAAGGCACATTAAACATAGCTCCATGTCCAAAATCACTGAAAGCTAGATGAAGCACACAAAAACAAATAGCCACCTCATGATTAGAAAATAAAAAATGATCCATTGAACACAACTATGTATGAAAAGAGAGAACCAATCCTTATCTTGAACAAGAACCATGTTTAAAAACACTAAGTGAGAAAGATAGTAGATTTCAAAAATCCATAGATAATCTAAGAATGTTTCAGAATTCAATTGTGTTACTATTTTTTGCATCTAGTGCAACAATTGAATCTAGAAAAATTCTAAGACAAAGTGTGAATACAAACACAAACAAGAGTTACTACTAAAAAGAAATCAAAGAGATGAACTCTCAAAAGCTAGTCAACACCAAAAGCCACCAACCACATACAAAGAAACCTGAAGCACAAGGTGGTCCTAATAAAAATAGATCCATAAGCAGCCAACACCATCAATGAGCGAGGAAGGAAAAAAAAACCCTTCAAGAATAACCAAGACCTCTAGCACATGGGCTACACACACACACCAAAGGTAGAAGAACCACAAACCAATAATACCTCAAAATAAAAGCACACTTGGTTTAATTAAGAATAGAAACCAAAAGTGCATAGTGGGAATATCCACAGACAATGTTCAAAACGCAAAAACTAGTGACCCACAAAGTATAAAAGCCACAAAAAATGTTGGGAAATGGGGCACTAAAAAAATCACTGTGTTTAAATCCACCAAAAAAAGCCTTGTTTGATCCAATGAAGAAGAATAAGCAAATCCACTTGAGGAAAACACCAATGAGCTTCTAAACCCCACAACCAACAACCCACAAAGCATAAGAGTCACACAGAAGATGTTGGGAATAAGGGAACCAAAAACACCACTCCCACTACACAAATAAAGAAAAAACATGCAAAGTACCAAGCATCAACACAAGGGAAGGAAATATAGAATAAAAGCTCCCTCCAAAATTCAAAAAGAGGCTCTTCCCCATTGTCATCATCATATTTGTTACCTCCATCCTCATGTACATAAATCCTAGGGGCATCTCTATGCCCACTCAAACTCTTGCTTGCTTTCATTTTTTATAATGAAGGATTTTATGTTATTGAGGAGACTATTTATTTATGTTTTAATGTGATCATGGCTTCACTCTTTGTCAAGTGTCAAGTTTTTTAGTTGAAAAGACTTGATTCCCAAGTGAGATCATCCAAACCATGTTTCTTCACTAGAGAACTAAAGATCTATTGACTCAAATAATATAAAGCTTGACTTAATTACCATGGGCTCATTCAAAGATATTCAAATTCATTAGCAAGCCAATGATCCATTGACTTAAGGCATATTTTTCTAATTAAAAAATTGTGGGTAAATACGTTTACCTCATGAGAGCACAAGAAAATGGCTTAATCTCCAAAATAAACACTTAGTAATAATACCCAAATTGTTAGATAACTAAGATGGGTGGGGGGTGGTAATTGAATCAATTATAATTAGTTATCCTACAGGCCTTAAATTTTTTTTTTCTACAAGAATAAACACTTTAAACTTTAAGATCACTTGTTGGGTAACCATATCAAATACTCAACTCAACAAACTGTTAACCTCATATATAGAATATCATAGTAAATTTTTTGTATATACCGAGTTGCAACAATAAATAGTAAACATTAAATTAACATCCAAAAAAATAAATGGTGCACAATTTGACACATTTATTTAATGTGGAAACCATATTAAGGGAAAAACCACCTGGGACTAGCAACCAAAAATTTCACTCTTCTGAAGTGATCTCTATTAGGATTGAACCTTGTTAAAGGTTACATACACATTGTAAATGTGACCTTCTTAGAGGATTTTTACCAAAGATCATATAGATCTTCTTACTTCTGAAATATCTATAGAGTGGTCTACTCTAAAGAACTTACAAAATATTTGACAAAATGTCATGATACAATGGATTTGTAAACAAGACTTGTTAGATCTACTCGATTAAGAGATTCTTTGCAAAAATGGGTAAAGAGTAATAGTGAAATTATTTATTTAGGTTAGAACAACCTTTTCTTATTTAGATATCTATTTCAATCTAGCTCTTTCCTTTGCTCATCCTCTTTCTTCCTCCTACTCCCTTTTGGTTGATCCACTCACTCACAAATCAACTTAGCACTTCTCTTGCTTGATCTTCACAATCTAGTTCATCTTGGTCATCCTTTGGCTATCAAATTCCTTCTTCAACTTGATCAACAATAATGAATGATTTCTTCATCCCTTAAATAGGAAAATCTTTTCCCCTTCAATAGGTTTTTCCATGTTTTGACACTTAACCACACTCATATTATCTTCAACTAGCTTAGATTCATTGAATATATACACTCAGGTATTGTGCTTTCACATTGAACTTTTTGCTTTAATTCAAATCATCAAATCTTCTTTGAATTTCTCTAGTCATTGATTTGGTTGGCTCTTGATTTGACAGGGTTTTTAATCACCTTTTGGAAAGTGGATTATACCTATTGTTTAGCTAAAACCCATGATAAGTATATCTTGATAGACCAATAGGAAAAAATAACAAGATAATATAGTCTTATTCCCTTTGAAATCTACAAAATTTAGGTGGGTGTACCTAGAATTAATCTCTTTTCCTATCAAATTACACTTTCATTTGTATCCCAAAATAAAGAAGATGTAACCCCTTGATTCTTCTAACTATGGTGTGACCAAAAGAATGAAGAACAACTAATAATTCATATCTAATGGTCTCCAAGTCAAGTATGAGAAATTTCCTTTAGATCCATAATTCAACATAATGTAAAAATATTTTTTATTAAAGATTTTAATGTTGTGTAGGCCTAGCAGTTTGCTTGAAACTATGACATGACTGGTGTTTTATCCATTAGGATTTTACTTATAGAACTAACACTATAACCTTAGATCTACTCCTTCACTTTGTGAAATAAAACCAATACACAATTAAGATCTCATACTGATCAAAATCTTTTCATGAAACCCTTCAATTTTGTCATAACACATTAAGCATTTACTTAATTAATTTTATTAACAACAAAACATGAGATGAGATATAATTCTCAATGAATTATAAGTGAAATTGAATTTAAATGGTATTGAATCACACAAAATTGAAGAACAATATGAAAGGAGACAAGATCTAAATTGAGAAACTCCAATGACTTATTCATTTGTATTATTTTTCTTCAAAAAATGCAATTAGATTATCCGATTTATGAAATAAGACATCTCAGAATGGATTTAAACTATTGTAACTCCACTTTCTCCATTCACGAGAAAAATTAAAAAAATGTAGCAATACACACTAATGGACCGACTTGACATGAAATTATTATATTCATAAACTTCAAAATTTAGACCCTTCTTCTGAGCCTTGGAAATCCCTTTATAGACAAATATTACAACAAGCTTTGGGCTAGAAGGAAAAGTTATGAACATTATCATTTGAAAAAAGAATTCTTGTTACAACAAAACATATGACTTGTTAAGGAGAGAGCATGCAGATAGCTTTTCACCAACTTGATGTGACATCTCTTGATTTATGTGACTCTTTGCTCTCTTCTTAACTACATTTCACTAGCAAAATGGAATATCCTTGAAAATCATTACTATGATTCAGGTAGGCCATCATTGTTAGAGTCATCAGTAGGGATGTATCTTTTTACCCACTTAGGCTTGTATTCATTATCAGTTGATCATTTGTTCTCAAGGATGTGATTTTCCACTTGTCTAGATGGATTATATTTTACTATGACTTGTGTAACCTCATTCTCAAAATTTTCATAAAATACCCAAGATTTTACCAACTTTGAAATGCACTCCTTAAAAAAGTGTCATATTCATATCTTTTTCTATTTGTGTCACCATTTGATTTACCAAGTAGTGATGGCTTTAGTTCTCCATTCACCAAACTCTTTCACACTTTTGTCCTCTTTCAGAATAGGTGGCACTAGTGTGTCTTGAAACCATTCTAAATTGTCCTTTAGCTCCATAATTTTATTTTCAATATGATCAGGAAAAATTGAAAAATTCTTTAGTGATTTGAAAATTTTAATAGTGGGCATGATATCTGGAGGGGTATTTAGGTCCACCCTTATACACAATTCTATTTCTCCATTTTTTCAATTATTCTTACCCACTTCTGATAGGTTGGTTGGACAAAAGTTCTATCATCTTCTAGCTTGTTGATAGCTAAGTATAACAATTCACACACTTGATGATGTCTAAACATTCTGGAATTTATTTTCTCATGCAAGTGAATCAACGTAGTTCAAATAATAATCTCCTTTTTAAAATCATAACTTATTTTATCATTTTCAATCTTTAATTACAGATCAACCACCTCCTTAATTAGAGAATTGACATCCTTATCTCCCCTAGGTGGAATTTTTTGAAGTGGCACTACGGAACGTGGTGGTGTAACTATCACTATACTCAACTATCTTGAAAAACTTTCCCTATCTCCACTTGGTGGCCTAACTACTTCTAGTTTAGCTACCTTTTGTTCTAACAAACTTACTTTAGTTTGCAGACTAATGGTTATCTTTGATTGATATTTATAGGCAACAAAAATATTCCTATATTTCTCTTGTCGCTCTTCATATTTCTTCTCTTTTCCCTTGGCCACATTATTCACATAGGAGACATGTTCTTTTACATCATTTTTTGATTCAAAGATCTTGGCATATTCTACACTCTGTAATACTATGTTACCTCTAGCACCAATGTTCTTATCAACAATTTCATTTCCAAAGATAGAGGTAGAGAATGGCCAAGTCGCTAGATAAGAAAGGTCGTCACTATAGTACTATTAGAGTGGGGTTTTCATTTCACCAAAAGATAGATCTATCAATTCCTAATACAACCAATCAACTTATAGTACATAGGAGGTAGTTAAGCCCTTGTCACAAATCTTGAGGGGAGCACTAAACAAATTTCCAACAATCTCCGCCTTAGAATTACCCGAGGGTTTAAGGATTCAAACTTGTGACCAATGTTTGATGACACTTGTTAGAGTGGAGTTGTCATTGCACTAAAAGACCAATCTATCAATGCCTAATACAACCACTCAACTTATAGTACACAAAAGGAAGTTAAGCCCTTGTCACAAATCCAAAGGGGAGTACTTAACAAATTTCCAACAGTACATCCCTCTAGGAGGTTTATCATTCTTCTTGATATTTGTAATGTCCCCTTTCTAGCATTCATAGCATGATGTTGTCGTTAGCCTATTTCCCCATAGTCTCGTAGGCTAACTAGGACATTAAAGGGGCTTAGAGGCCATTTGGCCTAAACAGTTTCAGTTGCAGGTCTTTCTAAGGGGTTCTGAGGCAACTTTGGGCATACTTACTATTTATAGTAAGTCATCTTGTACATGGCCGGACATTCAGTCAAAGTGGTATGTCGATGGTAATTGTTTAAAATCGACAGGAAGACTTATTTATCATTGATAAGATTTGTTATGCATTGATAAAGCCATTTTATAAAGTTAAATTTAAATATTTAACTTTATTAATGCATAGACTATAGTTTGTGGGAAATATTTAAATTAAAAGAGTTCCCTTTATTTTTATAACACATTGGAGACATAAGGTACATAAAGGGAGTTATGTTTTATCCCACATTGAGAAAACGAAGGATTGAGCTCTTGTGAGAACACTATAAAAGAAATGGAAGAGTTTTTTTTATGTATGCTTGGATGAAGATTAATGTTATGTTGCTGGATATCTGATTATCGGGCTTGGAGGACGGAATCCCTCTTTGCAAGCATTCTCTTCACTGTTGGAAGACACAATCAGGAGGATCAACGGTGTTTTCACTTCAGGAAACACACTGGGTTTCATTTGGGGCGTTTGCATAAAGAAATTTACAAGGGTTTGAGGTGCAGATTTGAAGTTAGTTATTGCTATAGTGCCGCATGAATAGTATTTTGCTATAGTCAGCATGAACAATATTTTGCTACAGTACGGCGTGAATAGTGTTGGTATCAAGTTTACTTATTTTTCTGGCTGATTAGAAGTTTGGAGGGCTGGCCGACTACATCTGCAAAATACTACGACCACTGATTCTAGGTTTCTTCTGTCAAATTTTGATATTTTGCATAATAATTGTTGAATACAATTCTGAATAGTTGTTGCAGCCTTTACGGCAGTTGTAAGTGCGCATCTACATTTAAAATTCACCCTTTATTAGCAGATTGAAAGAGTTTCTAGATTTTTTCATATACTATTGAATGTGTGCCAAGTGTTTGTGAAAATGTTATGATGTGTATTATGCATTTTAATGTCACTTCATAGTTGTTCGTAAATCTACTCATTGGAAAGGAATTTATTGAGGAAATCAGCCTTATGAGTTTGCATACAAAGTGTTTGACAATATTCCTTAAGTTAAATTTTTGCAAGTCAAAGTTCAAATCAGGGGAGGATATTACAATATTAGATCTCTTTGACCTCATCTCCTGCATAATTGAGTCAAATTATACATCATATGTAACTCTCCTAAGATTTAATAGTAGTAGGATTCCTGACTCCTTTACAATTTTTCTTCTTTCTTTTGGAGTGACAGCCTCAAATCTAGCCATCGTCTCTCCTTCAATTTCTTATATGACTTCATTAGTATCAACTCTAGGCTTTTGTAGCTTCTTTTCTTATATTTTGTAAAGACATTATGACCTATAATACTCCTAAAGTAATTTCTTGAAAGACACTTATTTGATGAAATTATCATCCTTAACAAATTCTCTACAAGCCTCTATCCTTACATCTCTAGGGAAAATTTCCTTTATCTCTTGTGTAGTGCTATTTGGAATAGGTGCCCTAGGTACTTGAAGAAGTCCTTGATTTAAATTTTCTTTTGGTATATAGAGGTAATCTTCCTCCTCATCTTCTTCCTTAGGGACATCTACTTCTCCTAGCTGCTCCACATCTTGGGTGGGTGCTACACTCCTTGAAACTCCCTTTACCTTAGGTACAAAGTCATGGTGCCTCCCTTATGGTGAAGGTGGATTAGGTGTCCTTGGAGAGTATGGAGAAGGAGTCCTTCTCACTGGATCGTCTACTTCTTGTCCACTCCAAAATTACTAGTCCCACTAGTTTTCTACTAGATTTCTTTATGTGATATAGGTACCTTAAACCACTATGAGTCCTTGGCCACTTTTTAGGCTCCTCACCTTGAGGCTCTAGCTCCTCTCTCAAACTATTGTGTCCTTTTCCTTCATCTAGAATCATATAAGAGGATTTCAATAGTAAGTCAAGGTCTTTAACATATTCCACAAATGTGACTTTTGATGCCTTAACTGTGCCAAGTTTCTCATTCATAATATAATATACACCTAAGAAATTTCAAAGGATTATTCTCAATTTTTGATCCCATGTCTTGGCATCTAGTAGTGGATCATAATTGGGATCCACTCTATGAATATCATCTAATAAATCTTTGAAAGCTTGCCAATATGTTTTCTTTCTCTTATGGGATTCCATATAATCATCATTCTTGATTATATCCTTTGGAAAATCAAACTCATTCCCACCCTTTCGTGTCATCCTCATCCTACTCATTAACATCTAATAAAATAATTCTATATCATTTATCCTTTTGGAACTAACCTCCATGTTGCAGGGTTTGAGTAACTAGACTATATCCTTCTATCCCCTTTTTATCATTACAAAATGATCATAAATTGTGAGATTAGGGAAGTAAGTTTCCTTATTGACTTTTGCTAGAAAAATAGTACCTTAGAGCATACTAATCTACCTCATAACCTCAAGAAATATAATTCTCAATGTGACAAACTAGGCAACACAAAGGGTCTCCTTGGAAATCCATAAATTCTGATGAAAATTAAGTGTGGGTAGAAATAAATATCACCCCATTGGTGACACAACTTTGGCACAACATTACAATCTTTTGGCCTTAGAATGTAAACAAAAAGAAAAGAAAGTCTTTAACAAAAGGCAATATTCTTCTCCTAAGAGAGATTCTAATTTGACTTTAAAATAATGTGAAACTTGGCTCATTCTAATCTATTGGCAGGATGGTTGACCATAATTGCACTGGTAACATCTCATCATCCCTTTCAAATTCCGTGTACATATGCTAGGGAAAGTAGTCTCTATTATGGAAGAGGATTATATGCATAAGAAATGAGTATCATGTAAAATTTTTTGTCTCTCCTCTAAGTAAGGTTTCCAACCCTTTATGAATTATGGTTTCTAGGTAGTGAGGGAAATCATAAATCACTACAATACCACATTTTTGTGTCCCTAGGCACATCCACATTGTTGACTTGCTAAATTTTCCCTTGTTGTTTAACCCTAGCACTTGATATAAAGCAGTATGTCTATTCAACATGGTATCATCATAATGTTCTACATTACCTACAATATATGATATAGTTGCAAGTGTTATCTTGATCCCTATCGCCTCTTCTAGGAGAGGAGTTATCAATTTCTATACCACATCTAGCTCAACTTGGTTAAAAGAATCTTCAAACATTTTGAAATCAATTTCATAAGTTACAACTAGGGATGGGTGGAGCTTTAAAGCTTTCCTAATGGATTCAACATCAATTTTCAATAGAACTTCTTCGTTTAAATTCGTAATCATCTGTGTAATTGGGTCATATTTTACTTCTAATTCCAAAAACAAATCAATATCTAAGAAAATACTGGGAACTACTAGTTTTCTAAGGTTATATTTCCGAACATTGAAGGAAGGTCTTCCTATATTAGCTTGACCATACCACCTCCTAAAAATATCTAAACTCTTAATTAGATTGACTATGTCATAGATATTTCTATATTTATCCTTCAAATTTGGGCATACCTCAGTTTTAAATTTCTTCCATTCCTTTGTAGTGGCCCTACCCTCCTTGTACAAGGGAAATTGATTGATAAATCATCTTCCAAGTATCTATCCTCAGAACTAAATTGGCCAAGATGTTTCTTGGGCATCATTTTCACAATTTTGGGTTACTAAGAAGACTAGAGCTTCACAAAGTTTTGCTAATTAAAACTATGGCTTTGACAATAACCAAATACACCAGAGAAATCCTATAACTTCAATCATTTGTACAAATAATTACTGAGAATCTAAAGATGGCTTTTTGCTAGTTTATAACCTTTTGCTAAGAAATTTCATGCAAGACTTTGCCTCAAATTCCTTTTCTACAAGTAGACACAATTATCTCTAGAACCTCAAATTCTCTATGATGGCTATGCCATAATGATTCAATAGTTTTAAGTCCTTGAAAGTTGTATTTACTTCTAAATTTGTGTGGAAATGTAACATCTAGTGTTAATGAAAAGCCCTTTTTCTCATAAGAGTACAAAGTTTGAATTTGCATTGTCAATCTTTATTTCTCCTACATCTAATGGCTAAGATTTCTTTTGACCCATGTTGACCATCCTTTTCATCATCTAGGATCCACTAGTTAGCCAATGAAAATTGAGAAGTGATATCATATAAGCTCATTTGAAATTTCAATGTCTTTGGGAAGGAAGGCCACACATCTTCATCTCATGTTTTTGTGAGACAAGTGTCATATCTCACAAAAATATGCATGGCATTGATCTCCATCCCTAATGTTTTCTTAGTATTAAATATTTGTAAATGAAAGATTAAGTTATAGTTGATTTAGTGCATGTGTAGAGTCTTCTTATTTAATGGTTCAAAGTCCCTTAGCATCATGAGGACACATGGAAATATCTCACATTTTCGTGTTTGAGGAGGGAGAAGCTCCCAAAAGCATAAGAACCATTGATTTCTCATACTTCAAGCCAATGCACTACTAACTTCATTTAGGTCCATTGGCACAATTCACATGGACCAATAAAATCTCAAGTTCTTGTAAAATCATTTAGTCCCACCTCGAGTTTCCCTTGCATCAGAAATGAAGACACATCAAGATCTCACATTTTCATGTGATCTTCTACATAGATCCCAAAAATGTGATGACCTTCTGATTTTCTTTGTGGAGTCCCTCTTCAAATAGTGCTCCTATAACCTTAGAGGTACACGACATCATCTTATGTTTTCATGTGATCCCCTTTAGATCTTCTAAAAATATGAGGGTTGTAAGATCTTCTCCTTTAGTAACTACACATTAGACGCACCACACTATATTTGACTTGGAGCCACATGGACCAATAGGAAAGGGCATAACTCTACTGAATAACTAGGTCTTGCCATAATCCCATATGTTCAGGCTTATTATATGTGGAGGAATATCATGTCTTCGGGTTGGATGAGAGAGATCTTTTGGAAACACGATAGCCATATGATCTTCATCTAGTTGAGACTTCATTGCTCAATAACCTCGGCTTGATGTGCGACATGCATACACATCTCATGTTTTCAAGTTCATTTCTCTCATCCTTCATAAGATATAATTTTTGTTAGATCTTTGCCCCACCTCTTCTACATAAGAAAGGGCTTGAGGTATTTATATACCAAAGTTAGGACATTTGAAAAGGTTTGGACCACAGGTGAAAAAATAAACCAATGTTAGGAATTCCTAGAAAAGAAGTGGAATCCAACACATGACACATTAACCCTTATTTAAGTTGCATTCTTACAAAGGAATATTTCATGGGATCTATATGGATGATATAAGACATTAGGTAAAGGAGAAATCCCTCTCCTGACATAAGGAACCTTGTTTAAGTTACTTTTGAAGTAACTTTAGAATATAAAACTTGAAGGATTTTTCACTCAACAACTAGGGTTTTTCATTTTTTTGGGGTAACTTCTCAGTTGGCTATATGAAAGAACCCTAATTCTGACTAGGCATGAAGGATAAACATTGCTACCATAGAATTTTTTCATAATTAGTTGAAAATAGTGCCAAAAAATCTCATAACTAACTTCATTCTTATCTTTGAAACTTCTCAAACAATCTTTATTTCCATCAAATCTCATAAGTAAAATAGTTTGGTCAAACTATTTTACTTAGACATGATCATAATACTTAATCAATTCATGTAAAACAATCAAACTAACAATTTACTAGCAGATTCTAACTCATTGAAGTGGTCATTGAAAACCATACACTTATGAACACTTGCATCATCATTATAATTTCTTCAAATCCTCTTCATCAATAAAATGATATGACACCCTACTGAAGTAGAATAATGTCTCACTAATTAAGACTTGACATCAATGAAACTATAACAATTTATATGAATCTTTCACATATATTAACAACATTATCAGCTAGGACTAATAATATCCCCCTTTGGCATTGATGGAAGCACATAACACATTATTACATGTCATTCCATTAATATATTATGAAACACACATAAAATACCAAAATATCTTTAGCTCTCTAACTTCATTCAGATTCTATGTATTGCATTAGGTTCTCAATCCAGTCTACAGCTTTATTATGGTCCCCTTAAGATATACTTCATTTTTTAGCAACATCAACTCTATTACTTCCATACATCAATAACTTGCAGCATCTACCCCTTGGAGTATCATCTACTTTATTTTATCAACTCTCTCTCTCTCTCTCTCTCTCTCTGTGTGTGTGTGTGTGTGTGTGTGTGATCTCAAATCTAGGGAAATTCCTAAAGAACTCCTACATTAACTCTAGATAAAGAAATTTAAATCTTTCATGAATTGATGCAATGTGCACCCTTAGTGAATCTTGGATAAGGGAAGGACCCCTAACTTACCTCTCATACTCAAAAGTATCCTTAGGAAATTTTTTTATGAATATATCTGCAATCTTCTTTTTCAAATTCACATACTCCAATCTGACTTGTTTTTCTTGAACTTCTTCTCTCAAGTAGTGATACTTGATAGATATGTGCTTCTTTTTGCATGCATCACATTGTTCTTTGATATATTAATAGAACTTTTATTGTCACAATAGATAGTCATAGGTTTAGTGATTTCCTCTTGCAAACCTTCTAACAACTACTTGATCCATACAATTTTGGAAAATTAATAGTAGCAAAAATATACCCAGCTTCAATAGTAGACTAGGTAATAAAATTTTGTTTCTTACTTATCCATGTAACCAACTTTTCTCCTTAAAAAAATTTCTATCACTTGTGCTCTTTTTGCCATCAACATTTCCTTTCCAATCAACATCAGTATACACTCTTAGCTCAAAATCATTTTCTTTCATATACCATAATCCATAATCTTTAGTCCCTTTCATATATCTAAATAATCTCTTTACTATAGTCATGTGTGTCTTCTTAGAATTGGCTGAGAATATTGCAACTATTCCAACTGCATGTGCAATATGAGGTCTGTTGTGTACTACATACTACAACTTTCCAATCATTGATCTGTACTATTTCTCATTTACTTGAGCCATGTTTTTCTCCTTTGATAATTTACATCTAATGACTATAAGGGTGCCAATTGGTCTTGACTCATCCATGCCAAATGTTTTCAGAATCTCCTTTTACGTATTGAGACTGAGCCACATATATTCCTCCTTTTTTTTGATGAAATTGTAAACTAATGAAGAACTTTATCTCACCAAACATAGATATCTAAAAATATATTCTCATATGATTAGAAAATAAATTGCAGAAAAAATCATTACCACCAAATATATATCATCAACAAATATTTATGTATTCAAGACCTTATCTTCAACTTCAATTTTCTAGTATAGGTTAATGTTATCACTTGTTCCAACAAATCCAATTTTGATGCAATATGAATATAATATTTCATACCATGCTCTAGTGCTAGCTTCAATTCATATAGATGTTGACTTAACACTTAGTTGTTTACATTGCTACTAAGCTCCATATGCAGAAAGAAGAGTCTCTCAAACTTAGCAAAGTCTATCGAGCTCCAGAAGAAATCAGTTGCTACTGAGCTCATAGTGTAATCAATGAAGGTTTTAGTGTTAATTGAGCTTTTTAGTGTTAATCGAGCTTATCAGTGTGTGCCAAGCTAGCAGTGTTAAGGAAGTAGAATGAAGGTAGTGTTGACCAAGCTTCAGTGTCAATTGAGTCTACCAAGTTCTTCAGTATTTTCTGAGTCACCCAATACTAACCAAGTTCTTGCTACTCTAGAGTGATCAATGTGGACCGAGCACCAATGTCAAATGAATGCCAAATTTTTTTGAGTTGATAGTGGTGTCAAGTTTTAGAATATCACTCGAGTGGTCTTCAAAACCCAAGTTACAATAGTAAGCCAACTTAGTGAAGATTTTTTGAATTAGGTATTGTAGCTGACTCCAAAAGCTACTTTATTGGATTGGTATATATGAAATACATCTTATCATATCCAAAGCATCAAAGTGAATCAAGAAAAAAGCAATATGAGTGTGAATTAAGAAGCCTACAAGAAGTAGAAGGAAAAGAAGAGTCTTATATATCATAGTTAGGTGATCATTGTATTTCAAAAGAATCTCAATTAGCAAACCAAGTTGCAGATTCAAGATCAACCATTGATTCATCCTAATAGGTGCATCAATAAAATCCTCTAACAAGGTGGACTTAATTGTCTTTTCCAAGTCTCCTAACAGAGCACATATTTCATTGTATGTTATAAATCCTTTCACAAGGTAGACCTAATAGTCCTTATTGCTCCTTATAGGGAAGATCACCAGAAGTGATCAATTGTAAGCTTTAATAGGATAACTTTATACTGCAGTAATAAAGCTTGTGAGTATCATCCCCACCCCAATTTTACTTTCTATTTGGAAGGTTTCTAGGTTACCAAATATTGTGTCAAGTGTTATGAATGTTTTATTTCTTTTAGTCTTTCATGCATGCAATTAGATTAGAGTATATTGTGAGGGTTCAATTGGTGAATTAAAGTACAAGTTTTATTGCTTTCTGATTCACCCCCTCCCCCTCTTAGTTACTGAGTCTATATTACATTTCCAAAAATAGGGATTTAATGATTTTACATACCAAGTGCTTCTAATTTGGCTTCATAAATCCTTTGAGTTGTTCAATGTAGACCTCTTCCTCTAGAATTCCATCTACAAATGTAGACATAACACCCATTTGATAGAATTTGAACCTTTTGTAAGATTCATATTCCAATAGTGTTTGAGATCCTTCCAATCTAGAAATAGGTGCAAATGTCTCTCCATAGTCAATTCCTTTAGATTCTTGTGCATAACCTATACAAACAAATCTAACCTTGTTCCTCACAACTTCTTCTTTCTCATTCAGCTAGTTCCTAAATATCCATTTTGTTCCAATCACATTCTTTTCTCTAGGTAGTCTTAGTACTAATGTCCATATATTTTTCTTTTCAATATGATCGATCCATCATTTTCAAGTGCATCTCTTATAGTCTGAGGCTCAAATTTAGTAATCAATCATGTATTATTCTTTATCTTACTTCTTGTCATAAC
Source organism: Cupressus sempervirens (assembly GCA_028749045.1). Classification (NCBI taxonomy): domain Eukaryota; kingdom Viridiplantae; phylum Streptophyta; class Pinopsida; order Cupressales; family Cupressaceae; genus Cupressus; species Cupressus sempervirens. Next base: position 264,951,049 of record CM053793.1, read on the forward strand.
TCAAACACTTTGTTCTCCAATAATTTGATCTTGTGAATGGTTCCTTCTTACATTATTTTCTAAGACAACTCATTTAAATGCATTCTCTACCATTAACATATCTTAGGTTGGGCTTAACATTCTGCTTGGGGTGTTCTATCTATGGCTAGAGTATTGTAGCTAGTTTTTTGGCAGCTCATTGTTATTGGTCAATTTCTCTTTGTTTCTTCTCGAAGTACCATTATAGTAACTTTGATAAGTGCACGAGTATAGTAGCAGGTGCATCATCTTGTACATAAACAAAAATATTGCAATCTTTAGTCTCTTTCTTTCTCTTCTTATTATTCTTACATGCAAACTCATCAATTATTACATTTACACTTTTAACTACTATGTTAGTAACTTTAATCCTATTAGCATGAATGCTAATGATACTACATTGTGGAAGTATCTTGAGCATTAGAGAGTACTGATATGTTGCATTCATGACTATGTTTGTCATTGATGTCAACATAACATTGATTTTGTAAAGACTGACAGAATAGAAGACATAGATCTTGATGGTTTGGGCATGATTTGATTGACTAGTCATGTGCTATTATGGACATGTAAACATAGTGTCCTGATGAAAAGGTTAAGTACATAGAGCTTGAGTCAAAGATGTATGGAAGTTGTACCTAATTTACAAAGAGTAGTTCAGCAACAAAGTATTAGGAAAGCAGTTCTTGATGTTTGTTGGCTATCTTTCATTTGAGATGTAATGAAGAGATGCACATTTAGGTAGTGAAAGAGGATAGTCATGTGATGATGTCAGTGAGTGCTCAAGCCTTAGTATCGTATGTGTGAAGTTTTGTATAGAGTGTGAGTCAACAGTGTTATTGTAATTTTAATTAATTAATTATCTTATTTTAATAAATTGGGAAAGCCTAAAGACTAATTCAAGGAATTATTATGAATATGTGGTATAAAGGAAAGATATTTTCCTTGATTGTAAGTGTATTCATGTATCTATTATTGCAAGAAGTGAAAAGTGTGAAAAGGAGTTGCATGCTTACTAAATGTATCAAAGTCTCCTAACAGGGACTCATATGTATTGAATGTTGTAATAGACTCTTGATAGGGTCTATCCTTTAACAAGGAATATTTATATTAGTACATCATCCATCATCTTGTGGGTACCATCCCCACTGGGGTTTTCCCTCTAATCAAGGGTTTCCCTAGTTAACATGTCTGGTGTTATTGTGTATGAGTATCTTGTTGTGGTTTCAATTTATATTACTCATATGGTTAAGATTGTTTAAGGTTGATAATTGTGATATTAGTTGGATAATTGATTCAACACCCCCCCCCAACTAGTTATATCAGTGGACTATATATTATAAAAATTGGTGGTATTAGACACTATTATTTGACATGGGAGTTAATTCCTAGACCTAAAGGCAAGAATGTGATAGGAACAAAATGGGTTTTTAGGAATAAGATGAATGGAGAAGTAGTGAGAAAAAAGGTTAGACTCATTTGTAAAGGCTATTCACAACAAGAAGGCATTGATTATGAGGAAACATATGCACCTACGGCAAGAATGGAAGCAATAAGGATGTTCTCGGCTTATGCAGCAAACAAGAAATTCAAGGTTTATCAAATGGATGTTAAATTTGCCTTTCTGAATGGAGAATTAGAAGAAGAGGTTTACATTGAGAAGCTTGAAGGATTTCCTTTATTAGAAGATAAAGAAATGGTATGTAGATTGAAGAAATCTCATTATGGTCTGAAGCAAGCATCAAGAACCTAGTATGCAAGGTTGGACAGTTGCTTGGCAAAGCTTGGATTCACTAAAAGTATGGTAGGTAGTAACTTGTACCTAGAAGAAATTGAAGATGCTTTATTGATCATTGTAATATTTGTTGATGACACCATTTTTTGAGGCAATAATGAAGCTAGTGATAAATTTGCTGAAGAGATGAAGAATGAATTTGAAATGATCAAGATAGGAGAAATGAAGTTTTTCTTAGGTTTGTAGATTGTGCAAAATAATGATGGTATATTCATTTCACAAGCTAAGTACCTAAGAGATTTGTTGAAAAGGTTTGGTTTGGAAAATTGTAAACCTGTTGGCACACCTATGACAAAAAGTCACAAGTTATCCAATAAAGATGAAACACCTGTAGTGGAGTAGAAGAGGTATAGATCAATGATTGGAGGTGTGCAATATTTGAATCACACCAGACTGATATAGAAAATGCAGTTGGGATTGTAGTTAGATTTCAAGCTAATCTTAAGGAATATCATTTTTTAGTAGTTAAGAGAATGTTTAGATATATGAAAAGGACATCTAATTATGGATTTTGTTAGGATAGATCAAGTGATTTCACACTTTGTGGATATACACATGTTGATTGGGTAGACAATATGGATGATTGAAAGAGCACCAGTGGTGGAGTATTCTTTCTTGGAGGAAGATTTATTTCTTGGTTAATCAATAAGCAAGATTTTATTTCATAGAGCATTGCTAAGGCAGAGTATGTTGCAACAACAATAAACTGTAATCATGTTATGTAGATGAAGATAATGTTGAAGGATGTTAGAATTGAGATCAAAGAACCTATTATCATTTACTATGATAACAAAATTATAGTTAGTATTTCTAAGAATCCTATATTGCATTCTAAGACAAAGCATATATCTATTAAGTATCATGTGCTAAGAGAGAAAGCACTAGAGCAAGAGATCAGATTGGAGTATGTAAGTACTAAGGATCAAATTGTAGATATCTTTATGAAGCCTTTTTCTAAAGATACATTTGAGTACATGATAGGTATACTTGGGGTTATGCCTCAACCTACTTCTGAGTAGGAGATGTAGAGAGTGCATCAACCTAGTGGTACAAAGCACTATTATTTGACTGGACTGAATGATGATGCTTCCTCTATGGGGGAGTATCTAGTATCTACTGAGTCATTAAGGAATTTTGGTATTTGGTATTTGATATTGAACAATGCATTTGGACACTTGAGCTAGTTGATGACTTGGAGCTGCTAATTTGGTATTGATATTGACACCTTTGACATTGATGTCAATGGGGGAGAGAATATGCATGAAAAACATCTCCTAAGGCATGGGGGAGAGTATGTATGAAAATAAATCATAAGAAATGGGGGAGTGATATCTCTTTAGAGAGATTTAGAAAGATTCATGAAAGGAAGCAGGAAGATTTCAAATTTTCTTGATGAAGAGGATTTGAGTTGATGAGGAAAAGAACAACCACGGAGTATTACTTGGTATTCTTGGAACTTAAATTTTTTTTCTTCTATGTTTCCATCAATTCCAAATGGGGAGATTGTTAGCATGAATGTTGATGATAATAAATTGTGGGAGTATCCTAAACATTGGAGGGTACTAATATGTTGCATCCATGACTATGTTTGTCATTGATGTCAGCATAGCATTGATTCTATAAAGATTGGCAGAATAGTAGACATAGATCTTGATGGTACAAATAATCGTTTGATTTTCTAGTCATGTGCAGTTATGGACATGTACAAAATAGTGTCCTAATGATGTGGTTAAGTGCATAGAGCCTAATTCAATGATGTATGGACATTGTACATGATTTATAGAGAGTAGTTCAGAAACAAAGTATTGGGAAAGTAATTCCTGATGTTTGTTGGCTATCTTTCATCTAAAATGTAATGAAGAGATGCTCTGTTAGATAGTGACAAAGGACATTTAGATGATTATGTTAGCAAGTGTGAAAGCCTTAGTATTGCACATGTGAATTTTTGTATAGACTGTGAGCTAATAATGCTATTGTAATTGTAATTAATTAATTATCTTATTTTAATTAATTGGGAGAGCCTCAAGGCCGACTCAAGGAATTATTATGAAGATGTGGTATTAAAGAAATATGTTTTTGTTGATTGTAAGTTTATTCATGTATCTATTATTACAAGAAGTGTGAAGCAAAAAAAGGAGAAGAGTGCTTACTAAATGTGTGTAAGTGATCCAAGGGATTATTGGATACATAGTTCATGATTTGGTTACAAGATCTAAAGGAGTAGAAGTCTAGTTGACAAAATAGAGACATAGGAAGAAAGTAAAATTTAGTTCTATTATTTTTCAAGGAATAATACATAGATTATTTGGACAGTGGGTTCATTGGGCTTGCCCTTGAAGCTATTTGGGCAGTGGGTCCAATTGTCTTCCACAACTCCTAATAGGGTTGGAATCTCCTAATAGGTATTCAAAGTCTCCTAATAGGGACTCATATGTACCGAATATTGTAACAAACTCCTAACAAGGTCTATCCTCTAGCAAGGAATATTTATATTAGTGCATCATCTTGTGGGTACCATCCCCATTGAGGTTATTGCTTTGATCAAGGGTTTCTCTAGTTAACATATCTGGTGTTATTGTGTATGAGTATCTTATTGTGGTTTCAATTTATATTACTCATATGGTTAAGATTTTTTAAGCTTGATAATTATGATATTAGTTGGACTATATGTTAGTGGACTATATATTCTAACTCCTAGTAGACTCTAGAGTAATCTAGGAGTATACCTTCATCTCCTTTTCAATCAAACTTTCTATTTCTTACATCTCTATAAATATAACTTCTACTTCCAAAGATTTTGAAATAACTTACATTAGGTGTATGATCATACTATATTTCATATGGTGCCTTGTTTGTTCATTTTTTCAATTAAACTTAGTTGAGGGTGTAAATAGAAGTTCTTATAGCTTCTCTCTAGTACATTTGTGCAACTCCATTTTTAATCAGCAATTTTCTAGCATAGTCAATTATAGATCTATTCCTCCTCTTTGCAATACCATTATGTTATGGTGTTCTATGTTTAGGCAATTTATTTTTAACTCCTTTCTCAATACAATAGTTAGTGAACTCATCATATAGATGAATTCACCACCTTTATTAGATCTCAAACATTTCAACTATATACTAGTTTCCTTTATCTCTTGCTTTATACCACTTGAATATTTGAAATGCATTGGCTTTAACTTTTAGAAACATCACTATCCTCATCCTTAAATAATCATCAACAAGTAGAATATAGTATCTATCAATGTAATAACTCTCAACTTTCATAGAACCATACAAATCAATATAAACCAACTCCATAATATCATTAGATGAATGTGACTTACTTGGAAAAATAAATTTGGTCATCTTATCAAGTTGACATTCTTTACACATAGCATTCTCACATTTATGCCAATTTGGTAAACCTCCCACTTTTCTCTTTCTACTCACTTCAATCATATTATGAAAGTTCACATGAAAAACTCTCTCTTTCCACAGGCATACATCTTCAACTTTAGAAAATAGGCATGTACTTATAGTAGGATCTAGGTAAAATAGATTTCCCCTTATTTTCTCTCTAGTTCCAATCAATTTTCCTTTAACATCAAATATTTTCACCTTTCTATTTAGAAACTCCAATCGATGACTTGTGAAATAATCAAAAAAATATTTCAAACCTTGAACCTAATAAGCATCATCAAATCTGATCTTATAATTCAACAATAGTGATCCTCTATATTTCAAAGGACATGGAACATCATTTACAAGCATAACAATTCTACCATCATATTCTTCTAGCTTATCAAACTTATCAATATCACAAGTCATGTGATGTGAACAACCACTATCAATAATCCATGTGTCATTTTTACTAACATGAGAAATAAGATCTTTTACATCTTCACACCTTTCCTGATATGAATCTTCTTTCACATTAACATATACATTACCTCACCTTCGTTTTCATCATCTACTCTTGACTCAATTTGATATTTTTCAACAATGTAGCATGACTTATTTCCTTTGTCTTTATAATCATTATTCCTTTGTTATTTGTTCTCCTTCTTATTATTCTTGTAACTTCTATTCTGGTTAGGACATCTAGCAAAATATGACCAACTTCATTACATTTGAAACATATCAAGGGGAATTTACCTTTGAATCTTTCTTTACCTGTTGGTAGCCTCCTAGCCAACAGTGATTCAAACTCATCCATCTCTTTGTCATTTGAATTTGAATCATTATCATCCTTGATACACTTATATTTCTTTGAACTTAAAATAGTTAGTGATGTCTTCAAGGCATTTTCAACTTGGGGTACACTCTTGTTAAAGTTACTCAACTCAAATGTAAGCAATCTATCAATCAATAAATCAAGAGTAAGAACATTACTAAGAATGGCTCTAAAATCCTAAGTAGTGGATACTCTAATAGAATAAATAGGAAGTGAAGTTTTCAATACTTTACTTACAACTTCTTCATTGCTTATGACTCTTCCAAAAACTTTGATGACACTAACAACTTCCTTGATTTAGATACTGTATAGTATAATATTTTCTTCTTCTTTTATCCTCGTGTCATCATATTTCACTCTTAAACTATCATCTTTGGCTCTTAATATATTCTAATCTCCTCCATGAACTATTATTATCTTGTCCCACATCTCTTTAGTAGTAGCATAGTCTTTGACATTAAATTCATCATTATTTATAGAAGAAGCAATCTCTATTATCAGGTTGTTGTGTTCTTTCTTTTGTTTCATTTCATCAACTGACATAGGAGAGTTTGGAGGTGTGTAATGGTTATCCAGATAGTGTAATTCCTAATAGGTGCAATCTTATCCTATGCTTCCAAGAAGAATAATTGTCCTTGTTTATCTTAAATACTTCTCTTGCACATCTTTGGATCTTTAGCTTAAGTACCTTTAAACTTTCTCCTCCAAGCAGTTAGCTCTGATACCAATTGTTAGATAACTAAGAGGGGGAGAGGGTGAATCAGTTATAACCATTTATCTTGCTAGCATTAAAACACTTTTACAAAAAATTAAACACTTTAAACTTTCAGACCACTAGCTTAGTAACCATATGAAACATACAATTGATTCTTTTAGCAAAATTTTAAATTCATATACCAAGTGTCAAAGTAAAATTTTAGCATTTATTACGTTTCAACAATAAAAAGTATACATGAAATTAACATGCAATACAATAAGCATTCACACAATTTGAGACACATGTTTAATGTAGAAACCTTGTTAAGAGAAAAAAAAACTATGGACTAGCAAACCAAAAATTTCACTCTTTTGAAGTGAGTCGTATTAGGAGCCAACCTTGTTAAAAGGTTACATACACACTATTAATGTGACCTTGTTAGAGGATTTTCACCAAAAATCATCTAGAATTTATCACTCCTAAAATATCTATAGATTAACCCTCTTTAAAGGACTTACAAACATTCAACACAAATTTACCATAAAATGGATTTATGAATAAGACTTGTTAGGTCCACTCAGTTAAGAGATATTTTTCTATAATGGTTAGAGAGTAATAGTGAAATGGTCTATTTGGTTTCATTCCATTAATCCCCCTAATTTTTTGATGTTACATATAGAATCTTCCTTTCTAAATTATAGGTTACCCAAATTGTTCCATAATAGGGCATTTCAAAACTATCTTTCTATCCTCACCTTCCTAAAGTTAGGCAATGGGTATCAGAATGCTATTCATTCATTTCGTTTGGGAATAAATTAAATAAAATTGTCTTTCTTGTCTTTCTAGAGTAGGGGGCACCATTTATTTAGGGTGAGTACAAATCGATTGGGAATAATAGGGAAACCACCCCCTATTCTAGTTTAGTTTAGTACTAGGGTTATGAGCGGAGTGGATCGATCATTTTATTCCTGCTCTCCTTGTTGGTACATGGTAGCTTAGAACTAGCTACCCTATGGGTAGCTTCCCTGACAAAGGCAATAGGGTCCCCAAAAAAATATAAGGTGGGGTAACATGTAAAATAGCCACCATAGAACCTCAAACCATCATTCTATTCCATTCCTGCTCATAGTTGAATGGACCCCTTCTATCTATCCTCTATTGCTTAGGGCCCAGGTACTCGCTTTAGTCTAGTTGGATAGAATGAAGTACCTTCCCTCCCTTAGCCCATAGGGCCCCTTGGGCCCTCCACTCTCTTTTTTGAAAGGCCCTATTATTCTATTATTTCCCCTAATAAAATTCTAGGTTCCCCTATATTTTAAGGTTGTCATGCCAATTATAGCTATAGCCTGCCCGACCTGATAGCAATACCTTTTTTTGTTTAGATCTCTATATTTCTTTGTATTTCCTCTATTAATCATCTTTCTTCCTTCTTCTCCCTTTTGGTTGATCTCCTCAGTCATGCATAGACTTAATGCTTCTCTTTCTTGATCTTCACAATGTAGTTTAGCTTAGTCATCCTCTAGCTATCAACTTCCTTCTTTAACTTAATCAACAACAATGAACAATTAATTCATCCCTTAAATTTTTTTTGATTAGTTCACCATATTCTTCCATTTTTTTTCCACTTAACTACACTCATATGATCTTCATCTAGTTTAGATTCATTGAATCTAGATAGTCACATATCATGCTTTCACCTTGAACTTTGTGCTTCAATTCAAATCATCAAATATCCTTCATCAGATCTTCTTTGAATTTTTTTAGTCACTGATTTCATAAAAATCTCCATCCTTATATTTGAAACTTCTTTAACAATCTTTGCCTCCATCAAATCTTGGCCTCAGATTAATTCAACTTCAAACTATTCTTTCATTCCATGCTTGATCAAAACTACATCTTCTCAATGAATATTAGGCTCGGTTAATGCTCATTTTTCTCTATTAATACTAGGCATCCTTCACTTCTTTATCATGTGCTTGGTGAAAACTATAGAAGCTTAGTTAATACTAAAGTTTTTCTTCCATTGATCAAAGTGTCTTGCTTATACATGATCACAATACTTAATCAAATTATTTACATCAATCAAACTGACATTATACTATAGAGGTTGATTGATTCAAGTGCTCATTGTAAACCATACACTTATTAACACTTACATAATTATTATACTTTCTTCAAATTTTCTTCATCAATCAAATGATATGTCACTCTACTAAATTAGCATAATGTCAAGCACCAATTAAGGCTTCAAATCAATGACAACATAACAACTGACATAACTCGTTCACATACATTAACAACATTATCAGTTGAGACTAACATGAATAATGGCTCTAATCACAATGCTAATAACCCTAATGCCATAATTTAACTATCATACTATCTGTCTTTATTAATTGAAAAAATATTAATTAGTAATTATTGATTAAGAAGTATTTTATAATGAAACTTTTTGAATGATAATATTTTCAAACAGAAAGATATAATTAAAGCTACAAGATTATGTTAATTATGTGATGAGGATGTCAAATAAATATTTATTGTAGATTAAGTGTTTAAAATTGTTGTAGAAAAAATTAATCAAAATTGAGTTTTATAGCTAAAATATTTGTAGACAATTAATATATACACTTTACAGTTATATTATTTTGTATGAATCTTATAAGTGTATATTTTAAATATTTATTTTTTCCTTTGATTTGTTTTTTAATATTAACATTAAACTTATTTAGTGATGCAGTAAATTTAAAATTGTGAAATTTTTCCCAATTGGTAATCAAAGGTTGGGGGGGGGGTGAATCAATACCTTTCTTGAAACCAATTCTTCTTCTTATCCTTTCATATATGCTTATTATAACACACTTTACACTTAGAAAGAGGATAAATGTAGCAAAGTAGAAATAAATTAACTCATATATGAAAGCATTCACCAAGTCAACACATATATTTTGTACATGGAAACCTTTGATGAGAGGGTGAAAACCATAGTAGGGATAATCTACCCACTAGCCCTTATAATACATGTAAAGGGGTGCCCTATTAAGAGCTACAAATGCTTCTTCTAAAAGCACAACTTGTCAGGAATGCACATAAACTATTAGGTTATTACATCTTTATTACAACTACTAGGTTAAAGGTTTACAAATCTCTTTCCAAGAGAAAACTTGTTAGAGGATTTCACAAAAATCTTCCCAATGAAGCTAGCCCTATTAGGAGCTTACAAATAGATGAAATGGTAAGAAATAATACTAAGTGTTTGACTTGAATGTGGCACTAATTTTCCATGTAGATCTCTACTTTGTCTCATGTGAAGATGCAATGATCTTGTTTAACTGGTGAATATTTTAACTTCACCTCTTCCTCTATCACCCAAGTCAATTCATTAATTCTCCTCCTTCATTCTACCACTTTTTCTATGACTTCCCCTATGGTAGTATCTTCTTTTTTTAACACCTCTTCTGTCTATATCTACTTTCTTAATGGAAATAAATTCTCTCTTTTCCACTTGTTGAATATATCATTTTGTCAATGTCTAGACATAATTATCCATAACCAAAATTATCCCACTTGATTTCACATTCAAAATTTGATTTCCAAACTTGTTCTATTCATGAAAGACCCATGAACTATATACTTAGGGTCTAGATTGGTAGAAATGTCAATTCTTAGTTGTACACCAATGGAAGTGTTTCATCCTTGTCTTCTTGCACTATTTATATTTTCCCTTCTATTAAATTAGTGGTGACTCATTGCATTGATGACTCAGATCAAATGATATCCATTTATGTCCTCTTACTAGGTGTGCTAGAGTATATTCTAGTGCTTATCAATAGGTAATGCTAGGGTTTTTTGTCTTGATCGGTTGTCACATGGTTTTCCAAATAGATGTTCTTGTTCATAAATGATAACACTCAATGATTCTTATTCTACATGGAAATAATGCATTTGGGGTCAACAATCTCACCCTTTGGCATTGATGGAAAAACATTGTTTGCCCTTATTCTCCCCCTTTCTTCTTTACGAAGTCCTTTCCCTTGTTTTCTTGTACCAATGGACAATGTCAATAATGTACTTCGATAAAATGTGTTAGAATAATTATTCTTAGCCCATGTTTCCCTTCATGTTATTTATTGTTGCCAAATCTGTGTTCATATTTGTTTGAGTTTCTTTTTCTTTGATGTTCTCCATAACTAGTATTCTCATTTTCCTTCATACATATATTATCCTCCTTTGATGTTCTTCTCCTTCTATTATTCTCTTTTGTTCTCCTCTCTGGATTACATCTATACTTCCCCCAATGTATATTCTCCCTTTATAATTATATCCCCCATTTTGTCATCAGTACAAAAGGTGTGATTTCTTATATATTCTCCAAATTATCACCTTGTGTATTTTCCCCACCATTATTACTATAGGTTGATGAATGTTAGAATCTGAAAAGATTAATAACCCAGAAAACTAGTGCAAAGAGTAAATATCTAAACTATGAATGCAAATGATACAAAATCAAAATAGCATCATAGAGTTAGTCTCCAAGAGAGTAATGCAAATGCTGGAAGCAAAATAGCATTAAGAGGATGCAAAAACAAGAGATGCAAATACAAGCCAGGTAGCATGCTTATATAGGCTAGGAAGAGGGAGGAGGTGGCAACACCAACCAATGAGGAGCAACCATCTATTGGACTAAAGATAGCAAAGTATCTTCCCAAGATAGCTAATGGATGCTCACATGTAGGAAGGTGACACCTCACAACCATTCACCTAATAAGACATGCTTTATTAACCTAAGCAAGATTATTAAAAGTGTAGGAAAAACCTAGCAAAATAGGAAAAATAAAAAACTACACTAACACTCCCCCATAAGCGAAGCTTAGGTGGATGTAGAAATGGGTCCCGGCAAGTCAAGCCTGATGAGGTACCCATATACATAAAATTCCCCCAAAAGAGAGAGAAAAGAGACTCCCCAAAGAAAATTAGGACTCCAAGTGAGAGGAAGAGGCCCCCCCAAAAGATGAAGCATCCTGCACCTCCAGCAAAGCTTGCAAATTTTGTCCGGTTGATCCACTTACATCGAACAAGTTTTCTTCCCTTAGGAAAAGGGACAAGATCCCAAGTGTGGTTCCTCATCAAGGAACTATACTCTTCCTGCATAGCTGTATCCCACTCAGAAATACCATAAGCCTCATGAAAGGACTGTGGATTTGATGCAGTAGCAATGAAGATATGTAGAGCATCCTGAAATTGTGAACGAGTCTGCTTGGTGTCTGATGGATCCCCAACCCAATCACCTACAAACTGCGAGGTCTGTCTAGCCCAAAGTGGACCAGAAGATGGAGAATCTAGAGGAGAATCATCAACTTGTAAATGATGACTAGGAGAGGAAGGAGGTGAGTCCTCTGAATCACTCTCTGCATCATAAGTGGAGGTAGAAGACTGCTCAAGTGAATCTGACCCATTAGAAGATCTATCATGTATTCCAAGTGACTCCAATGTCAAAGTAGAAGGCAACCCTGTGACCATGCTCTGCTGGTTAAGCTGATGCAAGTAGTGGAAGTTAAGATGGCCAAACTGCTCATGCCATAATCTGCTCACATCATTAGAGTGAGTGAGAAAAATAGTCAAAGGAGGATCAGGAACAAGGTGAGAAAACATATAGAGTCTTGACTGATGATCTGCTCTCCCAACTGCAATTGTAGAATCATTGTGCAACTCACGTATCTCCACTGAATCAGGAGTGAACTCAACCCGCTTGCCTAAACCTGTGTGAGTGATCTGCTGTACCGATAGGAGATTAGTTGACAATGAGGGTACATAAGGAACATCATGGAATGTGCCATCCCCCACATCAACAGACCCTCTCCCGCACACCTCAATAGGAGTGTTGTCACCCATCAACATAGAAGGCATAGTACATTGCTCCAAGGATGCAATTTCTTCCTTAGATGAAGCCATGTGGTGTGAAGCACCCGAATCAAGAACCCAAGTGGATGGTGAGGAAGCAACTGCAAAAAGGGCCTTGCCCTTTCCTTTCCCCTTGCTGTTTTCTTTTTCTTTGTTAGACCCTTCATTAGAACTTTGTTTGATAGACTCAGGAACACTGATATTATTCTTCTCAAGAATGTATGTCAAGTGATCAAGTTGTTTCTGCAAACATTTATGTTCATCATGACCAGGTCTTTTACAATAGGCACATTTGACCTTTTCTTTCTTAGGCTTATCACCCTTGGAAGATGGTGTATCAATAGTTGCTTTTGAAGAAAGCAACATCTGATCCTTCTTCTCCTCGCTATTCTTTTGTTTCTTGTCCTTACTATTGTTGTTACTACTTTGTCCTTGTTGTTCTTTTGTGCCTTGGTTAGCAGCCAAGGCATGTGACTTAAAGGACTTAAGAATGCCCATTTGGATTAGCTTGTCCTGTTCTCGAGTGAGATTGACAGCAAAATCATCTAAAGATGGCATGGTGAATTGAGTACCAAGTGCACCCTTAGTAGCATAGAAGGTAGAGACAAACACAGAATATTCTGAACTTAGCTTAGAGAGAATACTAAGAATCAGTTGTTCATCTTTCTTTTCAATTCCACATTATTTTAACTGCAACCTTAGTGATTTCAATTTGGTGAAGAAATCTTGGATTGTGTTGAAATTGCCTGGACTCAAACTAATTAATTCATTTTCCAACATATGACCCCTCATTGAATCTTGTGTGCCAAATAGTGTTTCTAGCTTTGTCCATACTTCATTTGGTGTATCCAAAGACTCAATGTGAAATAGCAAGTCAGGAGAAACAGACAAACACAATGTTCCAAATGCCTCATCACATTTGTTAAACCACTCAGGTTTATCTTCATCTTTAGCAGGTTTAGTTTCAAGTCCCATAGTTATCCTATTTAATCCAGCTTTTCTTAAGTGAATTGTCATGCGTGATTTCCACTCAAAGTAATTGTATGGAGTTAGGATGGGCATATTTGTTTGATCCATGATGAAGAAATGTAGAGAAGAAATGCTAGAAAGAAGAGAATCCAGCCACAACAATGCCCCCCCCTTTTTACTCAATCAAAGAACCCCCCCCCAAAGAAATATGATTTGGCACTTTATTTTAGTGCATTTACAATTACCACTAGAAAGAGATGTTTAGTGGTCTTGATTTCAATGCATTACAAACCCTCATGAAGAGCATATGCTAAAAGTGAAACTTGGGCACAATAATCAAGGAAACAAATAGCACCACTACGATCTACTCGAAAAATCATGCACTTTCAAAAAAAGAATCGCCTCGATACGAGGTCGTATGAGAAAGTTATGATCCTCCGAAGTTTCCAAAACGAGAACTGTGCACAGTCACGGCTGAGAATCTGCAATTTTTGAAGAATTCATGCATGAAAATCAAAAACTAACTCCATTAGTGGATAGAGCACAAAAAAATAGCCAAGTTCATAACAAGAATCATCAAAATCGGAGTCCGTATGAGCAAGAACGAGACATTTGAAAACTACATTTAGATCTGCGGCTGCCAACGGAGAGGGGTATGGCTGTAGCTTTGCATGCTCGATTCTGAAAAATATACAACTTGCATACAAAATCTAAAAGATACCCAGATGGTTTTTCGGGGCTGCGAACAAAACCCAGAAAGCATTTTTTTTGCTGATGAACAGAAGATGTTGCTGTAGTGTAAATCAGACGCTTTTAACAGTAAAAAATGGCTCCAAAAATCAGAAAACGACCCCAGCAACCAAAATATGACATGCAAATGCTGGATCAGCTTCTTAAGTCCATCAATGGCATGCTGGAACCTGCAAAACTGATTGAAAACTCCAAATATGCAAGTTGGTTGTCAAATTTGAGATTGAAACCCCAGAGAAAAACTGTTTTTGTCAAAACTTTTCTGATTCTCAGGATCATCCAAAGATGCAAGAGAAGAGCATACTTCGTTTTTCAAAAAACTACAATAAAGTTTATTTCCCCCCCCCCCGAATCTCTCAAATAAGGAAACTAAAATCTACTCTTGCACATAGAAAAGCTCTGATACCATGTTAGAATCTGAAAAGATTAATAACCCAGAAAACTAGTGCAAAGAGTAAATATCTAAACTATGAATGCAAATGATACAAAATCAAAATAGCATCATAGAGTTAGTCTCCAAGAGAGTAATGCAAATGCTGGAAGCAAAATAGCATTAAGAGGATGCAAAAACAAGAGATGCAAATACAAGCCAGGTAGCATGCTTATATAGGCTAGGAAGAGGGAGGAGGTGGCAACACCAACCAATGAGGAGCAACCATCTATTGGACTAAAGATAGCAAAGTATCTTCCCAAGATAGCTAATGGATGCTCACATGTAGGAAGGTGACACCTCACAACCATTCACCTAATAAGACATGCTTTATTAACCTAAGCAAGATTATTAAAAGTGTAGGAAAAACCTAGCAAAATAGGAAAAATAAAAAACTACACTAACAATGAATACATATTGATATTGTAGTTTTATGGTTGCAAGATAGTTGTTCCATAAGGCCTTTAATGTTGTGAGAGAAGTGATATCGCTCTTCATCTCTCCAAAAGTGTCTCCACTTTAGCCATGCTTATGCTAGGGAGTTGACTGATAATGGCTTCTATACTTCCAATTTGTGTTTGGATGATGCCTTTCAATGGATATAGTTTGCATTGTGCTTATACGAGCCTAATGGATCTCTTCTCTTATTTATTCTTAATCTCATATATGAGATGTAGTGACCCTTATGTTTTGGATAGATAGTTAGCTATAGAGTTAGTAATTACATTTTAATTGTCTTTTAGATTCTGTATCTCTTATTGAGCTTGTTTAAGTCTCTGCTCCAAATCCGATGATAGGGTGTGTGAATTGGATGACTTCTTTAGGAATAGGGCTATGGTCTACAAGGTTTCTTTCATCTTTCTAGTGATTTCCTATAGATTGGTCTAATACTTGGCCACTTGTTCTTGTATCATGTTGATCCTCTTGGGTTCAATATTCTTCTCAATTAGTGCTTCTACACCTCCTTGATCATTTTTTAATCATCAACCAATGTGGAGAGTTGGTTAATGAGATGTGCTTGGATCATATTGCACATGAGAGGCTAGTTCCTTTCTGAGTTCTTGTCTTTTTAGTTACTTCTTGTATTCATTGATTTCTTCTAGATACATGTTCTAAGTTTTCTCTTTCTTTTCAATGATGAGTGCATCCAACTCATCTTTTCCTTTTGTTGGTCTAATGTCTTTTTCATAAAATTATCCTTCATCTTCTGGGCTATAAGATGATGACAATGATAAGGATGATAAAATCATTGTGTATTTGGATGGTCTTTTTTTTCTTACTTGATCTCTACCTGTTGTTCTAGACCTGCTTGGTGTTTTTCTTTTACTAACATGTCTATCTTTCTTTCTCTTAGACAACTTTGATTGTGACACTTCTTTCCTAGATATGCACCTTACTTTACTCCTATCTTAGGTGAGGATACTATGCCCTCTTTCATAACTGGGGACTTTCCTTTAGAGGTTCCTCATCTAGAAGTTTAACTATGATAGGTGATTCCTTCCCTTCACTATCTTCCTCATCTTGTGACGAATCAATATAAATGGTTGTAGTCTTAATCATCTCTTTAATCTTATATTAAGTCACATCTTTTGGTCACTTTACTTTTTATTTTGTTGTGTGTTGTGTAGTTTGTATAATTGATGGGGCATCTACCAATTGTCCATCTTTCTTTGCTCCAGATGTGAACTTTTCTAGAGCTATTTCATTAGGTACCATGATGTCCTCTTAGGTTTCTTTGAATGGTTCTTGTTCTTGTTTTGATACATCTTCCTCCCTTTGAGGATTGGGAATTTATTGAGTCCTTTCTTGTTCTTTTCTCTCTACTTTTTTCTTGGGTGGTGTTGAGCAGTCATTTTGCAAGATGCTAAAGAAATAAATTATCTTGAAACTCTCCCTTGAAGAGCTAATCAATGACCAACTCCAAGGTTCCATATAGCTATTTTTGAACTTGATGGGTAACTCAATTGAAGATAAATGTGGATGTTCACAAGGAGGCCTTTGTTGGTATCTACCAATTTTGCACAATTATGTTGAAACATAACCACATAAATAATATATTTTTGTATTTTCTATTTTATGATGAATGTAAATTATTATTAATGAAACTATATGAATTCCTAGTTCAGCCAAATTTTTAAAAATAGAAAGATGAAGATAATGGAACAAGAGATTTAAAGAAAATTACTGAAAGAGAAATTCCTAATGAGCATAAGCCAAAGTAACAACACGTCTACAAATTAAATTATCAAAAGGATTTGCTAGGAAAATAATGAAATTAGGAGAAGCACTTCCTCAACTCCACTAATGAAATTGTTGATGGGAACTTTTATGAAAAAAGAAAATATGTTTCACAATTCATCAAATCATGCAGCTATAGAAAGTATGTGCACATGAGACAAAACTCTATGTAAGAACAATAGTGGTCCTTTCTCTAATTCATCACAACAATGAAATTTGTTAACATAAGGAAAACAAAAAAACTAAAAGATCACACAATTATAAGAATGCAATAAAACAATTACTTCCATTATCATTCATGAACATGAATTCACAAAAAATAATAGACTCTGGAAAGATTTACTACACTTAGAATGAGAGCACAAATAACATTTATTATTGCACCAAAATATTGGCATAGAGTACATATTACATCCATGTATTTAAAATAAATGCTCCCCTTCTTTTGTGGTAGGAGTGAAAGCTCTTCCAATGCAAACTAATAAAATAAAGCTAATTCATAAAAACTAATCTCTAAATTGTGCTAAGTAGGTCTCCAGGTGCCTTGCTTATATCAATTAATGGGTGCATGAGCCCTTACATGAATTAAAACAATAAAAGAAGAAGAGAAGAAGAGGGAAGCCATGAGATGATTTGAGAGTCATTGAGACTTCTAAAAATGTAAGCTTGGCCTTCTATATATAGATTTTTTTGGGAGTTGAAATGCCATCAAAACATGTTTTTGATGTATGAAATGCTAAAAAATAGCAATTGGCAATTAATTGTCAGTGCACCTCTTGATTTGGTGCATGTTGTGAACAATGCACCTCTAGAAAAGATAACCTCTTGATAGGATTGTTAGTTTGTGGTGATTGATTAGACAAGTATTGTACATACTCCATAATTCCTTAGTGGGGTTTGGGGGTGTAGGCCCCAAGATTTTTTTTTGGTGGTTATTTTGTCAGCATTTTATGGCTGACATGTTGTAACTAATTTCAAGCTTAATGTGGAAAAAATACTTGTATAAAAAGGGCTTAGGGTTAGGGATTTTTAAAAGGTGTGATGCAATAATTTATTCTTGTGGTGGTATTGAGCTCTAAGGGATTATAGATTGTAATCAGGTTGTAATCACTAGATCATAATAATATTGGACTTATTGTTTACTGGACATAGCCCAGGGATTGGGTGAACCATGTTAATCTTGGTGTCTTGTGTTCTCTTCTATGTGATTTATTATTTTATAATATTGTTTATATTTGCATGTAATTCTTATTTATGTTTGTGGTTAATCCTAACAAGTGGTATTAGAGAAAGTTTATTTTTTTTAGTTATCCTCTATAGGAAATTCTTATGGTTGAGTTGGAGTGATGGCTGATGAGGGTAACCTAAAGGTTGAAAATTTTAATGGGAAGAAATTTCAGTTATGGAAAGTGCAAATGGAGGACTATCTTTATTAGAAGGATTTACGGAAGCCATTGGGAGGTAAAACCAAGAAACAGGGAACTATGATAGATGAGGACTAAGAGATTTTAGACAAAAACATAGTTGGAAGAATTTGATTATGCTTAACACCATCGATGACATTTAACATTACAAAAGAGAAGATGATGGAAGAGTTGATGCAAACCCTAGAAAAGTTGTATGAAAAGCCTTCTACTTCAAATAAGGTATTTCTCATGAAGCATTTATTTAATATGAAGATGGCAGAACGTAGATCTCTTGTAAACTATTTAAATGAGTTTAATACTATTACTAGTCAATTATCTTTTGTGAGTTTTAATTTTGATGAAGAAATTAGGACTCTCTTGATTTTTTGTTCTTTGTAGGAAAGCTAGAATGGCTTGGTAATGGTTTTGAGTAATTCTATTTCTAGATCTAATAGCCTAAAATTTGATGATTTGATTAGTGTTATTCTAAGTGAGTAAAATTGTAAGAAGAGTTCAAGTGGATTTACATTAGGAAGTGCTTTGAATGCACAAAGTAGAGGCAGGACAAATGAGAGGAAGTAATTATGAAAATTATGGGAAATCAAGAGGAAAGTCAAAGGGAAACAGGTCTCAATCTAGAGGATCAAGAGATTTGTGATACTATGGAAAGCCAAGGCATAAGAAGAAAGATTATTGTACTCAAAAAAATAATGAAGGAGATAAAATAGAAGGGAACAAGGAGGAAAATGTGGTAAGTAACAAATCCAAAGAGGATGCTTTGCTTCTTTCTTTAGAAAGTGTTGATGAGTCTTGGGTTTTAGATTATAGGGCTTCATTTCATGCTACACCACATAGAGGTTATTTTATTGATTATGTCCAAGGGGATTTTGAGCTTGTTTATTTGGGAGATAATGAACCCTATCAGATTGTTGGAAAGGGAAAAGTTAAGATTAAGTTGTAGAATGAGAATCATTGGCTACTACATGAGGAAAGACATGTTCTAAGATTGAGTAGGAATTTAATTTCAGCAGGGCAACTTGGTGATGAGGGTTGTGTAGTTGCTTTTAATGAAAAAAACTGGAAGTTTTCAAAAAGTTCCATTGTAGTAGAAAAATGTGTGAAAGTAGGCACCTTATATCTTTCTATAGGTCATACTATTCCTTTTACTTTAATTGTTTTAGATAAAAAGGAATGTTGAGGAACAATTGTTGTAGTTGAATAGGGAGAATAAATAGTTGTTGTAGATTCTGATACAACATTGTCAAACTATATATTTGGGCACATAAGTGAGAAAGGTATGAAGTTGCTTCATTCAAAGAAAGTTTTACCAAGTCTAAAATGTGTTATGGATTTATGTGAAAGTTGTGTGTATGAAAAACAAAATAGAATGAAATTTGTGAAGAGTGGGAAGGAAAAGAAAAATGAGAAATTAGAGCTTGTGCATCCAGATGTATGGGGACTAGCTCAGGTATCTTTCCCTGGTAGCTCTCATTATTATGCTATATTTATTGATGATGCAACTAGAAAATTATGGGTACATTTCCTTAGACATAAATATGATATTTTTCAAACTTTTAGAAAATGGAAATGCTTGGTTGAAAATGAGACTGCAAAGAAATTAAAATGTCTCAAATTTGATAATGGTGGTGAGTATTTCAGTCATGAATTTGAAGATCATTACTCCACTAATGGTATTCATAGATAGAAAATTATGCCAAGGACTCCACAAGAAAATGGAGTGGTTAAACACATGAACAAGACAACAATGGAGTGTGGAAGGAGTATGAGGTTGCATGATGGGTTTCCCTTAAACATGTGTGTGGAGGTTGTCAATAGTGCTTTATATCTAATTAATAGAGGTCCCTCTACTCCTTTGGGATATGATATTCTAGAGGAAGCTTGGATTGGTAAGAAGGTAAGTTATTGTTTTCTCAAAACCTTCGATTGTCAAGCATTTGCACATATTGCTTCTGAAAATAGAACCAAGCTAGAAGCTAAGTCAAAGAAATGTATATTTGTTAGATATGGCATTGATGAATTTGGTTATAAGATTTGGAATTTTAGAAATCATAAAATTGTAGAAGTAGGGATGTCATATTCAATGAGAAAGTGTCAAGTACAAAGATCTCTTGCAGCAACATGAGAAGAAAGAAGATGATTATGTAGTGCTAGATGCTACTCCAAAAGATGATGTTCCAATAATTCTTCATGATTTGCAACAACCAAAACAACAAAAACCACACACACTAGTGAATGGTAGATGGCCAACAAGGATAAGTAGACATCTAGGAAGATTTTCTCCCTCTTTGTACTCTATTTTACTAATAGATGTTGGTGAACCTAAATGTTATGATGAAGTTGTGTAGGTGGATATTAAGATTCAATGAGAGTCTACAATGAAAGAAGAAATGGACTCCTTGCTAAAAAATAAGACTAGGGATTTATGTAAGTTGCCTACAAGTAAAAGGGCTTTAGATAATAAATGGGTTTATAGGTTGAAAGAAGAGGATGGAAGTAAGGAAATATTTAAAGCCAAGTTAGTTGTAAAAGGATTTTCACATAAAATGGGCATTAATTTTGATGAAATATTCTCTCTTGTTGTTAAAATGACTTCTATTTGCATTGTTTTAAGTATTGTGGCTATTGAAGATTTGCATTTGCAACAACTTAATGTTAAAATAGTCTTTCTTCATGGTGATAAGGATGAAGAGATATATATGATACAACCACAGGGATTTGAGGTCAAAGGTAAGGATTACTTAGTTTGTAGATTGAAGAAAAGTCTATATGGCTTGAAGAAAGCACCTCAGCAATGGTATATGAAATTTGACAGTTTTATGCATGAGCATGGATATAGTAGGTGTCATTTAGATCATTATAATTATTCTAAGAGGTTGGATGATGACAACTATACATTATTTTATGTTTACATATTAATGATATGCTTGTAGCTGGGTCTAAGATGGATCACATTAAGGGGCTAAAACACTAGTTAGCACATTCATTTTCTATGAAGGATTTGGAGGCAGAAAAAAAAATCCTTGGTATGAAAATTTGTAGAGATGGGAAGAACAAAAAATTGACTTTATCTCAAGCTGATTATATTGTGAAGGTGTTGCAACATTTCTCTATGGAGAATGCTAAATTTTTCTATACACCTTTACCTAGTCATTTGAAGTTGACTAAAGAGATGTGTCCAAAGCCACAGGAAGAGGAGGATAAGATGTCAAGGATACCTTATGCTTCAATTGTAGGAAGCTTGATATATGCTATGGTATGTACGAGGTTAGATATTGCAAATGCAGTGGGAGTCATTAGCAAGTACAAGATTCATCTAGGGCTTGAGCATTGGAATGCAATTGAATAGATTCTTGGATATTTGAGAGGAACATCCAGTAAGTGTTTACATTCTGGGGGCTCTACTACTAATTTATAGGGCTATGTTGACTCTGAGTTGGAAAGGGATATTGATACCAGAAAGAGTACTACAGGTTATGTATTTACTATTGGGGGGGCAATAACGAGTTGGGTTTCTTGATTGTAGAAGGTTAATGCTTTATCCACTACAGAGGTAGAGTATGTTGCTACTATAGAGGCAACCAATGATATGATATGGATTTAGTTCTTCCTAGAAGAATTGGGACACCCACAGAGGGATAATTTTTTTTTTAGGGATAGCCAGAGTGTTATTCATCTTGCAAAGAATTTTGCTTTGCATTCAAAGACAAAACACATATAGTTGTGGTACAATTTCATTCGGTTGGTTTTGGATGAGGGGTGGTTAAACATAGACAAGATACATACATATGAAAATCCAACAACTATGTTTAGAAAGGTAGTGACAAGAGAGAAGTTGAACTCCTCTTCAACTTTAGTTGGTCTTCTAGATTGAACAAAATAAAAGAATAGTAGAGTCTAGGGTGGTTTGATCCAGTGAGAGCCACATGGAGTAGCAACATTGCTACAGGGTTACTCTCCAAGTGGGAGAGTGTTGTTTAGGGTGGAGCCTAATTAGTCCCAAGTCAAAGATTGTTAGTTTATGGTTACTAATTAGGGAAGGACTATACATGATCCATAATTCATTTGTGGGGTTTGGGGGTGCCAACTCCTAAGAATTTTTTTTTGGGGCTATTTGATCAGCATTTTAAGTTCGACATGTTGTAACTAATTTTAACCCTAAAGTAGAAAAATACCTGTATAAAAAGGGCTTAGGGTTTGGGATTTTTATAAAGTGTGATGTGATAATTTCTTCCTGCAATGGTATTGGCTATAAGGAATTACAGATTGTAATTAGGTTGTAATCACTAGATCATAATAATATTGGACTCAATGTTTGGTGAACATAGCCTAGGGATTGGGTGAACCATGTTAAATCTTGGTGTCTTGTGTTCTCTTCTTTGCAATTTTTTATTTACTGATATTTTTTATATTTGCATGTAATTATTATTTCTATCCATGGTTAATCCTAACAAGGATCAAAAAATACCAAAAATTCTGCTAAGTGTCAAAACTCAATTTCTAACATTTGGGTTTTCTTCCCTTTAGACCAAAATGATGTCTAGATGTTTGTTCTTAACTTTTTGATAATTATCATGATTTCCTTAGCTTATGCTAAATCCAATAACTCATAGTTATCTCACACCACCTAGCAATAATTACTTATCATTATCTCGGTATCTACAAAATCTTCTAATTTGGAGTCTAACTCCAGTGATGCTTCTTTTATCTTGAAGATCCATCTAACATCAACTTTAGATGAAGCGGCCTTGAATAATGCTTTGAATTTCTATGTGATTTTTTGCACTGAATAAATTTGAGTCCTTGACTCATCCTAAAAAATATCTAGGCTAGTAGTATTATAATACTTATCTAGCTCCAAAGACTTTTCTTGAGCTTTATTCTTTATTTCTTGAATATCCTTGTATAATCCTTCTATAACTTTATTACTTGCTGACACCTTCTTTGTCCAAACATCTATCTTATCCAACTCTTCTACATATATACTTTCATCAACATCTCGTACATCTTCCCTTTGATAGATTTTAGTGCTTGTAGATCGTTGGCTCAGGTATGCACTTCATCTATTATCCCAAAATCTTGGTTTATTAGTGTAACTCATTTGTTGGCATTAGTCTAAATGTTTTCTAGAAGGCTCAAATTACCTTATAATCTTCACACCTCTACCTTCAAAATTGTGATGCCACCTTTTGCAAGTGGCCAAAAATAAATCAATTTCTCTAAGACTTGTCCAATCTCTTTTCTCTCTAAATAGGCCCCAAAGAAATCTCTAGATGATCAAGATCTATTGCACCCACTACTTCATTCAAGTATCCCTCAATAGTTCATTTTTTTCCCTCAAAACCAAGATTTTAGATTCACCCTTATCTAAGTGTTAAAAAACTTTCTTAAGGCCCATGGTATTCAAAACCTTGGTAGCATCGATTGTGGTCTTACCTAGCACTATCTCCTTTATTTGGTAATCCTTTAGAGTTACTTCTTCCATGTTAACATAGGGAGGTAGAATGACAATATGTGCCAAAAGATCTTCATTGTGGCTCTTCATGATAAAAGCTAGTGTTTTAGCATCCTCCTTAGGTGGTTCTAGCATATTAGCTTTTTTTGTCAATTCATTCATCCCCTCTTCTTTAGTGAATTCCACATGTCTTCGTTGTCAAATTAAAACCTCCCTTTTCAAACATGCTAGAGGAGTTCCCCATGGGAGACATGTACTGGGTAGAAGATGTAGTTTTTGAAGTGAGCCCCTTCCCTTTATCACCTCATTTTGGAGTCTTTTCTTGTCAAGCAAGGACTACTAATTGAGCTTCCATTTTGGCTTGGGATGAAAAACTAGTCTCTATTCTAAGACATACTTATTCCCCTTCATCAAAAATCTGTCCTTCGTCTGATACTTCATTGGTATGTAACTGGACATACTCCCCTTCCTCTAAGGTTTGACTTTTAGGCTCTACTATTAGAGGAGGTAGGGAAATTTATTATTGCTCCAACTGAAGAGGTGCAAATGAAAGGTCTTCTGATGGTGGGGAAGGTATACAAAGGGGCCCTTTAGGTAAAGGATATAAATTTTCCCAATCCTCTCCTAGTGACTCCTTTCAAGGGGTATCTTGTATCCTCTCCCTTACCATCTCTATAGCTACTGGCATGAAATCAAAGTTTGAAATGTCAAAGAAATCAATTCCTTCAGTTCCTATCTCTATTATCCATCCCTCTTGTTTTTCTTGTGAGGCCTCTATATGGATGGGCTCTTGGGGAATAGAAGGTGGTTTTTGAGTCAAACTCCTCCTTCTTTCTTCTTCTACAACCGTTAGTGAGAGGGTCATCTTGTTAAGTGGGACATATTCAATTTTACTCCTCTTCTTCCTCATCTTGTACCTTAGGGATGGTTTCTAGAACCTTAGGTGGTGGATTGTGTTTCTTCTTTAAGTTTATTCTCTTCTCATCTACCACCATCATCTTAGTTTGAGCTCTTTTAGGAACTAACAGGGTGGCATCTATTAGGGTTGTAGGGTCTTCTTGTATAAGTATCTCTTCTTCTATTGGTTGAGCCTCTTCTTTCCTTGAGTGAACCTCTTCTTGTGTGGTTGGCCGAGCTTGGGATTTCTCTTGTCGATCTCTTACTCAAGTGACCCTCTTTCTCTTCTTGTTGTTCAACCTTTCTTCTTGAAAGTATTCTACATCTTGTTCATGCCAATGCATGTAATGTCCCTATTTGGTAGCAACCTTTGAATCAGCTAAACTTGCAAGCAACTAATTAGTATAATAATGTTGATTTTATATTATGCTACCCTCTAGTCTATACCCAACCTTACGGACATCTCCAGATTGGGTTTCATAGCTCATAGCTACTTCATCGTCATCTTGAGAGTGCACCCCTTAAGATTCTTCTTGGATGGGCATCCTCTATCCAAGGCCAATGACATATGCATATGTTTGACATCATCAAGATATTCTAGCATATGGAGAATTCTTGGCCATGGTGGTTGGTTCAAGGCTTTAACACCTTGCTACCCCCATGCTTGAAATATTATAGTTCTCCTCATAGATTAATAAATTGTTACTTAATTTTAGTGCTATTTTTTCATACAAAGAATCATTTACTACTAATATATCTATGTGCATAGAATTATTTATAACTGAATTTAATAGTGTAAATGGTTATAACATATAATAACCATAACATTATAATATGTTGGAAATTCCTAACATAAATCTTAATACTGTCTGTCCCTCCTTCAATGGGTCAACTTTGACTATGAATGTTGGCATGACTAGTGTGATGGCAGTGACACATTGTTCTATGTCCTTTGCCAATAGTATTGCTTGTGCTAAGGTGGCAGGGTTGATGTATTGTTTGCAACCTCCTTTTTTGGCTGCATCCTCCTTTCCATGTTTGAGTTGTATATCTTCAAAATCCTCTTTCCTTTTTTCCTTTTAACACATTTATGCTTTGCTATTTATTGCCATGTGGAACATCATGTCTTCGAATTGTAATGTCCTCCAATCGAGACTTTATGATTTGATTATTTAAGTGATAATAACACCATATATATTAAAGAATGTGAATGTTTTATAATTTCATTAATATATCAATACATTATTATAATTTAGTTTCATTTTGAATTATAACAATATTTAATTGATCCAATTAATATTAAATCTAATATAATAAGAATCATTTTGATTTGTAAAAATATTTAATTAATCCAATTACTTATGATATTCAATCATTTTATAAATAAGATTTTAATAAGAATATTAATCATGGTCCATTGCAATCCCTCAGTCCCAATTTTGCTTGTCCTCAAGCAATTTCAAGATTTCCTCATTCTCCTAGGTGGCATCTACCTCTGATAAAATTTTCCATTTAATTAGGATTCCTGTAATAGTTCTATTCCTTAGATTATGTTCTCATGTCTCAAGAATATGCTCAAGTACTAAGGTAAGTTGTCCTTCATCATCTAAAGGAGGTAGATCAGTACATGGGTTTACTTGTTGTCACAAAACTTTCTTGAGTCATGACACATGAAAGACATTATGAAATCTGCTATCTATAAGAAGTTCCAGGTCATATACCACTTCTCCTATTCTTCTTATAATTTTGTAGGGTCCATAGAAGAAAGGTTTGAGTTTTTCCACTCCATTCCTCTTGATTGAGGTTTTCTTGTAAGGTTCTAGTCATAAGAAATGAAGGATCTTTCTATATGCTTCCTATCTCTGTATATCTTTTATTGGTTTTGAGCCTATTGCAAATTGTTTTTAAGGGACTTGAGGATGATTACACTTTTCTTAATGAAATCTTGTACACTTGGAACTTTTCTCTCTTGGTTTATCAACTCTCCGAATGATGAGGCATCATAACCATATAATGCCTTAAAAGGGCTCATTCTGATAGACATATGATGAGTGGTGTTATAACAATGCTCACCTAGGTGTAGCCACTTAATCTATGTATTTTTTTGTTCGGTAACATAATCTCTTAGGTATCCTTCTAACCATTTGTTCACCACCTCATCTTGCCCATCATTTTGGGGGTGATATATGGTACTCAGAGTCAGTGTTGTCACTACTAGGTGGAAAAGTTCTTGCCAAAATTTGCTAAGGAATTTACTAGCTCTATCACTAAAAATATTTTGAGGAAGCCCATGGAGTCAATAATTTTTTTTGAAAAACAACTTAGCTATCTGGTGTGCTTTAAATTCTGTGAAGATAGAAAAGAAATGAACATATTTTGTAAGTCTATCGACTACCATGAAGATGTTATCCTTCCCTTGTACCTTTGGGAAACCTGTTATGAAATCCATAGATATACTTTCCCATTTTTGGTTTGGAATTGGTAAAGTTTGTAGTAATCCTACTGGGTGTGTCAATTAAGTCTTATTTTGTTGAATTGTCATACATTCTTGTACATGCTTTTGCACATCTCTTTTTAAGCCTTTCCATGAATATTTCTACCTAATACATTTATATGTCTTTTAGTATCCTTGGTGACCTACTAAGGGATTGTCATGATATTCTTCAAGAACTTTTTCCTTAACCTTTGAGTGAAGAAACAAAAATACTCATCCTTTATACAAAATGATGTCATTACATATTTTAAAATCTTCACTGGGCAAGTTTCCTTCTAATATGTCCCTTGTCTAAGATTCCTTGGCATATTCTGATAAGATGTCCCATTTCCAATCTTGTGTAATGCTGGTAATGCTATTGATATGTGGTTGTCAAGAGAGTGCATTCGTGACTCCATTATTTATCACTTTTACGTATTCAGTATCAAAGTTGTAAGCTTGAATCTTTCTTACCCACTTCTATTTCTAGTCATTAAGATCTTTCTGATTTAAAAATAATATCAGACTATTATGATCTATCTTTACAATAAATCTTCCACAGACTAGATATTGTCAAAATTTGGCCAAAGCATGCATGATAGCTAACATTTCCTTATCATATATAAAGTAATGCTTTTTCTAAACTAGTGAGCTTCTGGATTTCAAAGGAAAGTGACCTTTTTCCTTACATGAGTACTGCTCTTATCCCTTCTCCTAATGCATCACATTGCAATTCAAATTGCTTGGTGAAATTTGGGATGGCTAAGACTGGACAAGAACTCATGATTTATTTAAGTTTATCAAAAGCTTGTTGTGCTTCTTCGCTCCATGTAAAATCTCCTTTCTTTGTCAAATTAGTAAGGGGGAAATGATAACTTGGAGAACCCCTTGACGAATCATCTATAGTAACTATATAAGCCTAAAAATCCTTCGAGTTGGGTTAGAGTTTGGGCTTTGGCCAATTTTTTATGGCACTATTTTTTTCCTCATCTACACTTACTCCCTTGATGCTGATTTTATGCCCTAGGTATAAAATTTCTTCTAAACCAAATTCACCTTTTGAAAATTTGGTATATAAAGAGACTTCTTCCAAGATTTTCAAAACTTCCTCAATATGGTGAAGGTGTTCTTCCCAAGTTTTGTTGTAGATGAGTATGTCATCAAAGAATATAAGCAAGAATTTCTTCAATTGATTCTTGAAGATGTGATTCATGAATGACTAGAATTTTGCCGAAGCATTAGTGAAACCAAAAGGAAGGATGAGAAATTCAAAATGTCCATAATGACTCCTGAAAGTAGTTTTGGGTATATATTCTTTCCTCCTTCTTATTTGATGGTAACTTGAATGTAGGTCAATTTGTGAGAAGTAACGTGCTCCATGTAGTTCATCCATTAATTCATCAATTCTAAGAATAGGATATCTATTTTTTATTGTTTTCTTATTTAGTGCATGATAATCAATGCAGATTCTCATAGTACCATCTTTCTTTTTTACTAATACTACAAAGGAAAAAAAGGGGCTACTACTATGTTGGATATGTCCCATTCCCATTAGTTCTTTAATGGTTTTTTCTATCTCTTCTTTGTACTTCCAAGGATGCCTATAAGAAGTAATTATTATAGGTTTTATTCCTTCTTCTAGTTCTATGAGATGCTCAAAACCTCTCTTTGGAGGGAGACTGGGAGGGATCTCTTCAAAAACCTTTTTGTATTTGTTTAATATAGATTGAATATCAACATGAATTATTTTTCCCAGGGAAGTTGATTTACCTAAAATCATGCACTATGCTATCCATTTACCCTAGTTATGATTGAGTATCTTTTCCATTTTCTTGCAAGTTATTATTTTTAGGGATCCATTAGATAATCTTTTTAATGTAATTTCAATTTGCTTATGATTAATTTTTTTTTTTGAGTTAGGGTCATCCATAATGAATCTTTCTAAAGAGTTTATCCAAGGCATCCCTAGGATAATATCGTTATGAATGTTTACCACATAGAAGTTTCTTTTAATTGTGTGCTCTCTAAGGGTAACTTCTAATTCTAGTTAAATAGTAGTACATTGTTTGATGAATCCATTTCCAAATGCCACTTTGAATCCTCTAAATTTGTTGGTTTGCAATTTCCTTTTGGAAATAATGTGTTTTTTAATAAAATCATGTGAGGCTCTTATATCAACTAAGGAAATGATTCTTTGTCCTTTGACTTCTCCTTTGACCCAAATGGTTCTATTCTCATTCCCTTTTGAGATGACTGCGAGAATGCCTTATTCACCTTCATCACTTTTTATTTTTTTACTGGCTTCCTCCCTTTCCAATACTTCTTCCATTAGGTTCATTCATCCTCTTTTACATTGGAGACCTCGATCCCATGGTTCTTTGCATTTGAAACAAAGAATTTTTTGATGAAATTCTTCTTTTTTCTCATATTGGTGATCTCTATTCTAGGGTTTGTTGAAAATATAGCACAACCTTCTTCTATCATTTTTTATAGGTCCCTCATTCTGATAGGATGGTTTTGATGAGATATTTCTATACCCTTCTCTAGGTGTGTTAGATTCAATTTTCTTGGCTTTTTGGATGGCTTCTTCAACATTTTGAGGTTTGAATGGTTTTACTTGGGTTTTTGTGGATTCTTTAAGTCCTATAAAAATTTATGTGAGTTTCCCTTGAGATAGATTTGGGACCATTATGTTTAGTTCTTGAAATTTATTGGCAAATTCTTCTATGGACACTATTTTTCTGAGATGGGTGAGTTCTTGGTAATACCATTCAGGATCCCTTAGGTCAAATCTACTCATCAAATTTTGAGTAAACTCACTAAGGATGCTATTTTTTTGAGTCCTAGGGAGTTTTGGCCATATTGCCACCATTTTTGGGTTGATCCTCTTAATTAAAGTATGGAAAATTTTATACCACCTTTTTCTATGATCGAACTATAGGATAGTTATGTGAAAAAATTTTGAACCCAAGATTGGGTGGTTTCTTCTCTAGAGCCATCAAAACATGGTAGTTTCCCTTTATTTATCTTCTCTTGGAGGTCCTTATCTACATGGTTTTTCTTCCTAATTTCTAAGATTTTAGATTCATAATACTCTTTAAAGTGAATGATTTGTCTCAAATTGGGATCTAGGTTAGCATACATTTGTCCTATTTCCTCCACATTATATATCATCAATTCTTCTTCTTCAATAGGTTCTGCTCTTGGAATAAAGGATGGGAAGGTTTTCCATGGGACCAATATTTGTGATGAAGGTTCATTTGGTGCATTTTACTCATGAGTAGAGTGATGGTCCCTTTATGGATTGGATCTTTCATTCTGGTTATTATTATTACTTAGTTTTTGGATAGCTTCAAGTATTATTTTATTGGATTTTTTGGTTCTTTCAAATATTTCATTAGTTTTTTCTATGAAAGTCCTTAGCTCTTGAGATATTTTTTTGGCCATTGTTTCTAGTCTTCTTCTTCTTTAGGATGGTAGGATTATGCTCTGATACAACTATAATGTCCCTATTTGGTAGTGACCTCTAAATTAGTTGAACCTCCAAGCAAATCATTAGTATAATAATGTTGAATTTATATTATGCTACTCTCTAGTCTATACCCAACCTTAAGGATGTCTAGAGATTGCGTTTCATAGCTCATAGATACTTCATCATCATCTCAAGAGCATACCCCTTAAGATTCTTCTTGGATAGGCATCCTCTATCTAAGGCCAATGACATATGGATATGTTTGACATCATCAAAATATTCTGGCACACAGAGAATTCTCGGCCATGGTGGTCGGTTCAAGGTGTTAATGCCTTGCTACCCCATGCTTTGAGTCTTATAGTTATCCTCATAGAATAATACATTATTACTTAATTTCAGTGCTATTTTTCAATGCAAAGAATCATTTACCACTAATATATATATGTGCATAGAATTATTTATAACTAAATTTAGTAGTGTAAATGGTTATAATATATAATAACCATAACCATATAATATGTTAGAAATTCCTAACATAAATCATAATTCAAATATATGTGTGTGTGTGTGTGTGTGTGTGTGTGTGTGTGTGATGACAATTAATATTGCATGTACCTCCTTCAGTGGGTCAACTCTGATTGTGAATGTTGGCATGGCTAGTGCAATGGGAGTGGCATGTTTGTTCTATGTCCTTTGCTGATGGTATTTCTCATGCTAAGGTGGCGGGTTTGATGTATTGCCTGTGACCTCCTTTCTTGGTTGTGTCCTCCTTTCCATGTCTGAGTTGTATATCTTCAAAATTCTCTTTCCTTTCTTCCTTTTAACACATTTACTCTTTTCTATTTATTTCCATGTGAAACATCATGTCTTTGAAATGTAATGTCCTTTAATAAAGACTTTAGGATTTTATTATTTCAATGATAATAACATTGTATATTAAAGAATACAAATATTTTATAATTTCATTAATATATCAATACATTTTTATAATTTATTTTCATTTTAATTTATAAAAATATTTGATTGATCCAATTAATTATGATATTCAATCATTTGATAAATAAGATTTTAATAAGAATATTAATAATGGACCATTGCATTTCACCATTTTTTTCCTTACCAATGACTTAGCAAGGTATGTAGGGATTGTGACCTTTGTTCCTTTTCCTTTCTTGGGTTGAGCAGTGACTTGTATGGTTGGGGCTTGAAGAATTGGGTCCAAATGAAAAGGTTTCCTAACCCATTCCCTTATTAACTCTATGACATGTTGAGCCCTATGATGAATATTATCATTCTCTTATCGCTTGATTTCTGCATTCATGATGGGCTGCTTATTTATCTTATTCCTATTGTATAAGGGATCCAACACCACAAGGGCATACTTTTCCCATGCTTTGAGGGGTATTTATAGGTTAAGAACCTTTTCTACAAGCTGTAGAATCATTCTACAATAGCCTCTAATCCAGACATCATAGTCATCTACACAATTCATCCAATGATCTTCAAGTTCCATCTTAGATACAAATGTTTTCCCTACAAATTTTGTACCATTCCAATATTTTTAAAGTATCGAAAAGGTGATTGATAGTCCTCCAAAGGATACTGGTCCCATTTTGCATCAAAAGTAGAATTGTCCTACTTCTTTTTGACCCCAAAAGCCCCAATGGTTATTGACTAGACCCATGTCATCTTATTCTATTTTCTCACCCTATCATAAGAGAAGGCTAATTGCCTTGCTATCTCTAATAGTAGTAGTCTATCTAATGGGCATTGTGGGAGCTTCTTCAGGCATGAGAGAGTACTAGGTACCTAGAGATAAGAAAATATGTTGAACTTGATGAAATAAGCTCTAATCTATGTTATTCATATTGTTGCTTCTTCTAACATTCTATTGGCATAGTCTCCTTCTATAAACTGAATGATGGAAAAGATGATTCCATCATTGACTAGTCTGTATTTGGGCTCTTGAAGGGAACCTTCTTCTTCACAAGTTGAGGATAAACTATGTACTAATCTGTTAATCTTGCTGCTAGAAGATGTACAATGTACGAGGTCATGTAGAAGCACATGTCATTCTTCATTAAAATTAATTTCTCATCTATATTGTCGCTAAGGGTCATAGCCCAATCAATAGGAATCTTCCTTATTCTGATAGTCTCTATGAAGTGTACCATCCATGTTTCTAAGTGACCAGCTCTAGGGAAGCTCATGGTTCTATTCAAAAGGACTATAGTATAAGAAATGCCATCTATCATTTAACCTCAGGTCATATCAACCTTTCCACTTCTTTGGTTCAATGATGTCCTATAAATGCGATACTTTCCTTGTATTAGTTCTTTTACTTTAGACTTTTTTTGTATGTACCATCTATCTGTCATGTCATAAAAGATCTATAAGTATTGATCTACCCATGGTAGATGGAAGACCTTCTCAATGCTTTGAGGTTTGATGTCTAAGACAATTTCCCTAGTCACACTTTTAACCACTTTCTCTTCTGGTACATAGTAGTGTGCTAGAGTCATAATCAGCTCTAATGACTAGACATATATTAGATGAGAGGCTGCATTCACTAGTCTACTCCTAATGAATGCAGATAACATAGCTGATCTCAACTTGGGCTTGTTTCATAGTAGTAGGAAGGCATTCTAGTCAATATTTCCTAGCTCAACATCTCATATTTTTGAGTGCTTCTCTCCAAAATTGGATTTCTTGGGTGCTCCTTGATATTTGAAGGCAACTAGTTTATGTGCAATCTTTGTAGCCATAGAGGATGAAGATGACACCATTTTATCTACAAAAAAGAGAAATATCAGTATTATTAATGATGAAAACATAATATGATATTAGAAACATGTCTCGATTGGTAGAAAACTGACAAAAATAAATAAAATTTTAAAAAATCCCTAATGGTGTCTAAAGTGTACACTTGTGCACCTTGCACACATGGTGCACCTACGCATGTGCACAAGGTGTAGAATGTGTGCCTTTTGGACTTGTCCCAAATGTTATTAAAAAATTGTGGGCATGTTTTGCACTTAGTATACATGTGCATGTGCACCACATGCACACTTTGATATGCATGTACGGGGCTTCTTAGGGTCTATGCATATAATGCACATGTTGTGAGGGTGTGTACATGTGCATGTGCATACCTTCATTTTTGTAAGAATTTTCCTAAGACCATAATGCAATGCTAAGATCTAGAAGCACAAGAGATAGCACAAGAGAGATGTGAGGTGATCAAATGGAAATATCAATAATGATCAAATGATAATAGATTTTAGACAAATACATCATAGAAGTGCCTTGTATATAAAGGTAATCAAGATGACTATAAGTCATGCAAGAGATAAGCATAACAACTAAGCACATGTCCACCAAGAGTGGATTATCCCTCATTATGCATGAATGTACATATGATAATGAGAGGATAAGAATACAAAGGTGTATCCTATAAAGACATGTAGTAGACAAGATGTGCTCAATTGGACTACAAACTACTATGTTATCTACATGACAACTCATATGAATATGCAAACTCCTAGGTGTCTACATGACAACTAATATGAATATGCATTATCCTAAGTAAAGTTAAGTAAAGTGTAAATAGTAAATACTTATTTACACTGACACCACCCTTAAGTGCAACTTAGGTGAATGTACTTAAGCTCACAAAGGGTAAATAATAATTTAAGATGAGTCTTGGAAGTAAGTCATGTTAAGTACCCATGTACAAACTACAAATGCAAAAGATATGCAATGAAATCTCTCATAAAGTTGAGAAAGAGGTAAAACCACATGGGAAAAACCCTCCCCCAAAAAGAGAGATAACTAAAATAAGAGAAAATGAGAGAGAAGAAGATGTCATGTGAGGAAAATTCCCCTCCACCCCCCCATAAGATAGAAGAAGTGGAAGAGAATTGAAGTAGGTCCCCCTCAATGTAGAATGTACACCTTTGGTAGATGCTCCAAGCTCAACTTAGAAACTACTCCATGAGTCTAGAATATCATTCCTCCCCTTAGGAAGAAATATTACCAAAGCTGTATCAATGAAGCCTCCCCCATCTGTAGGAAGAAACCTCAAAATGTATGAAATTTCTAAAACCTTTTCAAGTGTCCCCATGTCAATATTGAAAGGTTCCTCCTCTACACCATGTGTACTATGTCACTCCATTGAAAAAAGACAAATTAGGATCAACTAAGTATGTATGTAGAAAATCTATCAAAGACTCAAGTATCTCCTCTAAAGAGAAAGTGACCTCCTCCAACTATTGTATCAAAAGATCTACCATTATGTCAACCTCAAAAGACTGATCAAGTAGAGAATGAAGATGAGGGTCAACATGCTCCCTCACAACAACTAAATAAGGATTATATTTACCAAAGAGAAGATTAATTTTGTCAATAGTGTCTTCCAAATCTGCAATGTAGTGCTCTACAAACAAAATAGAAATGTCTATCAAGTAGTCATCCCATGGAACTAAGTCTGGAGACAATGAATATCTTGTTGCACTGAATCATGTGAATCCATGACTATGTGAATACAAGCATCAATAGGGGAAATAGTAGATGAAATATTAGTAAGAGGAAAAGAAATGGATGACTCAAGAACTTGATCACATGTGAGAATACCCAAGTTCAAGTAGCCAAATTCCTCATGAAAGTCTGAATCAACACTAGAAGTGTGATCAAACTCTAAGAAATCATTGTCACTGTCATGAGAAAAGTCCAAGAAGTGGTATAGTTGAGATGCATGATCAACCACCCTAGTAACAATGAAATTTCTAGTATCCAAGTCTTTTATAAAAACTAAATTAGGGATGAATTCTACAATCCTCCTTGTATTGCCATGACTGAGCTGGTAGATGAAAAGAAGATTATGACTTAGGCAAGGTACACGCAATACATCTTTGAAGTATCCTTCCCCCTTATAAATAGTTTCTTTCCAAATCATATTCATGCAAGTATGATTTCTCATCAAGATAGGTGGAGTATGACAAGGATCAAATGATGAAAAAATAGACTATGAAGATTCCATATAATGGGAAGCCCCTGAATCTAGAAGCCATCTCCCTGAATCTTGACTTGAAGTAGCAACTAAGGTGATCCTTTCCTTCATCTAAATGTGAAGAAGAGGATGAAGTAGTAATTCTCAAAGGTATATTTATTTGATTCTTCTTAAGAAGATTCTTGAGCTCATCTATTTCCTTCTTATAGAAATGATGTTCTTCATGTCCACTCTTCTTGCAATATGCACAAGTAAGCAACTCCCTCTTCGATGATTTCCCCTTATTATTAGAGTTGTCTTGTGGTGAGGAAGTGGGGATCTCTTTCTCAATTCATGTCTTATGTTTCCACATGTTTTTCTTCTTTTTTCCTTGATTCCCTTGATCATCTACCAATGCCTTAGAATTGGAAGATTTGAGAATTCCCATAGTCATTAGTTTTGATTGTTCCAACATCGACATCTCTCCAAATGACTCAAATGAAGGTGTGGTGAATGCACTTCCCATTATCAACTTGTGAATGTTGTAGCTTGAAACAAAGGCTACATATTCCGAAGGAAGATTGTCCATCATATGATGAATCAATTGGGAGTCCTTGATGGTAATACCATAATCCTTAAGTTGTACTCTTAACTTATTAGATTTTTTTATGAAATCTTGGATTCTATCAAACTTCTTAGGATCCAATTTGGGAAGTGTTGCTTGAATTGTGAATCCCTTATCTTCATCTACTTTACCATACAAACATTTAAGTTTATCCCAAGCTTCTTGGGAACTACTAAGGGGTATGATGTGAAACAAAAGATCTTCAATGAATGATTCTCCAATGATTCTAAAAGCCTTAAAGTCTTAAATTTTCCATGCAAATTTTTCCTTAGCATCTACATTAGGACCAGAGAGAATTAGAATTATTCCATTTAGAAAGAGATTCAAGCCTTTCTTCATTAACCTACTACATAAATCTTATTTCCATGTGGCATAGTTATGTGGAGTTAATTTAGGAAATGAAGAAGAACTCATAATGTAAAACTGAAAGATGTGGGAACAATCACACAAGATACCCCCCAAATCACTCAATCAAAGACCCCCCCAAAGATAGATTCTTTGGCACTTTATAATTAGTGTATATACAATTGACTACTTGTCAACATGGAACTATTTAACTCATTATCATTTTGACAAAGTAGTGACAAAACATTTAGTCATTATCTATCAAAGAACAGTGAAAGCCAAGTGCATAGTGTGTGTTGAGCATAAGCCTCTAGAAAATATATGCTGAGTAATATAATAGTTAGTGTCAAGCACTAGTACATGAGGAGAAGTTAGTTTGTACCAACTCACTCAAGTGTCAAGCAAACAGAGGGAGACAATAAAATAGTGTGTGTTGAGTGATTCAAGTGATGAGCAAGAGTAAGTGTCAAACCATTCAGAAGTTGAGTATTAGTATAAAGAGCATAGTGAAGGCCGAGCATCAGAGTCTATTGATGTTGAATTACTAGTCTTTAACATAGATGTTTGTTATGGTACAAACTTCTTTGTAAACCATTTTTGGTTGACATTAAAATGAATTTTTGATATTTAGAAACAAGGATCTAGTCATATTACGAATCCTTATGCCAATACATGTGGTCAATTAGATAAAGGGAAGAATTAGGCAGCAATAAGGATCAACCACAACCATTGATTATGACCTATCCCATCTCCATAATTCCTACTTAAAGAGGTAAAACCTAAGAGGGAATAATGATGATGCAAAGAGAAGTATTACATGTGAAAGGAGAGGAATACTAAGAGAATAGAGAGCATTTCATGGTGGAAATGATGGCTAAGTTATGGAACTACAATGCAGAATCAATTTGAGAAGAATACAAATAAGAAGTGAAAGGATAGAGAAGATAGATATGATCAAGAAGATCAAAAGATAACTAGTAAAGAGGATATCTGACATCAGGAAGAAATGTGCTAAAAAAAGGATCAGGCACTGAATCATTTTGATAGGTGATGTAATATATATCTCTTAATAGAGTAGTCCTAAAAAACTTTTGTAAATCTCCTAATAGAGTGCTTACTTAGTTTTGAGTTTAAATGCTTTAGTCAAGGTGAGACCTAAAAGTCTCGTAAGTCTTTAATATGGAAAACCTTTCACAGGGTAGATCATAGATTATGATATAAAATTTGTAGCCATAATAGGCCAAACTTTACAACTATAGTAGTGAAGATTTGTGGGTGTCATCCCCATCCCAGTTTTACGTCCTCATTGGAAGGTTTCTCGATAACCAAAATCTTATGTGTTATGTGTTGATTTACTTTATGCTTTGGATGTGATGCATGGTTATTTATTAATTTACATGTTAAGTTATGAAATGGATAAATGGTGAAATTTTTTAGAGGAAAAAGGTTTAGGTGATGATTCCCCCCCCCCTCAGAACTTACTTTCCCATTGTTATCTCCAACAATTGGTATCAGAGCTACAAAGTTTGACAACTTTGGAGGTAAGATCTTGAAGATAGAAGTCTAAAAATTGGGAAAGACTATTGAGAACTAGAATATTGAAATATAGCTTGCCCTACATCAACTTAAGGAGGCAAGAGATAAATTGCAACATTCATTGAAGAAAAGAAAGGAATTGACCATTCAGCAAAATGACACTCAATATCAAGAATAAGACACTACTAGATTGTTTGAGGACAAGAAATCAAATGAATTTGATTCAATAATTGTAAATCTAATGGAAAAGAACAATGAACTAAATGAAGAAGCTAGGAATTTGAAAAGGGAATAAAAAACTCAGTTAGTATTGTTCTGTGAGACAACTAAATTGAAAAAGAAAGTTGAAGAAGATAGAGTCATGTTTGAAGAAGACAAAAGACTACTAGATAATAGAGTTAAGGAGAAGTCATTAGATGTACAAAAGTTATTAAACATTAAATTGGATTTGATGAATTAGTTGATGCTTACAAATAAAAAATTGAATAGGAAAGACATTGAGATTACAACTTTGGGAACACAAAATGCCTGACTATAGAATAAATTGAAGATAGAAAAGGAAAATCTTAACAAGCCTAGTTGGATTGGGATATTCTACTACTGAGGAAGGAGAATCATCAATAAGTGGTGAATAAAGGCATAATAATGGAAAGAACAACAAGCCCACTTGTCATCACTATGGAAAATTGGGTCACACAACAATTGTCTGCACGAGCTATGCTAGAAATTAAAGCCCTAAGCATAAATTCAAGGGACATTGCTATAATTGCAAGAAACAAGGACATTCGACACATGAATGTAGGACAAAGACCACCAAAACTTAGAGATTTGAAGGATATTTTTACAAGTATCAAAAGTATGGACACAAGGCATATGAATGCATTCCAAACCCAAGTGGACATAAAACAATAAAACCAAGGTACATCATCATGGGAATTCTTATGATTGGGATTACAATACAAGGTACAATTTTCATTATTATGGTGAGTATGGTAATGTTGCTATAAATTGCATTAGGACACATTTTAGAGGTCATTACAACAGATGGTTGAATGACATTATATGCTTTAGTTGTCTTAAGGCTGATCATGTAAGCAAAAACTATCCAACTCGGTCACATGCACCAAGTAATGAATTCAACAAAGGTAAAGGAAATGTAGATGTTGAAAAGAAAAAGATGTAGATGAACAAGACATGGAGAAATAAGGAAGATTGTAGCACATCAAGCCAAGATGAGGTCTTTTTATCCAATGGATCAAGTGATCACATCACCCCCAACTAGGAAATCAAAGGTATATGTGGAACTGATATCTGAAATGATATGATTTTTATCAATTCCAAGCATTCAAGTAATGAAAAGGATCTATCAACATATATTAAGATGCAATGGAGTGGTTAGAAGAAAGAGACAATCTATTATTATTTTCTTTTCTTTGTTGTTTCTAAGTATTGGGAGTATTGCAATAAGTGTCGAGTAATGAGGCACTAGAGTGACTGTCAAGCTAGCTATGGTAGCCAAGTAAATTTAAAATCCTATAGTAACTGAGCTTACAACTATATATGCACTAAGCATTAAATGAAAGGTTTTGAAGGCTATATATTCAAACTTTTGAGTCATTTTCATTTACCAAAAGATTGAAGAGCACGAAGGTGATTTGAGAAAGGGATTCTAGTGACTGCATACTAGATTCTACTACTACATGACATTTTACATGGATTTGAAAGGTATTTCACTTGTTTTGAATTATATTGTTTCACATTTTACAAATCCTAGCAAGTAAAAAATGGTAGAAAGTTCATTGGAAGAAGTAAGAAAGGAAGGTAAAGAGGTTGCCAATGTACGATTGATTAGTAATGATGTTCATCAACCACCATTTCACACTATTTCTAAGATTGCATACAAAGGAGATCCATTTGGTGCATTATTGACTATTCCACCCAAGGTTTTGATGCTTCAAGATGTAAGATGTTTTTATATATGCAAGGTTGGAGAGGTTGAAGACTTAGAGATTGTAATGCCCCACCATGTGACCCAAAAGAAGTTAGCCTAAAGTTTTACTAAGTTGCCAAACTTTTTTTTTAAAGTTAAAGATAATAACTTAAAAATAATAGTTATAACATAGTGGAAGCAATTAACATTCATGTAAACACATACCATGAAATAGATTACAATTTTTAAGGGTTCCATGACATTGAATCATATTTAAGTTTAATTAATAATAAATATAATAAATAATAAATCAACATCAAATAATAATATATTAGTATGAAACTATATAAATAATATACAATTATATATGATGCCACTTGGCAATAAACATAATGCACAATCATCTACTGTATAGGTCACCGGGTATGAAAGGTTAAAATGATATACATCATGAAATAAATAACATCATATCTTAAGATCTTATGAAATCAAATACAATACAATAGTATAACCATCCATCATAGAAATACAAGAATAGATAGAAAGGAACATTTGCACAAACACATCTAGTAGCAACATCTAACAGTTGGATCTTAATGGTATAAGAAAAAGCACTACCACCCAACCTCATGGAACCCAAAAAGGTCCACTCCCACTACATTGAGGAGATAGTCTCAAGTCCCAAATAGGATATTAATTCCAAAATCAAAAGTAATATTTAAGTTATGGAAACCCTAAAAGCAATCTAACTCAAAGGTACCAAGACACAAGTATCAACTAATCCCAAAGGCAACACAAACACATAGGAAATCTACTATGCAAGTGCGCAATTTTCATTACACAAATCAATGATAGAGTTACCCTAGTAGTCTAACTTGACCCTGACCCCCTAGTGACTCTATGTAGCACTAGTATCCTTTCGTACTGACAAGGCATATTAACAATGCATGGTCACAACCAAACATCCTCTCTACTCCTATCCTAGTATGTGCTAGCACTCGAGGCATGGGTGAGGAAATACAAAGACTCTTATTAGGTTCATTTTATTCCCATTTAGTGTAATGTTCTCACTTATTAAACAACTTACAATGGGTTACCTTGGCAACCACTTTGGGCCTCAACCTCCATTGCAAGCCACTTCTTGACATGACATATAGATAACCTACCCTAAGCTCAGTAAAATCAAAAGACCACATACCATACATCAATTCTTAAACAAACAACTAACAAGTATTGAAAAAACACTAATCATAATCATAGATTCCACCAATACAATCATCCTAATAGGATTGATCCCAAAATCAAGTATACATAAACCAATCCATGTCATAACATGACATCACCAAGAACAAATCATACAAACACCTCAATCCTATAAAAGTGACTAGAAAGCAATCCAAATACAATTGATCGAAGACTCAAAGGTTATATCAAGAACATTAGAAATCAACAACACTCAATGCATCAAAAAATCTCATAGAGCATACTAGACACATTACCGTGGTTGAGAATAAAAGATTGAGATCAAAATATCATCATGACATCAAAATAGAACTCCCAAGCCTCTGGTAAACATCTTGACTAGCCAAAGCTAAGTCAACCTGAAAACACCAACACCAGTAAATCACACGTTACATAAAGTTCATATAAAAGTGAATTTTATAATTCATTAGGTTTTGAAGACCCTAAAGTTCAATATATACTAAATTTTTTTAGATCAAATCATAGAAAATTCTATAATGGAAATCAATTTTCTCAAACAAGAGTTTCAACCTAGAGAACTTCTAAAAATAGAAATACAATAGACATGAAGAAGATAGGAATTCAAAGAATGAGCAACTACTGCATAGACCCATAAGATCCTACCTAGATCTGATGCTAAAACAATGAACTCACAAACACACAAGAATCTTCCTTTTACTTTGAAAACCCTGTTTTAAGAATTTGGCTCCTCCAAACCTTTGTATCTAGAAATGAGCTGTAATTTCCTTAATAAAGAGTTATTCTCTCAAATCAAGGCTTTGATCATGCAATCATGCGAAAACCCTTTGTCTTTAATTACTATATTTTAATTTTCATGCACACACTTTATGCAATTTAATTAAAATAAACTTTATTAAGTTAAAGCTTTCTCTCCTTTATTAAATCGTGTGATGTTTTTTAATATAATCTGAGGCCTTGTCCCGACCCATCATAGCATAGTTGATACATTATTATTTTGATACTCATGACTCGATGTGTTGAGACACTACTAGATACACTAAACATTATTATTCTATTATATGTTGTGTGATGTTTTACTTTTAGATGTTTGATTACGTTATTTAATGTCTTATGAACATGTATACTAATGAAGTAGTGTAGAAAGTGAATGTAGAAATAACACTTTGATTATGCAATTTTAGTGGTTAAGTATATGAGAAAATGAGAGATAATTAATTAATTAATTGATATATTATGTTTTGAGTTATGTGATTTTCATGATAAGTTATATATATATATATATATATATATATATATATATATATATTTTCTTGAGCTATTGATGTGTGCGGGATATTTTAGCCAAAAAATCTAACGAAGAAATAGGACTAAACCCTATGTACCAATTATGGAAACTAGGGTTGAGTCTAAAAAGAGACACAAACCCCATTGTTCATAGTTTATTTGTGTAATGGATTGAATGAATGAACCATTTTGTAATAATTAAGTGTTAATGTTTTGTAATAGTGATTTTTTTAGTGTTGCTTAACACTTGTGAATTGTATATGCATTCCAGCATCATAGTTAGGGTTAACCAAGTAACCTAAAGATCTAAGTCAGACTAGGTTAGTGACCATTTTGCTAATCAGTTAGTAATCGAGGTTAATTACCCTAATTAGGATTAGTGAGTAATTTGCATTTTTGAAGGTTGTTAGAAGTCCTAATTTTTTTAAGCTTTTGATAGGTACCTAATTAATCCTAAAGGCCTAAAATCATGAAATCTAAGTACCCAAGGGGTATGGGTATGGGTTGGGGGCATTTTCCAACCCCTTAACCCCTTTTGTTGACTTTTATGGTCACTCAAAAACCCCATTTTTTTCTTTATTGCGAAAATTGAGTGTTTCATCATGAGTTGGATAACTTTAACTCCACCTTGAGGTCAGCCTTATGTCTAGTTGAGTTAGAAGACTCTAAAACTTTTAGGAAATTGGGGAAATTATTGCTTTTTAGAGGTGGTTAAGTTTAGGATCTTATTTAGAGGCATTTTTGAGAGGGTTTGAGTGTTCACCCAACCTCTAATTTTAGAGTGGAATTCAAGATTGAAGGAGAAGGAGAAGGAAGGGAATGCTCATCTCAAATTTTTTAATTGTCATAACCCAATTTTGAAGGTAGGAATCCCTTAGCTCATGTTGTTCATGTTTTGTTGCATGCTTAAGTTATTCTATTTTAATATGTTTGTACGTGTGTGTGTTGAATATGTTGGGAGGGATTGAAATATGTTTTCTTAAATGCTTTCTCTTATCTTTTCTTTGAATTTCAAAGGGATTGTATGGGTTGTATTGGCATTACTCACCCTTGGATAGGGTAGAAGTGGCCATGTATAGGGGGAAGGTCTTTAGTTGGACTCTGAAAGTGTAGAGTCTCTTCTCAGGATGAGAAGAGGGAGAGAGGGTAGGGTGTTATG
Organism: Cupressus sempervirens; assembly: GCA_028749045.1. Lineage (NCBI taxonomy): Eukaryota > Viridiplantae > Streptophyta > Pinopsida > Cupressales > Cupressaceae > Cupressus > Cupressus sempervirens. The sequence continues at coordinate 264,994,877 of CM053793.1, forward strand.
GGCCCCTACCCGTCAACATAAATCACATTTTTAGTTTTGGTATGTAAGAATGGAAGAATGAAAGTTCTTGAGTTTTAGCCTTGAAAGGGCACCTCTTATGGCATTGTGTTTGACATCTCCTATTGGAAAAATCTAGCTTCTCTGTCTGGTTCAATGTCAAACCTGTTGTGCAAACTTGAAATGGGAGTGAATATTTGATTTTGTCTTCATGTTATGATTGTTGTCTCCTGGTTAGTTTTCATTCTCTCCATGATCACCATGATGTATTGCAGAATTCGTAATGGATCCCTTGTTAAGGGCCAAGAAGGAAATTCAAAATTGTTTTAAAATTCAATTATGTTGGGAGATTTCTCCTCAGGATTTAAATCCTGTGTAAAAATGTTATTGTTAACTTATTGTGGAAATGGCAACAATGTTAGGTTTTCTTCCTAGTTCTTTCTTGGCAGAGCCTTTGAATTAGGTGGTTCAATAGAAAAAGATTGAGTAATATTCTTGCATATGATTTTTCTAGTATTTCAAGTATTCTTTGGATATGTGTTACTTAAAAATTAGATATGATGATGTTACCTTACTGCGACATTCTTATGTTTTGTAATCATATCCATTTGATTTGGTTTAAATAGATAAAATGGTGTTATACAATTATGTAAATTTTAAGTTCAAATGTATTAAGAAAAAATTTATGTTATGGTTAGAACTTCGATTCATTTTCATGATTATTAGGAGACAAATAATCTTACATTGTTGTTAAAACAAATTATTCAATCCCTTGGTTTAGCTAGGTATTTAGTAAATTCAATTAGAAAAGAGAAGTATAAACCTCTTTGTTATAAAAATGAATAGCATTAAAAAAAATAACACTTAGACAAAAATAGGCTTGAGAAAAAAAATTATACTTCCTAGTCTTAAAATTCCAACACTTCGAAAATTTTTTTACCCCCTAGAGCCAAAAATGCTCACTGGATTTTGTATGAAAAAAAGAAAAAGTAAATTGCCTTTCTTCAATAGAGCATCTAAAGATTCTCCAAATATCTTTTTAAACATATTAAATATTTCAAAATGATAGTGAGGAAAATATTAAAAAAAAAAAAAATCAACATAAATATCCTAAACATCCTTTAGACCCCACCTACTTAACTTTAACTGATGAATTGTTTTGTATTTACTTTATCCTTACCTACAACACTTTATACACAAGTAAATATCCTAATCCCTCCATGTGAATTTGCAACTGGGGAGTAAGTACCCACGTCCCCTTATCTTGTCTGACATTTTAAACAAGATTGGAGGACATTTTAAAGGGGGGGGCAGATTTGTTTGAAATTTAAACTTATCTTAACTTTTCCTGGAAGCATGTGAATTTTGTCTAGTCCCAAGACTTAAGACCCACATGTCATGTCATTTGGTTGGGCAAATGAATTTGATGGACAATTTTAATGTGTGCAAGTTTTGTTGAATTTTTTTTTTTAAAACTTTATTTCTTTCCTTTTTGCCTCTCCTTGGTAGGTGTCCATGTTAGTGGAGGGTCAGGTTTGGGCTAGCATGCCCTTGACTTTTTTCCATAAAGGGGGCCGCCTTATCCTAGGGAGACTTGTGTAGGATGCGGGGGGGGGGATTTTGTAAAGGAATTAAGTTAGTAATTAGAAGGGTAGGTTAGTTTAGGATTTATTTAAGTTGGTTGTTAGGATTGTTTAATTTAGATAGTTGTTAGTTATTTTGTTATACTTTATTAATGTAGTTTTGTGTTAAAATTAAATTATGAAGTTTAAATTTTAGTTAGTGTAGTTATAGTTAGTATTTTTTTATATCTTTAAAGTAATTTAGATTAGTATAAATTTTGGAATTATGAGTTGTTAATTATAGTAGATTATTATTTAAGTTAGGGGTGTTAATGTTTTTATTTATTTATTTAGTTTATTTAATTTTAGTTTTATTATTATTATTATTATAAAATAGATCATAGATTTAAATGAAATTGGTTTAGAATAGATTTTAAATATAGTTTAGATAATTATATTACATGTTATAATAGTTAATTAGTTCTTTGATTCTTATGCTATGAAATAAATGGGACTTATATTCTTTTAGATCGTTATTCGAATAATTAAATTATATTGTTCATTAATATTTTCTTATTAATGTGTTAAAGGTTGATGTTAATATGTTTTAAAATTAGTTATAAATTATGTTTATGAGTGAGTTTGTTTATTAGCATACAAGTCAATTTAAAGACGTATTAATGTTTAGACCTTTAAATTAATTGCTTTAAAATTTTAAATAATCGAATTGATAATGAAAGTTTAAATTTATCGATCTATTCCTACACATTGATTTTAAAATGAAATGGAATGTCAAGGTACTAATTTAAGAACCTATTTCTATCTATAGTGTACCTACACTTTAATTTTTGAACAATGATCTTATCGAACTTAGTGTATTTAATTATTATTGTTTCAAAAAAAAAATAACATGTGTTTTTGCCCCTTGTATTTTGGGCATGACATATAACATTTATTAATTTAACTAATAATGTTATTTAGAGTTTATTAAAAATAAAATTCCTAAATAAATTACTATTAAATCAAATAAATATAAATACGCCTAAATTAGAACTTTAATCAAATCTTTTAAATTTAATTCTTTCATGCACATTTAAAATTTTTTTTAATTAAAATATTCTTTTATAATTTCTTTTCCTCCACTTATTCATTAGTGTAAGCACTATTTAAAGCATAGTTTATTATTTAAATTAATAAGAATAATTAAAGTTCATTATTTAAATGCAATTCTAATATAATAATTATTAATTAAATAATCATAATAAAACAATATTAAATCTTTAATCTTTTAATATTTTAATTCTATTTTTATCCAACTTCTTAAATTGGACTTTTATAATAAATTTGTAATTAGTTAAAGAACATCATATTCTAATCTTTCTTTAACCAATTTTCTAAATTTAGACCTCTAATTTAGACTTCTAAATTTAGACATTTTATTTAAAGAATAAATTTAATTAGTTTTTAATTAATCAAATATTCACATATTTTAATATTTTCTTTTTAATCAAATAATATTTATTACACAACTAATAAAATTATTAGAGTTTATTATTAAAATAAAAATCTTACATAATAATTATTAAATTAAATAAACATAAATATACTAAAATTAGAACTTTAATTTAATCTTTTAAATTTAATTATTTTATTTAATTAATTTTTCAATTAATTAAATATAATTAAATATTGAATTTTCTATATACAATTTTCATGCAACAACTTTATGCAATTTAAAGTAAAATGTCTTTATTAAATTAATTTTCTTTCTCACTTTAATTAATCATGAGACATTTTTTAGTATCATATTTATTAATATTTTTTTGATAGGTAATCGACTGAGCTTAGATAATTTATTATTCATTTTATTATTATTGTTAGATTAATTATTATTCTTATGTGTTAATCTTGGGTAGATTTGAACCCAATACCTCCTCGATGAGAGGCTCACAATTTATCGATGTGTTGTAGGCTCTTGCTTGATCATATTTATTAATTTAACTAATAATATTATTTAGAATTTATTAATAAAATTCCTAAATAAGTTATTATTAAATTAAATAGTTATAAATATGCCAAAATTAGAACTATAATTTTATCTTTAAATTTTATTCTTTTATTTAATTAAATTCATAGAAATTTTTTATAATATATTTATTAACTTAATTAATAATTTTATTTAGAGTTTATTATTTAAAATAAAACTCGTAAAGATTTATCATTAAATTAAATAAATATAACTACACCGCAATTAGAACTACAACTTCATCTTTAAATTTCTTGCATATGCTTTATCCAATTTAATAAAAATAAACTTAATAAATTTTATGTTTCTTCTCTCAAGTTAATTATGAGACTTTTTAATAATATTTTTATTAATTCAAGTAATAATATTATTTAGAGTTTATTATTAAAATAAAACTCCTAAATAATATAAATACATCAAAAATAGAACTTTAATATAATATTTTAAATTTAATTCTTTTATTTAATTAATTCACAAGACATTTTATTAATATATTAATTAATTCAACTAATAATATTATTTAGATTTTATTATTTAAAATAAAACTCCTAAGTAATTATTATTAAATTAAATAAATATAAATACATTAAAAATAGAACTTTAATAAATTTTTTAAATTTAATTCTTTTATTTAATTAATTTCTCAATTAATTAAATATGATTAAATATCAATTTTTTAAATAAAATTTCCATTAAATTATCTTTTAATTTGATTTAATTATAACAAAAAATCATCACATACCCACAAAACCAAAAAACACAGCTCAACTAAAGACAAAGGACAAAATCAAACTCCAAGGTCAAAGTCATGAATTCATGTCACTTGATGAATTCAAATGGGTAAACTAAGTCAGATACTTGTCCTATTTTCTAGGAGGATTGGCTTAGGTTAGGATTTGGAATCAAGAGTTATCTCCCCACTTATACCATTGAAATATTGTGATAGGGTACTCTCATCTTGGAAATTCAGGGAAGTTGATACCTGATACCTACAATCTACATAAAATTCACGCATGTACAAACATAATATTCTAAACTAAATAGGCAATGGCAGGAAGTGGTTTATCATGTAGATCCTGACTAGCAGGTGACTATGACTCCCTTCCTCAACTACATCAGAAATGTCAAACATAAAGAAAACATACATGCACACCATACACATGAAAGTATGGGGTAAGTATCCCTACAAACTGCATAAAAATCATTTGTCTAACTAACATCATTCAATAACTAAGATAATCGACACAAATAAAAAAATTCAAGTAGGGGTAAGCATTACAGAGATCAAAGAGACATATGAGAAGTTGTGTGAGAAAGGTGTTTTGAAAGAAGAAAACAAAATTGTAGAGCAAAAAGGGTTAACACATGCCCTAGATTTTTCCCAAGTTTTCAAAATAGAATGGATAAAGATTGTATTGAGTTGAATACATGACAATTAGCTATGGTTAGAGAATGGACCTATCATAAAATTAAAGAGGGTCCTTCACAGAGTGATAGGGTATCCTACCCTAGACAAGGTGAAGACATTGAGGAGCGATGCAAAAGAAGTAATTGAAAATAATATTGGAGTTGTATGGAACAAGATGGGAATGTCAATTGATACAATTGAAGAACCTATTATTACATTCACAATGAGAGTGATAGCATACATACTCTACCACTTGAGCTGACAGAACAGTGTGCCATGCATTGTCATTGACCTAGGTTACAAGATCATAAAGAAAGATCATTCCTATGACCTAGCCAAGCTACACCTTCAATAACTATCAAAAAACCTAGAAGCTATCAGAAAGGCAAAGAGTTCTTCATGTAAGTTTGGTTCACTCATTATCTATATATTATTTTATGTGCAAAACATATTTCCCACATTTGGAAAGGTTGTATGGAAGCCTAGGTAGTCTGTTACCCAATAGATAGGTGAATTCATCGAGCAATTAGGAGAAATTTTTTGATATATTGATAACTAGTTATTTTGAAGATTTCAAGAAATCAATGAAGCAAAGATCAAGAATTCTTGTATCTCTAGTGGAGTAACATTATAATGATGTTTGTTTGCTAGTAAATGCTGATTATACCTATGTTTAGGTAGCTATTCCAAGGGTTAGATGCTTGAGACCATGACAATATGTGATAAATGTTGATTAGGCATCAACAACCATCACTAAATTGTTGGAAAAAGAGATTGACAAGGATGCTGCTTCCTTTGGAAATTATGATGAAGCCAAATCAAGGATAACTATAAACTTGAAAACTACCTCTGTCATTAGAAAGAAGAAAAAAATGGTGAAGAAATTGAAAGAAAAGTTTGGTGAAAGAGTAGAAGAAGAAGAAGAGGAAGAAGGTCAAGGACCTTTATAGTTTACACAAGGACAATGAGAAGATCAAGCTTCAGAGGATGAAGAGGAAGCTGAAAAAAAACTAGATAAAACTAAAAAGAAGAGGAAGGCACAACAAAATTAAGTAGAGAAACCAAAGAAAGTGGCAAAGAAGGAACAATAGAAGCTAGTTGCACCTTTGACGTAGCAACATCCTTGGTTGGTTTGCATACCTGTAGGATTGTGTGGTTTGGCTTTGGAGTTTACAAACTTGGTTGAAGAATGAAGTATGACTCAGTCAATACTGAGTTGGTTTAGTTGTTGTTCTAATCGAGTTACTTAGTTAATGAATACGTTCATAAAATCTTGGGGCACTCAATAGATACTGGGATCTTAGTTTGCACTGGGAGCTCATCAATAGTGTTGCCTGAGTCAACTCAATCATTGAAGGGAGCTCAGAAGATACTAGGAGCTCAACATATACTATAGTGCTCGGCATTCACCAGTAGCTCAAAATATATTGTGGTGCTCGATATGCACTTGGAGCTCAATAATGCTTGGGAATTTACTGATGCTCAGCTTGGTCTTTCTGACGCTTGGCTTGGTCTTGGTTCCTGCAGGTGTCAAGTTGTTTGTGAGCCAACTTTGGGTATTTAATTTGTGTTGTAGCCAACTTGTGTCTCAACATATATTTAATGTAAGGCATTTAATTTAATTTGTAATGAATTAGGCCAACTTGTGGATTAGTTGGGTATAAGTAGGGGGTTTTTTGGAGTCTTTAGGCATGATCATCTAGCTTGGAGAAGAGGATGAAGGCTAGATTCAAACTTTGAAGTGGTAGTAACTGTGGCTTGAGAACCAAAAGATTTCTTGGTGTTCTTATCTAGTTGTGGTTCTGGACTAGTTGGGATTGGGTTTGTGAGCTAGATTTTTTTGGATCTTGTAGAACTGTTATTGTAATTGTTGTTGTATTTGGCCCTAACTCAGAAGGCCTTACAGTTGGGCATTTTGCATGTAATCAGTTATTTTATAAATAAAGAGCTATGATTTGGTATCAGATCTTACATTATTGTTGCATTATTGTTGTGTCATTATTTACTAGGGGCTTGGACATCTCCTTTGATGATTCTCCTACATTGCATTGCATCAGGTGGTATCAACGCCTAGTTTCTCCTTATTGTCTTAACATATTGCCAAAGCCGAGGCAATTTTCACTAGGAATTGGGTGAAGGTTGGAAGAGAAGGTTGATCTAGTGGAGTTGATTGCTCTTCTAGATTTGTTGACCTATTTCTTTCGGTTTGAAAAAATTTGGAAGATGCCTCCAAGAAGATTGGACCCTAAGGAAATCGATGATCTTAGTGATGTTGTGGAAGAAAGATCTTAGAGAAGATTAGAGAAGAATTCAGATCTGGGATTGCATTGATGAAGATTGACATGATTGCTGAGATTGTGAGTTCTTTAGGTGGTGTACATGTACTAAAGATGGTTATCAAGAAGTTACTAAAAACTTTGAAGTTACTAGATCTAGTGGTGAGGACAAAGCTGATCATGTGAAGAGACCTATCAAAACTAGGGTTGGTTAGTTTGCTAGTCCTGGATCTCAGTTGAAGTTGAAGCATGAGATGGCGGTTTATGATTTCTCAAGTATTTTGAATCCTGAATACCTAATTGATTGGATTAGTGAAATGAAAGACTACATTGAGCTTGAGGATATCGAAGATCCACTCAGACTGAGGTTGGTATAGACTAAGTTAAAGGCTAAGTTCATTCCTACTTATTATGTACTTGAGTTGTTTAAAAGGTTTCAAAATCTGAAATAGAAGGATATGCATGTGAAATATTATACTAACGAGTTCTACAAGTTGACTATTCAGTCTAGGCATAGAGAATTGTCAAAGGAGAAGGTAGCTTGATACATTAATGGTTTGAGATTCAATATTCAAGATGAGATTGGTATGATGAATATTTATTTAGTTGAGGATTCTTATCAGTATGCCCTAAATGTAGAAGATAAGTTGAAGCAAAAAAGTTAAGGTAATGCTAGGGGAAAGGAGAAGCAAGATAACTCAATAAAGGCTAAATTAAGTGGAGGTGAGTTCCAAGTAAATGTTTCACATGTGGTGAAGAAGGGTATATATATTTTGAGTGTCCTCATGGTAGAAAAGTTTTTGTTTTGAATGAGGTTGTAGTCCAAGATAGTCAACCTGAGCAAGCATAAATTTTGCTAGCTTGATGAGTACTAGTTGGTTAGAGGATACTATATTCTTATCAGAGGACTACTTTGTTCAAGAATCATTTTAAGTTAGGTGGTAAAGTCTACGAGGTGATTATGAATGGTGGTAGTATTGATAACCTTGTTGCTAAGGAGATGGTTTAGACACTTGGTTTGAAGATAATCGGACATCCTTATCCTTATAGGATTGGCTAGTTACAAGGTGAGAAACCTTTGGAAGTGAGGGAGCAATGCCTTGTTGGTATCCATATTAGGCAATATAAGGAATAAGTGTTGTGTGATATTGTGGACATGAATAGTTTTCATGTGTTGCTCGGTAGACCTTGGCAGTATGATTGTAGGGTTGTGCATGATTGTGTCAAGAATGTGTTTACAATTGTGAAAGGTGGCAGGAAGCATTCCTTGATTCCTTTGCAGAATGAAGAGCTTGGTAGAAGAAACCTGAGTATTGGTAGCCAAGTTGAGTTGGTAGATTTTGAAAAGGTTAGAGATCAGCATGGAAAGTAGACCTTTGAAACACTGATAATGGATGTGAAGAAGTAGAAGAAGAACAAGGGAAAGAGTGTAGAAGTTGAAGGTTTGGAGGATATGTATGTGAAGAACTAGTTTGGGATTTATGTGTTGAATCCTATAAGATGTTCTTGTAGCTATTAAGAACATCTTTTCAAACCTAGGGTGTTCGATGTAGGAGCATCCCTAGTTGGCTTGCAATCGTGTGGTTTGGCTTTGGAGTTTGAGAACTCGGTCAAAGAATGAAGTGTGACTTAGTCGATACTTAGTTGATTTGGTTGTTGTGTTAACCGAGTGACTCAGTTAATGAAGATGTTTGAAAAAGCTTGGGGTGCTCGGTACATAATAGGAGCTTGGTTTGCACTAGGAGCTCATCAATAGTATTTCCCAAGTTAGCTCAGTCATTGAAGAGAGCTTGAAAATTACTAGGAGCTTGACATACACTATGGTGCTCAGAATTCACTAGGAGCTCGATGTACACTATGGTGCTTCGCATGCACTAGGAGCTTGGAAATGCTTGGGAATTTACTAATGCTTAGCTTGGTCTTTTTGATGCTCAGCTTGGTCTTGGTTCATGTAGGTGCTGACTTTGGGTATTTAATCTATGTTTTAGCTAACTTATGGCTCAACATATATTTAATCTAAGGGATTTAATTTAATTTGTAATGAAATAGGATGACTTGTGGCTTAGTTGGGTAGAAGTAGGGAGTTTTGTAGAGTCTTTAGGCATGATCATCTAGCTTGGAGAAGAGGATGAATGCTAGATGCAAACTTTGAAGAGCTAGTAGTTGCAACTTCAGAACTAGAGGATTTCTTGGTGAACCTAAGGGTACAAGTGTCAATTCTTCTTGGTGTATCCAGTTGTGGTTCTAGACTAGTTGGGATTGGGTTTGTAAGTTGGATCTTATTGGATCTTGTAGAACTATTATTGTAATTTTTGTTGTATTTGGTCCTAACCTAGAAGGCCTTACAATCAAGCATATTGCATGCAATCAGTTATTTTATGAATAAAGAGCTATGATTTGGTATTAGATCTTGCATTGATGTTGCATTACTATTGTGTTTCCACTGTGTGATCATTTTCTAGGGGCTCAAACATCTCCCTTGGGAATTCTCCTACCTTGCACCACATCAAAATTTGACAAGGTCAAGCATAAGGGCTACCACTATACACACTAAGGAAGCTCAATAAGAAAAAGAGAAAAGGAAGGATGATACAATAGAGTCAAGCTTGCTTGCTAAGAAAATAAGGAGGTATAAGCCATAGGAGGAATCGGATGATGAAAGGAAAAAATAAGATGACATTAGCCAATTCAAAGTGGTAAGCAACAATCTCTCATTTGATATTGAAAACCTATGTGACAATATATAGAATAATGTAAAATTGTTAGGTTTTCAACATGTTGATTTTGATAAATTAGATAATGGAGATAAGCATATTATTGAAGAAGTTATTTATGATATGATGGATACTTTTAAAACTAGTCCTTTAGAGATTTCTAACTCATTACCTAAAAGTCTATATGAAAGAGTTGAGTAGAAATGGAAGTTCAGTATGGAGAATAAAATACAAATCATAGAGGCTACTTTAGCTCAAGTTATGCCTGAATTTGATAAGAAAAAGATCACAAAGGATGTAGTTAAAAACAAAGAGATATTTTCCCCTAAATATAGAGCCTTTCATAGTTTGAGAAGTGGAGTTGAAGAGGTGGTAACCTAGAGAAAATTACTTTGGAAAAAAATCTATGGGTTGACCACACAAATAGTGGAAATAGAGGAAGAAAAGAAAGGAATAGAGGTAGAAAAGAATGAAATAGAATAAGATGAGACAACTCAAGATGACATAAAAGAAACCACATATGTTAATGAGATGAGAACCAATCCTACACAAGGAGAGAAAGGGATTAAATAGGACTTAGTGAATATTGAAGATATACCTGATAACTCTACACAAAATGTAAATCCATTGAGTGAAGAAAATTTAAAGAGATTGCAATAGGAATCCACCAATACTACTATTCCATGCACAAATCCTATATTGGTATGGATTAATAAATCTCAAAAGGATGAGATTGCATCCAATAAGATACAACATCAAGACACATCTATTGTGCCCCCACATATTGCAGAAGTTAAGGAGAAGGAATCACATGAACAAACAATAGATCAAAGTATAACCCTAGAATAGAAAGGTGAATCTAACCAAGAACCATCTTCAATGCCTATTATTTTCATTGAGATGAAGGAGAAGGAGGTATATACCCTAGCTACATTAATACTAATTCTAAAAAGCTTAGGGTTGCCAACACTTGTCATAATTGACAAAGAGAGTAATGAAGAGAAAGAACATAAGGAAGAGAATCCTACACTCACCTCACTGAAACCCATTGTAGATAAGATGGAGGTTGAACAAAAGAAATAGGATAAGATGAAATATGAGATAGAGAAATAGGTATCCATATAGATAATATTCACTTTACTACTCACTACACCTCCTCCTAGTAGCCAAACTCTTCAAAGGTCGAGTACTCACGCTATACCATTGCAAATATCAAGGTCGAGTACAAGTACACCTAAGAGTGGTGAGACTACATCATTTGAGGATGTGAATTTAGATGAGGTGATTATTCTACAATAATTTGATCCAAAAACAATAACACTTGAAGAAATGGTTGTTCTTCAAGAGGCTTTATAGAGGAAACCAATGCAAGAAATCTTGAGTAGGGAGTATAAGCAAAAATAGGTTCTACATGATATATAGATATTTTTGTAGATGCTTTTGATATTTTAGATTCATTTTCCAATAAGCTGATCTTAGAGCAACATGTACATATAGTTTATAAGATAAAGCATGAAGGTATAGAGACACATGTAAAGTTATTGGAAGATATCTTGTGCCATTACACTAAGACACGTTGATTTAGAAATTAAGATGGAGAGTGAAGAAATTTTTGGATAACATTTTCTTTCTATATAGAAAATTATGTGATGTTGATAACTTTACTAAAGAAAATCAATAGTTAATTGACCAGCTGAAAGGAGATTTACAATTAACAGGCACTACATTGAGGCAATCTCCTGGTACTAGTCAATTTCATTTTCAGATATTTTGTTGACACAGAGTAGGCTTGCTGAGTTGCAAGCAAAGGATGAAATTATAAGATCAAATTTGATCATCATTCAATCCATTCTGATGCCACACATTGAAGTTTTACAAAAGGAACTAGTCTTTATAGAAACATTGACAAAGAAAGATTCTCATCTTTCTACACATGAAGGTCTAGTAGATATGGCAACAAATCTAGAAATATAGATTCAATCTTTAGATGTAGCCAGAGATAATTGGGATTCAAAATACTAGAACTACATAAGCCATTTTTGGACAAATACACTATAAGTGTATCACCCAAATGACATAAGTGTCAAAAAAGGGTGATTTTGAAGATTTTCTAAATTTTTGAGAATTTTGTCAAGGCAAATATCTACTCAGAAGGAGTTATAGAAATAAGCTTTGGGAATCATACTAGAACTACATAAGCCATTTTTGGAAATAGCTCTGGGAATCATATTGGAACTACATAAGCCATTTTTTGACAAATACACTGTAAGTGTACCACCCAAATGACATAAGTGTCAAAAAGGGGGATTTTGAAGATTTCAAAGATTTTCTAAATTTTGGAGAATTTTGTCAAGGCAAATATCTACTCTGAATGAGTTATAGAAATAAAATGAAGTATTTACTTAGGGGGAGTAATATGTGTTGGGATTAAGTTAGTATTTCCATTAGTGACAACACTTATACATATCAGTATAGCTACTTAGGTTAGCACTCAATTTCCTACACTCACCGAGCATTCTAGTGTTAACCAAGCTTTGAAGTGTTTAATAGTTTACACTAAGTAGATAGTGGCTACCAAGTGAATTTAGGAAAAGTGAAGATTCATAGTGTCTACCAAGCAGTATGTTTGTGTCATGGAAATTTAGTATAAACTGAGCATTGGAAGAAGTAGTGGTTACCGAGTGAAGCCAGGTAAATTCAGTGTGCAGTATCTACTGAGTGCTTACCAAGGACAAGGGTGAGGATGAAGAGGAAGGATCAAAGAAAGAGGAACCTGCAAGGAAGAAAGGTAGAGTGATTATCACCAAACCATAGAAGTAACCTACTATAGTGTTCTCTAGGAGAGAAAGGAAAGGTAAAAGTGAACAAATATTCATTCATTCTCCACCTACATTTGAGGAAAGGATGAAATAGCTAAGAGTTGAAGCAAGAATTTGAAACTTCAAAGTTCTCAAATATGAGATTCAAACTCCGACTGAGCAAAAAGAGATTGAGGACTTAGTCATGGAGAAGATGGGTATTTGGAAATACTCCCCTGCACAAATTCAACCCCAAATCCATGTAGATCTTTTTGCCAAAATCAAAGTCAGATGGGAGAACATAGTGCAAACTGTAAAAGACATCTTTGAACAAAAAATGAGATAGTTAGTACTGAATCTAACTAATGCAAAAGTAAAAAGGGTAATAAAAGAGCATGAAGATAGAATGATTCTAAAGCTTAACTCATGTTTTATATTAATGAACAACATAGAATCAGTGGTTAAGCATGCCTCAGATTTCTGGAGAGATGTATATCATCTCAACAAGCCATTAGATGAAATTTTTGTAATTAAAGATGATGATAGTGATGATGATGATGATAATGATGATGATGATGATGATGACAATGCTCCTTCAATCTCAGTTACTACATGAGAGTTGCATGCTCTAATGGAGGAAAAGGAAGAAGAGGAGAAGGAAGTAGAAGAGATGGATAAAGAAGGAAAGGAGGAAGAAGCAGAAGAGGAAGAAAAGGATATAGATGATCTGACCAGAATAGAAGAAAAAGTAATAGCATATCTTCCTCACACTCCACCTCATACTATCACATCTGTGGAGTTAGCTTCTACTATTAAGATTATGAGCACAACAGTAACATCAATTGCTCAATCTTCACCAGCCACCTCCCAGCTCCAAGTGTCTACAATGGAAGTGTCAAGAACTTCACCTATTGAGTTGATTGTTACTTCTTCAGCTACCGAGTTAGCTCCCTCTGCTCTTGCATCATCATTAGTATGTGCAATATTAAGTTCTACAATTTTGTCTTCATCAATCCTGTAAGCTCTACAATTTTTTTTTCATCAAAATTATCTGCATCTACATCGGTCCCATTTAGTTTAGACATTTCTATGGGTATTCTACCAAGTGTGACACCATTTTTGGGAAGTGTTTCAATTTTTGACTTAGTTAGTACTCCTAGTCTTATCCCATTTTTCACTACTAGCCCTTCTATCTTTACTATTGTGTCTATTCCAAAGGTCAAACTAGTCATTATTGAAGTAAAACAAAGGCAACCATTGAAACTTCTAATCACTAGAAAGGAAATTAAAGAAGACATTGACTTAGACATAGAGATAATAATACCTAAGATGGACTACAAGACTGCTACTAATGAAAAAATGAGGTTAGCTAGTCAACTCATAGAGAAGAAAGCTGTGAAGAAGTAGTTAAGGTTTGAAAGGGATAAGGAGTACAAAATAATTAAAAATTCAAAGAATATAATTAAAGAAGCTTTAGGTGTTGAAGTGGATTCCACTCAACATATTTTGATCTAGTTAGAAGAGGTTGTACAAAAATATAATGAGAACTCCTCTGGACAAGAGAAGCTAATTGAAAAAGCTAAAAGGAAGTTTGATAACAAGGTGCTAGAGCATATTGCAATAAAAAAAGTTGAATTCTCCACATTTTTGGGTAATTTTGAGAATTATTTTAACAATGTAGCATCACTTTTTACCAAAATTTGTGATGCGTCTAGTTTTATCAATGAAATAAAGGACAAGCTAAATAAGATTGAAGTTGACATGAAATCTAGTGCATCAAAGTTGCAAGCTGATGCCTCTTCTAGATCCACTCATCACACCAAGGTGAAATATCTAGCAAAAGTATAGATAGAACTTCTAAGAGAAGAAGCAAGAATAAGAGCAACCTTGATTGATATTCAGAACATGATCTTACCAATAACAGATACAATGCAGAAATATATTGCTCATTGCAAAACATTGGTCCAGGATCAAAACTTCTTAGTGGTTTGATCACATGATCAAATTATCAGTAGAAGTTCAGATTGCTCTCTCCACTTGTCAAATTTTGCAAGAGAATTGGGATAACTCATTTGCCCTCATTCTCAAGGTACATCAAGAATTTATCTCTCATTTTGGTGTAACTATATAGATAGTATATGTAGCCCTTTGGCATTATTGTCAGAAAGGGGTATAGATATTAGTATAAGCAAAAGGGGAAACTTTGTATATAAGGAGAGATATCAGTATAAGTGAAAGGGGGAGATAGCACTCAATAGAGTCAGCATGTATATGTGTATAGCTATGTACATAAGTATCTTTGTATATACATTATGTGTCATCAAGGAGATATATGTAGAAATGTATATGGAACAACTTTACAAAGATCAATTTTGAAAAATCAAAATTCAGTGAGTCAATTTATGTACATATGTTTTGGCTTATAAATGTTTTGTCACTAATACCAAAGGGGGAGATTGTTGGAATTAAGTTAGTATTTCCATTAGTGATAACACTTATCCATATCAGTATAGCTACTAAGTTTAGCATTCAGTTTCCTACACTCACCGAGCATTCTAGTGTTAACCAAGCTTCGAAGTGTTCAACAATTTACACCGAGCAAACAGTGACTATTGAGTGAATTTAGGGAATGTGAAGATTCAAAGTGTCAACCGAGTAGTAAGTTTGTGTCATGGAAATTTAGTATAAATTGAGCATTGGAAGAAGTAGTGTTTATCGAGTGAAGCAAGGTAAACTCAGTGTGTAGTATCTATCGAGTGACACTACATCTATCGAGTCACCAGTGGTCACTGAGTTTAGAACTAATTTGAGTGATTAGTATGGAGCAAGCCTTCACTTCTACTGAGTGCATGAAAATGCCAAGTAATGTAGTGGATGTCAAGTATCAGAAGGTCACCGAGTTAGTTCAATGAACTCGAGTTATTTACTATTGTGCCGACTTTGTAATGTGTTGTTCACTTGTGTTTTGACCAACCTTGCAATTTTGTAAATTTGAAAGGTATATATATGTAAGATATCATTTTTATGTATGAAGCAATAGAGAAGTAATGTGAAGTGATTTTTGAGAAGTGCATGCGATGGACTATCAACAACAATTTAAGGAATGCAATATGGTCAATAAAGAAGCAGAAAAGTTATATCCATCACATAAGGTGATCAGTGCATAAAGGATCTTATCAAAAATTAGTTGTAAGTAGATCCATTGCTTCATCTGAATAGGTGAATCAGTTTCTAAATCCTTTAACAAGGTAGAGTTAACAATCTTTATATAAATCTCTTAACCGAGTGCATACTTCATTGTATGTTTTTAAATCCTCTAACAAGGTGGACCTAGTAGTCCTTTGTGCTCCTAACAGGGAAGATCACCAAAAGTGGTCAATGTGACCCTTAAAAGGCCAATTTTATGCTATTGTATTGAAGTTTTGTGGGTGTCATCCCCACCCTAGTTTTACTTTCTATTTGGAAGGTTTTTGGGTTACCAAAACATTGTGTTCTTTTGTGTGATGAATGTTTTATCTTTCGGTATTAATGTATGCACTAGCATAGATGGATTTATGGTAAATTTAAAAGGAAAATTTTAAAATTATTGATTCACCCCTCCCCTCTAAGTAACTTGTTATATCTTGAATATTTCCAACAATAAGGTATGGGAGACAACATTTTTTTGCAAATTTTGAGATTTTGAAATTTTGTATAGAAGATGAATAAAGATGATATATTGTCTGACTTATGCATAAAATAAGATTGTATATGCCATGAAAAACTATTTTTGTCACTCATGTTAAAGGGGAAGATTGTTAATCTCATTATGGTTTTGACAAAGTAGTGACAAAACACTTAGTCATTACCTAGCAAAGAAAAGTGCAAGCTGATGCATGATGTATGCCGACTATAAGCTTCTAGACAATACATGCCAAGTAATATGATAGTTAATGCCAAGTGCTAGTACATGTCGAGTAGTCAATGTGTACCGAGTCACTCAAGTGTCAAGCAAATAGAAGGAGCCAAGAAAATAGTGTGTGCTAAGTGATTCAAGTGTCGAGAAAGAGTAATTTCCAAGCCATTTAGAAGTTGAGTATCAATATAAAGAGCATAGTGAAGGCCAAGAATCAAAGTCTATTGATGTAAAGTTACCAATCTTTGACATAGATGTTTGTTATGGCACAAAATTCTATGTAAACCATTTTTGGTCAACATGAACATGAATTTTTAATATTGAGAAATAAGGATCTAGTCATATTACGAATCCCTATGACAATACATGAAACCAATTAAATAAAGGGAAGAATTAGGAAACAATAAGGATCAATCACAACTATTTATTATGACCCTGCCCGTCTCCATAATGCCTACTTAAAGAGATAAACCATAAGAGGGAATAACCATGATGCAAAGTGAAGTATTACATGCACAAGGAGAGGAATGCTAAGAGCATAGAGAGAATTTCATGGTGGAAATGATGGCTAAGTTATGGAGCTATAATGCAAAATCAGTTTGAGAAGAACAAAGATAAGTAGTAAAATGATTGAGAAGATAGATCTGATTAGGAGGATCAAGAGATAAATGATAAAGAGGAGATCTAACATCAAGCAACAAGGTGCTAACCAAAGGATTAGGTGCTGAATCATTTTGATAGGTGATGTAGAGTAAATCTCTTAATAGAGTAGTCCTAATAGACTTTTGTAAATATCCTAACATAGTGCTTAGTTAATTGTGAGTTTAAATCCCTTAGTCAAGATGAGACCTAACAATTTTGTAAGCCTTTAATAGGGTAGATCATAGATTATGATCAAAACTTTGTAGCCATAATTGGCCACACTTGACAACTGCAGTAGTGAATATTTGTGGGTGTCATCCCCACCCCGATTTTACATTCTCATTGGAGGGTTTTTGGGTAACCAAAATCTTATGTCTTATGTGTTGATTTACTTTATGCTTTGGATGTGATACATGGTTACTTATCTTAGTTTACATGTTAGGTTATGAGATGGTTGAATGGTGAAATATTTTAGAGAAAAAAGTTTTAAGTGCTGATTCACCCCTCCTCTTAGAACTTTATTTCCCATTGTTATTTCCAATAGGAACAAAGTCGACTCTTAATTTTGATGGTTACAACAAAAAATATGAAGCTATAGTAGACTCAAGTACATAAGATACAAGATTTCTCAAGGATCTAAACAATTACAAGTGCCAAAGTAGGTAAAAAATGATCAAATTCTAAAATTATAATATCTACTTACAATTTCTCCAAACTGATATGATATCTAGAAAGTAGAAAAAATATCATGTACTTTAAAAAAAATGGCACTTGAGAATGTCTTAGTATGAGCTCGAATGAAGCCTTTGAAGTTTCAAAAATTTGGATTATGTAGGTATAGTCACAAAAATTTGTGAATGCCACAAAATATATTGACCAAAACTAGAAAATAATAGCATCACTAATTTTTTTAGGAAATTTAGGCCCATATCAATAAAAAAATTGAGCTCAATTCGGAGTCTAGATGAGGGAGATATGGCCTCTTAATGTTTGACTACCAAATTGAAAATCAATATTGTGAAGGTTTCAAAATTTCTAATAGTTGATGACATTAGCATATGTATAAGCATAAATTTGATGGTTTGGGTCCCATCATGGCCAAATAAAAATGGACTCCATGGCATCATATGGGTGTTGAATTTGACCTCCTAAACATCTGCACAAAAGGCAAAAAATTTAAAGGAAAATTATGCTAGTTTGACATGGGGATCAATGCTTTGTGCTTATAACACAATGCCCATTGGTTTGGTAGGTTGAAATGGATGCTCAATTTAGATTAGGTGGTCATGTCCAAAATTTTGACTATGAGTAATGTCTTTAGTGGATAGGGTATTCATGCCAAGAAGAATTGTGTGATCTCAATCATGTGTGGGCTTCACATATTTAATGACTTTTGAGTTCATTGGAGAATGAGGATTCAATTCCAAATGATGTGCCCACATTAAGAGATTAGGCTCAAGATACTTCTTAGATTTTGAATGTAGAAGACATTAATCGCATCAAGAATGAATATCCCATGCTCATAATTGAGTCTTAGATCTAGACTATGCAATAGAGGCTCAACTATGGGTGCCCAATTTTCACAATGAGTGTAGCTTCACCTCAATGTGTCGTTAAGAATAGCCTATCAAATTTCTTTAAATATATGATCCTGAAGGAAACTAACACATGAACATATTGAAGTAAATACATCCACCCATGGGTGAGGAGGATTGATATTGGAGTGTTGATGATCTCACTATTGTAGAAGGTACAACCAGATCACATAAATAGATCTATGAGTGAAAATTATGAGAGCTTGCAAATTTGAGTTTAGACACATTGGAGACTATAAAAACTATAGATGAATTGCTACTATTCAAAATCCAATCTTTCTAAATGTGTTCATAGGAGTCAGGTTAGGGAGCTTAAGTAGTAGGAGACTCTTTGACTGATGCATGTTGGCTAGTGGGATCTAGGATATCAGTGCCAATAGAAGGTCATAGCTTGGAAGAGAATGCTCAAATGTGAGGGGAGCTTGTGATTATATCCTTTTGAATGTGATGCTCTGTAATTGGCAGTTACCATACCACACTTCCAAATTGGCAAATTAGGCTTCTAAGTTTGATTTGTAAAATAAAATTGGCTCATGGCTAACTGATGAATGTGCCTTCAGCTCTGATACCATTTAAGAATTTTTCTAAAGAAATAATGTAATGCCAAGATGTAGAATAACAAGAGATAGAACAAGAGAGATGAGAGATGATCAAATGAGAATCTCAATAATGATCAAATGATAATCTATTTTAGATGAATACATCATAGAAGTTCCTTGTATATAAAGGTAATCTAGATGACTAGGAGTCATGCAAGAGATAAGCATTACAACTAAGCACATGTCCACCAAGAGTGGATTATCCTCCATTGTGCATGACTATATCTGCAACAATGAAAGAATATGACTACAAAGGTGTATCCTATAAAGAGATGTAGAAGACAACATATGCTCAATTGGAGTGCAAACTACTATGCTATCTACATGACAACTCATATGAATATGCAAACTACTAGGTCTGTACATGAAAACTAATATGAATATGCATTATCTGAAGTAAAATTAAGCAAATTTTAAAAAGTAAATACTTATTTACACCAACAATTTTACCTTAGAAAAAGGGTTTCAGTGTTGGTGCAAAGATGAGACATTGTGGAGATGTGAAGGTAGGAGGGGTGTGAAGGTACAATCCTTAGAGTCTGTAGCTGAACAAGTGTTTAGAAAGGAAGGTGGTAGGTTATTTATAGGCAATGTATTTGTAGAGGGTGCACCTTCAAGGGTGTGCACATGTGCACCTTCTGAGTTGGAGGTGAGTGCAAATGTTGTGCAATTAGCACACATGTGAAAGTTTGCATGGTGCACAGGAGCACACCTACACTTATTTAACCTTTGAAGAAAATTTTGATTTTTTGACCTTTTGGCACTGCTCAAACTTTCTTGAATGGAGTCCCTATAATGGTTTATACTTAGAGGGTGATCATGACGCATAGAGTTGCCTAAAGAGGTGCCTACCTATGTTCTTTGAAAGGGATCTCATGCTTTGGAAAAGGGGGTCCCCATTTTGAGTCCAATATGGGGAGTGCGTTGTGAAACCACAATAGGTGGGTCACTATACTTGGTTTCTTGGGCCTATCCATTCCCATACTTGCTTCACTTCCTAGTAGTTGATTGTCTTTCAAGTAGGCATTAATTTATGGTGTTAGCTCTTTCAGAGTTTGTTTGATACTTGGTTTTTTATTCTTCAGTTGACCTTTTATGAGGTTGGTTATATCCCTTGTGTTGTTGAATTTTCCTCTGTATGCTCCTATTGCACTTTTTTTGAGATTCGTTCATTTTGGGTCTCATTGTCATATGAGTCTTCCAGAATCTTCCAAAATATTTTACCCCAATACTCTACTTATCATTTAATACTTTCCTTAAAATATTTGAGAAATTCTAACCCAACATCATATGGCCTTTTGTACTTGATCCTTATACTAGATAAAATAGCATTTAAAACTTTTACTTTCTTATCCTTAGTGAACTTTGTAAATCTATTCTTAAGAATAGTGTATTCAAAATTATTTATAATTAAATCTACAACCTTACTAATAGGAATTGGTTTAGACTTTTTCTTACCTTTCTTAGGTACTAGTGTCACTTCCTCTTCAATAGCTTTAGTTATCACAACTACTCTGGGTACCTCAAAAGATGATTCTATCCCTTTCCCTATTGCATGATTCCTTGTCATCATTATTGGAGTGGGCTTATGCATCACCTTCTGCACTAGTAAGAGTCAGTTTGTAATTTTTACATAGGTACCAAACCAAGTGAGAATGATGCTTTCCTTAGAGGTCAAAAGCCTTTCTACATGGGGTTTGGCTTCCTCATCTTTCAACTCATAGCCAAAAGGTGTTAGCCACATGGCTTTGGCTTGTGTTGAGCACGCAATGAACTTATTTATGCTTTCCACAAAGTATTCCTTTCCCTTTTCACTTTCCACTATACTTGTGGCTATTCTTTCTCTCTAATTCATTTCCTTCTAGAATTGTTTGATGTAATCCCACAACATAGTGTTTCCTTTTCCTTCCGATTTCTTCTATAGTTCTCCTATATGAGTTATGACCAATTGATCTTCAATCCATTTGATTTTTGGAGATTTGGGAAATTCTCCTCTGAGATAGAAGAAGATGCATACCAATATGGATTCATATCTTAGGATTTGACTTTGGAGTTCATTCATTATTTTCCCAATATTTTCTAGTATTTTCCTCTAAAGATACCCATATATATCAACCTTTAATCTATTGTGGATTATCTAAACTGATCCATAGGTGATTTGGCCTAGGACATTATCAAAGATTCTAACGTGGCACAACTTTTAGCATAACACCATGGCCACAAACCTCAACTTAGGGTTTGAAATATCACTTGTGGTGCACCCCATTCTACCTTCTGTTATCTTTCATCCAATAAATAAGGTTGTTTTTTTTTATTGAAATAACATTCATGGATAGATCAATGCCAGGTGTATTGAACCTAGTTACCCTCTTAATTAGGGTTTTTGTGATCTTTTGTAGTTTTCCCAACCACATATGTTGATTGTGGGTTTTCCACATAAAAACCCTTACCCATTCCTCATGGAATAAATTGGATGTTTCCACCACCCTATTTGGTGTGGACTTCACTAGACCCTTGTGTTCTTGTTTTTAGGCTCCCCTTGAGAATAATGTCCCATATAAATCTCTTATTTATTTGTCATCGAGTTCTTGTATCTCAACCTCTAGATACTCACTCACATCCTTTGTAAGGATTAATTCATCATGGAGGGATGATAGTGTCATTTTATTTTCAACATCTCTTCCTCTTGCTATGATTCTTTTTTATTCTCAGTAATTGTTTACCCTTCTATCAATCGGGTTTGCTTTGTTGATTTCCTCTACCATTGTTTCTTGATTTGAGATTCTTTATAGTGCAGATAGATTTTATAAGAATCACTTCCCATTGATAATATTTCCAAAATCGTTCACCTTTGATCACTTAGGGTTTTCAAAATATGAAAGCATGAGTGTTCTCATAATGTAAAGTAACAAATGACTCAAAATTCTCATATTTATGTCATAAAAATTGCTCTGTTAGGGTTATACAAGTTGACAAATACCTTACCTACTAGATGAGATATATCATAAATGCACTAAGTCATCTTGTAATGGTCACATTTTTTTAGTCTTTTATCAACAAGTTATGCTTATTTAGATTCCTTCTTTACATAGAAATTTTCTACTAGTTTTGAAGTAGGGGATTAGTTTCAAATGATTTCCTTAGTCTTTTGAGCCCTCTAAGTTGTGTGAGCTTAGTTAGTTCATGAGGTTCCACCAGTGACCGATGAGTCCTTTACCTCAAATAGCTTTTTCTTACACACTTCTCTCTTCTTCATCCTCTTATTGGTGAATTCCTTCTCCATCTTATCTATAGTCATGGTTAGTCCTTTCTGACTAGAGACTTACTACATCATCTTCTACTATATTTGAAATCTCTTGCAAGATGTCTAATTATGTGATAGATATAACTGGTCATTCCAATACCTTACCATGGTTTCATTTTTTTTCTTGAATTTTTCCTCAGATTAGAGTGGGTTATTGGGTGTCCTTCATTTCTATGAGTCATGGAGGTCTTTGTAGGAAACCTATATCTTCCAACTAGACTTTTTTCCTTAAGAGATGTCTTTGATTATCTTGAGCTATAGTTCTGTAGTCTTCTACCCTATGTCCATACTTTTTTGTAGTAGTAGTAACATACATCAATTTTTTCTCTCATTGAAATGAGATATACACTGCTATGTGATGTGGCCATAAAGATTGGAGTTGTAATAACACCCTTCCTAAGTACACTATTGAAGTAGTGTTATCTTCTTAAACCAAAATTCACCAAATGCGTGCTCTATCTTACCATAAAAATTTCAAGTAGGTTTAGCAATACCTTTAACTTTTGGAGACTTGCACCCTAATCTTGTGTCATTTAGGTTCTTTCCTTTAGAAGTTTCTCCTTTAGTCTTGCTATCACCTTAGTAACCAAGATTAGTTGTGGTTTTGTTTCTCCTCTGAGCCTTCAATTTCTCATCAATCTTCTAGGATCTCTCATTGAATCTCCTTAAATTTTCATTTCATACATTCGTGCTTCTTACCTCCTTAGTAAACTTGATCACATTTTCAGTCAGTTCCATAAATTGTTCCATATTTGGGATACTATTCTCTACACTCTTTAGTTCACATGCTTTCCTTGCTTCTACAATGGATTCATCTCTTGTTAGGATGGTAGTAGCTTGTTTGTCTTGAGCTTTGGAAACTTCTCTTATTAGCTCATCTTTTTCCATGCTTAGCTGATCATAGGTTCCCTTCATCTTTGTGTTTCAACCATTAAGTTAGAGATGGCTTCTTCTACCTCTTCAAAGTCACTGTGTTCTTGTTCAATGACTTCTTGGATTTCATTGATTTTTTGCATCATCTTCTTCCTTTTAGCTAGGGACTTTCTCAACTTCTCTTTCAAGTCCTCAATTGTATCAAGGGCTTCTTCCACCTATATTTGTAGCGATTCCATTTGATCTACCCTCAAGTTGTTAGACTTGTTGCAACAAGGATTTATACTCTAATACAAATTGTTGGTCCCAAATGGTACTGAGATTGGGGGGAGTGTGTGAATCAGTACCATTTGCAAAATTGGATATTATTATTATCCTTTCAACCACTCTTATTATGACCCACTTTACTCTTAGAAATAGGTTAAATGCAGTAAAG
Source organism: Cupressus sempervirens (assembly GCA_028749045.1). NCBI lineage: Eukaryota > Viridiplantae > Streptophyta > Pinopsida > Cupressales > Cupressaceae > Cupressus > Cupressus sempervirens. Next base: position 265,019,002 of record CM053793.1, read on the forward strand.
TAGAAAAAAATTAACTCACATAGTAAAGCATTCATCAAGCCAACATAAGGGTGAATGCACTAAGTTATGGTGGCAAAAATATGACACATCTTTTATTTTGAAAATTTCAAAAGCATGCACGCACTTTGTAAAAAACTTATATATTGATTGCAAACCCTTGACTCATTCCATTTTTTGCAATTTCTTTTTTTGATGCCTTCTTTTCCCTCAACAGTGTGGATGCATTTTGTAGAAGTTGAAATCTTTTTTCACTCTACTCCTCAAAATGCCTCCTTGTTGCCAGACATAAAGATCGGGATCATCAAGTATGCGTTCTACTCATGTTTTTGCACTATTTTTTAAAATGTTTTAAAAGTTTTTCTTCAAGTTTGTTTATTTATTTAAAATGCAATTGGTTTTTTATCAAGAAATGTAAATAATCAACCACCAAATCCCCAACCTAATCAACAAAATCAAAATGAAAACCCTCCACAAAATTAAAATGAAAACCATCCTCAAGATCAAAATGAAAACCCCCCCTGAGGAAGAGAAAGAACTTCTACAACCTCCACTGATTGAAAGACTTTCTTTTGGCACCCAAGACAATATAATTAATAAAATAGAAAGAGGAAAAAATGAATTAGAATTAATCATTGGTAGGTTTAAATCTTGTAGGAAAACTAATCCTATGAGACCACAATTGGCATCCTCCCTTGAGTCCATTATGAGCCAAGTAACTTCTATTAGTAGTCAGTTGGATATTTGGTGTATTAAGAGAGAAGAAAAAAGAAGATATTATGCAAATAAATTTTCCTATAAAAATGTAAGAAACAATGGCATAAAAAAAGGTAACATATGTGCATTGTTTAAAATTCCAAGAGAACAAGACATTATTAAACATACAACTCAAAGGTTCCCCATCCACTGGTGGATACATGATGATATTAGAAATAAATTTTGGGATAGATGGTGGATGATCTTTGATGCCCCTCCCTGCAATAATCATGAGGTAATGTATTATGAATTTTTCCTTAGGGAGATCCCCAATTATTTTGACATGTTAGATTGTTAGGGTAGAGGTGGGGGTCATCATTTGAGAGGTTAGGGGCACATTGTGACCCTAATGCAGTTAAGATGCATGTTGTCAAGCCATAGGGTGAGCGTGTCATTATTGCTTCAGTTGTGAAGCAACATATAGAGACCAATACTCTAGGAACTATCAATGTTTCAACACAAACCCTCATTCATTGAACCAATTCATTATTTGAGGAGGAGCCTTCTTTGCATGTGTGGTCACATGTGCACATCATGTGGACCCTTATGCACATTTGGCAGTCACATTGGAGATATTATGGATGATGGGCTAGTCACTGATGACTTCCTCACTAACACATTTGGCATTGACACATAGGTAAATTACAATTATAATAAACTAATTCGATCACAATTCTTATGTATAGTGAATGGCTAATTAATTAGCATGTCTTGACATTGTTCAAAATTCAGGGTAAGAGTTGTGATGGCCCTATTACAGATTCCCCAACCCAATTTTACTTGATTTAATCATTTAAATTAATATATAAATTTATTAAGTAATCATATGAATGATTGAAAATATTTTTTTTATCCATGTGCGTTAGTTCTCCACTCGACCATCGACATTCACAAGGGACTCTAAGCTTAGGCATGATACAAACTTCGTAGAGGTACATTTGTTTCATGTTAATTTAATTCAGCTGATTATATTATATTCTATAAAAAAACATGTAAATTGTATCATATGATTTTCACTTATTAATGTTTGAGACTCCTTATTTTTGCCAATCCATAGATTGTGGAGTTATTGCTGCGATGGTTAGTTTAGAGCCATTGACCAAGGTATGAAAGAGTTTTCATAGTTTTAGTTGTTATTTATAATAGTTAGTATTAAAATTTTAAATGGTATTTATAAGTATGATCAATTGATTATTTTGATTGAATTATTATAGGGCCTTGTTACTCTCGATCATCCGCGAGCCTTTGAGGTGGATGTTCAAAGTGGCTATTTGATGGCAATAAGAAAATAATTAGTTTTGTGTGTACATATATTTGATTTAAATTTATAATAATCATTGATTTATATATACTTTGTTTGTATCAGCTCTAGTTAGATAAGAGCCTAAACAAGAGGATGAGTGAGCATATGAGGAAGACTCCATCATCCTCATCACCTCCGTCCATGCAATGACCAAAGTCCTCTAGGGACTTGTTTCCTTCCCCTTACGGGAAGGAGAATATAAAGGGATGGAAACATGTATAGGCATTAGTTGACATATATCTTGGATTTTATGTTAGTGGACATATTCGACATACATTTGATGTATATATGACATTTTATATTTGATGCATGACATTATTAGACTTACAATTCTAATGCATCAGTTTGTTCATGTATGGCATTACTAGTTATCATAATATATATCTTTTTTTTCTTATTTACATTTTAAGTATTTCATTTTAATGTAATTTGTCTAAAAAATAAGGGTAGGAATCATTATAATAAGCTTTGATGGTATCTTTTGACATGTGAATAAGACTATGCTATTAATTTGTATTTAAAATGTACAAATTATGAGTAACTTATTTGGAGTTTTTGTTGGGATGAGAATAGTGAAACTTGAATTCTTATTACTGTTATACAATTAACATTGAATTTTGACTCTTGAGTTGGTTGCCTTACGTAAATGTCTAAGCTTGAATCTAAGTGTCATCATAAAAATTTCAAGAGTTTATATAGATTTATATTCAAAACATGAGAAGACTTAAAATAATTTTTTTAATTTATTCATGGAATTTGATATCAATATTGCTTTTTTATCCATCTCTTCAAGAGCTTCATTCATGGAAACACATTATATATCCTCTTCTTATGATTCCTATAGCTATAGTTGTTGCATTTTTTCTTGGATATCTTTTTTCTATCATTATCCTGGTGTAGGCCACCTAACAACCCTTATTTTGTATTTGTTTGTGTTATTTTTTCTTTGAGTCTTGTTGTGAATCTAGATAAGTTAGGGTGGTGTGTTGGTGTGCTTAGATCAAGTTGGTTTGACTAAGCCTTGTTTAGGTATGTGCAAGCTAATAAATACTAGGGGGGACACTAGGTGGTCAAAGTGGGTCAAAGTCTATAAAAGTCATTGGTAAGTGGGATATGACCTAACTAGGTCCTAAATAGTGATTTTTCATCTTGTTCAAGTTTTTGAAACTCATAAAATGTAATGTTGGTTGATTAGGATCCAGAATTCCAAAAGTTGCTAAGTTGTTAAGAAGTTGCTCAAATGGGTCTAGGGGACAAAAAGAGACATATTAGTTACTAGGGGGCCAATTATGTCTAAAAAAATTTATTAAACCTATTTGGTTTGATTCAAAAAGGTTTCAAGGGTTTAGTAGTCAAAAATGTAAAAATTGCAATGTGGTCAGCAACTTTTAAAAGTTGCTCCACAACATTTTGTGAAACTTTTTAGTCATGGAATGAAAGGAAGAAAGATGGTTAGTTTAACTAAATGCATGCCTTGGGAGGTCCTATAAGACCTAGAAGAAGACAAATCTATATGTTGGATTTTGGAAGAGTTTATTCTTGAATTTAAATACAAATATTTTGTTACGTTTCCTTTAACAATTTTTGGATTTTGCAAAGCAAGTTTGAGATAATGGATTGAATGTTAAAGTTTTACCTTGGATTAAGTTAGTTCATGTTTGTACAATACTTTTTACTTCATTAAAATTTCCTTTAAGTGTTCAACTTCTTGTATTTTTTTCATTCTTCCAAGTATCGACACACAATATTTAGTGACTCTTAGGGTTAATTCCATTCGACATGCTCAAGAATGTTTGACCGGTCAATGGGATGAAACAAGCTTGGGATTACGGTTTACTTGGCTTAATCTCTCTATCCCCTACTCTCTCTCTCTATTTCTCCCTTTGTCTCTTGCTATTCAACCCTCTCCCATCCCCTACTCTCTCTCTCTCTCTCTCTCTCTCTCTCTCTCTCTCTCTCTCTCTCTCTCTCTCTCTCTCTCTCTCTCTCTCTCCCTCCCACACCTTTATGGCATGATAGGACACAACTTAAGACCAAATGTTTTAGGAATGGAATATGGTCTCTACCAACACTAAGAATCAAACCTTAAATGTTAAAAACGCAATCTCCACAAGAAATGTTTTTGAAATTCAATCTAGGCACCCAAACCTCTATTTAGGGCTACAAGGAGAAATCATGGATTTTTGAAGGTAACCTACATGGAACTCCTCCATAGAAAGTATTGACCACCTCTAGACTCTTCAATACACAAACCAACAACCCATGACCAATCTCCTAACTCCAGTTGTTTACAATTCTCTCCTAGGCCTAATAGGGCTATTAGGTCACTTTTCCAAAGCAAGTACTAGAATTTAAAATCATATTCCAAAAAAACCAATTGTAACACTTTAGGAATATCAAAAAACATCTAAATCCAAGGATTTAGGCTTCTATTCCACCCCTAGGCTGAGTTGTGTCTCAAAAACCCAATTCTGTACAGTTACATTAAGATGTTTATCTAGAGGGTTTAGTGTTTTCTCCTAACATATTATACCTCTTGATGTAAGAACCCAAAATTATTAAATTACATCCTCCCCCCTTTCTTTTCACCAAGGTTTAGATTTTTCCCATGGTGGAATCTTTGGGAAAGAGATATTTTATCTCGAAACCCTAATTAGGGCCTTCTTGTGGCTAACAACCACACAAAAATGAATAACTTTCATTCTACCTAACTTCAAGACTTCAAGTCACTTGTAAACATATCATAAGACACTAGGCCAAATTTTCCAATCCTTCAATGGTACATATGCATCCGTACAATTTTGTACAACTGGTATTTTAGATAGTTTCTATAGAAAAACAACAAGATTTTATTGATTTCAGTAAAAAGCATACATTAGATTTTCCTCCTCTTTTGGAGAAAGGTTTCTCAACCTTATATAATCATTTCCAAGTAGTTCCAACTAATTAGGATGGTTGTGCACATTTTGATTCATGTCTTGCACTTTTTTGCAAAAACTTGCATTATGCAACATTGACAACTTTTTGAAAAAATTGTCTAGTGTTAACAATCTTTCTAAAACTTTAATCCTAGACTCCAGTTAGGAAATTATAAAGGTTATGGACACATTTCAACCTTTATTAAACCTCCCAGACTAATTTACCTCATTCTAACACAGAAATTTTCCAAAAGTGATTAAAGTAGACAACTAGGTTAATAATACACCTATTGTCACGTTGCCTTACAAATAGGACATTATTTCTATCATTGGATGCAAGATCCAACTACTACCCTAACCCTTTGTATTTGATCCTTTTGATGTACTTGCAATGAATGAATTTGAGGATTCTCCTGCACCACATCCTTTCCTATGCCCTACTCTCTCTCTCTCTCTCTATATATATATATATATATATATATAATTTTCATGTATCTATCTTGATCTTCATCCCTATATTTCTCTAGCTAAATCTCTCTCCCACTCCTCTTTTACTATATATTTCTCTTACACACACACATCTCTCTCTCTCTCTCTCTCTCTCTCTCTCTCTCTCTCTCTCTCTCTCTCTCTCTCTTCCACCCTCTCCCATCTCCTACCCTCTCCCTATCCTCTCCTCCCAATCACTCTCTACCCTGTCTCCCTCCCCCCTTCCCTCTCTATTGCAATTCAGGCTTACAAAGTGTGTGCATGCTATGTAAGCCTAAATTTAAAAATACTTAAATAAATAGCATGTGCATGCTATATCATGCACACATTATGATGTGCATGCGTTATTTAAAGCTTTGGATTCTACTAAGACTAAGGCTTGGATTTTCCTTTGGGATCCAACACAAAGGTTTGGAGTCTTTAAACTAGTATACAAAAAATTATTGATTTTTCTTCTATGCTCTCCTTCAAGTTTCCTCGTGGTTGAGCATTGATAAAATTAGGTTACATGATATTGTAGATCTTTGTGTTATCTATATAACCATATAATTTCATGCCTTTCAAATATAATTTATTTTGAATGTATTTCCATTTTCTCTCAAAAACCAACATGTACTAATTGGGGTGTAGTTTTTAGTTCATTTATCAAATTTTGCAACAACTTAGTTTTTTAGAAACTAGACTCCATTATACACACTTTGAAGAAAAGAAGTTTTATTTTAGATTAGTTTTCAATCATTTCTAGTGGGAGCACATATATATTTCATGTTTTTTGGGATGTGTCCAATTATAAAATTCATTATAAAAATACACATTATAAAATTACCTAAAAAATCAGGGATAAACTACACAGTGTTTGGTAATTTTTGACCTGAATGATTAAAAATTTCAAAAAAAAAAAGTTAAAATTTTAGTGGGGCCACACTTTGCACTATGTTATGTTTTTTCTGAAAAAATAATGCTACTTTTGGTGGCCCCCTTTTTTGAGCACCTAAAACTATACCATTTTGAAAATAAATTAGTAGTTTAGAAAGTAGATTCAAAGGACTACTACTTTTTTTTTTTTCATATCTTAAAATTTTGAGCGTAACTATCTTCAAATTCTTGTCAAAGTTCAAAATTTATTGATTTTAGAAACCAAAAAGTGGCCACTTATACCTCCCTTTTGGCACCACAACTTGGTGCACTTACCCATAAATATTTTGTATGTTGAAACCCTTAATGAGAGGGTGAAAAATATGATGGGGATAATCTATCCTATTAAGAGCTACAAATGCTTCTTCTAGAAGTTTAACCTGTTAGGAATTCCTATAAACTATTAGGGTTAATACAACTTTGTTATAGCTACCTGGGTTTAGGATTTACAAATCTCTTTCCAAGAGACACCTTGCTAGAGGATTTTATGAAAAGGTTCCCAATAAAGCTATCCCTATTAAGAGCTTACAAATAGATGTCATGGTAAGAAATAATACTAACTATTTGACTTGAATGTGGCACTAATTTTTTGTATAGATCTCTGCTCTATCTCCTATGAAGATGCATTGGTCTTCTTGTTTAATAGGTGAGTGTTTTAACTTAATCTCTCCCTTTGTCACCTAGTTTAATTAAGTGCTTCTCTTCCTTCATTCTACCACTTTCTCTACATCTCTTCTTTTTTTAACAACTCTTCTCTTTATATCTACTTTCTTAATGGTAACAACTTCTCTCCTTTCCACTTGTTGAATATATCTTTATGTCAATGTCTAGGCATAATTACCCATAAACAAAATTATCCTGCTTGATTTTGAATTCAAAATTTAATTCCAAGCCTTCACTATTCATGAAAGACTCGTGAACCCCATTCCTAGATTCTAGGCTGGTAACAATGTCATTTCTTAGTTGTACACCAATGGAAACCTATTATCCTTCTCTTCTTGCATCTTTTAGCTCATCCCTTTTGTTACATCAATGGTGACTCATTACGTTAATGAATCACATTAGCTCATATCCTTTTCTATCTTCTTTCCAAGTGTCCCATAGTATATTCTAGTGCTTCTTGACTGATAACACTAGACTTCTTCCTCTTGAGCGATTGTCACACATTTTGCCAAATAGGTGTTCTTGGTCGTCAATGATGTTCACTCAATGCTTCTTCTTTTCTACATGCCAATGATGCATCTGGGGTAAACATATTCAAGGTCTAATTATTTAAGATTGAATCCTCTAATTAGGTCACTTTGGTCTTGTCCTCATATTTCAAATTAAAAATCTCCTACTTATTAGACATCAAGTTGCACCCTTTAGATATTGAATGACATTTCATATTCAAGGACATCATTGTAGAATATTTTAATTATCATTTTTATCAGTATATTATTCAATTGCATTCTGAATCAAAATAGTCAAAATAATCCTTTTATCAATCTTAGTCATAGATCAATTTCAATTACATAACATTTTTTTAACATGTTTCAAAATTAATTATATTAGTCATAATGCTTGACTACTATAAAGAGATTAAATTTTCCTCTAAATTTGTATAGTAGTCCTCAATAATAGTTTCTTTAGGAATAGAAAAAAATTAATGTTTCAATATTATAACATTCAAACTATTTCTTATAAACCAAAACATAGCTTCCTTTGCAATTTTTATTCTTTGAATTGCACCTATTTTTACTCTTAATTCCCTTACTAAAATTTATTATTCACTAATCCAAGTGCTCAACTTTATTATGACCACACATTGCAAAAATATTCCTTCTTTACTTGAGTTTTTTAACTTTATCAAATTAGGTTACTTATCAAACCTTGGTAGTGATAAAAATCGATCCTTAAATATGTAGTAGTATAGAGCCAATAGTTACATATTCTATTTGAATGCCAAAAACTTTATATTATTAATTGCTATAGGATAAAATTTATTTCATGTGAATTTTTAAATTTACTAATGGCCTATTCAAACTCCTTTGTTAAAATATTTTCCTAGTCATTCAATATTCAATATATTATTACTTATGCATTGTTTCTTTCAAATTATGAATATGATTACAAGATTTGTGATACATTTTTTTTTTGTTTGTATGAAATATCTGACATATATTTTTATTGGATTCAACACTTAATCTTATATATTGAGATTTTATATTCATATCACCTTTTTTTTGATGAATAGTCCTTTTTTATTAATAAATAATATACTAGTTATAATTCAAAAAAAGGGTCAAGGGATACATGATCACCTTGCGAAAGTTCACATGGCCAAAGTCAAAATCAACAACTATTCATGAAGAAAAAAAACATCAAGCAAACCCTCAGGTTTCTAGAGTAGTGCCAACTGAGGGGGGTGGTTCATCACGATCATGAAATCCCCAGTCATCCTTGGGATTGGCAGGTAGGCTAGGAATAGTCCAACCATCAACAACATCATCAGGGGCTTGGTCAAATGTTAACCTTCATATCAGCTTGCAGGGGAGAAATAGCCAACTCTAGGAGAAAAAGTCATTTTCCAGAAACCACATGAGGAGCACTAGGAGGGGGAGCAACGAGACTTGGGGACCACCTAGAGCCATGGCAAGGTGAAGAAGCAGAGTGGTGATGCTAACCACCATAACTAGTGGCAAGAAGAAGAACTATGCCCATAGCGATGGCCCGTGGCTAGAGTGTGATCTACCAAGATGTCAAGAGGTACTTTGGAAACTACACAGGGAGAATTAACCCAATGATTGAGTAGCTCTTGGAGGTGGGCCACCTCCAGATCCACCTTATTGGCTTGGACTTGAATCTGTATTATTACATTGTTACAAATGCATGATTTAGTATACATAGCAATATTTATATCAAGAAAACTATGAGTGAAAAGAAGAACATTCTATCTTTCGAAAAATTAAACAAAATCTCCATCCTAAAGGTATGCCAAATCTAGATAAATTTCCTAGGAAACTTGGGGGAGTCACCCAACAAAATCATATGCCAAGAAAAAGGTTCTGGCCAAAACAACTTAAAGAAATCATGAATCCAGTGCCAATAATTTTGGGCACATCTATAGAACCAAAAAATAATAAAGAAAGACTCTAGCTACCCATAGAAAGGACACTAAGGATCCAAAACCCTAATATTCTTGAGCCAAGGTCCAAGGGGAAGACCTTGAAACATCAGGCACCAAGGAAAATGTGCAATCTTGGGCTTAGTAATGGCACTCCATATGGTGTCAAAATGCTTTCTCCACTGAGAAAGGAAATACTATAGACGCCAACGTAGGTTGAGGGTATCCACCATCAGCAAATGGGTAGAAAGCCATTGATACCTCAAACTTGGTTTGTAGTTGGTGAAGGGAGTGGTAGGATACCACTTCTAGTCTATCCACCAAGGTCGAATAGACTGAATAGCCACTTTATGAATTAAGTGATCTAGAATTGCATAAAGCAACATATCAAAAGTCTATCAATCTGAATAGGCAAGATGAAACTAGACTTGCATATCTTCCCAACACTAGTACATTTGACCCCATTTTTAGACGAAATTTTTTGACCATTATTAAAATGGGGTCAAATTGGTCGAAATATGCAATGAAAAGTATGTTTTAAAAAAAAATCCATGACTATGTTGGTCAAAATTTTGACCAACACTTTAAGTTTTCATCAAAATTTTGACCAACACTAAGTTTTGGTCAAAATTCTACCAACACTAGCTTAATTAGGGAATTATATGATTGCAAATCTTTGTTTTATTGTTTATAAATTATGATCAGAACATATTCATAGGCACCACTTATATTGTGCATGGGAAAAATATGTTTTATGTTTATTTTTATGTGTTATTAACGCCGACTATGTACTCATCTCATTTTGGTTTTAATCCCTTTCTTAGGAGGCCTCTTTAAGATATTGGTCTTGGTATATTTCAATGGTCTATGAATTTGATTCAATATTTATAACTAGCAATCACACCTTAAGGTGCAATGGGTAAGCCAAAGATATATTATAGTTCTATTCATAGAAGTATTTGGTCTTATTCTATTTGGAAAATAATTTACAATAACACAAATGGATCCATCTATGTTTGAGCTAATTCATTACTCAAACAACCAAAGATATTTTATTTAGGGTTTCAAATACATAGATTGTTCTTATTTGCATTTTGTTTAGTTTAAAGCATACATACATATTGGGTTTATTTAGACTACGCAATATTTGAGTTTACAATTTTTTGATTTTTAAGGGTCATAAATGGATGGATGGAATAAAGCAAATGAGGTTGGCATGGAAAGCAAAAAAATTCCATTTTTGCTACTATCCATCATAAACCTCAATTAAATTTAGGTAAACTTATCAATGAGGAAGATAATCATGTTCTATTGTCATAATCTTTAACCTTGAATCTTATTGCAAATATTGAAGCATGATCTTAACCATAATTATAATTCTAAATAAAATTAGAACCCAAATCGTAAATACACTCCTAACCCTAGTCACCACATAAATTGAAACTATTATCCTACCTCTAATAAAAGCCCTAACTTGAACCATAAAATTAGCTAAATTAGTAAATAAACCCTCAAACCTAACCTTAATCATAATCGTAATCAAAATTGTAACCCTAACCATAATAAAATGCATGATGCTTACCCTTGCCATGACAAAAATCCTAACCCTATACATAAAGATATTGTTTACATACATGTCAAGTGTAGAAGTTTGGTGAGCACTAATATATATTTTTAACCTATGATAAAAGAAAAATGAGATTATGGATTACAATTATTGCAATATACACTAATACACACCAAGAGGAAATGGCCACACAATTAAGAGTGAATGCCTATTTGAAGCGATCAAATTAAATCAATTTTCTTACATTAGAGTTAAGTAGATTAGATTGATTCAACTAAGATATTTTCACATCTATATAAATATTTATTTGAGTCTGAAATTAAAAGTATATAATTATTTTTTACCTAAATTATACATCCCTAATATAAGAATGATGATTTCATTATACTTAAAAATACACCTATCTTCATCATTTAAATATACGTATTTATCATGTAGAAAATATTCAGAATTGGTGTATTCTTCTTATACAATAGGACACAATTAGATTTATAGAATTAGTTAACAAAAAATATATTTATAATAAAATTCAAATATTAATAAATAATAATAACTAATAATTTTTTAATAGTTAAATTAAAATGAAGATAACTTTTAAAATTAATAATATTTCTTAAGAAGTAATATCTTTATTAAAAATAAGAATACAAATACCACTAATTAAATTTGAGCATTTCTTAAAAGGCTAAGTAATATGGAGGACAAAATAAATGTTCCTCATTTGCAACCCAATATCGAGCAAATAGAATTTATAATTAGGTCGATGATATAGCTTTCATAGAGGATATCCTCCATGTGTAGATGTGGCAAATCGTCACCCCACTTTTCAGCAATTTCAGCAAACTAAATTCGCATGCATTAAGGGCTCTTTACTCAACATAGGGCTGAGGCATTGTAAACCATAAACCACATGTACTCAAGAGAGAGACCGAGTACATCTATTATGTTTGGTATTTGTGAATATGCATCGACTATTTCTAGCCCTGTAATATTCTCAGACCTATGGTTCATGGATGCCTGTTGTCTAGTGCTGAGAGTGGTTGAAAACTCGTGAGCCATAGTCTTTGTGGTGGTCTCATAACAGGGCTGCTCTCATGGTGCACGACTAGTATTTTAGATTTCTTGGGCTATTTGTATGAGCTAGAAGGGACACACAAGCAAAGACTTAGGACGAGTACTTGGTGAATGCTTTGTGAGAAGGACGAGTGCTATTTTGTAAATGGAGATTTGACGCAGGGTTTGGATTAGGGTCAAGGTCTTCTGGTAATTTTCAAGCATCCCATGTTTAACCCCATTTTGGGGTTTATTTTATTTAGAGGGTTTTAGATTTATAAAATTGTTTTAACCATTCATAATTTTTTTAGAGTTTTTTAGATTTATAAAATTGTGTGCTTACTGTAGCTACATAAATGGGTTTTATTATAATTTAGAAGGCTTAACGAGAATGATATGAGATCTATAGGTTTAAAATCTTATAACATTTCATCTAATTATTGATAAAGTATAGTTTAGAATAGATAGGATGGAAAATGAAATAATACATTTCATTAGAGTTTAGATAGAGCAATGGAATCCTTGGGTTATGGGCCACACTGCAACTTCAATGAAAATGTCTAATTGCATTCATATTATAGGAACTTTGTCTTTTTGTTTGTTTCAATTAATGAAAATGAAGGTTGTACTATCATGTGTACAAATGATTGAGAGAGAAAAAAAATTTCTAGCCACCCATGTGAAAATAAATGTTGGTCTTAATAAAAGACAGAGATATTGAGACCTGGATGCAATTTTCTTCATCGTAGAAATTGCCTATGTAGGTGCAGTGTGGTCCACCAGATTAGGCATTGATAGCTTCATCCAATGGAAAGAACTGCTAAAAGTTAATCATTTCATTTTCTCTCATATTCTCTCTCCAACTTTAGATATTTTGGTATAAAAATTCTATTAACCAAAGCTTTACGAAATGATGCAATAACTTATACTAACAATTTTTATTTGATTATCTTTAAGCTAGTGAATTTTATGTTGAAATAGTTGGCCTAGTCATTGAAGTTATAAGAATATTGTATTTTTAATTTAACAAGAGGATAATTAAACCCATTTATTCTCATTTAGCCTTCTAAATCATAATAAAACTCATATCCTATGTTTTCATTTTTGTGCCATGCCTTCTGCATACTTGTAACCCTAACACATAATGTGTAGTGTTTTTAGCACAATTCTTACTTGTAACCCTTGGATAGGGACATTAAAATCGAGCTCATCTTTTCATACCTTTAGAATTTAGTGGAACCATGGCAGGGATGAGAAGAAAACACTATAGACTAACTCATATGTTAAAGCTCACAAAAAACTAAGGTATCTACTATTGTGACTGAATTTCTTTTAGACTAGAAAGATATATGGGTTGCTTAATTTTATAGAATTGAGAGTTTTGGTTGCTCCTATTTATGCTGCTCTAGCTTAATTAAAAAGAAAAAGTGGTATATACTACCAATTCACTGTTCATAAAATTCCATAGCACCACTCTTGTTTCTTTTAGTGTAATCATTATCTTGGATGAAGGTCTAGATTTGAAAATAATATTTTAAGTATTTGTACAATCTAGAAGATAATTTATGCATTCTTAGTCATGCTTCATGATTGGATTAAAAAGTGGAGAATGGGGAAAGGATAACATGGATTATGGATAAAATATGTAAACAATTAGCTTTATTTTAGTAGTAGAAATATGTTTGTAGTGTAGAAGTAGATATTTTTCTGTACAAAGCAATTTTGAAAGTCACATTTGAAACTTAATGTTAGAGTTAGTTTCTCCATTCATTATTCAATACCAAAATGCAATTGATATCTCATTCAAAAAATCTGAATCTATGTTCCTAACTCCCTTGACAAAACATATTTAATAAAAGAAAAGAAAAACTTTGACCTAGCAAAGATAGACAACGATATAAATATTCTAAAATGTATTTGCAAGAGCTTTCCTAAAGAAATTATTACATTGATATGGATGAGAATTAAACAATTCTAGAAACTTTTACTAAACCAAACACTAAAACTTACCATCTATAAACACTCAGCCACATGAAATGGAGGTCTAATGGGGCACAAACTCATAAATAAAAGAAGAAGTAGTACAACCTCTGTACATAGTATATTCATCTAATATGGATAATAAAGATGATAATTTTACTGATCGTTATGATATTTGATTAATCATTAAACAAGAACCCAAAATGTAGTAATTTAGTTTGACATGATAATGGTACTAAGAGTTGAAGAAAAATAATGATGAACTGGTGTAAGCTTGTGTCTCTCAAGATCTTTTTATTAATGAGCAAAATGCATTGCAGAAAATTGAACTATCCATCAAGCTCTCTGGGATGCTCATTGCTAAGAGGAACCCCATAACCAAATAATGTTATCATTCAGACAATATTATAGAAAAAATCATTTGCAATTTATCAGTGAACAAATTTATTACCTGACACCCATTGTGGGACTAATAATTGATTATACCATGTGCAAAATACATAAGATGGTGATTATACAACAACTAATGCAAATTATAATTTCAGTCGTACATACAAACTAATGAACCTAGCACAACATCCTGTGACATGTATTAGTTAAATTCTATTGTAGAAGCAACATCTAATAGTGAAATTATATGAACTTGATGCCTTGCAAATTAGACCTAAATCCAAAGTATGAAGAACTGCAAATGCAACATAGGTTATGTTTTTTCCACCTCCTTTCGGTCCTCATTGTTATGTATGCTGGAAGTAATATTTGAGGTCTGTATTGGTCATTCATGAACATTTAAACAATTTATTTTGTTTGCTCCATAGCTATATTTTTGGCTTCACAAATTGTCACATTTTGCATAAACAATTCATAGTCCATATCTACATCAAAAAATAAAAATAACAAGGATTGCTCCCATACTTCTTGTGAGTTCCTTGTCCCTGTAGACAACCCTGACTTTAAGGTTTCTTCATGACCATATACTTCTTCCTCTTCATGCCCCTATTCAAGGAATTCTCTCATTACTCCACCTTTCTCTTTCCATTCCTCAACTATGGCATTCATCTCATCCCACAAATCCATCTCTTTATCAAGTCCTTGTAGAGTTTCTACTCCACAATCTTCAACACAATGTTTTACCTCACAATCATCCTATAGAATCTTTATCTTAATAGGTTCCTTTAGTAACTTCCTCTTCTCAGTTAGCCTCTTAATGGGCCAAAAAATATTTCTTGTCATCTTCATGTGCCAACTTGTGGCATTCTTCACCATATCTATTTCCAAGAGTCTTAACTCTTCATCTCTTAAGGTCCCTATTATCTTTGAGACCTCTTGCAACTTATCCTCCCAATGCCATCCTTCTTAGCATTCAAACATCTCATCTATGGTTTTTTTAACAACCCTATCCTCTTGGTTTTTAACAACATCATATAAGGGACATATGACTGTCCCAACTTGAATATCTCCACCCATGCACTCTTCTACTACCTCAACAACCTCTGAGGTATTCTCCTCTATCACTATCTTCTCATCTTTTTGAGCCTCTTCCTTTTGTGGCTCACCTATCACCATCTTCACTATCCTATGATCTTTAGGTGCTAACTTCTCCATATGTACCTACACTTGTATCTATGTCTCTTCTTCAACTATACTAGTGATCTCGACCATTGCCCTCTCTAGGATCTTTGTTTGATCCAAAACTCCTTGCACCTTAACATAGGCCTGATGTACCAAATCAATTGCTATCTTTCTGTCTACCTTATCTTCTTCTTGTTCCCTTTGTCCTAGGAACCCCACTCTTTCAAACAGGAAACTAGTTGGCATCCTCCATAATGCTTCATCTTCTTTCAAAGATCTCAATATCACTTGTCTTCCACCATGCTTGAAGGTGTAACTATTCAATGCCCCATCATATAATGTATGCTTCTCTACTTGCCATGCCCTCCCAAGGATCAAATGGAATCCTACCAATGGAATAACATCATATAAAATAGAATCCTCAAAGGTTCCAATTCTAAAAGGAACATATACTTTCCTTCTAACCTCAACTTGGTGTATATCATGCAATCCTTGTGCCATGTAAGGTCTTATATGCACTAGTTGCTGTAGGTTTAACTTCTCAACCATCTCAACTGAAACAAAATTAGAAAATGAACTGCTGGAAATGACCATTCTGCAAACCTTACCCATACATTTGCATTGTGTTATGAATTTCAAGTATCCATGTGTCTCCAAATCTTTATTTATGATGGCTTTAACTTATTTAACCCTTCAACCTGACTTCCTTTACAAAATAAGATCCATCCAACTTTGAATCACCACCTTGGAATACTCTTAAAGGATAATTCAACTTCAAGGTTCAACAAGGGATTCTAAGTCTTCAAAACCTTAGTTTTCCTCCTCCTCTTCTCCCATAGAATCTTATGTGTTGTCTATCCATCTATGCCTGCCCTTTGCCACCTCTATCTCCCACACCCTCCGTTCATTTTTTGTGAAGATAAGAAAGGAACTAGAAAGACTTATTTTCATATGGCTTACAATTATCTTCACAATAGAAAAGGAAGAGAGGATAAAAGGAGATTAAATTTATTTCTTATTTTCACTAATGATTTCTCTCCTTATCTAAATTAATTAATAAATATTTCTTCTTGATGAAATTAATTCTTTTCCCACATATTATGTGTTTATTGTAGCATTTTCTTATTGTGGGGACAAAGCTACAACATGTTATTGCAACACTTGCACTAGAGAATGTGACTGGAAGTGGACATTTATCTGGCTCAAAGATATAGCCACAGGATGAATTGTTTTGGTTTAACAAGCCAAAGTTGCTTCTTTCTCTGATCCATTTCATACTTTTCTAGGTATAAAATACTACAGATTGCTTTTGTGTTTACTCTTAGTCCCTATGGCATTGAATTGGGTTGGGATAACAATGTGTTCTCTTTGGTGTGTGATTTTGGAGAATGCATTTGAGCTGGCTTCATTCTTTTGGTTTTGGGTATGGATTAGAATACACATATCTATAGGAGCTCCTGGTTTTTTATTATATATTACCAAAATTTTTTCTACATTATCTATTGTAATATTATTTTAAGATATCTTTGTAATCACTTTTTATTTTTAATGTCTTTAATCAATGTAGTGGTAATTTGGATATAATTCATGTTATCTTAAGAATCACATGCTTGTTTATGTACATTTGATTTTGGGGTATGAAATTGATTATTTTATCACTAATTTCTAAGATTTTCTTAGGGTCCTTTAGACATAGCTTAGGTCTATTGTTTTGATGAAAAACTTTGCAGGGCAGTTTATTTGTAGCTTCAGTACTCTACCACTTCATGCACTTGCTATTTAGGTAATCCACACACTACTTACCCTTTCAAGAATTTTAGAAGGCCTTTAGATTGCTTTTGCAAACATATAAATGAGAAGACACACATACATAACATTTTTCACAAGGGCTGCATGGATTCATCTTTGGTCTATCAAATTCTTAATCTCCCACCTTGGTTTCTGCATCTACCTCTATACCTTTGTCCCCCCCCCCCCCCTCTCTCTCTCTCTCTCTCTCTCTGTGCATCATTTCATACAAACATTAAAAAAACAATGTTCCAGCTTTAGTGGTTCTAGACTCTAGTGTTTTTATTATTGGTTCCTCTATTCTGCTATAGGTAAAACATATCATATCTATACTAATGCTTTTGAGGGTGACTGACTGATAGTATTGACTATTCTTGGCTTCAAGCATATTATATGTGGGTAAGCCTTATTTTGGTTTCTTCAAAATTTTAATATGCTTCATGAAAAGTAGGTTTTTTAGTTTTAGTTTTTTTTTTTTGCCACCTTGATAAGATTTATTGTTTATGGTAGGTTGGTCATTATTAGATGGTTTCTTGTGACGGGAGCATTTGTTCTTAGTGGTGTGTTTATTGCACTTAACAAGTAAGTTCCCATTTGTTGAATGTGAGTTTATTATAAATGTTGTGATTATTAATCTATATCTACTTTGCCTCTGAGTTTGTTTGGTTGAAACTAGGATTCTAAAATTTGTTGGTGAAAAGAGATTTAGATTTAAAAGGGGTTAGTGTTATTTCTATAAAGATTAAGATCTTAAAATCTTTTTACTGGAGATAAAATCTAAGCCTTGATTACAGGGTTATTCAATTATCTATGGAAGTAACAAATAGCCTAATTAGTTAGAGTTACTTTTGTATCTATGAGGCTTTAAAATGACTAGAGCATGGATATTTGGACCTTTCCCAAGAGGATCTATAGCCATTGGATTATACCTATTTATATTGATTTTTTTCCTTTGCAACTATCTTCATATGAAGATTATTACAGATAGAACAGTATAGTATTCTTTCTCTAGGTCTTCACTTCAAGTATTATACTTTATTGGATAGTCTTATATCTCAACCTTGGTCTTATACCTCAATCCTAGTGTTTGTTGTAAATCAAAAAGGATGAAGCTTGAAAACTTGATTTTAGTCGCTAGGGTATAATAGACATTTCCAAATTTGCAGTAGATTTTTCCAAAGATATCTCAATATTTTAAAGTTGAAACATCTCCTTTCATGGTCAAATGTGCTAGGTGGTCTAGGCCTTGAATTTGTTAAGTCGGGATGAGGTACCCCATTTTTGAAAAATGTCAAATGTTCTAACATGATAATAGAAATACAAAATTATAAATATTTATTTATTTAAATATTAAATAATTAAATTGCTAAAATATAGCAGAATTACATTGGAAGAAAACCTTGAAAATGGGCTACCTTAATAAAAAAAGTATAATTGAATTGCATTAGTGAATTTAAAAAAATAATTAATTTTAGTAGAATTCACATCAGACTATCGAAAAATCAAGTCATACAGTATCTAATAGGGCTGAAGAATGTGTTTTTTTGGGTGTGTGTGGGTTCCAATTTGTATTCAAGCCATATCTGATAAAGTTATATGCCTTTATATGCACCTGGGTAAGGTCTAGTCACATTCTATTTGGTTGGGGCAGCTTGGTGAAAGATGTATTTCTTTGAGCAAAAAATTGTCTTACATGTGGACATATTTATAGTAATCTTAGAATACAGCTCAATGTGAAGCTAGGTGATTCCATTCTTAATAGCTAATTGGCTACCTGTTTCTATTTGTTAGTTTCCATGTAGAACAACAACCTCCAAAAGCTTTTGGCAAAGTTACTGAACCTAAATCAAAACCATTTAATTTTGATGTCGTTAATGAGAATATAAGAGAGGCCTATTTATTAATTCTATTATAGGATTGCTACCTGGATTGAAATTTTGATGCTAGCCTTTATTCTTGTCTGGAGTATGCCAAGAAAATCTATTTGATTTGGCTTGTGTATTTTTAGTGAGGATCCTTGTATGGGACTAGTTTTTGAATTTGTATTTGAATACATGCCCTTTATTGATTGTACAAATTATTGAATCCTCCACTATAAGCTTCCCTTCAATAGCCATGGTAAAGTCATCATATTGCCACTTCTAAGGTCTTGAAGTGTTTGTTTATTTGATTTTTAGAATAATCTTTCCTCGAGGAAAACATTGCTATACATTAATATGTTTTGATCTTTTAGTCATCTTCATTAGTTGATGCATTAATCACATTTGTCATTGCAATCAGGATTAGTCAAGGCATGCTGCTAATAGCACCTAAGTAACTTTCACCTTGTGGCATCTCTTTGAGGCATTTTGCAAATAATTAAGATACATTGTCTATAACTCCACATTTTGCAAACATCTAGGCCTTCTAGAAATTATATATAGGATCATTTTAGTTACATTTGAAATAATTAATCAAGAATTTCCATATGTGTAGATATAAACATTAACTACAACATGTCCAATTTATTTGCAGATATATTTTCCTATGAAGAATGACCACGCCTAACAATATGAACCCAGAATAAAGTAATGAGACAATGGCTACATTGTGGGCTCAGTTTTGAAGAAAAGTTAATAAATGTTATTTTCCTTGCAAAAAGTGTAAGGGCTTAAAGAATCAAAGAATTCTAATCACAATAGCCCAGAGTCATTGTAGGCAACATGGTCACATTGAAGGAGGCCACAACTTTCATCCATTGCTGAATGTGGATTTCCTACTGAAGGAACATGGAGGTGTGAATATCCAAGCTAAGGATAACACTTCCATAAAAGAAGATGATAATGTGCCAGAGGACATGATTGAACAAGATGGTATTGGGGCAGGTGATGAAGAGACTCAAAATGATGGTACTAGAAAATCTAATAATGATGATGAAGATGGTCTTGATATAACTTTACTTGAGAAAGCACATGAGCCCTTATACAAAGGCTCCCAAACAACTCTACTCTTGGCTATAGTGTTGTTCGTGAACTTAAAGGTTATGAATGGTATATCCAATGAAGCAATCTCATGTATGCTAAGGTATGTCATTTTTGTCATCTTCAATGTTAGCATACAATTACTATTCATTATATTAACAATGCATATTTGTTGTTGTAGGTTTATTAGTGAGTTTTTCTTACCACCATCAAACATTTTTCCTCATTCGTACCAAAAATTATCTAACATTATAAATCAAATTGGAATGAAGTATCAGACAATACATGCATGTCCCAATGATCACATTCTATATCATAAACAACATGAATTTGCAAGAAAATGCCCTGATTGTCATATTAGTAGATATTAGTAAGATCAAATGAAAAAAGTGCCTCACAAGGTTCTTTGGTACATTCCCATTATTCCACATCTTCAATGATTATTGAGGTGCACTAGCTTGGCATAATTTATGGATTACCATGCACGCAATAGAAGTTAGGATGACATTATGTGAATACCTTCCGATGGTTTTACATTTAAAGAGATAGAAGAAACATGGTCACACTTTAAAGAAGAACCTCGTAATCTGAAGCTTTCATTGGTAGCAAATAGTGTCAATCCATATGGAGATATGAGATCTGTTTACTTAGTGTGGCCTATTTTTTTATTAACAATAACATTCCTCCTTGGATGTTCATAAAGAGGGAGCACATAATGTTTTCAATGATTGTGCTAGGTATTTTTTCATTTAATAGTTATCTAAATTAATTTATAAATAGTGCATGAAAATGGTCATACTAATTATGTAATTTTTATGTTCATTCAATTACTAGGTAAATACCAAGTTAAAGATATGAATGTATATATTAAGCCTTTAATTGAAGAGTTTTTGAAGTTATGGAATGGCATCACTATGTATGACATCTCTAGATTGATAAGACATCGACAATTTCAATTCCATGCAATGCTTGTATGGACAATACATGATGCCCCTGGGCTAACTCATTTTTGTGGTATGTTATATTGTTAAGATCACATATTTTTGGTCTTTTATAGTGCTTACACATTACTATCGAATGCTTAAGTTGCGCATGATAATTTTATATGATCCAATTATACATGATCTTTTAGGTCTTAAGACAAAGGAAAATGTTGCATGTCTAGTTTGTGGTCCAAAGATGGAATCTCATCATTCAAGAAGTTTAGGAAAGATGCTCTTTGATGAGTTTAGACACTTTCTCCACAATAATCATAGGTATTGAATTGCCGAAAAACATATTTTCAATGGGAAAGAAGAGACATCATCAAGTCCATGAAGAATGACACCTCATTTATGGAAGTTGGAATACAATCAACTAAATCGTTGAGATAATGTCTAATTTTTCATCTGAAGTTTAAAATTTAAATTTTGATATTGTCTTATATTTACTAATACTATAATTGATGCTCATGAAGGTCATCAAGGCATTAATGACCAACTTCCTAGAGGAATGAAAAGTTATCCTACTCAATTTAGTAGGTTATTGTACTACAAGGATCTCCCAATCGTGCATTTGTTTGATGCTATGCATATTGGAAAGAATGTAAAAGAGACACTATGGAAAATGTCGGATGGAAGGCATGATAGAGAACAAATTGCCAAAATTTGTACTGACATTCATGAATCCAATCATGCACTAAAAGCTTTTATTGAATCAAATAGCAATGGAGACCACATAAATACAAGTTACCTTCCTTGGTTATTAATGGAGCAACAAACTAATACATTAAAAGAAGTCATAAAAAAAGAAAAATTTCTAACAGAATTTGCTGCAAATATAAGCACTCTTTTATCAAAGAAAGGTGATTTTGGGCCAGGGTTGAAAACACATGATTGGCATACCTTCATCAAGGTAAGTCATGTTCTCTATTTATAGTATATTTGTAAGATTGAATGTAGTACCTATTGCATTATTTAATAATATATTGAAATGATCATTTTTTAATGATTAAAGTTCGTCCTACCTCTATCCCTTCCTCAATAGTTTGACTAATGGGGACACAACCCAAGCACAAAATTGCCACAACAAGAAAGGGAAAATTTTATTAACTATGAAAATATGCTAGTACACTTAGCACAGAGAAAAAGACTCCAAAAACATGCCCTATGGGTTTACAATATCATAAATCTAGAGATAAATTCTTCTCCTAGTACCTTCTCCCAAACTCCACTCTGAACTGCCTTTTACAATGCCAAAAATGTTCTTAAATAGACCCCAAAGGGTTAAGGATTAGGAATACATTCTAGAAAGTGCTAGTTGGCATCCACCGACCAAATAGAAGGCTCTAGAAGTTGCATTAGAAGTCGACACAAAATTAGAAGAATCCAGAAATGGTAACCGAACTTTTGGGAGCCATAACTTATGAACCGTAGCTCTGATTGACGAACCGTTTACATTTTTGAAAAGCTCTCAAAGTGCTATATAGCCATATGGACCAGCTTCCCTCATCCCCTATTTTTTGGGTCCTATTAAAGTTCATTTAATGCCCCTAACTTGAATTTAAAGTATTCTTAGGAGGTCTCCAAAAACTGAAAAAATTGCGATAACTTTCAAACTGTGGGACCTTTTGACCTGATTCTTTTTATGGAATGCTCTAAATTATAATGAATTTACACCCTCTATTTCACAAAAATTATGGCTCAATTACATACTCTTATTTTTTTTGCATTTACACATATCCCAAGGTGCTCAAATACTCTATCATAGAACATTGATAGTGGAACTATGACAGTTGAAACCTTTATTTGACCCAAATGGGTATTCAGAAATGAAAACACATGAAATAGAAACTAAGTCTAAGTACATTTTTTTGGGTGACACAGGATTGCCCTTATACCTCTAGATGCTCCTACATCAGACACCCAGGGTAGATTGAAAAGTGACCCTGTCACTTTATGAATGGTAGAGGAAATCCCAAATGGGAAACCTCAGCTACTGATATCCAAGTTGAGTCCTCTATCAGCCGTCCTTTCCACTTGACCAGATACTCTTCATACTACCTATTTTTGGTACTCCTACCTACATGACTATCCAAAATCTCCTCTATCTCCTCCTTCTTAGAAGTTGGACTTGGACATGGCTCTAACATCAACTCCTCATCTGCACCATCATCATGATACTTTGTTAAATCTGCAATGTTAAAAATAGGAGAAATGTGAATTCCATCTGGTAACTCCACTTCATATGCATTTCCTAAGTCACGTTTCTTCAAAATTTTGCAAGGGCCAAATTTCTTCATCTTCAGCTTGTTGTAACTATCGGTTGGAAATCTTTCTTTTCTTAAGTGTACCCTAACTATATCCCCTACTTGGAACTCCTTATGTCTTCTCCTTTGATCACCCCTAGCTTTATACTATTGGTTCATCTTGGTAATGTGTGCCTCGACCTCTTCATGTAGACACTTGATATGTTTAGCAAATTCTTCAGCTTCAGCACTTGTCCTCTCCCCTTGCTCTATCTTCCTCAATTCTAGTGCAGTCCTTGGACTACTTCTATATACAATTTGGAATGGTGATCTACCAGTACTCCTATTTATAGAGTTATTGTAAGAAAACACTGCTTGTGGTAGAATCAAATCCCACCCTTTGGGCTTATCCCCAACTAAACATCTCAAGAAACTACCCAGACTTCTGTTTACCACTTCTGTTTGGCCGTCAGTCTACGGGTGATGTGTGGAACTGAATTTCAAGTCTGTTCTCAACTTCTTCCACAATGTTCTCTAGAAATACGCACAAATTTAGTATCTCTATCAGAAACTATATTCCTTGGGAGACCATGTAGTCTTACCACCTCTCTAAAAAACAAGTCTGCAATATGGACAACATCATGAGTTTTTTGGCATGGAATAAAATGTGCCATTTTGGAGAACCTATCAACCACCACAAATACTGATTCATTACCCCTTTGTTTCCTTGGCAATCCAAGAACAAAATCCATACTTATATCCTCCCATGGCTTTGATGGAATAGGCAATGGTTGATATAGTCCAGTATTGTGACTAAATCCCTTAGCCAGTTGACAAACCTGGAAATTTTGTACAAACTTCTTCACATCCTGTGACATTTGAGGCTAAAAATAATGTTCTTTGAGAATGGAAATGGTCTTATATTGACCAAAATGTCCTACCATCCCTCCATTGTGTTTCTCCTTAATCATATTTTCCCTCATGGAACTCCTTGGAATGCACAATTGATTGCCTTTAAACAACATACCATCCTAAATCAAATAGTCTAGCCACTTGGTTCTATCTATAGCAACAGGCTCTTTACAAGCTTTCCATGCTTCAGCAAAATTAGGATCCTCAGGGTACAGATTCTTGAGTTCATCAAACCCAACTACTTCAACCTGCATTACTGTAAGCAACAACTATCTCCTACTTAGTGCATCTGCAACCCTGTTAGATTTTCCACTTCTATGCTTCAACACAAATGTATAGCTCTGCAAGAACTCTACCCACTTCATATGCCTCTGATTTAGTTTACCTTGGCTATTTAGGTATTGTAATGCCTGATGATTAGTATACAAAACAAATTCCTTTGGCAATAAATAATTCTTCCATTTTTTTAAGGCCTGAACTATTGCATAGAACTCTTGATCATAAACATAATACTTCTTTTTCGCATCATTCAATTTTTCACAAAAATATGCAATAGGCTTACCTTCTTGGCTTAATACAGCCCTAATAGTGCTACCACTGTCATCACAATCCACCTAGAACACCTTTCTAAATTTTGGAAGTGCCAACACAGGTTGTTCTATTACCTTCTTCTTCACCATTTCAAAACTTCTCGTAGGTGCCACAGTCCATTTGAACTCTTTTCTATCCCCTCTTATTGTGTCAGTCAGGGGTGCACATGTGCCACTAAAATTCTTAATGAACCTCCTATAAAAACTAACGAGACCATGAAATGATCTTACCTCAATAGCAAACCTTGGAGTGGGCCATTCCAAGATGGCTTTTACCTTCTCTGGATCCATTTTGAGACCTTCAGGTGATATAACAAACCTCAAGTAGACTAACTCGCTTTTTGCAAAGATACACTTCTTCAGATTAATTAATAGTTTCTCTAACCTTAACCTTTCAAGGACACTACAAATATGCAATAAATGTTCTTCCAAAGTCTTTTTGAAAATTAAAATATCATTTAAATAGACAATACATTTTTTTCTTTAGAACTTCTTAAGTACCTCATTCATAAGCCGCATGAAGGTGCTTGGGGTGTTCGACAATCCAAAGGGCATGACTAACCACTCATAAAGACCCTCCTTGGTCTTGAAGGCTATTTTCCACTCATCTCCTTCTCATATTCATATTTGATGATAGCCACTCTTGAGATCTATCTTTCTAAAATACTGAGCTCCACTCAAGTAGTCCATAAGATCATCCATTCTTGGCAAAGGAAACTGATACTTGATGGTTATCCTATTTATAGCTCGAGAGTCTATACACATCCTCCACTCTCCATCCTTCTTTGGTGCCAATACTGCAGGTACTGCACATGTACTCAGGCTCTCCCAAATCAAACCCTTCCTCAATAACTCCTGAACCTGTCTGTTTAGCTCCTTAGTTTTAGTAGGAGTCATCCTATTAGAATCCTTGTTACACAAACTAGCTCTTGGGATTAAATCCATCTAATGAGTAATTTTCCTTACTAGTGGCAATCCTTCTAGAACATTATTAGAGATGATATCTCCAAACTCACCTAGTAAATCTAAAACTTCAAGTGGTATTTCACTACTACCTTCTTTATCTTTCCTAGGAATCAAAGCAGAGCACATATGCTGATGTTTCATGCCATCTAAAAACTTCTTTCCATCAACAAGACAAATCCTAGCACTGCTACATACCTTTTCACCTTCCTTTTTAATGAGCTTTAGTTTGTGGCGAACTCCATCCTTTGTTAGAGAGTATGTGTTTGCATGACCATCATGTACCGCATGCCTATCAAACTGCCACAGTCTACCCAATAGTAGATGGAAAACATCCATTGGAATAACATCACAAAGAACTTCATCATTGTAACTCCTAATTTTGAACTTCACTAAACATTGTTCACTTACCAAGACCTTATGATCATCTTGCACCCAAGAAATCTGATAGGGTTGGGGGTGTTTCTCCCTCTTGAGCTTTAGTTTAGAGACCATCTCCTCTGATACCAAGTTATCAGTGCTACCACCATCAATAATCACATCACAACATTTATCCTCACACTTGCACCTAGCAAAAAATAAACTCCTCATTTTTCCTAGTTCAATCTTACCACTTAGTAGGACCTTTTCATTTACTAAAGTCTCTCCTCTTTTTGCATCCTTTGAATGTGATGATTGTGCATCCTCATCGACATGAGCAACCCTAGTTTGACCCTCATCTCTCCTATCTATCCTTCCTTGTCATTGAGGGAATTCAAAGGCACGATGACCTTCTTCATTGCAATGGAAATAGGTACCATGGAAGCATCCTCTTCCTTTTCCATGTCCTCTACATCTTCCTCTCTGATTTCCAAAGTCTTGATCATGGGAACGATTGAAACCCTCATTCCTCTGGTTCTGGCTAGTACCCAAATCTTCATTTTTCTTTTGAGTTTCATTTTGGCCTCCAGATTACCTACCACTACCCCTTCCTCCTTGACCATGCCCTCTTTGTCTCCCTTCAAACCTTTTATTTAGCTTCTCTTCAACTCATAAGGCAAACTTGTATGCCTCCTCAAGGCTGGTCATTCTTACCAAAGTTAATTCCTCCTCGATGCTAGGTTGTAACCCACTGATAAATGAGAAACCTTCTCCTTATTTTCTTTTGCATGCCGTGCTCTAATTAGAAGTTGATAAAAATCCTCTGTATATTCGTGGACTGATTTGTTTTCTTTTTTTAACCCATGCATCTTCTTAAACAAATCAAGCTCATAGTCAATAGGAATGAACTACTTCTTTAGTTTGTCCACCATGTGATCCCACCTTATGATCTTCTCCTTTCCTCTTCTATTTCTTTCCAATTGAGCCTCTTTCCACCATATTTTTGCATGGCCTTTCAATTTGGCCTTTGCAAACTTAACCCTATCTAGATCCCTGATATCCTCATACTCAAAATACTCTTGTAGTTCATTGATCCAGTCGATCAACTCATCTAGTTTCAGATTTCCTAAAAATACACCTACATCAATTGTAGATCCTTTCCCAAACTTAGTAATGGCCCTAAAAAGCCTTTCCTCTACATAATTTAGAACTTCCCTGTCAACTTCCCCTTTTGGTCTAATTTCTTCTTCTTCATTGTCATCCTCACTTTCGTCACCTGC
Organism: Cupressus sempervirens; assembly: GCA_028749045.1. Taxonomy (NCBI): domain Eukaryota; kingdom Viridiplantae; phylum Streptophyta; class Pinopsida; order Cupressales; family Cupressaceae; genus Cupressus; species Cupressus sempervirens. Next base: position 265,046,737 of record CM053793.1, read on the forward strand.
AGTAACATTTGTTCCTCTACCGAGCTCCTCCTACAACACTTGAACTTGCCTTTGGAGGGCTCTAACCTCCTCAAGATTAATAGCTCTAGCCTTTCCACCATGCTCTCTTCATGGAGGCATCTTCTTAACTCAAACCTAAAACCACACAATCTTGGTGCAAACTGCCTCACAGTTGGCGCTCTATCTACACACTTAGGAAAACCAGCTCTGATACCACTTGATGTGGACACAACAAGAAAGGGAAAATTTTATTAACTATGAAAATATGCTAGTACATTTAGTGTAGAGAAATAGACTCCAAAAACATGCCCTATGAGCTTATAATAGCATAAATCTGGAGATAAATTCTTCTCCCAGTACCTTCTCCCAAACTCCACTCCGAACTGCCTTTTACAATGCCAAAAATGTTCTTAAATAGACCCCAAAGGGTTAAGGATTAGGAATGCATTCTAGAAAGTGCTAGTTGGCATCCACTGACCAAATAGAAGGCTCTAGAAGTTGCATTAGAAGGTAGCACAAAATTAGAAGAATCCAGAAATGGTAACCAAACTTTCGAGAGGCATAAATTTTGAATAGTAGCTTTGATTAACAAATCGTTTAAATTTTTGGAAAGCTCTCGAAGTGCTCTATAGCCCTATGGACTAGCTTCACTTTTCCCCCAATTTTTGGCCCTGTTTGAGGTCATTTAATGCCCCTAAACTGACTTTGAAGCATTCTTAAGAGGTCTCCAAAAATTGAAAAACTGTGATAACTTTCAAACCGTGGGGCCTTTTGACCTAATTCTTTTTTTGGAATGCTCTAAATTATAATTACATTCATTTGACCAATTTTCACCCTCTATTTTGACAAAATTATGGCTCAATTACATACTCCTATTTTTCTAACATTTACACATGTGCCAAGGTGCTCAAATACTCTATCCTAGAACACTGATAGTGGAATTGTGAGAGTTGGAACCTTTATTTGACCCAAATGGGTATCTAGAAATGAAAACACATGAAACAAAAACTAAATCTACGTACATTTTTTTGGGTGACACAGGATTGCCCTTATACCTTTGGATGCTCCTACATCAGACACCTAGGGTAGATTGAAAAGTGACCCTATCACTTTATGAATGGTAGAGGAAATTCCAAATGGGAAACCTCAGCCGCTAATATCCAAGTTGAGTCCTCTATCAGTTGTCCTTTCCACTTGACTAGATACTCTTCATACTACCTATTTTTGGTACTTCTACCCACACAACTATCTAGAATCTCCTATATCTCATCCTTCTTAGAAGTAGGAATTAGACATGGCTCTAACATCAGCTCCTCATCTGCACCATCATCATGATACTCTGTTAGATCTGCAATGTTGAAAATAGGAGAAATCTAAATTCCATCTGCTAACTCCACTTCATATGCATTTCCTGAGTCATGTTTCTTCAAAATTTTGCAGGGGCCAAATTTCTTGATCTTTAGCTTGTTATAAGTACCGGCTGGAAATCTTTCTTTTCTTAAGTGTACCATAACTAGATCCCCTACGTGGAACTCCTTATGTCTTCTCTTTTGATCAGCCCTAGCTTTATACTATTGGTTCATCTAGGTAATGTGTGCCTGGAAATCTTCATGTAGACACTTGATATGTTCAACAAATTCTTTAGCTTCAACACTTCTCCTCTCCCTTGCTCTATCTTCCTCAATTCTAGTGCAGTCCTTGGGCTACTTCCATATACAATTTGGAATGGTGATCTACCAGTACTCCTATTTATAAAGTTATTGTAAGCAAACTCTTCTTGTGGTAGAATCAAATCCCACTCTTTGGGCTTATCCCCAACTAAACATCTCAACAAATTGCCTAGACTTCTATTCACCACTTCTGTTTGGCCGTTAATCTACGGGTGATGTGTGGAACTGAATTTCAAGTCTGTTCTCAACTTCTTCCTCAATGTTCTCCAAAAATACTCACAAATTTAGTATCTCTATTGGAAAATATACTCCTTGGGAGACCATGTAGTCTTACCACCTCTCTGAAAAACAAGTCTGCAATATGGACAACATCATGAGTTTTGTGGCATGGAATGAAATGTGCCATTTTGGAGAATCTATCAACCACCACAAATACTGAGTCATTACCCCTTTGTGTCCTCAGAAATCCAAGAACCAAATCCATACTTATATCCTCCCATGGCTTTGATGGAACAGGAAATGGCTGATATAGTCTAGTATTGTGACTAAATACCTTGGCCGCTTGACAAACCTGGCAATTATGTACAAACTTCTTCACATCTTGTGACATTTGAGGCCAAAAAAAATGTTCCTTGAGAATGGAAATGGTCTTATCTCAACCAAAATGTCCTGCCATCCCTCCACTATGTTTCTCCTTAATCATATTTTCCCTAATAGAACTCCTTGGAATGCACAATTGACTGCCTTTGAACAACATATCATCCTAAATCAAATAGTCTAGCCACTTGGTTCTATCTACAACAACAGGCTCTTTACAAGCTTTCCACACTTCAGCAAAATCAAGATCCTTAGTGTACATATTCTTGAGTTCATCAAACCCAACTACTTCAACTTGCATTACTGTAAGCAAAAATTGTCTCCTACTTAGTGCATCTACAACCCTATTAGATTTTCCACTTCTATGCTTCAACACAAATGTATAGCTCTACAAGAACTCTACCCACTTCATATGCCTCTGATTCAATTTACCTTGGCTATTTAGGTACTGTAATGCCTGATGATTAGTATACAAAAAAAAAATCCTTTGGCAATAAAGAATGCCTCCATTTCTTTAAGGCCTGAACTATTGCATAGAACTCTTGATTATAAATAGAATACTTCTTTTTCACATCATTCAATTTTTCACTAAAATATGCAATAGGCTTACCTTCTTGGCTTAATACAACACCAATAGCACTTCCACTAGAATCACAATCCACCTAGAAAACCTTTCTAAAATCTAGAAGTGTCAACATAGGTTGTTATTTTACCTTCTTCTTCTTCAACATTTCAAAACTTCTCATAGCTACCGCAGTCCATTTGAACTCTTCTCTATCCCCTCTTATTATGTTAGTGAGCGGTGCACATGTGGCACTGAAATTCTTAATTGAATTTCCTATAAAAACTAACGAGACCATGAAATGATCTTACCTCAGTAGAAAACCTTGGAGTAGGCCATTCCAAGATGGCTTTTACCTTCTCTGGATCCATTTTGAGACCTTCAGGTGATATAACGAACCCCAAGTAGACTAACTCCCTTTTTGCAAAGATACACTTCTTTAGATTAATTAATAGTTTCTCTTCCCTTAACCTTTCAAGGACACTACAGATATGCAATAAATGTTCTTCCAAAGTCTTTTTGAAAATTAAAATATCATCCAAATAGAAAATTTCAAATTTTCTCAAGAACTTCTTAAGTACCTCATTCATAAGCCGCATGAAGGTGCTTGGGGCATTCGTCAATCCAAAGGGCATGACTAACCACTCATAAAGACCCTCCTTGGTCTTGAAGGCTATTTTCCACTCATCTCCTTCTCATATTCATATCTTATGATAGCCTCTCTTGAGATATATCTTTGTGAAGTACTGAGCTTCACTCAAGTAGTCCATAAGATCATCCATTCTTGGAAAAGGAAACTGATACTTGATGGTTATCCTATTTATAGCTTGATAATCTGTACACATCCTCCACTCTCCACCCTTCTTTGGTGCCAGTACTGCAGGTACTACACATGGACTCAGGCTCTCTTGAATCAAACCCTTCCTCAATAACTCCTAAACCTATCTGTTTAGCTCCTCTGTTTAGCTCCTAGTAATCTCTAAATTATAATTACATTTATTCAACCAATTTACACCCTCTAATTCAATAAAATTATGGCTCAATTACATACTCCTATTTTTCTAGCATTTACACATATCCCAAGGTTCTCAAATACTCTATCCTAGAATACTGATAGTGGAACTATGAGAGTTGGAACCTTTATTTGACCCAAATGGGTATCCAGAAATGAAAACACATGAAATAGAAACTAAGTCTAAGTACATTTTTTTGGGTGACATAGGATTGCCCTTATACCTCTGGATGCTCCTGCATCATTGACAATAGTATTAAATAAGTTATATATGATCTTTTAAAATACAAGAGGTTAAGAGTGTTTTTTCTTACATTTGTAGCTTTTTATTTGAAATCTATTGTATAATTTTATTTGAAATCTCATTTATGTGTTTTTGCATGTTCAATCTCTTTTAGGTGGTTATCATCTAAAGAAATTGATAAAAAAGATATTAAATATTGGAAGAGAAAAATTTCACAGCTTATGTGTGAAATGCAAAAGTATTTACCTCCAACCTTTTTCAATGCTCAAGAACACTACCTCATACATTAAGTTGAGGAGATTGAATTGTGTGGACCTGTACAAGCTAGATCAATGTGGATGGTTGAGAGGCACTTGAAATTTATGAAGGGCTTGGTTTGACAAAGAGCACGTCCTAAGGGTTCTATGATAGAGGGATATATGATATACTAGACCATGGTGTACATTAGTGAATATCTTCCAAAGTTTGCAACAGATTTCCATGTAGATCACATTTGGAATCCCAACTCTAATGAAAAATTTGAAAGGGAGTACCTGACGGGGAAAGGTAGATTGAGGAGGATGAAAGGTAATTATAAGTTATTTTTTTGTAATTCAATAATTCTTATCCATCATCAATATATATAAGTCATTTCTAAGTGGTGTAATTGTCTTCTTTATAGTTGGTCATGAGCGGGATGCACTAAATTTGTATATTGCAAAAAAAATTGATTAGATGATGGTATGGATTGAATATTCTTAAGCAAATGGTCGCTCATTAACATGGGATGGTGTTGCATTGTTGGTTAAAGAAGCTCATCATAATGGAGATCCCAATGTTATGCCAATGGTACTTGATCTAATACATGGGTTAAGAGATACCAAGGCATGCATAAGATTACTAATCATGAGACGTAAGTTTAATAGCAACTCATAGATGAATGAAAATAATCTTGACATGTTTGAATAATTGTAGGTCAAACACCACAAAGCTATGTACTACCATGGCTATAAATTTCATGCAAAAAAGTTAGATGAAATGAAGAAAACATGTGATTTCGAGATAAGTGTTGTCTTTGTAGTCACCAATATTTCATCTAGAATTGACATACATCCTCAACAATCTAAAAATTGATACTATGGCATTTTGGATGATATACTTGAGTACGACTTTAATTCATTCAAAATAGTGCTATTTGTCATCAAATGGTTTAGATTAAGACTGAATTTAAATGATCCTAATAGGACTATTATTGAACATGATAGTGGATTTACTATGATTAATACAAGGTTATTTGAACTAGTTGGAGATGAGCCCTATGTTCTTCCAAGCCAATGCAAGCAAGTGTTTTAGTTTGGTGTTCCACATAAACTAGGTTGGTCATTTGTTGTTAGAAATGACCCAAGAGGAAGGCTGACAAAGTATAATGTGATCAAAGAAGAAGATATTGAAGAAGCACAAGAGGAAGTAAATGATTATTAGGAATGACAATTACCCAGTGATGAAGAAGAAGAAGATGGTGATGGTTTTAGTCATGCTGATGATAATGGTGATAATGATGATGATGCTGCTAATGATAATCATGATCATGTTGATGAAGATGGTGATGATCAAGGCAATGATGGTCATGATGATGATGGTGATGAAGATGATGATGATGGTGATGAAGATGGTGGTGGTGACGACGATGATCAAAGTGACAAGTATGATGATGGTGATGATGATGATGATGATGATGACGACATGGATGAAGATCATGATGATCAATGAAATGTCCAGGTAGGATCAATGTCAAATATTTTTTTAGATATACACATTAGTTACACTAAATTTTTTACTTCAGACAAATGATTTATAGATACAATCTACTTTATTATTAAATTTTTTTTTGGTAAGTCTATTACTTTAATTTTGTTGCTGATTTATAAGACTTACTAATTTTTTTCATAGGGCGATATGGATTCACAATCTCAAATGCCTTCAATAGAGGTAAACATTAACTATTGTAAATTTTAATGTTTTTGATAAGGTAAATAGGTTTTAAGGGGTCCTGAAACCCATAAGTTTAACAACAAGAAAGGCTGAAAATAAGCGAAAAAATGCCCAGCCAAAACATAAGCCTTACGGCTGAAAATAAGCCCAAAGGCCCAGCCCGAAACAACTGCCCACTAAAAAGGCCAGAGAACCAACTAGAAAAATAGAGACCAGACAAAAAACCAAAGCTAGGAGAAACAAAAATCAAAGGACAGAGACCCAACCTAGCAGACTACTTCTCCATCTCGAGCATGGTCTAGGCAGCTTTGGCGCACTCTTGTTGCTCTTCTGCCTTATGATCCTGGGCATTCGTCAAATCCTGCTCCATAGTGCTGTCCTTGGCTTTATCCACATCCAGCCTATCTTTGTCTCTATTCTGTTTATCATCTTCCTCCATCTGGTTCCTGTCTTTGAGATTTTCTAAGAGAGAGAGGATGTTGTCATTGATCGAAGCAAGGAGGGAGATCATTTGACTTGCCAGGTTGTGTTTGTAGTTCTCAATAGTTTTTACTCTCCTCTCCATCAGAGTCTCCCAGCTATTCCGATCGCCTTGGCTTTCTGCACCTGTCTTGCTCTTGATTTTTTCCATTTGGAAAACCCTATCTCTGACATCCTCAAGCTCATGGAAAAGCCATTTAATTGATCTAAAGTTGTCGATCATGCTATTGCGGGCATTGTTCAACAGATTCATGCCCATTTCTCTTGCATTATCAGAAACAGCCACCATAGCCGGGTCAAATAGCTCATTGAGTCTAGGCTTCTCGAGGTCGTCCACCAGGAGTTGGGGGTTCATCGCCTCTCTGTAGATTCCCATAGTGGCCATTCTCACATTGAAGTTCTTCCAAGCCTTCCTTCTGTTATTAACTTGCACTTCCCCCTCAGTCTGTCCAGAGTTGTCATTTTCCTCCAAAGGAGGCTGAGGATGTATAGGGGAGAGGGGAATGGGCAGAGAATCCTTTCCCTAACTACTGGAGTACTCCATGCTCTCTCCCTCCCTCTTCTGTCTTTTTCTCAGTTTTTCCTCATCCAGCTCCTCCTTCGAAACCTTGTCAGAATCATCAGTATCCATTTCCTCCTCCACCTCAGCAGAGCCAGTTTTAGCTGGGGTATGACCTCTAGGGCTCTTTCTACTGGGTAATTTGATTAAGGGGTAATCCTTCTTATGGCTTTTAGTCTTCTTACCTGAATGCTCAAAAACCTCATCAGAGCTGATGCTCTCGACATCGTCAGAATCTGAGGAAAAACTGGAGCTGCTCTTGTCAACATCCGCCCCCTGGATAGGGTTTTTGCTAGTGGTTTGAGCGTGGATATGCTCATGAATCAGAAGCAGAAGACCCTCATGCAGTGCCCGGTTGATGGTAGCTTTCTTTTTAAAACTAGAAATGGCCTTGTTCATCGAGTTAAAAAGATAATACGGGAAGGAGATCTTACTACCATGGTGAAAATGATTCAGAATCACAAAATGGTGAGTCCTAACCCTATCAAACCTGGGGTCTAGGGTTATATATTCAATGAAAGCGTAGATAACATACCTCCAGAGCTTCTTTATAGTATCCGTTACAAAAAATGTCTCTTTCTTGCCTAGCTTGTTCAGCTCTTCAGTGTTTTTCACAAAATCCTTGATTGCATTAGAAGACATCTTCTTGTCTCTGAAGAATTTATGCCCCTCCATCGGAATCCCCGTGACTTCAGCAACCACATCCTCAGTAATTTGAAAGTAGACCCCGTTCACCTTAACCTTACCATTATTCTACGAATTCACCATGCTATTAGTGATCTCAGGATCCGAGCCATGAAGTTTCTCGAAGAAATTAGTAACCCCACCCTTTTCCAGCTCTCTCCAAACTTTGGCCTTGTTCTTCCACTTCTGAACTTCCCCCACCAGCTCCTTTCTGCTCCTCTCAACCATCATGTTTACCTGATCAACTTCCACAATTCTCATGAACTCTGATCTGTGCAAGTTATTTGCATTCGAAAAAATGGTGATGTTTCTTTTATGATACCCGTGAATATACCCCTTTCTGAAAATAATGGTATCGTCCTTTTGAACGTGTCAAAATGTCAGAGGAAACCACTTTTGCTGGTGAAAATCACGATGCCAATAATGGAACTTACCATTTATTAAGCAATCTTTATTATCCATAATTGCATTGGATTTGAGCCGTCCTTCCCAAGATTTTATCTTGGTCGATGAGCAACTTTGCCTCCGCCGGAAAATCTTTTCCAGCATGCCAGGTCAGATTATTGGTGGCGTTAACCCCTTTATTAGCAAACCAATCAACGACTGGGTTTGCCTCTCTGTAAACATGAGTGACGTGAACCTTATCAAACTTTGTGAGAGTGGCGCAAGTCTCAGCAATTATGTTCGCAATCGTCCACGAGGGAGGGGAAATACCATTAATGGTATTAATAATGTTTTTGGAGTCCCCCTCAAGCCAAAGTTTAGTAATCCCGGCATCAAAAGCCAACTTGACCACCTTACTCGCAGCTCTTGCTTCACCCAGATGAATAGTCTGGGTTCCCAGTGGGGAAGCAAAGGTAGCTATTCCCTCCCCATAGCTATTTCTTATGATTCCACCACAACTTGAAGGGCCTGGGTTACCCTTAGAAGCCCCATCAAAGTTGGCTTTTGACCAACCATCTGGGGGGAGAAGCCAGCTAGCATCCTGCCTTTTGAGGTTCCTGTCTTTTTCTTTAGCTATCTTTCTGTCCCCTTCTTCTTCTTCTTCCTCCTTCAGCACTTGGAGATTTTCCTTTATATTCTTCGAGACCTTCCTGCCAAGGATTATAGCTGGCTCCTCTCTGTCTCTAAATATTCTATTATTCCTTTCCTTCCAAATTCCCCAGCAAAAATGGGGTAAAATCCAGTCTGAGTGATCCTGCCGGCCAACAATCTTACAAAGACCTTTCCACTAATGGAAAAAATCCATGAGATTATCCGGTTTGCACCAGAGGGTTTCATATCATGTGTGATGACATTCCACGCCTGCCTGGCATAGTCACATAAGATGAAAATGTGATTTTCGGTCTCAGCCTGATTCTTACACAAGGGACATCTACTGGGCATAACATGTCCTCGCTTCATGAGATTGTCATGAGTAAGGATTTTGTTCTGAAGAGCCAGCCAGTAAAAAATGTTGATCTTTGGAGTGAGACCCAGAATCCAAGCCTCCGCCCAAGGGGCCTTCTCTTTTAAGCTCCAAAGGGAAGTATAGCCTGAGGAAACAGAGTATCTTCCATTGGGATTATCCCTCCAGACCAGCTCATCCCCCAAATTGATAGGAATCATGGAATTGAGCATAAGCATTATAGGAGTCAAGTCCTCAGAGATGAGGGATAGGTCACTCCATTCCTGGCCATTCCAATAATCACAAACTTTGGACCCAATTTGATCAATACAAGTTTGCATCCATCTCTCAAAAATAGGGTTATTGATAAGTGGATCTTGGGAAAGCCATCTATCCGACCAGAACTGGATGTCCTTCCCATTTCCCAATTTCCATGATATCCTGGCCTTAGCCAGGTCCCTGGCTTTCATGATCCCATTCCAAATGTTCGATCCTTTTGGGATATCTTCATTAAAAAGGGTGAAAAGAAGAGTGGGTCTTCTAAGGTACTTATTTACCAGGGTGTCCCTCCATTCACCGGTGCTACTGAAGATCCGCCATATTTGTTTAGCTAGGAGAGCCTTATTGAGGTGAGTGATCTTTCTAATGCCCAGACCTCCGTACCTCATAGGGAGGCAAACCTTCTCCCAAGCAAAAAGAGGATATCTTTTCTTCCCTTCATTACCATTCCAAAGGAAGTCTCTCTGGATTTTCTCCATTCTTTCAGCTATTTTCCTCGGAATTCCAAAGAGGCTCAGGGCGTAGATTGGCAGATTTTGAAGAGAAGATTTGACTAAGAGGCATTTCCCCGCTTGACTAAGAGAGACCCCTTTCCAACCAGCCATCTTCCTGTTGAATCTGTCCAAAATACCATTCCAAAAAGACTCCGGGGGTGAGGATCCCAAAGGAAGACCAAGATAGGTAGAGGGGAAAGAGCCTACCCCACAACCCAGAATCCTGGCAATTTTTCTTTGTCTAAACTCAGAGGTGTTGATGAAAAAGAGCAAGCTTTTGTACTAATTAATCAGCTGACCCGTCCCATTGGAGTAAGTATCAAGAATCTTCTTCAGGGCTCTGGCCTCTTTGACAGAAGCTTCCCCCCCCCCAAGATAGTATCATCAACAAATTGCTGATGAGTGAAGGGAACGCAATTAGAGGAGGGAAGGATCCCTTTGATACAAGCCTCACACTTTCTACAGTCTATAATCCTTCCTAAGAATTCAGCTAAAATGATGAACAAAATGGGCGAAAGGGGGTCTCCTTGTCTGAGGCCTCTAGAAGGTTTGAAAAAATTAGAAGGGACTCCATTAACCAGAATAGCCAAGGAGGAGGTGGACACCAATTGAGAGATAATTTTGCAAACTTTATTGTCAAAGCCAAAAGTCGAGAGGACCTTCCCAAGGAGAGACCAGTCCACCCTGTCATAAGCTTTAGAAAGATCCAGTTTGAGAAACATACCTTCCCGTTTGGATGCCTCAAGAGAGTGGATGACTTCGTGCACCATCTGGATAGAATCCAAAATTTGTCTCCCTGGAACAAAACCCGATTGATGCTACGAGATTATCATGGGCAATATCTTGAGCATTCTTAAAGTGAGAACTTTAGAGATGATCTTGTAGAGAGAGTTGCACAGACTAATAGGTCTAAAGTTGTCCAATGAGTCCGCCCTAGGAGATTTAGGAATGAGAACCACAAAAGTCGAGTTTAGCTCCTTGAGAATAGATTTGGCTCCAAAGAATTCCTGGACAGCCTGAACAACCTCTCCCATGATCACCGGCCAGAACCTTTGGAAGAAAAAAGTGGGAAAACCATCCGGGCCTGGAGCTTTGTCAGCAGGTAGTGAAAAGAGAGCCTCTCTAACTTTCGAAGCATTAGGAATAGCACAGAGCTGTTTATTATGGATAGGTTGAATGAGCTGAGGGATACAGTGTAACAAATCCTCCGGGTCCAAATTGGAAAGCATTGGGTCCTCAGAGAGAAGGCTAGAGAAAAAGGAAACAACTTCTTCCGAGATGGCAGATTCTTCAGTTAACAGCTCCTGCCCCTTTCTGATACCATAGATCCTATTACTAGCACGGTGCTTGAGGGTGGTTAGGTGAAAAAACTTAGTGTTCCGATCTCCTTCCTTTAGCCAGGTGATCCTCGATCTTTGCCTCCAAAATTTTTCTTCCTTATTAATAATGTTATGAATTTCAAACAGGGTCTTGAGCTCCGAAACACTGTTGGTCTCAGTGTAACCTTCCTTCTGAATGCAATCTTGGATAATAGTTAGATTATCAAATAACTCTTTCTTTTCATGGAAGATGTGACCAAAATCAGACTTGTTCCAAATTTTAATCATCCTCTTCACATTGCTATGTTTTCTGGTGACTCTAAACATGGCTGAGCCCTCCACCTCTATCCCCCACCATTTCTTGATATTATCCAGGAGGTCAGGGTGAGAGGTCCACATTTTCTCAAACCTGAAAGGATGGTATCTCCTGTGTACCAGAGGGGAAACTAAAAGAGAAATGGAAGAGTGATCCGAATCAATTCTGGGAAGCAGAGATAGTCTGCAGCTGAAGGATTGAAGCCAGTCCGAAGATATAAGAGCTCTATCCAGCCTAACCTGAATGCAATCACGGCCTTTTCTCTTGTTTGACCAGGTAAAGGATCCGCCCTTAAGCTCTACGTCCATAAGGGCCAGATTATTTATGAAGTTAGAAAGATCCTGTTTACTTTCCCAATCCGAGGGCAAACCTCCCTTTTTCTCTTTATCTTCTAGCGGTGTGTTAAAGTCTCCCATGATTATACCTTTCTTAATGTCACAATCTTGCACCATATTACCAACTTTGGTCCAGAAGTTTTTTCTATCTCTCTTATTATTGGGGGCGTAAATATTCACTAAAAACCAGGAATCATTGGTGTGCAAATGTTGAACTCTGCAGAAAAGAATGTTATCTTCATCATACTCAGCTACTATATTGAAATACTTATCATTGAAAAGTAATAGCAGTCCTCCAGACGCTCCTTCAGAGTTAGAGGCTATGCCCTTCATGCTATTGTTGAACTTAATATTTTCCATCCTTTCCTTCTTCATTTTAGTTTCCTGGATTAGAAACACATCAGGCCTTTGGTCCCTTATCATATTTCTAATAACTTCTTGCTTGTGGATTCCATTGAGTCCACGAATATTCCAAGATAAGATCTTCATGATTTAACTACTGAACATGCTTCCTGGATGGTGCACTGCGTACCATCCTTAATGTTTCTTCTGGCTTCCTCTTTCCTGATTTCATTCTTGTTTTTCCTTCCCATTAGGTTAGATTTGTGGACGAGATCAGCCTTGGCCATGCTTCTAGTAGAAGGGGGAGATACCGAAGAAGGGTCCCTGCTACTCTTCTTCTTTCTACTCCTGACTTCCGTCCAGGGATTCTCTTCTCCCTCTAGTCCTTTGTCCAGCCAAGCATCAATTCTCGCCAAATCTTCCATTGTCGATGCAGACAGCCTCTCTATGATTCTATTTACTGTTGAAGGGGGGGGGACAACACACTGGGTTAGGGTCCTGGGACATGGGTTCCCCCTCCTTTAGTTCTTCCATGGAGTTCGGGACAAAGGATAGTTTCAAGTCATCCTCCTGAGAATCCAGAGGGGGAAGAGTCATATTTTCACCTGTCTCCTCAGGTTTCTTCTCAGATTCCTTCGCATTGGGGAGAGGTGTTGAATCATCTTTCACTCCTTTCTCTTCTCCCCCTCCTACGTTTCCAGTCGCTCGAGGAGGCCCTGATTCCTCTTGGGGCGCATTAGGAGCAGTATTTGTTTTTCCTTCTGCCTCTCCATTTGCCTTGACTTGCGATGCTTTTTTCCTCCATTCTTTTTTGGGATCTAGAGAATCTTTTATCCCCCCTTGTGGATGAACCTTTCCCACCGTACTCTTCCCTTTTAAAAGTGGGCATGATCCAGCCTTGTGGCCAGCCTTCTTACAATGGAAACAAGCAAAAGGCACACTTTCATAGTCAATCTTTTGAGATCTGTTTCCCAGATGAGATTGTAGTTCTAAAACTTGAGGCATGTCCTGGCCTTCGATGACTCCTACACAGATTCTTGCGTAGTTCAATCTTTTCTTAGCTGCTGTGACAGGGTCAATGGAGAGGAGCTCTCCAAAGGTCCTGGCTATGCCATCAAAGACATCCTCATGCCAATATTCCAAAGGAAGTTCCGGAAGTCTTAACCAAACTGGAACATGAGATTGGAAATCATTGTTCAAATCCAAGTTGGATGTCCATTTTTGCAATATTAGGTTGGATCTGCCCAAAGACCAGTTCCCAGCACATAGTATATGAGAAAAATCTTTCGAGCAAGAGAACTCGAAAGACATGAAGCCTTTGGCCATAGTAGTCACATCTACATGCCCTTTAAGGTCCCATTTTCTCCTGGTAAATGTCCTCACTACATCAATATTAGGTCTTGGCCCTACAAATTTTCCTACCAGAGTGTTCGCCATGCTTAGGATATTGTGGTCAATAATTTCCCTAGGGATTTCCAGAGCAAAAATACCTTTCTCCTTATCAGATTTGTCAATGACTTTTGGGAAGGAAGATTTACCTGATGGTTTTATCCTGAATAGATTCGACCAGCGTCCCCATGCCCCAGACGACCCACTGCCCACATGGGGGGGAGGGGGAATCTTCTCACCTGGATGGGGCATCAAAACCCGTGGGTCCCCATCCTTTGAGGCATCCTCATCTTTCCCCTCTGTTTCCTGCCCTGCGCTTGCTGCATGCCTTGCTGCATGCCCTCCTGCAGACGTGGTCTCCTGTCTCCCGCCTTTCTCCAGATTCGAAACAACGTGATTTGAATTGTAGTTCCCACCCGCTCCATCCCTCTCTCTCACCATGCCCATCCCTAAAAAAAAAAGGGTTTGTGGTAAACCTAGTGTGACTCGAACCGGAGTTGATGCGTAGCACCGGGATCATTAGCCTAACACTACACCTCACGACTCGCCTTCACACCAACTCGGCTAAATTTTAATGTTACTATAGAAACAAATGTCATATTATTATTTTCTTTTCTTTATGGATTTGGAGTTATTTTGATGAAATTCTATTGATATTTGATGTCACAAATGATAGGAAAAAACTAGAACGACCACTGATCAAATATGATCTGAGATACGAGCATCATATCTACATGACACCACCCTTAGTGCTAACCTCTGTTCATCACCTAGTATATTAAGCAAAGATACACTGATAAACTTGTTAACATTATCATCAAGGATGACAGAACCGAGGAGAAAGAGGCACTAAGAATAGAATTGGACCATAGAATCCAATCTTTGAAGTTAAGTAGTAATTTGACTAAAGCAATAATAGAAGTTCAATAGATATTAATATTTTATAGTATCTTATAGATCATGATCTCTAATTTTATGTGTTCTTATATAGACATATGTGCTAGTTGTGACATCACATGGTGAACATGGCGAGGGTTTTCGTGCACAACCTTTGTGTAAGTAACACTTTGTTTGTTTTCATCAACATTATAACACTTACCCTTTTTTGTGGATGTTTCTAGCTAGTATCCCATTTGATCTTTACCCTAAAAACTTTACAATTGGACCAAAATAACTATCATAACCTAAGCCTATCTTGAATGAATAATCAAGACAGTGATCTTTAATATGATGATGCCCTTGACATATGGGTGCCCTGCACCATACTACCCAGCTTCAAAGGAACTCAAGTCCCTTGAGTTGGGATGGAATTAAGAGTGTACCCAACTTTCAGAATCTCTACTTTAGTCAATCATGTAGCATCCTCTTGTGGTGTATCCTTTCATTTAACCAAATAGGAATAATAAGCACCCATCCTAGTTTGCTTGGTAACCTTTTTGTCAAGTATGCATTCAATTTTAGGTGGGGTATGCTTTGGTAGTTGTGTGAGGTATGTTTGAACATTAGCACCTTGAGAAACACCTATACCTACAATATCATCAACAATAGATGTAGACTTTAAATTCAATGGAAGTGGCATACAAAATAGCAAGGTGTGAAATTGGTGGCAAAACCATTTGCTTTAAATTGGTTGGAAAGCCCCCATTTAGGGTAAGCATATGTCATTAGTTCTCATTGTTCCCCATTTATATTGTCCACTATTCTAATTTCAGAATGGCACTGTCTTTTGTAGTTCATCAATATTACTACTACCCCTTAAATTGTATGAACAATTTTGTATATTATAATGCATTTCTATAAGTTTCACAATTACAATGCAAGAAAGTTTAAGGTAGTGTTAACTTGATAGATTAAAGTGTCTATGTAGATTAAATAACAAGCCAATAGGCTACAAATGGAAATGGTTAAGATGAAGATAAGAAATGAGACATAGATGACATGTTGCAAATGAGAACTTTGTAGATCCTTAAAAATAGGGGAAAATAAAAGAGTTAAAAATAGAGTAAACAAGGCACCATATATGTGAACTCAAAATATGGATTCTTCATTGATATGGTAGATCTAAACCTTAAATTTCCTCTATTATGATGTCTTTATAGGAAAGGCATTCTCCTCCATGCATCTATTATGTTCTAATAGATCACAAAACTCAAAAGTAGTATCTTGTTTTTCTTTGTATTTGGCTCCCAGTTTTAAAGATTTTTACAACCTTGTGATCACACATCAAATGCTAGAAGATGTTTCAAAGGTTGTTAATTAGTGTATCAACAGGAAAATGCTGAGGTGGTATGGCTATATCAATAGTACCTTTTAACATTTCAATCACTTTTCTCATGGTATATGCATTATCTTGATTGTGTTGCTTGCAGATTGGTATTTATGGTTAGTAAAGGGCTCTTCTATACAAGAAGGGTTTGAATAGAGGCCTATGGTCAATGGAGCACAAGAAAATAGGAAAGACTTATGATCATCAGAGCACAAGAAAGAAAAGTTTCCTCTTGTTTTGTAGATGACATTTGAATTACATAGAGCTCTAAATTTAGTACTGCTACTGATTTGTAGCTAATAGAATAGGAGTACACAGGCGTCAACATTGTCAATTTTGGAGGATTGAATTTATGAAGCTTTAATTGGCTCATCATCTACTATAGATTCTAAGATTCTTGTATTGTAAGTTATTTATAGCTAATTTGATAGTTCAAGTTGTAAAGCATAGTGATACAGGTTATTTGTACCTTAAGGTTACATTTTTCTTGAGGTTTATGGTATAAAAACATCAAAACATTTTTTATATAGAAATTACTTGATTTCAAGAATTTGGGAGAATTTTTTAAAATCCAAAAAGTTTAATGGTGTATTTTACACAATTATTTCAATGATTGATATGTAACATTTCATGTAGATAAGATGAATGAAAGTAATACCTGACAAGATGGATGTGATATATGATCATTTTATAATCCGGGTCTATTTCTTCAAGCACTCATAAATTTGTATGCAAAACTATACTCATCTTCAATAATTGTGTGATGTTTTTCACAAATTCAATAATCAATTGGTACCTCATTTAGCATCCACCTAGTCAAATGCAATTTTGACCAATTTTAATAGATTTTAGTTTCTCTTAATTATGCCATTTTACCCAAAACATATCTTCATGTTTGTAGAACCTAGAGCACTCTAATAAAATCCTACATATTTTTTAACAAGACTACATGGCACTTAACTATTTTTACTTAATTTAGTGTCATAACATATGTTCCTCTTTTAAACTAACCCTTTTCTACTTTGTTATAGGGTTAACTATGATTATATCATAACACTAACCCTTTGATTTGATTATTGTGGCAGCCATAGTTCTCTAAGATGCAAGTGCAGTATTGCATACTTGAACTAGTTGGTTTGGTTTATCTATATTTGCTTACCTTGATCATCATTGAAGGCTAGGTTGATTTATTTGAGTTGCAATTGAATTTTCCTATTTCTAATAGTAGACATAGTTTTTATGTTAATTGCATTTGTGGAGTGAATTGTAGTGTTAGCTAATTGTAAATATTCATTTTTTATGAATGGTTTGTGAATATTAAAGGCGGGGTCACTTTTCCTAGGTGTTCAATCAAGTGCATTTATATTCTTATGTGTTTAGTCAAGTGTAGCTTTATATTCTTGTGTGTAAAATTACTATATTACAATATGGTGTATTGTACTATAGTTTGACATGCACCTATTATTATGCTACATAGCTTATTGTGTATTTGTGTACACATGCATAAGAGTTACCATATGTTACATGGTCCTAGAGTTTGATATACATGTTACCATATGCGCATAAGAGTAACCAACGGTGAGCAGTACTGCTGAAGCTGATCTATTTCTTGGAGCACTCCATGTGACTAGTACTAGTTCATATGAAGGGATATTGTTGTTGAGTAAGAAAACTATGTTTCTGTTAAAAGAACAAAAGCTTCCAAGTGTTTTATAATTGTTAATATTTAAAGTGTAAATTTAGTTTATTTTTACATTACTCATTTTGGACTGATAAATCCTTTATGTTTTTGTAGGTAATAATGCTTTCTTTGAACATTTTTTTCATATGACATTGAGACTATTTGGACCCACCATATGTAAAAGGTACGTAGTTTCATATCATTGCTTCATAATTTTTCTTTTCTTCCATTTATTGTAATATATTAAAGTTATTGATCTAACAATCTATTTGTTTTTAAAAAGGTGGAATTTACAAGCTGTGGAATTAAAAAATCAGCTCATTGCATCTTTTGAGGAGAAATTTGGAAAAAACATTTTTGACACTAGCCTACTT
Source organism: Cupressus sempervirens (assembly GCA_028749045.1). NCBI lineage: Eukaryota > Viridiplantae > Streptophyta > Pinopsida > Cupressales > Cupressaceae > Cupressus > Cupressus sempervirens. The sequence goes on from CM053793.1 coordinate 265,064,698, forward strand.
CTCAAAAGAGCAGAAAAGCATATAAAGACTGTGAGGTATCAATATAGAAGGGCTCTTAAGGATAACCCAAAGTATGACCATCCTCCTATGATTCCACTGATGGAGTGGAATGCAATAATAGAAGATGCCAAGGAGAAAAGGCTATGTAAAGATAGAGTAAATGAAGCAGCACAGGGCAGAAAAAGGTATGTCATGATAGTATTAATTACATTGTAATCATGCACTAATTATTGATATTTGTAAATATATAATCTAAGATGTTTGAAATTGTTCATAGATTGCAGAACACATCCGTGGCTACAAAAGCGAGACTAGAAAAGTTTGGCCAACAAAAACTTGGCTCTGGTGGCTATATGAATCTCCAGTCTCGACTTGTAAGTAGGAGCAATGAAATTTCATATATATATTTTTAATATAATCTTTAAAAAAAAATTCTTTAATGAAACCACACATGGAAAACTGATGATATTAAGAAAAAAATATAGGGCTCAAAATTCAATGTGGAAGTCATAGATGAAGATAGAAAAATTGCCTTGAAGGAGGGCTATAAAGTTATGGCTACATGCCTATGCGAAGAATCTATAAGACTTGTCCAACAATCCAATGCACCAAATGATATCTCATAGGTAATTTGGTCAAATGAAAAGTAAATGAAATTGAATAGTTGAGAAGATTCTTTTTTGTTATTAGTTTTGAACATAAATTGATTGCATAACAATGTGCATAACATTTTACTACAGCCTTCCTATCCTACCATAGAACCTACTCGTGACAAAGGCCATGATGTGCATTATAGTGGTGGAGGTATTAATTTTCTACTAGAAATTAATTATGCAATTATGAATGCAATTCAACATCTTCAATTGCAATTTGACGTGTATCCTTTTTTTGAATTTTTCAAAGCATGTTAAACATCATGTTGAAGGAGTGGAGCATGTTCCAAGAGTTCAACATGTTGGCATGGTGGTGGATCCAAATGTTAATGTACATGATGTGGCATTGTCAGGTAAGAAAAATGCATGTTATGTTGTACTAGTACTTAATTACAGACTTGTAATAGTTGAAAAAAGAAAAGGAGTATGCCAATTTATCCCATTTACTTCTTCTTGCAACAAAGCCCCTTTTAGTGCAGCAACCTCCTGCTGCTCCAAAGAGAAGGAGCCATCATAATTTGACATTACACGTGCCAGAAGAGGAGGAGAATGATGCAAATATGGATGCTCCTATGAGCACTTTTCTTAAGAGAGCTCTAAAAAACAAAAAGAAGAAATGATGTTTTAAAAATCTTCTTTGATAAACCTTGTTGGATAATGAAAGAAATTTGTTTTAAGTAATTATGTTTGAATGAAGCGTATTAATACTAATTTTTATTTTATGTTAATGAATATTGTTATGTGTTAATGAAGTCTAGTTTAGTATTATGTATTAATGAATTTTATATCATATTAATGAATGTTATGTGATTGTATTGATTCAATGTTATAGCTCATAAATGGATGGATAAATGAATGAAGTATGTAATTAGATGATAATGGGGAATTTAGATTTATGCTAGGGGAGGGGGGTGAAGCCAAATGAGCTTCCACCTTCACATGTTTGGCCTTGTTAAGTAGAGAATATTATAGTATTCTTGAAACCAAGTGAAGCTCAAACTAACATAAAATGGACAATTTTCATGTGGTAGGTCTAAAATGATCCATGACTACTGCTGCCCATAACATGAATTTGTGAAATACATTCTGATATCACCAATTTCAACACTCTATTTGAAGGGACTCTAATTATTTTCCTAAATCCCTCCTTTCTTGAGAATTGGACGAAACTTTCTATTTCTTTTCACATATTTTTATCTAAATCTTTTATTCTGTTGTGTCTAAAGACGGAATTTCATCTTTGTTCATTGTCTCATTAATTCTTGTGTATATGAAACTTGTCATTGCACCTTCTTGTTGTGATAATGAATCCTTCTGTTATAAATAAGCTAATATCTCCTTATTAAGTCATTCTTCTGACAATGAATCTTTTTACTTCCCTTTGGTTTCATCTCTTTTGTTCTTTCTTTTAATCTCATTATTATTTCTCATATTTCTATTTTCTCATTAATTTTCTTTCTTCTAGAATCTATTTCTAGATCTGTGTTTTGGATAATGATATTATCCGTTTTGTGTAATTGTTTAATCTACTATTAGATTTAGATGATCTTTGTACATAATTGTAGGTTGTAGGCCAAAAATTTCTTGAGGTAAGGGGTTCATTCCCATGTACATAATTGTATATAAGATTATGTTCTTTTGTAGGCTGTAGAAAGTTTTGGCTTGTTCAGTTTTCATTTCTTGCCCACATTCTCAGCAACTCCCTGCGCTCACATTATTGAATCGTATGCCCAATGCATTTAACCTTGGTCCTTGCCAAGATTTTGGAGTCTTCTACTTTTTTCAAGAAAATGTTGTCCCCATTTAGAGCCATTTTTTGAGTTTTGGGGTATTTTCTAATTGGACCTCATTGATGGAAAAGAGATCTATTCAAAAGTGATCCCAATTGGAAAGAAGAAGTATAGATATGTATAAATAATATTAGATCAATGGGGAACCTATCATTCTCAACACTAGACTTTATCCATTGATGCTTGATAAACATTTCTAAGCTATAAATATCCTCACCAAAGAAAATTTGAGTATGAAACTCGACGACTTACTCATTTTATTATGGGGGTAGGCATTTGGTGTATAAATATATCATAGTTGAGTGTCCCTCTTGTTGTTGCAAAAGTGAATGCATCACAAAGCTCAAGTATGTCACCTCCAAAAGATGAACTTAGTGTTATGATAATATGGGCTTGTCAAAGGATATTTGTTATACCGAGAGGCTATACAATGGCAATAGCAAGGAGAATATGTCATAGAATCTTTTGTGTTAAGAAAAAAGAATAGAAGTCCATTACATATGAAATGTCTTTTATATTTCATAATAATGGGCCCAAATCATAAATAATATACATCCTTATGCATTGCATTGTATCTAGTATTTTCTGCTAGCTTATGCAAGTTTAAAATTTCAAATGATTATTGAACCTAGAAACAAGTTCAACATCTGCGCAAAGGCCTCTAAATGACTTTTTGACATAAAAAGAAGCTTATAAAAGGTTTAGACGGTGAAATGTTCAAATTTTTTATTTTATTTTTTATTTTAGTACTTGTTAACTATTTTTTTTACTTTCTACACAATGAAGAGGTTAAAAGAATACCCTAGATATATTTCATCTATTAGCCTTTTGAGCTTGAACACTTCCATGATTGTCTAAATCACATGCAGGTAATACAGTTACCTGGAAAGATACAAATCTGCTTGTGTATTTATCTTTAATTATGTTGTACAATGATTTTCCTATAGTGATATTGGTAACATGCTTTTAGAATGCTCATTAACTGACTAGGTGATCTAGTTTTCTTGCTAGGTTCAAAAGTACAATGGTTTATACTTAATGATGTTGGTGGTACATTCTTAGATTATGGATGAGCATGATATGCCTAATACAAGGTGATCTATTAGCCTTGTAACCCCAGTGCAGGTCTTTTCAGAATGTTATGAATCTAACTTTTTGTCAACATATTATTAGTATTCCTATTGCTTGCCATAATTTGATGACAAGGCACACCTAACATTAAACCATGAACTTTAGGGAGATTACCACATATTTTCTATTAAAACAAATAGGAATGAAAGAATATAATTTACTTACAAATAATTTAGTTCAAAATCCATTAAAAGGAATTCTTAATTACTAGCTTTGCTAGTTAAAACAATTGCACAGCTATATACAAATTTACTGAAAACTATGATTTGCCTTGACTCTTGTTCAAATGATTTTTTAAAATTTAATTTTTCCTTGATATCCAACTCACCTAATGTTGGTACATGAAATGAACACTAGGATGATTAAAGAGCATGAGTGGACTATAGTACAAGAGTCAAAAAATATTCTCTCAACATTCAAGGCAAGTGTGTTTTACTTGATGAAACTTGTATAGTTGTGTGTAATGTTAAAATGATTTTAAAAATTACATTTTTTTTTATAGCCGTTGAGCTGTATTCTAGATGAATTCACCTAGCCCATAAAAGAAGGCACATAATGTCAACACAACTTACCAAGAGAGATTAAGCTATGTCCAGCATGCATACAGAGAGCCCCTTACCCTTTATGACTATTGTATCAATTCAAAGCTATCATACCATACCATCATTGTGGGGATATCCAAGTTATTGGGGAGTATGCGGAGTTGCTAATTGGATAGTTGCAAGCTAGGTTGTGAGGTCAGAAAGTGATTTATGTCATTTTGTTTATATCATTAACTATTTATGAGATTCCTAGGTCTATCAATTTATGTCAACAACACAATTTTTGAAAGATATCTATTGCATATATTTTTCAATAATATTAGTTAAACAATGGAATTGCCATCAACATAGGTTAATATTATGATGTTAATAATGTTATTCCTTTAAAACAAGTTGAAAATGAATTTAGTCCTACTTACATCAACAATACACAATTTTTGAATGATTTCTATTGCATACATTTTTCAACAATATTAGTTAAACAATGAAATTGCCATCAGTATAGGTTAATATTATGATGTTAATAATGTTATTCCTTTAAAACAAGTTGAAAATGAATTTAGTCCTATTTACATCAACAATACACAGTTTTTGAGTGATTTCTATTGCATACATTTTTCAACAATATTAGTTAAACAATGAAATTGCTATTAATATCTTGAATGCATAAGTTAATATTGTGATGTTAATTATGTTATTTCTTTGAAACAAGTTGAAAATGAATTTAGTCCAATTGGAAGTAAATAGTTTGACGAAATGTATTAAACTTGAAAAAAATACAATTTTTGGGAAAAGATTTTGGGGCAGTATATTACATGAAATAATCATTCTTGTTGGACTGTGCAGCTCAAACTCAATTCTATTGTCAGTTTCATATGAAAATGAAAGAAATAAAGGGGACCAGTAGTCTTGTAAATATACTAAAAACATGACGTCCATCAAGCCTGACATGTGATTTGCATAATATTATGAACATTGAATTTTGGAAGCAAACCAATGTGGTCAGTTCAGATCCCTTCTAAGTTGCTAGCATCAAGGCCAATTCATTTTGCATTAAAACTCTAAGTTAGTGTTGTAATGGATATGAATCCTTATGTTCTACTATTAATGTGATAGGAAAGGATTTTGACTATGCACGCTCAGGTAGAATGAAAAGCTACAATATATCATTTTATACTATGTTTACTATATGTCTTGGTTGGCATACCTATGTACATATGTAATCAATCTAGTGTAGGCCTTTGCATTATGCAATTATTATTTCTCAGAATTATTTTGGCCCACTTATGGGGTTTTGGAATTTATAACTATTAGTCTATTATAACTTATTTCAACCATCTGGCACTTCTTCTAGGGACATGCAATAAATTATCCCCAAGTTCAACAAAAAATTGCACCAAATTCTTGTGGCTTCGAGGCCAAATGATGAAAACAAGAAGGGTCTCTTTTTGAACTCAATGCCACATGATATTAATTTTCACCTTAGGAGAGGTAGAGAGGCAGACTTCATTGTTGGATAAAGATAAGCTAGTGAACTTGAAGATGATTAAATCACAACAAAGAAGTGCAAAAGGAAGGTGCATGAAGTCCCAAATGCACAAGCATCCACTTCAAACACTACTTTTTGATACAAAGGTTAGTAGACGATGTGATAATTGTGAAGTGACAATTGCCTAAAGCCACAACACCTTTAAAGGATATTCCATGCAAATACTGGAATCAAGGCATAGGAAATACAATAAAGTAGTTCAATTTTTCTCCTACATAGCACAGGCTCCAAATTGAACCTCCTATTAAGAATAATATGTGCAATTTTCACCTCATAGATGACCATGATGGAACTTGATTAGGGTTAAACAACAATACTGCTAAAAGCTTGAGGGCCAGAAGCCACATATGTCACACACTTGTTCTGTAAAAGTGGGGTCAAATAGACCAAAAATCAATGATAGTCCTCTATTGGGGATAGTTGGTCCAAAACACCAATATCTAATTTTAAGATATGTTGAAATATAGCCAACTAGGTATCAGAGTATGTGATTATGAGAGTCTTTTGGGACATCTAGGATTTAAAAAAAAAAAAGCTCACTAGAGACTTAATTGCAAATTAGGCCTAGTAGGATAGCAAGAGGGAGATGAGGAGAGAGCGTGAAGACATGACATGAAGTGGGGGCAAAGGGAGGGATGGTGAGAGAGGGAGGGAGGGTGTGAGAGGGGAAGGAAGGAAGTGGTGAGAGTGAGAGTTGAGAGGGGGAGAGGAAGAGTAGGGAAGTGGGGATGAGGGAGTGATGAGGAGATATAGAGAGGGGAGAAGGGTAAGTTACCATGATCTTTACTTTTCATTACATCAAGCACAATTTTTTATATGCTCTAATCATTTTATACATTGTTAACTTTCCGCTATGAATTTTTTGTGAAGGAATTAAGAGAGATTTGCAATGTGGTAACCAAATAATTAGGATTTCAATGTGTCATATTGTTGAAGATTTTTCAAATTATAGTTTTATTTCAAATTTCATATTTTGAAGAACTTGTTTGATCTTGAATATTCAATTGAATTTATCTTGTCTCTAAATACAGATGTATAAACTATCAGTGTTGGAGCTCTATTTCTCATGATAGATTTTGAGTTTTTGATCTCTTCATGTATAAATCTTTCAAGCTCTAAAGAAATTTCTTGATGGAGATGCCATATTAACATTAGATCCAAAAATAAATAGAAACCCTGCTGCAAACTTGGTGATAGAGAAAGTGCTATTAAGGAGTGGTTAAAAGGCTTGGTAGTTATTTGGTTTTGATCAATCAAGTATGCTTCATGTGTCCAGACTTTGTCTACTCAGAATTTAGTTCTTGTTTATGGCCTATTATTATTACTAGCTTTATAAGTTTATATAGTTCATTTCTTTATTAAAAATTGCTATTACATTTTGGTTTTCTTTGTGTTGTACATAATCCAAATTAAACCCATTTATTTCTTATTATAGGGCCGCATCAGCCTTATGCTCAGAAAAAGAAGAGGAAGCCTCATTTTATAAGATTAGAACTATGAGAGCCATAGGAGAATGTCAAAGATAGTCATGATGTACCTATTAGCAATAGGCACATTGTGACTATCTTTGGCTAATGGGCACATCATGACTATCTTCGACATTCTTCAATCAGGAATTATCTTTCAGTTGAGCTTGCAAGGGAGATCAACTAGCAAAGATGCTCTGTTAGCTTTTAATATGCTTCATAGATGAGATTGAAGGAGCTCTGAGATTCATTACTATACTCGGGAATGGGCTCATCTTGAATCTTTAGAAGATTGAAGATGAGCCCATTCCCAACTATAGTAATAAATCTCAAAGCACCTTTAGCCCAAGCATATCATGTCCTTCAGATGATCTTTCTAGAGCTACATCAACATTGTATCCTTGAGGTGCTACAAAATAATTCTTATGGTTTAAGTTTTTCAGCATCAATTTGTAATATATCTATTTTTGTTCCATATCATCTTTTGTATTATGAAAGTTGTAGATTCATATTTCATTATATTTGCAAGGATTTTTATTCTTAAAAATTAATTAATTTTTTAATATCAACATAGATTTTTTAGGGAGTATTTCAAGAATTCTATAAAATAGTTCACATGCCTTGCGTATGATATGACATTTTGCATGCATCTTGGACTCTCTCATCCAACTAATGATGGATTACACAAAGTAATATGAAATGATGATGCTAAAAAATGCACACAATCAAATCCAAAATGAACCTGCATTACAAATGGATTGTGGGATCCTATGGACATGCATATAAATATGTTTAAGTTCTGATTGTCCTGGTGGACATGCATGAAAAATTAACAATATCAAATTCCCACAGTCCATTTGTAATGTAGGTTCATTTTGGATTTTATTGTGTGCATTTTTTAGCATCATCATTTCAGATCACTCTCTGTAATCCATCATCAACCAGATGAGAGAGTGCAAGATGCATGCAAAATGTCATATCATACACAATGCATGTGAACTATTTTATAGAATGCTTGACAAAATTTACACCTAAGTGTTGGTCAAAATTTCTACCTTCATTGGTCAAAATTTCTACCAATGGTTGGATGTTTTCTACCTTCAATGGTAGAAATTTTCTACCTTCATTGGTTGAATTTTCCTAGCCTTGGTCAAAATTTCTACCTCTATTGATCGAAAGTTTCTAGTTCAATTGGTCAAAATTTCTACCTTTATTGGTTGAAACTTTCCACATCAATTGGTCGAAAGTTCTACCTTTATTGGTTGAAAGTTTCCAGTTCAATTGGTCAAATTTCTACCTTTATTGGTTGAAACTTTCCACACCAATTGGTCGAAAGTTCTATGTTCATTGGTCAAAAGTTTCCACTTTAGTTGGTCAAAATTTCTACCTTCATTGGTCAAAATTTTGACCACTTCCTGGATTATCTTGAGCCATGGCTTTGGATTATTTTGAACCAATAGATTGGTCAAAATTTTGACTAAAAAATTATCAACCAATGGGCTAGTCAAGTTTGGTCAAACATTGTCAAAATTTTGGTCAAAATTTTGACCAATAAAGGTCAAAAAGTGGGTCCAAATGTACTAGTGCAAGATCTAAGACTCATAGAGACCCTAGAAATGAGGTCCTTAAGTGTCTTGATGCCACATTTGAAAAAAATGTAGAGCACTAGCACCTCGAATCTTGGTCAGAGGAACACTCTAGATGAAAAATATTAGAGACCACCAAATGTTCTACTGATTCAAATAGAGCCCATCACAGGACCCATCACTAGACCAGCGAAGCCAAGGCTTCACAACTTCCTAGGCTTTCCATATGCTCTTGATAACAAAAGAGGCTTGTATGTGCACAAGTTCTCACATTATGAGAAGAGTTTGAAAGCCAATCCCTTTCCATGCAAGCCTATTAATAGGAACCCAAAAGAAATGCAATGTTGAACCAAAACTTTCCAAGACTCATCTCTAGTAATGGTACATATAATCCATTTGGCACAAAGAGTGAGGCCTTGCTTTTGTGTGGAAAGAAGGCCAATGTCTTTAGACTCTTTGGGGAGACAAAAAAATTCCAAGCTACTTTGTGAAAGCCATGATGGTTAGAACTAGAAGCTCAAAGAATATCATGGAGCAATCTTTGTAATTTTAGATAAGAGGCTTTGGAAGGAGCCCAACAGGAAGAATAATAAAGATGCACAGCCACTAGGACCTTTGAATATATTTGAAATTTCCCTGCCAAAGAAAAGAGTTTAGTAAGCCAATAGTCAACCTTATTTTCAATCTTGACAAACATGACATTCCATAACTCAATTGGCAAAGCTTGAAAGGAAAAATGAATGCCTAGAAAGTGAAAGATCTCCTTGTGAGTGACTCATTTCAATTTAAACTAGTCAAGCTAGGGTAGAGTTGGAAGAAAAGATTGCCTATAACAAAGCATTTTGTGCCATTGAATAGTAGAACTAGAGGCTTGAAAAAATGTTTCCAAGAATTGCAAGGCATTAATGATTTTTTACTCATCCTCCAAAAGAGTGAGAAAGGAATCATCAACAAAGTGCCCATTGACTAATTGAGAAGAGGAATCTAGTATGGAGATGCCATGAACCAAACTAGAAGAAATAGAGTGGGCTAGCAAATAACCAAACCATTCAACAACAAGAACATATAAAGTTGGAGCTAAAGGGAAACCTTGCTGGATGGAGCAAAAAATCCCAAAGGCTTTAGATTGAGATCTATTGACAGTAATACAAGAATTAACATCTCCAAAAAGAATCTCCACTAATTGAAGAAAATTGGGACCAAAATGAAGAGCTTGAAGCATAGCCAAGATGAAAGGCCGTTCAATCCAGTCATAAGCTTTAGCAAAATCAATTTTCAAAAATACAAACAATTGATTAGATTTGTGAGCCCACTCCATGACTTCCCAGATAATAATGATGTTGTCAAGAATATACCTAGACTTAATAAAGGCAATTTGCTATGGTCACACAATTAAAGGTAGGAGATGACAAATTTTTGAAGAAATTACCTTAGCAATAATCTTATAAGACACATTAAGCAAGGTAATGGGTCCCCAGTTATAGATACCCTAAGAAATGCTAGCTTTATGTATAAATTTGATATTTCCTTTGTTGATAATAGCTCCTAGACTCTTAGAATGATAGGTTTCAAGATAAATTTTGTGCAGGTTGGAACCAATAGACTCCTAGATGTGTTTGTAAAATTTATAGGGAAGCCCATCACACCCAATGGATTTGTCATTAGCCATAGAAAACACATTTCTCAACTGCTAGGTGGTTTGGAGTAACACAAATACACTTTCTAAGGGCTTCCTCTTGAGCAACCAAATTTCCTTGTGAATAAAAAACATTTTCATAGTGGTGAGAAGAAGCTTGTAGGATGTCAAGAGACTGGAGAGAATAGAATTGCCTTGTTTGATGTTTTTAATCACAAAATTGGTAAGATAGGTTCTAAGAGCCTAGAATAATTCTTTAGAAGCCTTATTACCAACCTCCAACCAATGGAGGGAAGCTTTGATTTGGGCCCCTCAAGTACCATAGTTATCCGCAAGCTATTTTTCATGACGAAGCTTGGCAAGTTGAATCTGCAAATCAACATCAAAAAGGTTAAGGGTGAGATCTTCAAAGGCTTTCTTGAGAGCTATAGTAGTGGATTCATAAGACCATCATATGAAAATTGCCAATTTCTACCCATAAATGCACATAAATCTAGTAGTTCTTGTAATAGCATCATTCCACCATTGAATCCAACCTATCTAAGAATGAAGGCATGGCTCCAAATTCTAGACACCTAGGATGCTAGCAATACTAGAAGCATGCATTAGCACTGATGTATTAAGGAAAAAATACATTTAAAAAACTCACTGGATAGCTATATGCTAATGAATGAAAAAATAAATGGGATAGTTGTCTAATAACATCACATCTAGCAAGGGAATGACAAGTAAATCTCAATCCTTAGAAAAGGAGAAATTTTTTTTTGTAGTAATCATGGCATGATCACGTTGAGACATTTTAAAATGCAGTTAGAGCTAGCTCAAAAGTTGGATCAAGTGTGCCAGACCCCAATATGCTGGTGGTGGTTATTATTGGGATAAAAAAGGCCCAATTTATTGTGCATGTAGTACCAGGATTCCCTTTCCCTTATTGTCTAATGAAAATACAAAATGTCATCTTTGTTAGAGACCATCTCAACCATATTGAAATCACCACACATAACCTAAGTAGCTAGAGGCAAATTGTCATCCATCTAGCCCCACAATTGAGATCTTTCCACAATATCATTAGAAGCATAAACATTAACTACTCCAAAGTAATGATTGTTGTTAGAAAGTAAAAGCCAAATTATTCTATGCATGGGATTAGAACCATGAAAAATAATAGTAGAATGAAGACAAGGTGATAGAAGAGTAACTGCACTCCCTCTACCAGTTTGGTGTTGAGAGGAAAATAAAATGCCATCTGGCCAAATGACACGACATGCAAAGGAAAGAATGAAACCACAAATTTTAACCTCTTGCATGCAAAGAAAATTTAAATTACCAAGTCTATGATGGGTGTCCCTGACATAGTAGTTTTAGGAGAGGTTTGTAAGATCTCGCGCATTCCATGATAAAAAATTCATGAAAATACTTCCATATCTTGCTCATCCTCGAGAGAGGAGTAACTATTTTGCAAAAAATTTGAAACTTGGTTGAACCTAGAAGGAAACTCCTTTGGACTAATAGCCCTTTTTTTCTCCTCTGGTTTCTCAACATGTTTGAGAGAACTGTGTGAATTCCACACATTTTGAGTCATAATGGAGGATGTAGCAAATGAAGTGTAGATCACAACAAAAGTGGTAGCCCTAGTGGCTACCTTGATCCCTTGTGAACTACCAGGGTTTTAAACCTATGAAACAACAAGGTTTGAATTTTGAAAAATTTTCATTGACCCTACAACGTTTGTGGTTTGCACTACTGTGGAAATAAGAGGAACCAAAATGACAGTCACATATGACTATTTAGGAGCTGAGGGAGTCTTGCCCTTGTACCCAATAGTAGTCCATTCTTCTTTTTGTTTCCCTTCTGTTGGTTTGGTAGGAGCCTCCTTGGGTGGGGGTTTAACCTTGGACATAGCCAAAGGGAAATCCCTAATCTTATATTCTACTGATTAGCACCTATAACAAGTGTTGGGTAGGTTCAAGTAGAGCACCTTCTGAGAGAAGGCTTGAGAATCAATCTAAATCTCCACATAATCCTTGAGATCCTTGGAGATATCAACCTCAATGCATACACATTTTTGAGGATGAGCATTAAAAACCTTTCCATTTTCCTTGGTAATAAATTTTCCAAGACTATTTCCAATAGACTCAATATTTAAGGCCAACATGGCAAGGGTAAACTTGAGAACTTGACCCACATAGGAACCCTAAGCTTTTTGTATTCAGAGATAGTGAAATCTATTGACCATCTTTGAAAAACTAGTAGGGAAGAATGCACTTACCAATAGTCATTGTTAAAAACCGCATCTACCTAAGATGGGTTGGAAAAATGAAATAAAAAAACCTTTGGTAAGGTTTTGCATAGCAACAAGGAAAACTATTGGCAACTTAAATCACTCAATATAACCATTATCCACATTAAATAATCCTCTAGTTTCTTTTATAATTTATATTACATAATACAAAATTCTTTTGATATAAATACCCACTCTAAAATTTCTCACTCTATATGTGACTGATAGATTAATTGAGGCCCTAACTTTAAGACATGATTATAAGTTCTATCGTCTAGTTTAATTTATAATTTTTACTACCAAGAATTGAAATGTTCTATGTGTAAACACTGACTTTAAGCTTATTCACTCTATTTAAGGTTGATAGACTAATTCGGGCCCTAACTAAAACATCTTTTGATGAGTTGTATCAACACTTTTTATGTTCTACATATAGTATTTGTTCAAATATGTAAACATAATTATGAAAATTTCCTAAAATTTGATAATGACACAATTTAAAAATGCAACAAAAACAAAAACATCTCAAATGAATATTTGTAAAAGAGTCCTTTCTACATCTTTTTAAAGTAGTTTTTAGATTATATTTCATGATTATCTCATTATGATTTATCATCACAGATATCAATTTTCAAAATTAGGATTCAACTCTCAAATCTTATTTGTCTTTTTATTAAATTTATTTGAATATTTTTTTTAAATGATCTAATTTTTAGCAAAATAATGTTATAGTATTTTATTAAATTAGGTATAGCTTTATTTTTTAAGGTTTATATAGTTTGATCAATAATATTTTTTTAGGAATAAAATAGTTTTTTAGATGGGGAATAAAATAAGTCTTGGAAGAAAAAAATGATCGAGCACCTTTGACTAAGGTTCCCTCAAAATAAGGGTATTTTATATGAGAATTCTTATAATGTTTGAAATAAATATAGAACGGGCTTTTAGGATGAAGACACATTTAAATGAAGGATCTTCAATTTAACTTTTTTCATTCATTTGAAAGTCATTATGTTTCCCTTGTACTTTGAGTTAAATTTTAGCCAACTTACGAAGTTTATGGTATGGAATTTTGTAGCATCACCATACATATAATAAGTTTTCTTTAAAAAATAATTTTGAATATATTTTGCTTATCTATTATTTATTTTATATTTTATAGTGAATCTAGGTGTCTTTATTTAAGGATGTTTAAAAAAAATAAAATATCTTAGAAAAAATGTTTAGTCTATTATTCTAAATTACAATATTATTTTTTTGATAATTTATCATTGCATTGTAGGCTCTTGCCTTACTCTAGACTGCAATTGATTTGAATACAAAATAGGAATAAAAAATGACCTTTGATGTCATTATTATAATAAAGATCCATTTAAAATTTGGAGCAAACTATTATTTTATTACTTAAAGGTTAAGATATCTATTTCTTTTGCATTATTTTTCCATATTTCTTTCCAATATATGTGTGTATACACTTAAAATCATCCCAAATGCTATATTAATTCATTTAATATTTCCTTTGATATTATAATTATTTATTTATCAATTAATTATATTTTTCATATTCTTCTACTTATTTAATTAAATTTATTTAATTAAATAGGTTCATTTTCCTAATGTATTTAGATTTAATTTAAATACATACCCTCAAAAGAATTAAATTTATTTAATGCACAGTGCTCCATAAAACCCCTTTTAAATAAATTCTAATTTATTTAATTCCATCCACTTTATTAAATCTTTTAAGCCTATGATTAAGTTAAGTCTTATTTAATTTAATCCTAATCTCATCCTAAAAACCTAGTCTACACCCATCACTCTCATCCTTCTAAACCTATCCATTAGTTAATCCCACTTATTTATCTTAAACAACTTTCTAAACACCTTTTAGCTCCTAAATTTTTGCTCACACATGTGTGAGAAGCTCATGATCCAATAAAGCTTCCACTTCATTTACACCTCTTACACGTCTTACACCTTTGTCACCCACTCCTTTCCCCAAGGTTGCTCACACACGTGTGAGCACACCTTGAGCCTCTCAACCATAAAGGCTCTTTTTGACTTTTGCATGGCTTGTGCTTTAGCCCATGTGTCTTCCTTGTGGCACCTATGTATATGCCACATAGATGACACCTCCCCCAAGGCCTCTCTCAAACCTATAAATAGAACCCTTATCTCAAGCATTATCCATCTCCCTCATTTGCATTGTTATCATGCGAGTATAGTTCTACAACTTTTAGCGATTTTATTGCATTGTTGCTAACCTTTGGTAGTTGCTAGTTCATTTGCATTTGCATTATTAATCTAGTTTGATTTCTTGCATCCACATTCACCTTCCTTGAGTGTTTTGAACATGGTTGTATCCATTGTTGAGTTTCTTTGCTCGGTTGTGTGGGAACTCTTGCTTTTCGATTGTTTAAGTTATAAAACTCAAACTTTACATTAGTTTTTTTTTTTTTTTTTTTTTTTTTTTTAAATCTTTGATATGCACATGCTACTAATGTTTTCTTGTTTATGTATGCTCCTGACAGATTAGGTTTTGATGCATGCAATGTGTGTACGTACACACACGCGCGCTTGCGCGCACACACACACACACACATATTTATGTGTGTGTGTGTTTGTGTGTGTGTGTGTGTGTATTTGTGCGTGTATAAATACATATATATGTCTGTAGATATATGTGTGTATATATGTATGTATGTATGTATGTGTGTGTGTGTGTATGCATGAATGTATATATGTACACATATATACATGCATAAATATATACATATGAGTATATAGATACATATATCTACATATATATACATACATACTAATATACACATACATACATACATAAACACATTATATATATACACATATGCATATTATAGTTGATATATTTTCACAATCCATGGGTAGTATTGTAGTTTCCATGGGCTAGTACCATTGCATTCATTTTGCATGATTAGTATTTAGTTTTGCATAGATCAACCAATTATACTAAAATATTTTCAGCTGATTTCAATATTTTTAAAGTAAATATATTTTTTGTCACTTAAATATATTATTAAAAATTATTTATATCAACTATAATTGATTCAATTCATTTGGTCTTATAGGATCCTTTTATCAAAGCTCCCTCCATATTGCATTTTAGTGACATCAAACATTGTAATTAAATATTATTACATTGGCCTCAAAAATAATTAATGCATGATGTATTTTGTTAAATGAATACTTAAGGTGGGGTCCCATGGAGGCAATTAAGCTTCTATTTTCAAGAAACAAGGATCTCATGAAGAAGACAAATTGGTACAAGATCATTTGGAATCTTTTTCCTAAAAATAGGAGCCCCTATAGTATAAGGTTGTTTATTTGAGCAAAAGAATAGTTGTGGGGATATAATTAGCTCCACCAATGAAAATATTTCACAAATTTAAATTCCTCCCCCAATAAAAATTTAGAAGGAAAATTCATAATCCCCAAACTTCCATCAATTTTGGAGCTTAATTTTTTAAACTAGAATGCATTAGAAATTCATAGGACCATCAAATTTAAATTATTTAGCTTCCACTTAAATTTTTTGAAAGCCCCCCTCTATATGATCCCACCCTTGAAATTTTCATATTTTCTTGTAACTTTAAGTTTATTTCTACAATTTCTATATGATATGTTTTGATACATTGTGTGCTCTACATAAGCAAGTTAGCGAGTTTATGAGTACACAAATAATTTAAGAAGTGATTTTAACTACATTTCCAAATTTTATTTATAATGGAAATAAGCTATATTAAATATAAATATTGACAAAAAATAAGTTTGAATAAAAATTAAAAATATATAAAAATCAAAAAATATAAATTAAATATTATTAATCATTTAATTTTAATATATAAATTATTGAAAGTAAGAGAAATCAATAAAGAAAATTACAATAATGTAAAAATTTAGGAATTGCAACTAAACAAATTTATTGCAATATCTATGATCAATGCTAAATCTTATTTTAAGCAAGAAACTACAAGACAATGGTAAGTTGTGAACCTTTAATGTGGGAGGTCTTAGGTTCAAATCTACTCATGCTTAATACATGTTAATAATAAAAAATCTAATAAATAATCATTAATCTAGGTTTAGACCATTGAAGAAAAACACTAAATCTTATTTCATGTTTATATGTACAAATATAAATGTAACATAATAGATGTGTTTATCTACAAAAATAAAGATATATAGACATTATTATTTTTAATATTATGTTAAGTATAATATATTGATAATTAATTAATATAAAATAATAGTTCATAATGAATAATAGTTAATCTACATTAGTAAATTATGATTATTAATGCAATATATAATAGTTTTAATATTATTTACAATCAATATGAAGATAAGGGTGAGGGTTAGTGTTAGGGGTCTAATATTAAGGTTGGATTAACTTAATATTTTATAATTTAATAGTTTTTGTAACTACATATAATACATATTCATTCTACTAACTATAACTATAACTACAAGTACATGCTACTACTTGTTACTTATCTAAATGTGGCTTCGGATTGGATCGTGTGATTATTTTTTCATCAATGTGAAATATCATTTAATAAGATCTATTTTTCTCCAGAATTACCTTTCCTACACTATGCTTTCCATAAAATGGGCTCTTGAAATGTTTCAAACATAATTATACATCAAAATGATTTTAGGAGAACAAAGCATATTTCACAATGTATGAGATTATGAAAAAAAATTGAAAAGCAACAAAAATATTTGACCCAAAAAACAACAAAAATAAAATGTCACTTCACTAAGGTAGACCAAGAAGTACCAAAACAATAATAAAATGTCACTTTACTAGAAGATAGCCCCACCTCAAGACACCCTATTAGTGTCCTACCTTTTATTACTAGTAATGATTTCTCAACATTACTATTTTCTTGTTTCTTACTCTTCATCCTTTCTCGACATATCCATTTCCATAACTTATAGAACTATTTGGCCCACCTTCTTATTACCCATCCATGCTCATCATTGTCATTTCATTGTCTCTTACCTTCTACCATGTATTATCATTTTTCAACGCTTTTATTCTCCTACCTATATGACTATCTAAATTAACAAATCTAGTTATTTTGGGTATGCATTGCTTTACATAATTACAATAAATAATGTTAATTAATAAGAATGTTTATTTATTTTAATTCATTTAAAATAATAAGAAGACTTGATAAAAATATTTTTAATGTTAAAATATACTTTACAATAATAACAAATATAGAGTTCAATAATATAAATATTTCAACAAAGCTCTTTACATTTTACCTTAAATTGACCCTATTGCCAAGTCAAGACATTAATATTTATCAATAAAAAAAATATTTTAAAATAACTTTCTAAATACCTAAACATATAATACATGAAATAGTTCTAAAATAACAAAGAATAGTTTTGAAAGAAATATAATAGTTTCAAAACAAAATAATAAAAATTATTCAAGAAAGTTTATTGTACATTATTTTTGAAGTGATGAATAGATCAATATACATCTATATGGACATTTTAAGAAAAAGTAACACATTAGATTACATTGAGAATCAAGCATACAAAAAGCTAATTAACACAATAACAATTATCATAAATATGATCCATTATATTACCCAACAAGTTCTAATAGATAGAAATCCTAAAATTTGTTTGCATAATGTATTTATTTTGCATGTCTATTTTTTTTTAAAACAAAAAGAACGTAAAATAGATAAAGAATCCAATAGCTATGAATAGAATCTATAAATAATGGGTACATTAATTTTTTCCAGTAATCTTAAACAATGGGTATATTAGCTTAATATTTTATAATTTAATAGTCTTTTTCTAACTACATATAATACATATTCATTCTATTAACTATAACTATAACTACATGTACATGCTAGTATTTGTTACTTATCTAAATGTGGCTTTGGATTTGATGGTGTGATTATTTTTCCATCAATGTGAAATATCATTTAATACTTGATCTATTTTTCTCCAAAATTACCTTTCCTACACTATGCTTTCCATAAAATGGATCCTTGAAAGGTTTCAAACCGAATTCTACATCAAAATAATTTTAGGAAAATTAAGCATATTCCACAATGTATGAGACCATGAAAAAAATATTGAAAGGCAAAAAAAAAAATATTTGATCCAAAAAACAACAAAAAAAAAATGTCACTTCACTAAGGTAGACCAAGAATTACCAAAACAATAATAAAATTTTACTTTACTAGAAGATGTTCCACCTCAATGCAGGAGCATCTTGCAAAAAATTATTATTATTTAAAAATTAAAAAAAATAAAAAAGAGAGGAGAAAAAAAATTGTGGAGGAGAGAGAAAGTGGCAAAAATAGAAAGAAAATAATAAAAGAATAGAAAAATAGAAAAAAAGGAGAAAAGAGGAATTTTTATTTTCAAGGTGCATAGGTGGCATAAAAAGAAAAAAAGTTGTTATTCCATTAATCGAGGTGTGTAGGTGGCAACTTAGAAGTTTGTAGAAAGCTCCTTAAATCATGCATTTAATATTTGTTGTGATCCATAAAGCAAATGTAATTTTCTAATTGGGCCACATGGTGGTGCTTAGTTGTATTTATGTGGAAATTCTAGAAGGTTGTGGATATTGTAGAAGGTTGTGGATATTCTAGAATGTTGTGGATAAATCATGCATTGGGTGTCAAGGGCCTATTTAAGGAAGGCTTATGTTCATTTGTAATCAAGCTCTTCGAATGTAATCTCTTGTAAGGAAGCTCGAGAAGTAGAAGTTGGGGAAGTAGAAGCTCTTCAAATGTAATCTCCTGTAAGGAAGCTCTCAAGGTGTAGCGAATAAGCTTTTTTGTTGTAAGCTCTTCTAGTTGGAAACCCTTAGTGAGGAATCTCTCTTATATTGTAAGAATTTGGAGTCCTCTCATTTGGAAATATTAATGGATTCTTTATGAAGCATTTTGTCATCTCTTGTCTCCATCTTGTTGTTATCTTGGTTGTGAGTTGGTACGGGTGTGTGTTCCTACATCAGTGGTATCAGAGCTTGTTTTCTTGAGTGTGTAGACAGAGCGCCGACCATGATGCAGTTTGCACCAGGACCTTGAGTTGGGTGAAGTTTGTCAAGAAGTTCTTGATTGTGTAGACAGATCGCTGACTGTGAGGCAATTTGCACAAGGTTCTTGTGTTGCATGAGATTTGTGTTCTAAAGACTTGATTATAGATAAGAGAAAGAAGAAGATGACTTTTGTGATTGGATGGATTCTGAGGATTCCTCGACTTGAAAAAATTAGAGCAAGAAATCAAGGGGCATTGCTAGTTGATTTGCAAAAGCAAGTGAATGAATTAGAAGCTAAGTTGTGGAAACAAAGAGCATGTCACCAGAAAATAGATGTTGATAATTTGTTGGATGTAGAAAAGAAAGAAGATCTAGTGGAGTATCAGACATGTGGTACAAAAGAAGAGCAAGAGGATGAAGAGGAAATTATTTGCGAACCTAAAGTTGAAAAAGATGAAAGAGAAGAGGAAGAGCATGAAGATGACAAGATTTATGAACCTGAAATAGATGAAGAAGATTTGAAGATTGCAACAATGGAGGAAAAGTATAGTGCCTTCGTTGGAGATCAAGCAAGTGGAGTAGTTACATGCATTGTTGACAACATGAAAGAGGCAAGAAAAGATGAAGATGTCAAATAGGTAAATTCTTATGAATCATGGGATGTTGTCTTTGAGATGAGTTTGAAAGATATTGATGATGGTTTGCATGAGGATCTTGTTAGTCATGCATGGTATGCAAAGGAAGACTGGTATGGTGTTGTTGGGTTTATTACAGGTGTGATTAATTCAACAAGATTGAATGAGGATGAGATTTATACTTGGACAAAGTTCATTGCAAAGGAGAAATTTCAGCAGCAAACACTTGTTCCAGCAAGGTGTTGGAAAAGAAGAAAGAAGGAAATATATTGGCATTGGATACTTGTTCCAGTTATGTGTTGGAGGAAGAGAAAAAAAAAAATGTCAACAGTGGTTACTTCATTTTGTGAATCCATATTCACAATTTTTTTCCTACCATGGGAGTCGGATGCAGGAGCATCATGCATCAAAAAAAAAATGTGGAAGATTTGCATGTTGGTTTTCTTGTCCCTGTTGAGGTGGAAGATTGTGGTGAAGATGAAGATAGTTGTATATCTTTCTTTTGGCATCAAAGTGTGGGACACACTTTTCTATCTACCAGGGGAGTCTAATGCAGGAGCATTTTGAAAAAAAATATTATTATTAAAAAAAAAAAAAAAAAAAAAAGAGAGAGAGGAGGGAAAAAAAATAATTGTGGAGGAGAGAGAAAGTGATGAAAATAGAAAGAAAATAATAAAAAAATAGAAAAATAGGAAAAAAGGAGAAGAGGAATTTTTATTTTCAAGGTGCATAGGTGGCATAAAAAGAAAAAAAGTTCTTATTCCATTAATTGAGGTGTGTAGGTGACAACTTAGAAGTTTGTGGAAACTTTCTTAAATCATGCATTTAATATTTGTTGTGATCCATAAAGAAAATTTAATTTTCTAATTGGGCCACATGGTGGTGCTTGTTTGTATTTAGGTGGAAATTCTAGAAGGTTGTAGATATTGTAGAAGATTGTGGATATTCTAGAATGTTGTGGATAAATCATGCATTGGGTATCAAGTGCCTATTTAAGGAAGGCTTATGTTCATTTGTAATCAAGCTCTTCGAATGTAATCTCTTGTAAGGAAGCTCGAGAAGTAGAAGTTGGGGAAGTAGAAGCTCTTCAAATGTAATCTCTTGTAAGGAAGCTCTCAAGGTGTAGTGAACAAGCTCTTTTGTTGTAAGCTCTTCTAGTTGAAAGCCCTTAGTGAGGAATCTCTCTTCTACTGTAAGAATTTGGAGTCCTCTCATTTGGAGAATATTGTAATGAATTTCAAATATTACTGGATGCTTTATGAAGCATTTTGTCATCTCTTGTCTCCATCTTGTTGTGATCTTGGTTGTGAGTTAGTACGAGTGTGTGTTCCTACATCATCAAGACACCATATTAGTGTCCTACCTTTTATTACTAGTAACGATTTCTCAACATTACCATTTTCTTGTTTCTTACTCTTCATACTTTCTCAACATATCCATTTCCATAACTTACAGAACTATCTTTGGCCCACCTTCTTACTACCCATCCTTACTCAACATTGGCATTTCATTGTCTCTTACCTTCTACCATGTATTATCATTTTCCTACTCTCTTATTTTTCTACCTTATATAACTAGCTAAATTAACAAATCTAATTATTTTGGATATGTATTGCTTTACATAATTACAACAAATAGTGTTAATTATTATTACTTTTTATTTATTTTAATTCATTTAAAATGATAAGAAAACTTGATAAAAATATTTTTAATGTTAAAAGACATTTTACAATAATAACAAATGTAAGGTCTAATAATATAAATATTTTAACAAAGCTCTTCATATTTTACCTTAAACTTGACACCATTTCCAAGTCAAGACATTAATATTTATTAATAAACAAAATGTTTTAAAACAACTATCTAAATATCTAAACATATAATACATGAATCAATTCTAAAATAACATAGAATAGTTTTGAAAGAAATATAATAGTTTCAAAGTAAAATAATAAAAATTGTTCAAGAAAGTTGATTGTACAATTTTTTTAAGTGATGAATGGGTCAATACAGATCTATATGGACATTTTCAGAAAAAGTAAGACACATTACGCTGAGAATCAAGCGTACAAAAAGCTAATTAACACAATAACAATTATCATACATATGATCCATTATATTACCCAACAAGTTCTGACAGATAGAAACCC
Organism: Cupressus sempervirens; assembly: GCA_028749045.1. Taxonomy (NCBI): domain Eukaryota; kingdom Viridiplantae; phylum Streptophyta; class Pinopsida; order Cupressales; family Cupressaceae; genus Cupressus; species Cupressus sempervirens. Next base: position 265,087,180 of record CM053793.1, read on the forward strand.
TAAAATTTGTTTACATACTGTATTTATTTTGCATGTCTATTCTTTTTAAAAACACAAAGAACGTAAAACAGAAAAAGAATCCAACAGCTATGAATAGAATCTATAGACAATGGGTACATTAAATTTCTCCAGTAATTTGGTATAATCAAGCACACTAATAGTTACATCAAATTTCTTCAAAGCGTATGATGAAATGCAATAAAATATTGGAACCGTGAAGAATATGAATTAATAATGCCCACTTCAAGAGATGTTTGGTGTGAGAAGTACCTGCAGAAAGATCCAAAGCAATGGAGACCCACATAGAAAATAAAGCTTGATTGATTTGACGGAGCAGCTGAAAGGTGAAGCTAATCTCATTCAAGTTCATTGCATCTCTTGGAATTGATATTGAATTGTAAAGGCTTTTTCTAGCTGTTTCCCCAATATCAGAAAAGTGTATCCAATCTTTGGATTCGCTACATATCTTACTTTCTCTGGATTTGAACTTGTGACTTCATGTAATCATTCGCTCACTTGTTCTTGCATTGGAATCAAGCCCAGTGTCAGCAGATTTTTGCTGTTGCGCCCATGCTTTAAAGCTTTAAAATAGTGCTTCAATTATTAAGTTTAGAAGTATGGACTATTTTCTGTATCGTTGAGTTGACAATGTAATCTACATCAACCAAATTAATGAATCAACAAATATTTTGAGAGAGAATGTGGATGTTCAAATGTGTGTATATATAGTTTGTGTATCATTCATGATCTTTATATGGAATGGTAGATTTTATATAAATATATTTATTTTCATTTATTTTAAGAAAGTGATCAATTTTGAGGGTAATATGCCTATACTCATATTGATATAACAATTTTTGTGTTCATCTTTCAATCATTTGCAAATTGAACATTTATTTTTATTTTTATTTAATTAAATATAAAATTGTATGATTTGTTGTTGTGTTCTCATAATTATAATTATTTATTTCAACATTTGAGCTTATTTAATTTAATCATTTGCATAAAAGAATGTTAGGGGAACTTATATTAGATTTTTGAAAATTTCTACATACTCATTTTAGAGAACTTACATGGTTGATCATTTGCATAATCACGAAAGTAACCAATTTTTAAAGTTGAGCTAAGAGAATTTGTCAATAGAAGTCTAGTAGACCTCTAAGAGTATTCATAAATACCATTAGTCAAAATAATAGTGTAGAGGAAAAATAAAACTAATGAAAAAGGAATTGAGATCATGCACTATGACACATTATTTACATGGAAAAAAGGTCAAGTTTATAGTTGTATAAGCTATTCATATCCATAGAATCACCCTCTATACAGTCTATTTTTAACTATTTAGATTTCAAGGAAAAATATAGAAAGAGAACATCTATTACTAATATAAAAATACTTGATTTTTCTACATCAATAGATATGCTCAAGTTTATTTTTTCTAGATCCCATTCTTCTTTACTTCATTTCTATAATTGATATTTAAATTTTCTCTTCCTTGATATTCATGAAACATAGCTCTATTTTCTATATTAGAGAATGCATTTATTTCTTTAATTAGTTCTACTCTAGTTAATAACATTCAATAAATAGGAAGAAAGCTTAGTTTCCTTTTGTGAAATGAAGTTCTCTTTCACATTCTTAATTTCTTTGATTTCTAGTATCTAGATAAGGATATTGTTTAATTATGGAAACTTGATATCTTTCTCTTTGATTTATATATTTATACTTAATTTAAATTTCAATGTGTTTATATCAATTATAGATATAAGAAATCTATTGATTAAAACTTATGACTTTATATGAAATGGATATAAATGTTCCTTCTCTGAATGTATTATATATCATTTGTGTTATATTCTCCTAATTAATTTAATTATCTATTTCTTTCCTTCTCTTACTAGAGATTATAATATAATTTATATACACAATTTAAAATGATCTTGTACTCTATCATAATTATGAACAAACATTTAGTAAGTAGATATATATATGTCTTTCTCCTAAAGATGACTTGACTATAGAATGTAATGACACATATTTTATGTGTCATGATAATCACACACTCATAGATCTATATATTATATGAATGTTGGATTTTCATAGTAGTGATGATATTTTATAATTGAGTGGACTTTAAATGAATTATTTTGGAATATAATATCAATGTCTATGCTATGAGTGTGTGATTATCATAATATAGATCTATACATGAGAAAGACATGAAATATAAAGACATATATATCTATACATGAGAAAGACATGAAATATATATACTATGATAATCCAACACTCATAGACATGTTTTCTATGCTTATTCTACTATACTTATGCAATTCGACATGTCTAAATTTGTCTCTTACCATCTGGAGGTCATTGATCTAATAAGTATCCTATGATATATATAATCTAAGTTTGCAATAAAAAGAAGAAGATATGTTGTTATCAATGACAACACTTGTCTCTAATACAACATCTATACAAAACATACAAGAGCCAAAAGTATCCTCAATTCATAATAGTCTCCTCCTTTGGCATTGATGGAAACTGTAAGAATTTTCCTTAGGTCAGAATTACACCAAGATCAAGAAGCTCAAGGACTAGCACAATATGGAAAAATAAAGTTTGATCAGAATAAAAATAATGAAAATATCATTGTGTGCATACACACTAGAAGTGCCTATATACAAAGTCCTCTAGAATGACTAGGAGTTAGCGAAAGTATAAGCCTCACAACTAAGCACATTTTCACAAAGAGTAGATTATCCTCCATTGAGCATAGAAGTTAGTGCGATGATGAGAAGATAAGCTTACATAGGTGTGTCATGTAAAAAGATGTTGTAGACACCATGTGCTAAAATGAGTTTGTAACTCATGTATTGTCAACAAGACAACTCATATGAGTATGCATATTCCTAGGTGCCTACATGATAAATAATGAAATAATGTATTAATCTAAGTAAAATTAAGTAAAATGTAATAATAATTAATTATTTACACTAATAGAAACATATGGTGAAAAACATTAATCCAAATTCAAATATCTAAATAAAGTTTTATGAATATCCTCAACATATAAAGTCTTCAATATTTTCATGTACATACAATAGATTATATTTCTTGATTTCACTCAATGATGAAGGGTTTTCCATTGATATGTTTCTTCCCCTTTAACATTAATGAGCAAGGAGGTAGTATGCGTAATATCAAAATTATTTAGCATATCTTCTCATCAATGAGATTTTCTCCCCCTTTGATGAAAATCTCATGAATTTAAGTCCATCTACTCCATAATTGATAATACCAATAATTATTTACCACTTAAGCTAAGTCTATCCACTCCATAATAACTCACATACAAATTTGATTACTATTAGGATTATTTAGACATAAATTAAAAGTTACATGCAAAAATATCAGATATCATAAAGGAATAAAGCATCCATACATGAAATAGAAAATGAAAAGATTTAACACGGCTCACCCAATATTCATATACGTCCATGAATAATAGAGTCCACTTTTATTTTCTAATAATTTCAACCCAAATTATAATCTAGAATTTCAATGTTATAACTCAATATCATTGCATCAAGCTATATATATTCTCTTTAAAATACCCTAACCCTATGCCTATATTACATTACTTATATATCAGCTTAGCAAGTTAGCATATAACTAGGGAAGGGTATACTAACATCTTTGGAGTTCTCCAAATAAAATCTAGCTACAACATCCTTTTAACATAATAAGTTTTACATAGAGTCAATTTGTTGTATATTCTATCTTTGCAAATTTTCATGCCAAGGATTCATTTTTCTACTCCCAAATTCTTCATCACACAAGAATTTTCCAATAGTTGTTTCAACTGCTTAAAAGTGATCCATATTAGACCTCATGACCCAAAAAAATCAATATATACACATAAAATAATGTATGTATCATCAACCAACCTTAAGTAATAGAAAAATGAGTTTATGTCGAATGCCACAAATAATATCGATATTCAATCATTAAAATGTCATATTAAATAGATCGTTGTCAAGGTGTTTTCTTCAATTCATATAAAATTTTCTTCAATTTGTAGATTAAATTCTCCTTATTTTTGACCTCAAATTCCTATTCTCATTTCATATATGTTTCTTATTCTAATCACCATGGAGAAAAGTTGTAACATTAATTTGTTTTAGATTAAAAACTTTGATAGACACAATACGTAAAACAAGACAAATAGAAACTATTTTAACAAGAACATAAAATTTCTCATCAAAATCAATCCATTTTTCTATGTGAATCCTTTAAAAACTAACCTAACTTAAAAAATATTTCTTACCTACATCCTCCTCTTTTAGCCTATAAACCCATTTATTTTGTAAAATTCCTTTTACTATCAAGTAACTTATATAATACGCAAGTATTATTTCTTTGCAAGGAGTCCATTTTTTGTCATTGTAGAATCTCATTGAATTATTGTATCCACCTACATAACTTCATCATATCCTTATGGTTTAGCAAAATCTGTTAATAAATAGAGTACATAGAAGGAGAGAATAGTTTAGGAGGTCCACTTAGCCTTATTGATCAACTCACATTCATTGGAGTTTTTGGTATTTGTTATTCTTATTTTTATGGACCATAAGGACCACTAAAAGATAATCTCTTAGAATATTATTTTTCTCTACATAATTATTTTCTTTCTTCTCATGTTACTGCATCAAATTTATTTGTACAACACTTTCTCATTGAAAATGACAACCCTACTTCTTAAAAAAATTTGTTTTAAAAATCCAAAAGTCTATAACCAAATTCATCAATTCCATATTCGACAAATATACATTTTCTTGACTTGGATTCTAGCTCAGCCCTATTTTTAAAATCTATATTTACAAAAGCTTCATAACTGAAGGATCTGAGAAAATAATGACTCACCTTCATGTATGTCCATGGTTTATCTAGAATACCACAACCCTATGGTGTAGAGATAACTCTATTAATTAAATAAAAAATAGTATTTGCATTCTCTTCCCACATGTTTAAAGGCATCATAGCATGCAATTGAATACTCCATGCACACTCTATTATTGTCTTGTTCATGCATTCAATGACACTATTTTATTGTGGAGTCCTTGGAATAGTTTTATGTCTATGAATGTAATTATTGAAATAATAATCTTAAAAATAATTGCAGTAACACTCACCACCATTATCAGATCTGAGACATTTTAGTCATTTACTTCTCTCATTCAAAAACAATCTTTGTTCATTTTTTACAGTTTCAAATACATCATATTTTTGTCTATGAAAAAAAATCCATACTTTTTTAGTTGCATCATTAATGGATATGACATAATACAAAGAACCATCTAGGGAAGATAAAGGATTTGGTCCCCATACATTTGTATGCACAAGCTCTAATTTCTCATTTTTATTTTCCTTTCTGCTCTTCAAAAAGCTAACTCTCTTTTTGTTTCCATACACCCAATTTTTATAGAAATATATATTTACACATTTTAGATTAGGTAAAACTTTTCTTGAATGAATTAATTTCATACATTTCCCACTCGTGATCAATTCAATTGTTGCCACAGTGTTGTTTCAAAATCTATAACAACGGTTTGATCTTATTCTTTCTCCATTGTAGAAATTGTTTTTCAGTAATTGCTTTTATCTAAGATAATTAAAGTAGAAGTAATACTATGACCTATATAAAGATATAATATTTAGGTACTTTTAAACATTTTTCTACTACTAAGGAACCTTTTGATACCTTCTAATTTGTATCACTAAAATTAAATGTGCATCCTTCATCACCTAGTTGTTAGGTTAAGATTAAATTCCTACTCAACCTTGGGACATGTCTTACCTCTTGTAGTAGCCAATGATTCCCATAATGTAACTTGATTATTCAATTTTCAATAATATAAAAAGGTTCATTATGTCCTAAAATAACTTCTATGGGGTGCAACATGATTGAAGCCACTAAATCTAAAACCCATGAATTATCTGCATTTTCTAGATAAATTAGAAAGGTTTCCTCTCTAATTTATTACTTACCACATTTGATTTCTTACTCCCTTCTTCTTAATATTTTTCATTATTCTTCAAAGACCAAAAATGCTTCCTATAGTACCAAAAATCTCTTAGTCCTCTAGATTGAGACATCTTTCCCTTTGACTTTTCTCTTGATCTCCCACAAATTTCAAAATTATTTCCTCTCTTTATCTCTCATCCCCTACTTTCTCCATTCAAAACACTTGATGTAGATCCATTTGATCTTTTCTAATAGATTTTCTATTGATCCCACAAGTCTCATTGGCATGAATATTGTGACTGATAAGAAGTATTGTCAATAATTGACAAGTTGATTAAAAAATGGTCCATGGAGGGAAACATATAAAGGTGCTATGTTTACTAGTAGAAGAGTAAACTAGTATACACTCATGAACACTACACCAACATAGGCAAACGAGCATGCAAGATAGTTGATCTAGTTCATCAATAAAGTGAGCCACCACAGATGTGATGAGAGAGATATGAGAAGAATGAAAAGAAGTGAACAACAAAATAGAAGAAGTAAGAAAGGACATGAAGGCTATCATTGGTTTAAAGATGGACTTGCAAGGTAGTTGATCTAGTTCATCAATAAAATGAGTCACCACAGATGTGATGAGAGAGATATGAGAAGAATGCAAAGAAGTGAACAAAAAATAGAAGAAGTAAGAAAGGACATGAAGGCTATCATTCATTTAAAGATGGACTCGCAAGGATACCAAGCTCTAGACCCTAAGGTGTAGGTCATGGATTTCCTGTTATTAGACCAAACATGGAATTTAAATTTCAAATTTGAAAATGAATTGAATAATTTGGTTATGTGTAACTATCCCTTGAAATTGTAAAATAAATGTAAGTGATCAAAATAAAGAAAAAGGTTATTGTTACTGATGACAATAAATAAGTTGGTTGTTGTTAGCACAAGAATGCAAAGAAGCTAGAGAGAGGGAGAAGATTGGTTAGAAGAACACACAAAGATAATAAAGGTGCAAATTAGCAAGTGAAGAAGTTATAGAAGAAGAAGATACAATGGTAGGTTGTATCAAACAACCAAGAGAAGAGGTGAGACCAAAAATACTCATCTAGTGAACAAGAAGATTAATGTGTCTTTGAGGATACATAGAAAATGTCTATAAGGAAAGCCAATGCCACATTTTATGTCTAATACATTCTATTTATTTCTAATCATTGCATCTATTTTCATCTCTTGACAATGAAAACTTAGTGCAAAATACTCTAACAAGGTGTTTCTTAGAAGGATTCTTATAAATCCTCTAACAAAGTATCTCTCAAAGGCTTGCATGACCCTAATAGGTCATATACATTCCTAACAAGATATGCTTCTAGAAGAAATAGTTGTAGCTCTTAACAGGGCAACTCTTTACATGCATTATAAGGGCTAGTGGATATATTATCCCCACCATAGTTTTGACCCTCTAAAAAAGGGTTTCCATGTACAAAATCTCTATGTAAACTTGATGAATGCTTTTGTGTGTGACCTTACTTGCTTCTACTTTAGTGCATTTATATTGTTTCTATCTATTATGATGTTTCCACTAAGTTTGTTTAGAGCATTTTAAGGAGTAACCAATTTCAGAGATGGTATTGATTGATCCCCATTTTCAGTACTAGTTGGGACCAACAATTGTTATCCAATCCTAAATCTTTTTTGTGACATGTCTAACAACTTAAGTGAAGATCTAAAGACATCACTCAAAAGACATCTAGAAGAAGCACTAGATACTATTGAAGACCTAAAGGGAAAACTTAAAAATCCTTTCCCAAGAGGAAGAAGCATATGAAAAAGCTCAGTGAGACTCATGAGGTTATTGAACAACTATACTTGAGCATATAAATCTAGAAAATTTAGAAGAAGCTATCTCTAACTCAATGACTAGACATCATGTATTGAAAGAAACCATTGCTCAAATGAGAAAATAAAAGGAAGAGATAACTTGAGAGGTTGCATCTCAAGCTGGACAAGATGCTTCCATCTTAGCAAGAGATGAATCTAAAATAGAAATTAGGAGAAAGGATTATCAAAAGACTAAGTAGAGTAACTATCCTAATATGGAACAATCCACAGACCTAATTGAGCAAGTTCTCAATCTCACAAAAGAGCTAAGAAGAACAAATGAGTGCGATAAAAAAATGAGAAGATTTAATGAAAAATCAGAAAATATAGATGAGAAACTAAAAGTGCAAAGAAGAAACAAGAGAATTGTCTCTCTTGGCTATTAATGTGACAACAAGACTAAACAAGAAGATACTACTAAATAAAAGAACCTAAAAAAAGTAGATTATGAAGCCCATCTCCAAAAGGTAAGAGTACTTTTGAACCCATCCATCATTATTGTTGTAAGAAAGGGGACACATATAGCATGTGTTAGTTTAAGAAGATCACACATATTCAAAATTTGTACCTTTGAAAGGTAGTGCAATAACACTCATCTTAAAGACCATACTACACAATAGTGTATATCTCATTTTAATGAGAAAATAATAGATTGACATTGCTACTATTGCAACAAGTATGAACATAGAGATAAGGATTGTAGAAAAAGAACTAGAGAAAATCAACTCTCCCCCAAGGAAATAAGTCACACTTGAAGGGATAGGCTTACACCACCAGTTTGCATGACCTATAGAAGTGACTATTATCTTGCATCATATAGAAAATCGAGGATGAAACCAAGGAACAACATTGAACCATGGAAAGGAATCAGAATGACCAACTATATCCATGAGAATATTTGTCATATTAGAAGCAGTAGAAAATCCCTAGTAGGGAAAGAGAAGAAAAAAAACCATGGAATAGATAGAAAAAGAATTTTTTACCAAGTGGATGAAGAAGAGTGAAGTAGCTGAAGTAGAAAAGCAAGATGAGGCTATAAACTCATCAATGAGTGGTGAGACCTCACAAACTAACTAATCCCATCAATATTAAAGGGGTTAGATGATAAATTAATTAGTCATAAACTGGTACCCTAGTCTAAATCAATATCTAGATCACATGTGAGAGGAGAATATGTTGACACTAAAGAGAAGCACAACCTATTGATGAAATACAAAAAAAACCACCATTGTAGATAGGTCAAGAGAATCAATGACATATATCCTATGTGGAAAACCATTACAACTCCAAGACATAAATATGTGGATTAAAAATCGTTTGACAATTTTTACTATTAAAATCACTCATTCTTTGATACTGCAAAACCATAAGAGTTCCAAGGAAAGTTCACAAGAGTAATATTTGTGAAAAAATGTCTCACAGCCCTACAAAGAAATCATTAAATAATCAAGAAAGAAAAATGGAAGAAGAAATCAACAAGGTCAATGTGATCGATAGCATAAAATTGATCATCCAAAGTATGGGACTGTATTAGCTATAGGAAAAGATGTGGAAGACAAAATTGCACTATCATCACTTCATAATGATGTCTTACTTATAGAGGATATAAGTGCATACCTAGAAGTTAAGATTTAGTACATAGGTGACAAGGAGATAGGAGAGTTGTATAGCCCAATCTTTTTTGAAGAAGAATTGAAGGACAAAAACAAAGATATGGAGAGATATATGATGAGTAGAGCACTTAACATTGTTGATATCTCTAACTACTATTGTCTATTAGTGTTAAAGACTTAGTCATTTACAAGGAAAAGCTAGATGATCATCACTGCTATTGAGCTACTCCATATAGGCCGAGTTATGTATATAAGAAAGTATGTAGCGATCTCTACAAGAGTCGAGTAAGTGAATGGTCACTAAGTATTTCCTATACAAGTTGAGCTCAACATCAACCAAATAGTTTTGAGAATATAAGTGTGGAATTACATAGTATGTGTTGAGCACAATAAATATTGGGAAATAGCAATGCCAAATTTTAGAAAATAGTAAAGGCAGAGAAATGCAAAGTTTACACGAAAGTTAGAAATGGAATAGATTTTGAGGTAAATCATTTTTGAGATGACACGAAAGGAATATTTAATATTTGTAGATGTTGCTACAGAGACTTTTATGCATGAATGGCATGGATTATAGATCCCCATGTTTTGTGATCAATGATTTAGACAGAGAGGCTATTATGGAAGCATCTAGAAAACTATTTACGAATCTCTTTAAATAGAGGAGATCTTAACCTAGATTGTGTGGCATGAAGTTCAGAGAAGAGTATGCATGCAAACAAGGAGTAATATGTGATTACTAAAGTGAAGGATCAAGATCATATCATAATTTAGTGAAAGTGTTCTATTATCTCTTAATAGAGAAAGTGACCAAGTAATAATAATGAAGGGGAAGAAAAGTATTATTACATCAAAGGAGAGGATTAGTTAGCAAGGATAAGACTCAAAATCATCTTATAGAACATACCAAGAGTCAGGTAATCAATCAATTCTAACCTACTTGAATCAAGGTAAATCTCTGAACATAGTGGTATTAATAAATCTTTGTAAATCTCCTAACAAATTCCTTACTTTTTTGTAAGTGTTAAATCCTCTAACAAGGTGAGACCTAATTGTCTCTTAAGATTTTAATAGGAAAGACCCCTCACAAGGTAGATCATATTTTATAATCAAACATTGTAACCATAACAGGTTAACTTTATTACTATAGTAGAGAAGATTCGTGTGTGTCATCCCACCCCATTTTTACCTCCACCTTGGAGGGTTTCTAGGTAATAAATAATGTGTTATTTATTTATTTTCATGCATGTGATAGATCAGATTTACATGATACAACAAGTTCATCATTACAGGTTTTACGTGCATAGGTTAACTAGTGAATGTGTGAATGAATTGTTGAAAATTAAAAGTGCTTAAGATTCTAATTCATCCCCCTCCCCCCCAACCCCCCTCTTAGTATCTTGTTATCCTTTTTATACCTCCATCAGTCAACAAAAATACCTAATTTCTTCCACAAAGAATGGGTAAGGTTTTTTATTAGAAGAATTCATGAGCTGTATATATGTTTCAATAAATTATACAGGATCACAAAGGCCCTAATAAAGAGAGTAACTAGTTTCAATGCATCTAGTATTTACCTATTGATAAATTTCATATTATCCACACAAGAAACTTCAATCATTTAAGGAAATCCAACCTAGAATCAAATGGGTTTTATAATTTATGAGATTCCATACCTAGGTATGTGTAGGATCATGGTCAACCAAACTATGCCCTTAAGTGCCAATGAAAAATCAGCAAATTAGGGTCATGTCAACTTGACATGCAATTTTAAACTTGTTATGAACTTTCAATCAAAAGGTTGCTAGAAAATAAGCATTAGCAGAAATTTGGAAATTGCCTTCTCCTCGATGGGTTTCCAACACATGAAGGTGATTTCTTGCAAAAGACCACTTGGAGACATATATAGCTTAAAAGCATGCAAACGACATGAAATTCTATAGAAAATTGATGTTTGAATCCGAGATGAATATCCTAAACATGATTTGCATTCATCATCACTCAAACATTAAGCCTTGGTAGAAAACATAAAAATGTCTTCTCTATGGCAGGTTTCCAACCCATGAAGATGGTTTTCCACAAATCAGCTAAAGAAAAAAAATAATATGTTAAATGTTACCCCAACATATTTGTACACCTTAATTAAGCATCCTTAATAGCCATAAATGTAGTTGTTGAAGATTCAACCTATAAGGAAGTGTTAGCAAAGAATCAAAAATTGCCTCCTTGGTAGGTTTCCAACCATGTATGCAATTTTTCACTTATACAAGAAAGATCACGCTAACAAGTGAATTTGTTCCCCATATTAGATTGAGAGTATGTTAGAATGATATTAGAATAGATCAAACCATTATGGAAAGCACATGTAGTCAGAAACTCATGTGACATATTTTCATCAATGGAGTACTCCAACGGAAACTTTTCAAAACTCAAAGGAAAATAGAAAAGTAACTAATGGTCTTATGGAAAGTTACTATTGAGCTCAATGAAATAGTGAAAATACCCTTAAATCTCTATTGATCTTTTTCATTTACAATCTAATGGGTGTTTTCTTAAATTTCATCTATGTGGCATGAATTCTAAAGAATAATAGATGAATCAAGACTTTCATATAAAAGCACACAAGCAATTGAAATCTAGTTACCTCATTTCTTTGATTCATCATTCTATCGATACACAACTTTTTGAAAGCTTGTGATTGTTGCATTTGCCATTTTATTCACCTTTTAGATTCAAAATATTATTCATAAGCTTATGGCAACCAATTTCACGAGTTTTGATGGTTTGACTAGGATCAAATCCCAACTACAAAATTTCACAAATACCTCCCTCTATTTCTATGACATGGTAGATTTCCAAAGGAGGTTCAAATCTAAATGGATTCATCCCATCAGGGAGATGCTTCAAGGACATGGTTTAGTTAAGGCCACTAGTTTTCCAATTGCAATCCAAGCCCCAAATCTTATTCGTGAATACATTCATCACTACAATTTGAAAACTAGGCAAATTGCTCTACTTGATGATACAATATCAATTTCAATCATTAGGAAAACAATGGTAAATTGCCTTTGTGTGCTAGAGAGGGAGGAGTTCTCTGACTTAACCTTTGGAGAAGTTGTCTCAAAATTCTTGATGAAGAAGATGATCTAGAGGAAGGAGATCATGTGAACTTGGTTCCAGAAGCCATGGAGTGATAAGAGAAAAGTTCCTAAAACTTTGATCGAAACCAATCTTAATCCAAAAATAATTGACATTTTGGTACTTCTACATAGGTTGAAAGGTGAGGTAGAGGCCTTAAATTTCATTGAGCAATACTTGTTTCTAGTTCAAGTTATATGCCTTGACACCCAGTACATTGATTGGGTGCAAGAGGTGGTGCAGTGGCACCCATGAAATATTTAATTCTGATCATTATTTATCTAATATTATGAAAAATGTAAGAAGGAAATTCAAAATGGGTAAATGTCAGGCAATATCACGCCACATGTAACAAGAATCTTGTGTTTTTAGAGAACCACCAAATAATCATTAATGTAACTGAAAATGTACAGTTTTTGTAATGGTTACAATTGTCTTTATATAGATTATTCAATCAGAAAGGGAATCGATATAGGAATGAGAATGTAAATGGTTACATGGCAACTGCCTAAAATGTTATAAAAGGCAGAGATTGTCGATAGGAAGGGATAGGGCAGAGGAGTGTGAAACAAATCAGGCTCTCTTGCTGGAAGCCAGAGAGCCATCAATATTTTGTTGGCCAAGCCATTAATAATTGTAGTCATTCGAATCACATGTGGATTCAGTTTTGAATGTAGTGGAAATGTATTTTGCTAAAATTTAGTGTGTTCCCTACAGTTGATCTCTATCTTGAAGAGTAGAATGGTGATAAATGAATATGTATCGGGTTTGATGGATGATTCAATTGTTATTGTATCGATTTCAATGTCTAGTATGAATGATACAACAGTGGTATGAATCGGGTCTGGTCATTATTTCAAATTTTCATTGTTTATTGTTTCTTGTTTGGCAATTTCCCTTATCAGTGTGGACCTCGTGATGGTGGAATAGAACAGAGAAGTAAATGAGTCTGATAGTCTTCAATGATTAGAATATAAGTTGCATAGCATTTTATGCATCGGGTTTCAAAATTGGTGAGTTGGTTCGGACATTTGAGAGTATAACGGTTTGTAAGAAAGAAGAATTGGTTAAGAGAATCAATGGAAATTTCTTGATTTGTAAATCAATAATGTGAAGAGGAATCCGATTACTATCTGAAGGTTGAAAATGCAGTTTGTTTTTAAAAAGGTGGTAGAATAAGGTGTCGGCACTTTTTGCATTCGACATGAAACAGGTGGAAAACTGATAGCAAGATATGAAAAGCTTTTAATGTTTTGGGTTCGCATGTGATGTTAATAAGATATTAAGATGGATCCAAACTGGCCCTAGGATATGTATGATCGGTTCTTGATAAATCTAAGATGTCAATGAAGTTGGTTATGCCTCAAGAAACGTTGTCTTATTAATCTGCGAAGGAGATCTTGTGCAGTGGTGTTTGCATTTGCAAATTGGGCAGTGAACCTGTTATAGAGAAGTGTTGGTTGATATCCTGAAGTCGGGCACTTCTTATAGATCCTTGAGTTGAACTCTAGTTCCTTGAATGGATTCCAAAAAGTTGTTGAATCCTCGAGTTGAATAGGGTTCCTTAAGGGGATATTAGAAGCCTTTGCACCAAATTGGTATCAGAGCTCAGAAGATTCTGAGTGTGTAGAAGGAAATCTACACCAGGCAGAGTTGGGTATATGATTTTTGTTAGTGAAGTTTTTGTGGTTGCAGGTGATAGTTCACTCACTGTAGATGGGTGGATAGCAAGTCTACTAGGTGAAGGCCATAGGAGATGGTCTAGGGCCAGTGAAGATGAACCTTTGCGTGTCACCAAAAGTCTTGGGGAGAGAGGCAAGAGGGACTCCCAAGTGAGGGACAAAGTGTTGGTGTTTGTGAGTAGCATGGAGGAGTGGACAATGGACTGGGAGAAGCACCTTGATGGCAACCAGTTGAACTCCATTGATGGGAGTCAGTCTGTGAAGAGTCACAATTGAAAGTGGTAAAGAATGGAAGCAGCAGAGGCATCAATCAAGTAAAGACATTTCCATTGGGACATGGAAATTTTGAAACTGGGGAGTATGGTGCAGTGGCACCCATGAAATAGTTAATTCTGATCATTATTTATCTACTATTATGCAAAATGTAAGCAGGCAATTCAAAATGGGTAAATTTTAGGCAATATCATGCCACATGTAACAAGAATCTTGTGTTGTTAGAGAACCACCAAATAATCATTAATGTAACTGAAAATGTATAGTTCTGTAATGGTTACAATTGTCTTTATATAGATTATTAAATTAGAAAGGGAATTGGTACTGGAATGAGAATGTAAACGGTTACATGGCAACTGCCTAAAATGTTATAAAAGGTAGAGATTGTCGATAGGAAGGGATAGGGCAAAGGAGTGTGAAACAAATCAGACTCTCTGGCTCGAAGCCAAAGAGCCATCAATATTTTTTTGGCCAAGCCATTAATAATTGTAGTCATTCGAATCACATGTGGATTCAGTTTTGAATGTAGTGGAAATGTATTTTGCTAAAATTTAGTGTGTTCCCTGCTGTAGATCTCTATCTTGAAGAGTAGAATGGTGATAAATGAATATGTATCAAGTTTGATGGATGATTCAGTTGTTATTGTATCGATTTCCATGTCTAGTATGAATGATACAACAGTGGTATGAATTGGGTCTGGTCATTATTTCAAATTTCCATTGTTTATTGTTTCCTGTTTGGCGATTTCTCTTATCATTGTGGACCTCGTGATGGTGGAATAGAACAGAGAAGTAAATAGGTCTGATAGTCTTCAATGTTTAGAATATAAGTTGCATAGCATTTTATGTATCGGGTTTCAAAATTGGTGAGTTGGTTCGGACATTTGAGAGTATAACGGTTTGTAAGAAAGAAGAATTGGTTAAGAGAATCAATGGAAATTTCTTGATTTGTAAATCAATAATGTGAAGAGGAATCTGATTACTGTCTAAGGGTTGAAAATGCAGTTTGTTTGTAAAAAGGTGGTAGAATAAGGTGTCAACACTTTTGGCATTCGGCATGAAATAGGTGGAAAATTGATAGCAAGATATGAAAAGCTTTTAATGTTTTGGGTTTGCATTTGATGTTAATAAGATATTACGATGGATCCAAACTGGCCCTAGGATATGTATGATCGGGTCTTGATAAATCCAAGATGTCAATGAAGTTGGTTATGCCTCGAGAAACATTTTCTTATTAGTCCGATAAGGAGATCTTGTGCAGTGGTGTTTGTGTTTGAAAATTGGGCAATGAACCTGTTATAGAGCATTGTTAGTTGATATCCTGAAGTCAGAGACTTCTTATAGATCCTTGAGTTGAACTCTAGTTCCTTGAATGGATTCCAAAACGTTGTTGAATCCTCGAGTTGAATAGGGTTCCTTAAGGGGATATTAGAAGCCTTTGCATCAAGAGGTAAGAAAGATTTTGTCCAATGCTCTCCAGGGGGCCAAGTTTTACAATACATTCTACATGTCTTCCTTCTTGATTTACATGCTGGCTTCATTTTAATTATGGCCAGGCCTCCAAATATTAGTGAATTTCCCTAATGATGTTAAGTCTTATGAGTTTTACCCATGTCTCCAATTGCAGAATGGTTATGCAGATTATGTTAAGGTAAATGATGTGTTTACCATGAGGATTTGCATGGAAATACAAGGATTCTTGGAGAGAAGATTTAGCCTCAAAGCCATGGCTGCCATTAGTTACTTTGGGTGTTACTTTATTTAGTTCTCATCATTTTCTTGGTATCCAAGTGACATGATCATGTTGATCAAGATTATAAAACAAGCTTTGGAAGTGAACATCTTGAGTGGAAGCCTAAATAAGAAGGGATATGAATTCCCTATGAAGGGTGGAGCCTTTAGTTGTGACACTCGGTTTGATGCCAAGAACATGATGAAGGTGTCTAAGAAGAAATATAAGCTATACATGTATGAATTCTTGAGTCCTATGTTTGACCCAAATGGGTATGCCAAAGATTTCTGCAAACTGGGAGCATGATAAAACATATCACCACAATCATAGATTATTGGGCCAATTGCAAAGATGGGTTTGAGAGTCATGAATGAGCCTTTGCTAGATTGAGATTTGATCAACTAAAAATGTTTAAGGTGAATATAGATGTAGATGGAACTGAAGATGATGTTCAAAATATGTATAACAAAACTTATTTGACCAAATTGAGGAAAATTCCCATAAGTATGAAACCATTTGAAGATGTTGTGGAAGATCTAGATATGATGCTGACCAGAATCTACAAGAGAACTAGAAAGTGGGTTGAGTGAACCATGACACAATAAAATAGGAGCAAAGGCATGCCCACCCACTCCCCAAATGTAGCAGCAACTTCATCTTCTCAAAGTGGTGCTTCAATCACAATCCTTCCTCTCACTCAAGGACCAGCTCAACGAGCTGAAGGTGGTGATCAACCTCTTGATAAGAACATCCCACTTGATAAAACTTGTCAGGATGATTTAGTACTAGTGATTAGAATAGAGACAAAGATTGAGAATAATAAAGTGGAAGAATAAATAGATAGTACTCCACACTATTCTAATTCCATCCATAAGTGCCACAATACTCCTACCAAGTAGCCCCCATATACAAGTGGATGGTCTTAGAGATGATGGAAGTAGTGAAAGTGAATCTACAGACTGAGATGAAGTAGCAAAGAAAAAATTTGAAGTGGAGAAAGTCTTCCTAGCTCCAAAACCCATTTCCCTAGCTTTGAAAAGAATCCTTTATTTTAGCTTCAAAGGCATTGAATCCTATTAAGAGGAAAATTTTTAGTGTAGATACACTAGGGTTAGTGTCTAAGGTAATTGGCACTAATTCATGGCTCAAGAATACCTTAGACTAAAAGTGGAAAAGGAAAGAAGAGGGAGCCCCAAACAAAGAGACTTTATATCTAGCTATGCACTTTGGGATGACATTGAGTAAAGTTAAGAAGTAGAAGAAGGGAAGAATTAAAGAGATAACTAACAATGACTTCACATTGTAGTCTCTGGACCTCAGAGAAGTTATGCATGACACCAAAGTGGGTCTATGGAAATCAACAAATGAAGTGATAGAGGGACAACTTGAAGGTCTCAAGCTTGCCAAAGTTAGGATAAAGGAGGAGATCCATGAACTTAATTGCTTCATCAGGAATCTAATTGCCTAGCTAGTAAATATCTTGGGAGTGCCACATAATAGTGACCCTATAGCCACATATATTTAGGCTATCATCTCCCAACTGTAGGAAGACAAGTATTTTGGGAAAATTGGTAGAGCTTGGATTGGAAAACTCAAGCTTGAAGGGCTTTTAGTAATGGAGTAGGTATGCAATGCAGTACTAATGCTTGAGACAAAAAAGAACAATATCATAGTGAATAGGGAAAATCTATCCACAGAAAAGGCCAAATGTGAAGAATTCATCTCTCTCTTACAAATGATCATCCAAATGAAGGCTAAGGTAGCTATTGAACTCAAAATTCTACCAAAGGGAGATAAGCCTTTGTTTGAGTGGCAACAAAGCTTACAATTAAAACCAGATATGATTTCTTTTGCAAAAAAGGGACTGAAGGAGACAAAGAGTAAAATTAAAAAAGAACAAGATAAAGATCATGAGTTAGTGGAAGGCCTTCATACTAAGTCTCAAATGAGTTGACAAGGAAAAGGAGTAGTGGGAGTCACCATTATGCAAAAGGTTTTCTCTAACTACCTGGATAAGTTAACAAATAAATCCTCTAGTCATCAAAATAGAGTGTTTGATCTTCAACAACTCATCGGATGCATACATATGGCAACAAAAGAGATACAATAATGGTTGAATGCAATGAAAGAATTGGCAAGAGAACAATCGAAGTGGTTGATTTGATACACTAATGTCCACGTCGTCAAACACAAAGATCTCATTCTGATTATCATTGCTACAAAAGCTTATAAATTGGAATTGGAGAAGAAAAAGAAGATAAAATGATATTGTTCTTGCTCTCTTGTATTTTAGATATGTATTTGTAATTGATAATTGGCTTCTTTCCATTTTTCAATTTTGAGAAAGAAGATGAACCGACTCATTCTTTTATAATGATTCATCGCAAAATCCTATATGTACTCATTTGAAAATTAATGAAATGGTTGGCTGATATTTGGTGTGAAATACTCCATGTTGTAGAGACAAGTTGAATGTGTTTTATATAAAATATTTACTATTCCATTGTTTATGATAGTTTAAGATATCTCTTTCAATTGAATTGAGTTATTGAATAAATACAATTTTGTTCCCCTATTCAATGTAGCAAACTAAAGATAATAATAGTGTTATTGAAGGTTAAAAGATATTTCATCTTGCATTATTCCTTAAGTTAGTCCCTTGTATGTTAGGGTTAGAAAAATTTTGTTAAGTAGCTAATAAACCTACTGCATGTAATTTAAAAACATTCTTTATAAGTGTGATGCCACCAGATATTAACTATGATCTGAGGAGATCCTATCCCAAGGACATGGAAGAAACCCAAAAGAAAGTAGTTGAACTAGAGGATGACTTGATTTCCATCAAAAAGTGGAAATGAGAGTTTTAGACCAAGGAAAGTACTATTAACACCACTTCGTCTGATGAGATGTTGCAAAAATTATCAATTGAACTAGTTTCTATGAAGAGGTAACTCCCTAGATTCAATAATACATACCAAAAAAATCTCCAAAATAAACATGAGAGGAATATTGATGGGAAAAATCTATAGCTTACTGATTTGCCACAAAAGCTGGCTATTGAAGCAGTACCCAAAATGGGGAATGTGTGTGACTTTCACTTAACCATGGATCATGATAACAAAAGTTGTCCTGGAATAGCTTGTATGATGTAGTTGCTATCCACTAACAATCTAAATCTTATAGCTTCTATTCCTGAGTCATATTCGTACTCTGATGGTGACTCTAGAATTTTACTTTTAGAGTACAAGTTAGATTCAGAAGGACTAGGTGAATGCTATGTCACTATTAATGGGACTGCATATATAATGTTGACTAGAAGCCAAAAAAGTAAGAATCAAATTTTGGGTCAGCCTTTGGTTTGTAATGAGGCTTCTAGTTCAAGTGCTGGTAATATTGATCAAGGGACAAAGATTTCTTAATTGGGTAAGGAAAAGATCTCTTTTGATTTCATTCAATTATGTAAAGATTCTTGTATTCAAATTTCCCCTATAGACTACTCAAATGTTATCCCTTAGAATTTCAAATATTGGTAGATTATTGCAAAGGAGATGATATAAACTTGAATAATAATGTCATGACTAAAGAAGAAGATGAATCCTTAACATCTAATATTTTTTATTAAGAAGAATCTATAGTTTTGGCAACCTTTCCTAGTCAAGAGCTTGACCCTTTTTATGTGTCCCTATACATAAATGGGTTCAAACTAAGAAACTATATAATTGATTTGGGTGTTTTAGATAACATAATGCCCTACCCAGTGGCTAAGGTTCTAGGCCTTACTCTTAATAAATTTTATGGTAGGTGTTACTCCATGGATGCCAAACAAGTTCCACTACTTGGACAAATCAAAGATGCACACGTAGCATTGGCCTCTCACCTGGAAAAGAAGTTACTACTAACTATCTTAGTCATGGTCATTCTAGCCACTATGGTTTTCTTCTAAGAAAAGGCTTTTGTAGATACTTGGGAGGAGAAATAAAATTGGATTGGTCTTAGGTTGTGATACTCATAGGAAGTAAGAAAGTGAAATTGGAACCTTAGGAGAAAGCTAAGTTTATAGTTGTAAATTTGGATGATTCCAAAGCTAAAATCTTTTACCAAGAATTATAATTTGGTAATTATATGTTGTTCACTAAAGGTACTATGGATGATCAAGAGTTCAATGAAAAGAAAATCTAAACTCCAATTGAAGAAAAAGAAACATTGTCAATTTGGACATTAGAACTTGATGGGAATTGTTCCTCGTCTAGGTCTAGTGTAGGGGTGATATTGATATCGCCTCTGGGAGAACCCGAACCCATGGAATTCAAGTTAGAATTTGGAAACATGACCAATACAACTAAATATGAAACCCTATTACTTGGAATAATAGCCACAAAAGAAAAGGGAATAAAAATACAGAAGGCTTGGGGTAATGCAGAATGCATCATGCGATAAATTAAAGGGTAGTACTCTATAAAAAACCATTAGTTAAAAAATTATAGGAATAGGGTATGAGATGAGTTAGAAGAGATAGATGCATTCTGCATAGAATCAGTACCAAGGGAAATGATTTCCAAAGTAGATTCATTGGCAGTCTTCGCCCGTCTACTACTTCCTCACCTAGATTTCAAAGATAAGAAGTATCAGGTGGTAATTGTATACAAACCTTTTATTCTTGACAATTTCAAATCCCTAAAGGTATTTGAAGATGAAAAAGATTTAAAATTATTCCTAGAGAACACTAGAAGTGTTAAGGAATATGATTCAAGTGATTGTTAAGAAGATCACCATAGAAAATGAAAGAAAAAGGAATTTGACACCATCTAGTTTCAAGGTAATATCATTCCACCCTACTTCATATTGTTGGAGAAATTATTTAATCACCATGATACTTATATCAAGAAAAAGAGAGTAGAGAAAGGACCTATGACTGGTGAATATGAAGGAATAAACATCGGATATGAACAAAGCCCCAAAATGATCAATATTAAGAAATGTTGCACACCTGAAGAAAAGAAAGAAGCTAAGAATTTTTTTTTAAATATCGAGATGTATTTAAATGGAGTTATGAAGAATTGAAAATTTTAATGAATGGAGAATTCAAGCATGAAATTCCCTTAAAACTAGACATTGTTCCTTTTAGACAAAAATAGAGAAGCTATAATCCAAAGTTTTTTGATGCAATATTTAGAGAATTAGATAAAATGCTCAAAGCAAGAATCATATACACAATTTATCATTCCATTTGGATAAATAACATAGTGCTAGTGGGGAAGAAAAATGGAGAGATAAGGATATGTGTAAATTTTTAAAATTTGACTCAAGCATTACTTAAAGACAATTACACACTACCAAATATGGACTATCTATTATAGATAGTGGTGGGTGCAGAGATGATGTCTATTCTTGATGGCTTCGTAGGCTACAATCAAGTTGAGGTGGGAAAGAAAGATCAACATAAAACCACTTTTACCACCCCATGGGGAACTTTTGCATATCACAGAATTCCCTTTGCCCTCATCAACACTGGTGCCACTTTTCAATGAGGTATGGAACTTTCTTTCAAAGACATGAAGGGTAAGATTATTGTCATATATTTAGATGACTTAACATTTTTTTTTAAAAAGAGGAAAGATCAAATGGGAGATTTGAGGAAATTGTTACAAAGACGTAGATAACATGGGATCTCTCTAAACCCTAAGAAGTCAGCCTTTTATATGATTGAAGGAAAACTTAATGGCCACATAGTGTCTCAAGAGGGGATAAGGATCAATCTAGAATGAGTCAAAGCTATACAAAGATTAAGTCTACCTGTAAATAAGACTAGAGTCAAATCTTTCTTGAATCAAGTAAACTTCCTTAGGAGATTCACTCTAGACTTTTCTAAAGTCACCAAATGCATTGTAGATATGATGAAAGGAAATCCAAATTTTAAGTGGAGCGATTCTAGAAAATAGCCTTTTTAAAGATATTAAAGAAGGTATAGCTAATGCTCATGTTTTATCCAACCCGAATAATAAGAAAGACTTCATAATCTATTGTTACACCTTTGAGCATACCTTGTCAGCAATTCTCATGCAAGATAACAAAGAAAGAGTGAAAGCCCCTATTGCCTTCATGAGCATATCCCTGAAGAACCATGAGCTAAGATATTCTCAAATCGAGAAACATGTATTTATCATGGTAAAAGCCCTAAAAATTTTCAGATTTTATATCTTACACTCTTATTTCATAGTTCATGTACCTCATGTCACAATGAAAAGTATGTTGAATCAATAGGACGTAGGGTGTAATACCAGAGGGAAATAGGTAGAAAAGAATAAAGAATATGATATTAAGATTAAACCCACAAAACTTGTGAGAGGTAATGCATTATGTAGAGCTATAGAAGAAAATGGAAATGACAAAGAACCAGAGGAAAAATGGTTGGTTTTGGCCATAAGTATACAAGATCCTTGGTTTGAAAATATCATATATATCTTAACATATGGTGAATTCCCTAAAGGATTGATAGTGAAATAAAGAAGAGGTCTCAAGTTGAAAGCCACCAAGTATGTGATTTGGGATGATAGATTATACAAAAGATCTATAGACAAGACTTTCCTCAAATGCATACAAAAACAAAAAAAGAGAAATTGTTGAATACATTCCACGATGAAGCATGTGGTCAACATTTCTAGTTCTTTGTCACTACTTTAAAAATATTTTGGCAATGCTACTATTGGCCTAGATTGTTTAAAGACACTTATCAATGGGTGTCAAAGTGTGAAAATGCAAGATGTTCATAGGAAGACCTTAGTTAGCCACATTATCTCTCAAGCTTGTGGTAATCGAAGGTCCATTCCAATAGAGGGGTCTCAATTTAATTGGTCCTATTAAGCCTACATCTAGCATTGATCACATCTATATCATCACCATGATAGATTATTTTACAAAGTGAGTAGAGGTGAAGGAAACCAACAAAAATACTCCCAAAGTAGTTTGTGAATTCATAAAAGAAAATATATTGGTTAGGTATAGTGTACTAATTACACTAGTAATGGATAACGCAACATACTTTTCTTCAATCAAAAGTACTAATATCTACTTTGAGTATGACATAACAGTCAATCACTCATTTGACTACTTTCCACAAGGGAATGGTCAAGCTGAGTCTAGTAACAAGAATTTGGTGAACATCGTGAATAAACTAGTATTGGATAATCAAAAGACATGGGAAAAAAGATTTACAAAGCACTTTGGGTAGATAGAGTGACTCCAAAGAGGGCAATTGGAATTTCCCCTTTCAAACTAGTCTATGGAGCATAAGCTAATCTTCCCCTACCCATGGAATTGGCCACTAGCAAATTGAGTACAATGATCAAAGATGACATTTACAAAGATGGACTAGAGAAAAGAATCATATATCTAAGAAATATCGAGGACGAAAGAGAAGAAATTGTGGATCATATCACACAACATCAAATGTGTGTGAAGAACTTGTTTGACAAGAAGACCAAAAGTTTATGGTGGAAAATACTGTACTATTGTGGGATAAAAGAAGGGTACCAAAAGGAATGCACAAGAAATTTGACACACTATGGAAAGGACCATTCACTATTCATCAAGCTTTTGAATATAATTCATTCAAATTGGCATACCCAAATGGTGAAGTAGTGCCTTTGACCTATAATGCTCAAGACTTGAAGTTGTATCAAATGTCAAATTAAAAATTGGTAAACCCTATATTGTATCATAGTTACAATGAGTTCCCATTTTTTTTTCTTAGTTTAGTTCCCCTTTCTTTTCCTACTCTAATTTTGTTGTGTAGCCACCTTTTTAGATTTGCAAAACTAGAGATCTTGGAATCCTTTCTTGGACATAGATTATCCAAGTCCCTAGATAGAGCTAGTTATTGCCCACTTTTGTTTTCTAACCTATCACCAAAAGTGAGTCTAGTCCTTATATTTTTTTGTTTAAGTCTAGGTCTAGATCCCTGAAGGCTTGGTGATCATTAGCTGAT
Source organism: Cupressus sempervirens (assembly GCA_028749045.1). Classification (NCBI taxonomy): domain Eukaryota; kingdom Viridiplantae; phylum Streptophyta; class Pinopsida; order Cupressales; family Cupressaceae; genus Cupressus; species Cupressus sempervirens. The sequence continues at coordinate 265,111,504 of CM053793.1, forward strand.
TTTCTCACTTTGTCTTCTCTCTCTTTATAGTCGGGTGGGTGTTTGTTTTACCTTGTGACTAGTTAGGTAAGTTAGTACCTAATTTGATAGAGATCAAATTTACTCATTACAGATCAAACACGATCTCTATTTTCTCATGGTGTACCATCTCTTGATAAACAAGCATTAGAAAAAAATTGGAAATTGCCTTCTCCTTGGCAGGTTTCCAACTAATGAAGGCAATTTCTTGCAAAAAACCACTTGGAGACATATATATCTTAAAAGTATGCAAATGGTGCAGAATTCTATGGAAAATTGATGTTTGAATCCAAGACAAATCTCCTAAACATGATTTGGATTCATCATCACTAAAACATTAAGCCTTGGTGAAAACCCTAAAAATGTCTTCTCCATGGTAGGTTTCCAACCCATGAAGATGATTTTTTGAAAAGAAGCTAAAGGCAAAAAATCATATGTTAAATGTTACCTAAATAGATCCATACACCTTAATTAAGCATCCTTAATAGCCAAAAATGAAATTTTCAAAGATTCAACCTATAATGAAGTGTTAGAGGAAAAATAGAAATTGCCTCCTCCTCGGCAGTTTTCCAACCCATGTAGTGATTTTCTGCTTATATAAGAAAGATTGAGCTAATAAGTGAATTTGTTCCTTGCACTAAATTTAGAGTATGTCAGAATGATATTAGTATGGATCAAGCATTTATTGAAAGAAGATGTAGTCAAAATCTCATGTGGCATATTTGCATCAACAGAGTACCCCAATGACAACTTTCTGAAACTTAAAGTAAAATGGAAAGTAAGTAATGAACTTATAAAAAGTTATTGTTGAGCTCAATAGAATAGAAAAAAGACCTCTAAATGTTCATTGATCTTTTGCATTTACTATCTAATAGGTATTTCCTTTAATTTCATCCATGCAATGTGAATTATGAGGAATAACGGATGAATCAAGACTCTCATACAAAAGCACACAAGTAGTTGAAAGAGTTACCTCATTTCTTTGATTTCTCATTCTATCTATACACATATCTTTTAGAAATCCTATGGCTAATGAATTTTTCATTTTTCTCACCTTTTCAATTCAAAATCTTATTCTTAAGCTTATGGCAACCAAGTTCACAGGTTTTGATGGTTTGATTAGGAACGAGTCCCAACTACAAAATTTCATAGACACCTCCCTCTGCTTGTATGATGTGGCAGATTTCCAAAGGAGGGTCAAATCTAAATGGACTCATCTTATCTTGGAGAAGCTTTGAGGATGTGGTTTAGTCAAGGTCGTTGGTTTTTCGATTGTAGTCCAAGCCATGAAACTTATTTATGAATACATTCATCACTAGAATATGGAAACTAGGGAAATTGTTTTGTCTAATGATATAGTATTAATTTCAATTAATAGGCAATTGATGGTATAAACTACCTTCATGCGCCAAAGAAGGAGGAGTTCTCTGACTTAACCTTTGGAGGAGTCATCTCAAAATTCTTGACAAAGAAGATGATCTAGAGGAATCTAATCATGAAAAGTTGGTTCCAAAAACCATGCAGTGATAAGAAAAAAGTTCATAAGACTTTGTTTGGAACCAACATAAAGCCATAAATAATTGGCATTTTGGTCCTTCTGCATAGGTTGAAGGGTGAGGTAGAAGACTTAGATTTTGTTGAGCAATACTTCTTTCTAGTTCAAGTTATATGCTCGAATACCTAGTACATTTATTGGTAGCAAGAGGTAAGTGAAATTCTATCCAATGCTCTCTAGGTGGCCAAGTTTTACAATACATTCTACATGTCTTCCTTCTTGATTTAAATGATAGCTTCATTGTAATTATGGCTAGACCTTCCAAGATTAGAGAATTTCCCTGATGATGTTATGTCTTATGAGTTTTACCTTTGTCTCTAATAGCATAATAGTTATGCATATTATGTTAAGGTGAATGTTGCATTTACCATGAGGATTTGTAGGGAATTACAAGGATTCCTAGAGAGAAGATTCAACCTTGAAGCAATGGCCTCCATTAGTCAATTTGGGTGTTACTCTATTCAATTCTCATCATTTTCTTATTTTCATCTTGCAACATTTGATGGGCTCCCCTTGAAGCTATTGAGGTATCCAAGTGACATGATCATGTTGATCGATATTAGATGACAAGCTCTACAAGTGAACACCTGAGTAGAAGCCTAAAGAAGAAGGGATACAAATTCCCTATGAAGGTTGGAGCCTTTAGTTGTGACACTCAGTTTGATGCCAAGAACATGATGATGTTGGAAATATAAGAGGAGTATCTAAGAGGGGAGGGGTGAATCATTTATTGCAAAAGCAAATCTTAGATCCCTTAGATGCGAGTACAAAATAATTCTATTAAAACTTAATTCTGTTGATGCTCTGCAAACAAAGAAATGTTGTAACTTGATAATTACTTAACATGCAAATCTTAAGATGTTATATGTGATTATCATTACTTTAACTTGGTTGCAAGCACAAAAAATAAATAGCATGAACAGATTTGACACCAATATTTTAATGTGAAAACCCAATTTGGGAAAAACAACCAATTGCAAATAGTTACTATTTTCACTCTTCTAAAGTGAGCCCTGTTAGGAGCCAACCCTATTAAAGGTTACAAAACACATTGTTGGGTGTGCCCTTGTTAGAGGATTTAATCACCCTTTTAGGAGTGGCCTTGTCAGAGATCTTTGAACAATTCAATAGAACTTCCACCTTGTTAGAGAATTTACAAATGGTTGTTAAGCCAACTCTATTAAGAGATTTATATCACTGCTATAATGGTTATAGAGTCACAATGAGATTACCTGATTTGGATGCAATTGAATTTCTGATTATAGATCTCAATTCTATCTTTTACTTGATCCTTCTTGATCAAATGTATCTGATCAGCTCCATAAGGATATTCTACTTATCCTTTTGATTCACTTCCTCTTAGCATCATCAAATCACACACACACTCCTCACACTTCCATCAATTCAAATTCTCCACTTGACCTTTCTATTTATATCTTTCATATTGTTAGGTCAGCTCAAAGACAACTTAGAATAATTAATGTTCATCTTCTCAGTTGGCTAGAACCAATAGATCAATCAATTGAACTAAATATGCCAAAATAAGAAAATCCTTCGTTAGCTAACTTTGCTTGGTAGACATTAACTCAGAAATGATTTTCCTATGTTAACAAAGTGAAGCTTGATCAACACTACATACTTGCAAAGTTCCTTTGGTAACTGAGTGAGCTCATTTAACACTAGTTTTATCCAATAGTTCCTTTATTAGTTGAGTGAGCTTGGTTAACACTCATCTTCTATAAAGTTTCCTTTAATGCCTAAGTAAACTCAGTAGTCACTGCCTTCTAAACTAGGAAAACTCTGGATTGCTCGGTAGCCACATAAAAAATTCTTCAATGCTCAAGTGAGATTGATATATATTGATTGATAATGATATGACATTTGTTTAATATCAAAGACAATACACAATTAATCAATTGTCTCCAACAATCTCCCTCTTTGGAATTGATGGCAACACAACATGTCATAGCACAATGAAATTTTTGGAGCATGAATAAAATAAGGAACATATTCTTAGTTTCATTTTGATTCTTATCCATGAGAACTCCCTTTTTTAGTGTGAACTCTTTTTGCCTTTAGTTTCTCCCTCTATCAGAAATTTTTTTTCTACTAGATCTTTTCTTCCAAGTTCATTCACCTTCTTTCACATCTCTTCACTATGATAGAAAACTTCTCCTTCTATATACAAATTTTATGAGATATGATAGTAAACTTCTCCCTTTGACAACACATGCCAAAGACAATGCTTAGTGAAAGTCAATGTACATTAAGTATTGATTCATTTGCAATATTCCCTTGTTAATATTGCATCAATTGATTGATCTTCAACATGCTTTGGTTGATGCATCACTAAACTTTATTTAGTGAGCTTCAGATAGGGGAATAACCCCTAGCTTACCTCTTAGATATAGAAATGCATCCTTAGGTAATGGCTTGGTGAATATGTCTACAATTTGTTCTTCTGTGTTCACATATTCCAATTTGACTTTTTTTAATCTCACACCAATTCTCTTAAGAAATGATATTTTATAGAAATCTGCTTATTTTTGGTATGCATCATTGGATTCTTTGATATATTAATTTCACTAGTGTTATTACAATATATGACTACTAGATCCTTGATCTCTTCCTTCATACCTATCATCAATTGTTTGAATCAAACAATGTTAGAATAGTTAACTATTGTTGCCAAATATTCTACTTCTGATGTGGATTGAGAGATACAATTTTGTTTCTTTCTTGTCCAAGACACTAGTCTTTTACCAATAAGAATGCTCCACCACTTGTGCTTTTTCTATCATCAAGACTTCCTACCCAATTAGTATCAATAAATACTTTCATGTCCAATTTACCTCCTATTTTGTACCATAAACCATATTCTTCAGTTGCTTTCAAATATCTCATGATTCTCTTGATTTCCATCATGTGATTCTCTCTATGATTTGCTGAGAATCTTGCCACATACCGACTGCTAATGCAATATCAGGCCTTGTATTCACTACATACTAATTTTTAAATCATTGATCTGAATGTGGTCTGATATACCTCTTTGGAATCATCATTTTTGGAAATCTTATGTCTAGTAGACATAGGGGCTCCAACTGGCCTTGAGTCTTCCATTCCAAATTTCTTTAGTATCTCCTTGATATATTTAGATTGAGTAATGTAGATACCATCTTTCTTCTGCTAAATCTATAATCCAACAAAGAATTTTGTCTCTCTAAACATAGATATATCAAATTCCTTACTCATTTCTTCTGAAAATACCTTGCACAAGTCATTGTTTCCTATGAATAAAGTGTCATCAAAAAATATTTCTGCAAATATAATCTTTTTGTCATCAAAAATGAATTTGAAATGTCTATGTTTGGAGAAATCAATTTTTTTGTTGGATTGCAAGTACACCAACTTAAACATGGAATATTTATTACACAATCAAAGTACATCAAAGAAATTCTTAAAATGTTTGGATTGGAGGAATCCAAACCAGTAAGCATACCAATGGCCACAGGAAATAAGCTGTACAAAAATTATGAGTCAATTTAAATCAATCAAACAATGTACAGATCCATGATTGGAAAACTACAATATGTTGTGCATAGTAGACTAGACATAGCATTAGCAGTTGGAATAGTAGCTAGGTTTTCTGCTAATCCTAAAGAAAATCATCTCATAGCAGTAAAAAGAATAATGAGATATCTCAAAGGGACTAGTGATTTTGGTCTATACTACAAAAAGAATGGAAAATTTGAACTCAATGCATATATAGATGCAGACTGGGGAGGAAACATTGATGACAGAAAAAGCACAAGTGGAGGCGCATTATTTCCAGGCAAAAGGCTAGTTACCTGGACTAGGAAGAAACAAACATGTATATCCCAATCCACTGCAGAATCAGAATATGTGGCAGCTGCAGTCAATTGTACAAACATTGTATGGCTCACACATCTATTGAATGGAATGAAAGAAGAAGTAACAAAATTGGTGATATTGTATTGCAATTATACAAGTGCTATAAACATATCCAAAAATCTAGTGATGCATGCAAAAACAAAGCATATCACAATCAAGCATCATTATGTCAGAGAATTGGTGGAAGATAAACAAGTGAAGTTGGAATACATTCACACAAAGGAACAAACTGCAGATATCTTCACCAAACCATTTCCCAAGGATGCCTATGAATATCTTAGAGGCAAATTGGGGGTCATACCCCTAACCCAAGCAATTTAAGGCAACAAGGAAGCTGCCTTGCATCAATAGGAATAAATCATTGAAATATTAATAGGTTGATGCAAAGGATGACACCAGGTACAAAAACTCCAAATCAGTCACAAGCATGGTGACAGAGGGAGAAAAACAACAAGAAGCCAAAGCTTATATTTTGCATGATAAAAATGCTACATCTTTGGCATTTATGTCAAAGAGGGAGAAATATGCAGGGAAACTGATCAAATGCAAAGAAAGAGGGAGATATATGACATCAGTAGTGAAATACAGCAAGACAACGTATACAATCTTGGTGGTAACTGAATTGATTACTTGATTAGTTTGGTTTGCCATCAATGCCAAAGAGGGAGATTGTTGGAAATGATTGAAATAATTATAAGAAAAGTTGAGGGAGGTTGCTGAAATAAAATATGGAACTAGTAAAGAATGTCCTCAATCATTGTTTTGTCATTGATGTCAAACTTGCTACTTGTAGGGATGAAAATTGCTTTAGTGATCCAAATACTATCAATTAGTTTATTGTCAAGGTGGAGGCAATTAATAAGATGTAACTAAAATACCTAGAGAAAGGTTGAAGTTATGATTTTGGAATGAAGTACAAGGATCAGCTAAGCCATTGATGAAAGAATGTATTTGATGACATACTACAAAGAATGGGCACACTGAAACATATCAAAGATTTAAGGTTTTAACTAAGTCTTTTGTGAAGCTCAAACTAAGTTCATTAGAGAGAAGGATCCGGGCAAGCTAGTAAGAGTCGAGCAAGTCCTAGTTAATGCCGAGTAAACTTCAGATGCTGAGTCATGCCAAGTAAGTTCAAGTGCCGAGCAAGTTCAAGTGCCAAGAAAGTTCAAGTGCCGAGCAAGTTCAAGTGCTGAGCTGGTATAGGTGCCGAGTAACACAGAGGTGCCGAGCACCAGTAACTCAATAATGCCGAGTTGCTGCATTATTTAGGAAATCGAAGATTCACCAGATCTAAGCCAACAAGGTTGTTATCTAGAAATCTATGAATTAAAAGAAAGATAAGAATGATGAGTTGGTGGCACAGAACACCATGTAGAACATTTTTAAGATACAACTAGCAAAGTTTTAAGAAAACAAGATATGGGGTAGATACATTGTATCCTACCTAATCAATTTTGAAACCCTAAAATTGAAGAGGGAAAATTGAGCGGTAAAGGTAAATCAGAGTTCTATATAAGAAGACATAAGTTAATAAAATAAAGAGAGAGAGAGAGAGAGAGAGAGTGAGAGGGGATAGAAGGAAAGGAGATAGTGGTCAAGCATAAAAGCATGAAATGCTGAAGAATGTGACTAGGAGAAGATAGCGCAGAAATTCTATTTGTATAGACGACCACAAAGATGATTGCATTGGAAGAATGAGTGAGAAGACTCAAGAAGACAAAACTTGAGAGGAAGACAAGCCACCAGAGCTAAAGAGATTAAAGCCAAGCATAAGGATTAAACCGAAAGCGTGATCTAAAATCTGCAAAGCATGTTGTAAGTTATATCAAATCAAAAGACCATTATTGTTACTTTCTAGCAATTGTAACTATAAGTCTAAATCCTATGGACTTAGGTTGGTTTAACAGCCATTAGAAAAATCCTTTAACAAGGTGACATTCCAAGTGAATCTTCTAAAGACCTTTAACCAGGCCCATTCCTAACAGTTTGGTGAAATCCTCTAACAAGGTCACATTTAACAGTGTGTTGTAAGCCTTTAACAGGGCAGGCTTTTAGCAGGGCATCTCTTCAAAAGAGTGAGAATCAAGTAGCATGTTTCTGGTGGTTTTTCCCAAATTGGGTTTCCACATAAATCATTGTGTCATGTGTTGATCTTGAGTGTTTTATCTTTGCATGTTGATTTACTATAACTTGCTTATATGATTGATTTAAGTTTGATCAAATGAAAAGGATATGGATTCATTAAAAGTAGTAAAAAGGTATTAATAGGGCATTTGGACCTTGAATAACTGATTCACCCCCCCCTCTTAGTTATTCTAAAGAATTCTAACAATTGGTATCAAAGCCAAACTGCTGATTCAGTTTAAAGTGACTACTAGCAGAAAAGATCAAAATGCCAAAAAGAGAAGTTCCCAAGCTCAACAAAGATAACTTTGTTGCATGGCAAAGTTTGATGAAGCTACATCTTGGATCCATAGGAGATTATGCCCAAAATTCAATTGTCACTGAACATGTAGATCCAACAGGTGCTCCTACTGCAGAAGACATGAAAAATAAACAACACAATCAGACAATGTTGGAAATTGCATCTGCACTCAACTATGCTGAATTTGATGATATCAAAGGATGTGACACTACATTCAAAATGTGGAAAGCACTATTAGACATCTATGGAGGAGATCAGAATGTACGAAGAGCAAAAAGAGAAAGTCTCAGAGGAAAGTTTGACGACATGAAAATAGAGGAAAATGAGAATGCTACTTAGTATGGTGCAAGAATAAAGGAAGTGGTAAGTGCAATAAGATGCCTGAATGGTCAACTGGATGAGGATACTATTAATAGTAAGTTCTTAAGAACCTTGCTCCCTATCTATGCTATTAGAGTATCAGCAATACAAGAACTAAGATGTATACATGGAAATAATCTAAGATTTGAAGGTATAATAGGTAGACTCACAGCATTTGAGTTATCTAACTTTGACAACTACAAACTTGAAAATGTTGAATGTGCTTTTAAGGAAAAATTATCACTGAAAGATGCCGAACAGGTAAAATCAAAGAAAGGAAGAAAAATGAAGTATGTATCTAGTGACAGTAGCACTGATGAGGAAGATGTGGAACAATTGGAAGCATTGCTTGCTAGAAGATTTCACAGGGGCAAAGGAAAATTAAAAGGTAAGATGCCTATCATCTGTTTCAATTGCAATGAAGTAGGTCATATTGTTACAAGATGTCCACGGAAAAAGGATTCCAAGGAAAGCAATAAATACAAGAATAGAAGAGATGATGAGAAAAGAGATTACAAAGAAAAAGGTAAGAAGTGTTATATTGTTGAAGAAAATTCTGATGACAATGATGATGAAGTTGTTTATGTAGCCATGAAGACCAATCTGACGCAGAAGAAGCCATAGCACTGGTGACTTGTATAAACAAGAATGACAGATGGATCATAGATAGTGGATGCTCACATCACATGACAGGAGACAAAAGTAAGTTTGTCAACTTTACTTAGTATGATGGAAATAGTGTTAGATTTGGTAATGATGCTCCATGTCAAATCAAAGGAAAAGGTTCCATTAAGCTCACAGAACAGATTTCATGTGATAATGCATACTATGTTGAAGGATTAAACTACAATTTATTGAGTGTCTCACAGTTAGGCAATATAGGTTGCAAAGTGGAATTTGAAAACAAAACATCAAAAATCTATGATACTAATGGTAAACTAATAGGAAAAGGAGATCAAACAAAGAGTAATTTGTTTTACCTTGATATGGATGATGCTTCTTATCTATTTGCAAAATTTGATGATGAATGGTTATGGCATAGAAGATTATGTCATGTCAATTTCAATAATCTAGTCAACATCAGTAAAATGAAGAAAGTCAGAGGTCTACCAAAATTGAAAAAGCCTGATAATATCATGTGCAAACAATGTCAGCTAGGAAAGATGACAAAATCAAGTTTCAAAAGCAAGAACTACACATCTAAAGAGATACTTGAGTTAGTTCACATTGACTTATGTGGCCCAATGGAAATACAAAGCTATAGAGGAGATAAATACATAATGCTATTTGTTGATGACTATTCCAAGATGATGACTGTTATGTTCTTAAAACAAAAATTTGATGCTTTTCAAATGTTTAAGTGGTGTGTGGCCAGAATTGAAAAGGAAACTGGAAAAAGCCTAAAATATCTAAGATCAGATAGAGGTGGTGAATTTACATCAAAAGAATTTGAGATATTCTGTAATGAGATCAAAAGACAAACGTCAGCTCCTAGAACTCCCCCACAGAATGGAATTGTTGAGAGAAGAAATAGATTTGTGATTGACTATGCCAGAACATTAATGATGGAAAAGAATGTTGCTCTAGAATACTGGAGAGAAGCTATAAGTGTAGTTGTTCATACATTGAACTGAGTACAAGTCAAGAAAGGTACAAATACAACACCTTTTGAATTATGGTATGGTTACTCACCCAATGTGAAACATTTCAAAGTGTTTGGCTGCAAATGTTTTATCCTGAAGGATACTAGAAATGGAAAATTTGATGCAAAAAGTGATGAAGGTATATTTCTTAGTTACTCCACTAGAAGTAAGGCCTATAAGTGTTTGAATGTTAACACTAAAAAAATTGTGGAAAGTGAAAATGTAAATTTTGATGAGCACACAGAAGTCCAAGCTGAAGAACCAAAGAAAATGGAAGAATATAGAACCTTTGTATATTCTTATGAAGGAATGACTACTGATGAGGATGATGACAATCAAATTGAAAATCAACAACAAGTGTCAGTTTCAGTCGATTCACAACCATTGAATGCCGAGTTGCATTTAGAAGCTGAGTTACAAAATGAAGAAAATGTACAATCTGATTCAGAAGATAGTACACATAATGAAAAACAACCTGACAATGAAGTGCATAGTGATCCTGAATCCAAAAGATCAAACATGGAAACAAGGATAGAGCCAAGATTATCCAAATATGTAAAAAGACATCACCCTGTTGAACACATAATTGGTGACAAAGATACAAGACCAATGACAAGGAATAAACTAAGACATGAATCATGTCTGATCAGCAAATCTAAACCCAAGACAATATATGGTGCATTACAGGATGATGACTAGTATAAAGCTATGGAAGAAGAAATTAATCAAATAAGGAGAAACAAAACCTAGAGTTTGCTTCCTAGACCAACTGACAAGATGTGATTGGTACCAAATGGGTATTCAGAAACAAACTAGATGAGAATGGTGAGGTTACCAGAAATAAAGCCAGATTAGCATGCAAGGGTTATGCTAAAGAAGAAGGAATAGATTATGGAGAAACATTCGCTCCTATTGCTAGAATGGAAGAAGTAAAAACTTTACTTGCATATGCTGCCTACAAATATTTCAAAGTCTATTAGATGGATGTAAAATCTACCTTCTTAAATGGTATACTAGAAGAAGAAGTCTACATTGAACAACTAGAAGGATTTGTTGATGAGAACAACAGGAATATGGTGTGTAAGCTACATAAAGCACTCTATGGTTTGAAACAAGCACTTAGAGCATGGTATGAGAGACTTTACAAGTATCTAGTGCAAATTGGATTTGAAAGAACTGATGATAATAGCAACATGTACATCAAAGCTAAAGAAGGTAAAGACATTATTGTATCTGAAATTTTTGTAGATGACATAGTATTTGGTGGTAAGGAAGTACTTTGCAAAAGTTTTTTTGACAAAATGAAACATGAATTTGAAATGTCTATGTTTGGAGAAATCAAATTTTTTGTTGGATTGCAAGTACACCAACCTAAACATGGAATATTTATTACACAATCAAAGTACATCAAAGAAATTCTTAAAACATTTAGATTGGAGGAATCCAAACTAGTAAGCACACCAATGGCCACAAGAAATAAGCTGTCCAAAAATGATGAGTCAACTGAAGTCAATCAAACAATGTATAGATCCATGATTGCAAAACTACAATATGTTGTGCATAGTAGACTAGACATAGCATTAGCAGTTGGAATAGTGGCTAGGTTTTCTGCTAATCCTAAAGAAAATCATCTCATAGTAGTAAAAAGAATAATGAGATATCTCAAAGGGACTAATGATTTTGGTCTATACTACAAAAAGAATGGAAAATTTGAACTCAATGCATATACAGATGCAGACTGGGGAGGAAACATTGATGACAGAAAAAGCACAAGTGGAGGCGCATTATTTCTAGGCAAAAGGTTGGTTACCTGGACTAGCAAGAAACAAACATGTATATCCCAATCCACTCCAAAATCAGAATATGTGGTAGCTGCAGTCAATTGTACAAAAATTGTATGGCTCACACATCTATTGAATGTAATGAAAGAAGAAGTAACAAAATCGATAATATTGTATTGCGATAATACAAGTGCTATAAACATATCCAAAAATACAGTGATGCATGCAAAAACCAAGCATATCGCAATCAAGTATCATTATGTCAGAGAATTGGTGGAAGATAAACAAGTGAAGTTGGAATACATTCACACAAAGGAACAACTATAGATATCTTCACCAAACCATTTCCCAAGGATGCCTATGAATATCTTAGAGGCAAATTGGGGGTCATACCCCTAACCCAAGCAATTTAAGGCAACAAGAAAGCTACCTTACATCAATAGGAATAAATCATTGAAATATTAATAGGTTGATGCAAAGGATGACAGCAGGTACAGAAACTCCAAATCAGTCACAAGCATGGTGACAGAGGGAGAAAAACAACAAGAAGCCAAAGCTTATATTTTGCATGATAAAAATGCTACATCTTTGGCATTTATGTCAAAGAGGGAGAAATATGCAGGGAAACTGATCAAATGCAAAGAAAGAGGGAGATATATGAGATCAGTAGTGAAATACAACAAGACAACGTATACAATCTTGGTGGTAACTGAATTGATTACTTGATCAGTTTGGTTTTCCATCAATGCCAAAGAGGGAAATTGTTGGAAATGATTGAAATAATCATAAGAAAAGTTGAGGGAGATTACTGGAATAAAATATGGAACTAGTAAAGAATGTCCTCAATCATTTTTTTGTCATTGATGTCAAACTTGCTACTTGTAGGGATGAAAATTGCTTTAGTGATCCAAATACTATCAATTAGTTGATTGTCAAGGTGGAGGCAATTAATAAGATGTAACTAAAATACCTAGAGAAAGGTTGAAGTTATGATGTTGGAATGAAGTACAAGGATCAGCTAAGCCATTGATGAAAGAATGTATTTGATGACACACTACAAAGAATGGGAACACTGAAACATATCAAAGATTTAAGGTTTTAACTAAGTCTTTTGTGAAGCTAAAACTAAGTTCATTAGAGAGAAGGAGCTAGGAAAGCTAGTAAGAGTCGTGCAAGTCCTAGTTAATGCTGAGTAAACTTTAAATTCCGAGTGGTGCCGAGTAAAATCAAGTGTCGAGCTGGTATAGGTGTCGAGTAACATAGAGGTGCCGAGCACTAGTAACTCAATGATACTGAGTTGCTGCATTATTTAGGAAATCGAAGATTTGCCAGATCTAAGACGACAAGGTTGTTATCTAGAAATCTATGAATTAAAAGAAAGATAAGAATGAAGAGTTGGTGGCACAGAACACCATGTAGAACATTTTTAAGATACAACTGGCAAAGTTTCAAGAAAACAAGATATGGGGTAGATACATTGTATCCTACCTAATCAATTTTGAAACCCTAAAATTGAAGAGGGAAAATTTAGCGGTAAAGGCAAATCAGACTTTTATATAAGAAGACATAAGTTAATAAAATAAAGAGAGAGAGAGAGAGTGAGAGGGGATAGAAGGAAAGGAGATAGTGGTCAAGCATAAAAGCATGAAATGCTGAAGAATGTGACTAGGAGAAGATAGCGCAGAAATTCTATTTGTATAGACGACCACAAAGATGATTGCATTGGCAGAATGAGTGAGAAGACTCAAGAAGAGGAAGCTTGAGAGGAAGACAAGCCGTTAGAGCTAAAGAGATTAAAGCCAAGCATAAGGATTGAACCGAAAGCGTGATCTAAAATTTTCAAAGCATGTTGTAAGTTATATCAGATCAAAAGACCATTATTGTTACTTTCTAGCAATTGTAATTGTAAGTCTAAATCCTATGGACTTAGGTTGGTTTAACAGCCATTAGGAAAATCCTTTAACAGGGTGACATTCCAAGTGAATCTTCTAAAGACCTTTAACTAGGCCCATTCCTAACAGTTTGGTGAAATCCTCTAACAAGGTCACATTTAACACTGTGTTGTAAGCCTTTAATAGGGCAGGCTTTTAACAGGGCATCACTTCAAAAGAGTGAGAATCAAGTAGCATGTTACTGGTGGTTTTTCCCAAATTGGGTTTCCACATCAATCATTGTGTCATGTGTTGATCTTGAGTGTTTTATCTTTGCATGTTGATTTACTGTAACTTGCTTATATGATTGATTTAAGTTTGATCAGATGAAAAGGATATGGATTCATTAAAAGTAGTAAAAAGATATTAATAGGGCATTTGGACCTTGAATAACTGATTCACCGCCCCCCCCCCCCCCCCCCCCCAGTTATTCTAAAGAATTCTAACAAACCTTACTTTATTTCTAGATATTTTTGCATCTTCATTTAGCTTGTTTCTAAACACCCACTTTGTGCTAATTACATTTTTATACTTGGGTTTAGGAACAAGAATCTAGATTTTGTTCTTCTCTATTTGTTCTATTTGTTCATTCATTACTTTAACCCAACTTTCATTATCCAATGCAGCTATAATACTTCTAGGTTAAAATTTAGCAAGTAAACATGGACCTTTTAGTTTGTTTCTTGTCATTGTTCCATCTAATTTTTCTCCAATGATCTGATTAGGTGCATGGTGCCTTATGACATATCTTGCTAACATAGGTCCTTTGGATTTACTAATTTCCTTATGAAATTCAGTGTCAAGCTGGGGTCCCATTGTTTGTGACTCAGGTCCATTAGACTTAGTTTGCTCTTGAAATAGCTTAGTAGCCTTTGACTATGACTTAGTTCATTCAGACTATGACTTGGGTTGCACTATCTACAACTTGGTAACTGTTGGAGATTTTGGGGACTCAGGAGGTGAAGCCTCCTTTCTTTCAAATATATTTTGTAGGGTATTAGGTTCATATTAAGTAAATATTTTATAATCCTCTAGATCTTTGTTGCTTTCTTCTTCACTCTTTTCTACAAACTCATCAATTCTCACATGTGCACTTTCTATGATTTTATGAGTAGACAAATTCAAACATTTGTGTACTTTAGTTCTATAGGAGTATCCTAGAAATATTCCTTCATCACCTTTGACATCAAATTTTCCTTTTCTAGATTCTTTCAAGAAATAACATTTGCTACCAAATACTTTCAAGTAACTTACATTAGGTTTGTAGCCATACCATAGTTCATAAGGAGTTTGATTTGAGTATTTCTTCAGCTATACTCTATTCAAGGTATGAGCTATAGTGTTCATAGCTTCCTTCTAGTATTTGATTGCAACATTATTTTCTATCATCAATGTTCTTACACAACCCATGATGGATCTGTTTCTTCTTTCAGCTATACCATTCTGCTTTGGTGTACCAGGGGCTAATACTTGTCTTTTAATTCCATTTTCAATGCAAAATTAATTGGAGATGAATTCACCACCTCTATTTTATCTTAAGTACTTTAACTTCTTTCTAGTTTATTTCTCTACTCTTGCCAACTACCACTTGAATTTTTGAAAAGCTTCAAATTTTTCTTTTAGATACATTACTATCATCATTCTAGAATAATCATCAACAAAAAGAATGTAAAATTTGTCTCCACTATAACTTTGTATTCTAATAGGTCCACATAAGTTTGTATGCACAAGCTTTAAGACTTCTTTGGAATGATAGGTTTTTCTTTTGAAACTAGTCTTCCCCATCTTATGAATTTGGAAATTTTTGCATAGACCCATATTAGGTTTCTTTAAACTAGGAATACCTCTTAATCTTTTGTGTTTTCTTATCTTAACTAGATTATTAAAGTTTACAAGAAAAAATCTTTTTTTCCGTAACAAGCTTTCTTCTACTTGAGCAATAAAACATGAACTTTCACTAAGATCAAGATAAAATAGGTTACCTTTTGTTTGCTTGCCCAATCTAACCAGATTTCCTTTACCATCCAATAGTTTGGCCATTCCATCCATGAATTCTACATTGAATCCAATGTTATTCAACTATCTCACACTTAGTAGATTATGCTTTAGTCCTTCAACCTAATAAGTGTTATCACATACAAGTTCATTGGTTAATGAGATATGACATTTTCCTTTTATGCAACAAGGTTCATTGTTTCCAAATCTTACACTACCTCCATCATAATTTTCCATGTGTTCAAATTTTGTTTTATCTCTAGTCATATGATGTGAAAAACCACTATCAATAATCTATGCATCATTTTTTCTCACATGAGAGATATCTGTTGTCTTATCTCCTTGATCACCAGGTTCATCTTTTACAACAATATATACCATTTCATCTTCAATTTTATCAAAATCTTTAGCCATAAAACAATATTTTTTACCTTTTTCCTTGTAGTTCTTGTAATTTTTGAATTCCTTCTTGCCTTTATACTTATTGTTTTTCTTCTCATCCTTGTTTTCCCTATTTGTACACCTAGCAACAATATGGCCAACTTCTTCACAAGAAAAGAAAATTAAATGAATCTTTCCTTTGGAGTGTTTCTTTGCAAGTAGTGATTCAACAATTTCAAGATCACTATTAGAACTTTCTTCTATTTCTTCTACACTTCTTTATTGATTGGCCTTTGATTTCTTGCCCTTTTCCTTGAGTGAGAGTTTGGCTTCAAATGCAGACTCAACATTTTTGGAACTAGGAACATAGTTATCATGGTTATCCAAATCAAAAGCTATCAATCTTCCAACTAGAGCATCTAGAGATATTTTATTATTTGGATCACATCTCATTTCTTGAATAGAAGACACTCTAATTCCATAAGTAGGAAGAATATTTTTTAGTTCCTTTCTTAAAATAGTTTTGTCGTCAATGTCTCCTCCTAATGCTTTAATTGTGCTCACACTTGGTTTGATTCTTTCCACATATTTTGTAATGTTTTCATCTTCTCTCATTTTCATCTGATCAAAATGATCTCTGAGACTTTTTTCTTTCTCTCTTTTTACATTTTCATCACCTCCATAAATTTCTTTTAGTTTGGTCCACATTTCATGCACTATTTTATAGTCTTTTCCTTCATCAAATTCAGCATAACTAAGAGCAGATGCAATATCAATCATCATAATGTTATGATTCTTCTTCCCAGCAATGTCTTAGATTGATAATGTTCTAGTGGGAATCTTTTATTGAGCATCAAGATATTTACAACCTAAATCACTAATAGTAGCTAAATGTAATCTCATAAGTCCTTGCCATACTGCAAAGTTGTCTCTGTTCAACTTGGGAATGTCTCTTTTGTAAGACATCTTGATCTTTAACTTAGGTACTTGGAACCTTCTCTGCAAGCACGAAGAGCTTTGATACCAATTGTTGGAAATACAAGAGGAGTAACTAAGAGTGGACGGGTGAATTAGTTAGTACAAAAATAAATCTTAGATCCTTTAGATGTCAGTACAAAATAATTTTATCAAAACTTAATTCTGTTGATGCTCAGTAAACAAAGAAATATTGTAACTCAATAATTACTTAAGATGAAAATCTTAAGATGTTATTTGTGATTATCATTACTTTAACCTAGGTGCAAGCATGGAAAAGAAATACCATGAACACATTTGAAACCCAATTTGGGAAAAACCACCAATTGCAACTAGTTACTATTTTCACTCTTCTGCAGTGAGTCCTATTAGGAGTCAACCCTATTAAAAATTATAGAAAACACTGTTAGGTGTGACCCTATTAGAGGATTTAATTACCCTTTTAGGAGTAGCCTTGTCAGAGGTTTGTTAAGATATTTATATCACTACTACAATGGTTAGAGAGTAAGAATGAGATGAACAAATTTGGATGCAACTAAATTTCTGATTATAGATCTTAATTTTGGCTTGTACTTGATTGAATGTATCCTTTTAGCTTCACAAGAATTTTTTTCTTAACCTTCTGATTCACTTCCTCTTATCATCATCAAATCACACATGCACTCCTCACATTTATATCTATTCAAATTCTCAACTTGACCTTTTTATTTGTCTCTTTCATACTATCAAGTTAGCTCAGATACAACTTAGAATAATGAATGTTCAACTTCTCAGTTTGCTAGAACTAATAGATAAAACAATTAAACTCAATATGTCAAAATAAGAAAATCCTTCTTTAGTTGACCCTACTCCATAAACACTAACTTAGAAAGATTTTCCTATGTTAACCAAGTGAAGCTCGGTCAACACTGCATACTTGCAAAGTTCCTTTAGTAATTGAGTGAGATCAATTAACACTAGTTCCATCCACTATTTTCTTTATTAACTGAGTGAGCCCAGTTAACACTCATCTTCTACAGACTTTCCTTTGACACTTGATTGAACTTGATAGGGATTGTCTTCTGAACTAGGCAAACTCTAGACTGCTTGGTAGCCATAGAAAACTATTTTCAATGCCTGAGTGAGCTTGGCATATGCTAATTGATAATGATATGCTATTTGTGTAACATCATAAAGACAATACACAATTAATCAATTGTATCCAATAGATGACGGTATTCAAGAACAAATATAAGCTAGACATTTATGAATTCTTGAGATCTATGTCCAACCTAAATAGGTATGTCAATGATGCTCTACAAATTGGGAGCATGATAAAACATATCACCATGATCAAAGATTATTGGGATGATTGCAAAGATGAGTTCAAGAGCCATGATCGAGCCTTTTCCAAATTGACAATTGATCAAGTGAAAATGTATAAGGTGAATATTTATATAGATGAAATTGAAGATATCATGGAGGATCTAAATATTATGGCTAGAATCTACAAAAGAAGTGGAAAGTGGGTCAAGTGGACCATGACATGGCCAATTAGAAGCAAAGGAATGCTCATCTATTCCTCCCAAAATGTAGTAGCAACTTCATCTTCTCAAAGTGGTGCTTTAGGCACAATCCTACCTCTCAATCAAGGACCCTCTCAACTAGCCAAAGGAGGAAATAAAACTTTTGACAAGAACATCCCACTTGATAAAACTTATCTCGATGGTTTAGTGCCAATGATCAAAAAAGAGATAGAGACTAAGAAGAAGAAGGTAGAACAATTAAAGGACAGTGTAGTCATGGTGTCTCTCTCACCCCACAATAGTCTAATTCCATCCATAAGTTCCACATTACTCCTACCAAGAACCCCCCAAATACAAGTGGTTTATCTTGGAGATGGTGGAAGTAGTGAAAGTGATTCTATGAAGTTAGATGAAGCATCAAAGAAAAATCTAAAGTGGTGAAAGTCTCCAAAGCTCCAAAGCTCATTTCCCTAGCTTCAAAGAATCCTTTCTTTTCAGCTTCAAAAGCATTGAATCCTATTTAGAGGAAAATTTTTAGTGTAGATACAATAGGGACTTTGTCTAAGGTAATTGGCTTTGAGTCATGGCTCGAGAATACCTTAGAAAAAAATAGGAAAAGGAAAGAAGAGGCAGGCCCAAATAGAGAGACTTTATCTCTACCTATATATTCTGAGTCGGCATTGGGTAAAGTTATAAAGTAGAAGACTCTATCAATTCTTGACTAATACCTTGATAGAGGACAATTAACTATGGAGATTGCTAAGATGACCAAGGAGGGGATAATTAAAGACCTAACTAGAGATGACTTCACATTACAGTCTCTAGACCTCAAAGAAGTTAGGCATGACACCAAAGTGGGTGTTTGGAAATCAACAAAGGAAGTGATAGAGGGAAAAATTGATGGTATCAAGCTTGCCAAAGTCAAAATGAAGGTTGAGATCCATGAACTTAATTTCTTCATCAAGAAACTAATCTCCCCGCTAGTAAATATCTTAGGAGTGCCACCTACTAGTGACCCTACAACCAAAAATATTCAAGCTATCATCTCACAACTATAGGAAGACAAGTATTTTGGGAAAATTGGTAGAGATTAGATTGGAAAACTCAAGCTTGAAGGGTTTTTAGTAATAGATTAGATAAGAAATGTAGTACTAAGGCTTAAGATGGAAAAGGACAATATCATAGTTAACAAGGAAACTCTATCTGTAGAAAAGGAAAAATATAAAGAGTTCATCTCTCTTACAAATGATCATCCAAATGAAGGATAAGGTAGATATTGAAGTCAAAATTCTACCAAAGGGAGATGAGCCTTTGTTTGAGTGGCAAGAAAGCTTACAATTCAAAGTAGATACATTTTTTTCCATAGAAGAGGGACTGAAAGAGGTAGAGAGTAAAGTTAAAGAAGCACAAGATAAATATTATGAGTTGTTAAAAGGCCTTCATACTAAGTCTCAAATGAGTGGACAAGGAAAAGGAGTAGTGGGAGTCATCATTATGCAAAAGGTTTTCTTTGACTACTTGGATAAATTAACAAATAAATCCTTCAGTCATCAAAATAGAGTGTTTGATCTTCAACAGCTTAGGGGATACATACATGTGGCAACAAAATAGATACAAGAATGGTTGGATACAATCAAAAAATTGGTGAGAGAACACTCCAAGTGGCTAATTCAATACACTAACATCCACATCATCAAACAAAAATAGCTCATTCTAATTATTGTCACTGCAAAAGCCTTTAAAGTGGAATTGGAGAAGAAAAAGAAGGGGAAATGATATTATTTCCTTTTTCTTGTATTTTGGCTATGTATTTGTAACTGATAATTGGCTTCTTACCATTTGTCAATTTTGAGAAAGAAGATGAGCCGATTTGTTCTTTTGTAATGGTTCATCTCAAAATCTTATATTAATCATTTGAAAATTAATGAAAAGGTTGGCTAATTTTTGGTGAGAAATACTTCATGTTGTAGAGACAAGTTGAAGGTGTTTTATATTAATTATTTACAATTTGATTGTTTATGATAATTTAAGATATCTCTTTCAATTAAATTGAATTATGGAATAAATAGAGTTTTGCTCCCCATTCAATGCAGGAAACTAAAGATAATAATAGTTTTATTGAAGGTTAAAAGAGTTTTTTTCCCGCATTATTCCTTAAGTTAGTCCCTTGCATGTTAAGGTTAGAAACATTCTGTTGAGTAGCTAATTCA
Organism: Cupressus sempervirens; assembly: GCA_028749045.1. Classification (NCBI taxonomy): domain Eukaryota; kingdom Viridiplantae; phylum Streptophyta; class Pinopsida; order Cupressales; family Cupressaceae; genus Cupressus; species Cupressus sempervirens. The sequence continues at coordinate 265,132,198 of CM053793.1, forward strand.
TAAATAGATTTCATTACTGTATCATCAAATTCTATGGGTTCATAAGATGTATGAGTTTACAAATTTGTTTAGTCTTAAGACCCAAATCCTTCCCTAAGATAGTTCCTATTTAGGCCTAACTTGGTTTACCTCCCCTATTCTTTGGCCAAGAAAAAAACCCCTTTTAGAATTAGGAACAAAAAAATTCATTGCAAATCATAACCATAAGGGAGTTGTACCTATAAAATTCAGAGGGAAATTAGTCATTTAACTACCATTTCCCAACTATTGTAATCAGTTATTGTTCAAAAATACTAGGCATTCTAAGAGTTAATTAAAGTGAACAATTTGTTTATATATATATATACACACACACACACACACACATAGGATAGTTCACTATAAAAAAAAAGGGGGGGTCCTACTGGGCCCTCAATAGCATCTACCAGCTACAAGGACTCGATCAACTATTAGATAAGCCATTGGATATGCTACTAGATGAGGTTCTATCAAGAGAAGAGAGATTAAGTAAAATAATTTTTCTTTTATCTTCCTTCTAGTAGAAGAAGTATATAATGTGATGCATCTTTTGGATTTCAAAACTATTATACCATTTGAAAGTTATATATTTTTTCAATTAGTGTGTTAATCAACACTTTATGTGTTCTCCATTATAAAATGAGCAATAATTACTTACTAAACTCATAGTTTTATAGACATAACATTTATGGAAACATTAGAAAATTCTTAAGAAACCATTTTCATTGCATCAAATTTGGGTGAAAAAAGTCATCAGACACATGTTTGAAGTAAAAAAGACACAAGAAGAGGGCAAAACCCTACTTTTGAGACATTTTTAACATTGACCATGTAGGTTTGGTATCTAAAGCAATACTCAATCTTATAAAGGTATTAATATTTTGGTTTGGTATCATGATGGGTGGGAAAAAACTTATAATAGATCTTGAAATGCTTTGAGGCATTTTAGAACTACATATTTTTTAGATTACCCCACTTTTTGGCACACAATGATCCTACACATACCCACCTAAAGGTAAGGCTTACATCCATTGTGTTGGGGTACAATATGTGCCACACTAGTAGGCAACATCCTATCCCTAGGAACATGGCATTTGAAAAATTTCAAGTTATTCACAAAATTGATCTATGTGGATATTTGCATAGGAAGATAATAGAGAACCTAGGAAAGATTATGGATGATCACAAGGATAAAAAATTAAGGTTTGAATCAATATTGGGCTGCATGCTTTTTCACCTTAGAGGAGATTTTCCTAGATCTCCACTCAAAAAATGGAGAGAAGGCCAATTGATCATGCTGCATTTATGTGATCTCTACAAGAAGTTGGAGGGAAAAGGAAATGTTGTTCTATGAAAATACTTCAAAGGTTTTCAAAAAAAAAAAAATTAGAGAGAAAGGGTACCCACTAGTCTAGTGGAGAATTTAAAAGATCAAGTTTATTTCTTAGAAAGAATAGACAAGTGCATTTCTTTTGCAATTCAACCAATAAATTACTTGTTGACAGCATTTGGTAATGAAGTGAAAGAGTAAGAGGCAATTCCTTTCATAGAAAAACCAATAGCCTTTGAAGAAAGATCAATCCTCCCAAGGTTTAGCACTTCTACAGAGATAAGGAACAAACTTTTGACCAAGAAGAGGAATGCCCAACAACCAACCCCATAGAGGGTAACTAGGAGTCACACCTTATGACCATTCAAGAAAACATCATTCAAGAAAATATGAACTAAAGAAATGGAAGTAGAGATGGCTATGAGTCCCCCATATGTGACACAATCTTAGGAGGAAGAAGAGTCATCACCATCCCAACTAGAGGCTAGAGAGATTGAGTTAGAAGTTGATGCAACTAGAGTAGCTATAATCATAGAAGCAATTGAGGAAGGGGGAGTAGAAATATCAAGGGATTTGAAGAAAGGTAAGAAGGAATCTAAACTAGTCCCCATTGAAGAAATTATAAACACAAATGCTAAAATCATGATTATTCAATTTTGAAGAATAGATTTTCAAGATTCTTTAAGGATAATAAGAACAAATCCATAAAGGTTTTATTAGCAAGAATGAGAGAAATTGAGAGGAAATGATATGATATTGGATTGTTAATACCCAATAAATTGAGAAAAATATTAAATGAAAAATGGAGTACGAGCATGAGGGATTATGAGAAAATGGTACATGATTCTCTAATCAAAATAAGACCAAAATTATCTAAGTCTCAAAAGACATTATGTATGGAAGTATACAAAGGGAAGTTCAAGAACACAAAGGATGCTATAGACATTGTAACTAGATGAACTGGCCAAGTCTAGGAAAGAATCAACCAACATGGAAAAAATCACACAAGAAGTGGATGCTTACTAGAAGGGAAGTTAGACCCGAGGAGGTGCCAAGGAACCATCCAATTCCAAAGGAAAAGAGGTAGTAAAACAAAAACAAGAGGAAAAATAGCCAAATGTAAGAGTCTAGACATATAGAGGAGCTGAGAAAAGAAGACAAGAAACACCAAGTCTTGAAAGGGAGGAATAAAAAAAACATAAAGATAATATAGAGGAAATGAATTTGTCTTAATAAGAGTCAATTGTACCCCAAAAATAGGAGAAGAAACCTATAAATAAATCTAGAAAGAATGAACAATTGATAGATCTCTGGTCATGTATGTTGATGCACATACTACTGATGAAAGAGTTAAGTCACCTATGAGTATGACTCAACAACATATTGATGACACAATAAGGGTAGATACCATTAATATTGGTTCATAAAAAAAGGAGGAAAAAGGCTTAAAACAGGAACCACCTAAACTTGTCCAAATACCATATGAAGAGCCTCCAAAAGAAAAATCTCTAGATTTGGAGCAAAAAGAAGAATGACAAGAAAAGGAGAAGATCATGAAGAAGAAGAAGGGGGTGTAGTATACAAACCTACATCCTCAAGATCAAGAGTGTCTAAGAGTAAGACACATGGAAAAGCAAGCCAAAATATCACACCAAATATGTCTAGAACAATAGTGGTGATTACTCTGAATGCCTTTAGATATATGATGACATCTTCATTATCTTGTTAGAATGTTTAGAATAACTGGGGGGTGAATTAGTTGCTCAAGGATCATTAGTACCAATTCAACAATCAAACAATAAAAAAATTTCTATTCTACTTATCCTTTTCTAAGCTGGTCTCTACTATAATCTGAATAAAAATATTAACTATTAGTTCATTTTCATAATATAGCATACTTGTTCAATGTAAACATTTTAAATATAAAACACCATAAAACATTCAACACAAGTTTGACACTGGGATTTAATGTGGGAACCCAATTTGGGAAAAACCACCAGCAATATGTCACCACTTTTTCACTCTTCTAAAGTGAGCCCTATTAGGAGCCAACATAAAAAAGGTTATAATACACACTGTTAAGTGTGACCTAGTTAGAGGATTTAATCACCCTATTAGGAGTGGCCTTGTCAGAGGACTTTAGAACATTCCATTAGAATTTGACCAATTAAAGGATTTACACAAACTATCAAGTCCTTAATGAATGTTAGGTAAACCTTTGATTAAAAGGATTTCAATACAAACTATTTACAATTATTAGAAAGAAAACAATAGGGTTTGATCTATATGATTACAACTCACTTTTGTAGTTTCAGATCTCTTTTTAGTTCATGTGGTGATTCCCTAATAAGCCTTCCTTGTCATCTCTATCCTTGATTTTCTAGGTGACCCTTCAAGCATTCACCCTTCTCTTCACAATAATCTGAATCCTTCTTCTCATATTAGCTTATCAATCTCAATATCTTTTTTCCATCTCACTAGAAACATGTACAACTTCTATGTTTTGTTCTCTTCTTTGCATATCTCATTGGCTCACTTATCCTCTCTAAATTTTTTCTATGTACCTCCTTAAATAGGTAATTCTAGTCCTTTTCCATTTCTTACAATCATCATAGATCATAGGGTTTGCAATATAATTCAATAGATTCATTATATCTTTTCATTCTCTTCTTCTCTAGAAACTTCTAATTGAATTCATTCACTAGGTATCTTACCGAATCCTCTCCTTGAATTAAATGATCCAAACCATCAATCCTTATCTTCAACATGATTTCTATATCCCAAGAAATCAACTAAGTTGTTTGGAAGTCATGATTTCTTATACACATTCAAAATACTATCACTCAGTCATTAGTAGGTTCTGCCACTTGGTCATCACTGATGCTCAACTACCATAGAGCTTCTAGCTTGGCATCAACACTATTTTCTTGGTCAATATTGATGCTTGGTCAACACAAAATCTTCTTGGTACTTACTATGGCTCAGTTGACATTAGCATTACTTGTCATGAAATTCAAGTTCCTTAATCCTTTTTTGTATTCCTTTTTCAAGCTTAAGCAAAATGGTGGTCTTTTCTCATGTCTTTATGATGTAAAAAATCAAATTATCTTGTCAAAGGCTAACTAATAAAACATCCATTGTAGCTTCCTTTTCATAACTCAAGTTTCATCATTTCCTCTATGTTCTTTTGTTATGAAAAAATTCTCAAATCCTCTTTATCAATCAAATAGATGTGACATCTAGATTAGATAGCAACATGTGTCATCAGTAAATTTAACATCAATGAAAATATGACATTTATTTCAATTGTAGTTTCCAACATATCTTCATCCTCATCATCAAGCTTAGAAGATGAAGGGGAATTAATTGAGAGGGATGCAAGCACAAAAAAGGAAATGAGAAACTAGATGCCATCATTTTTCAGAAGAACATGAAAGACATCAATCTAGAATAAATCAACAAGTACATGCAACAATTGAAGTGGTAAGGGGAACTCAAGAAACAACAAAGAGAAAAAAAATGTTGGTAAATACTAGAAATATTATTATTGAATTAGCTTCAGAAGCCACATATGATCTTTATATGAATCTCATCAAAAAACTTACCACTTTGGTTAATAACATTAAGGATACTCAAGGTAGTGTCAAAGAATTAGTGGAAAAGAAGATGGAAGCTAAAATGTTAGATAAATTTAAAAATTAGGTAGATCTAAAGAAGCCCACTCTTTAGGAGGCTAAAGCCAAAATGATAGAAATGCTACAGGCCTCAATAAAGGTCATGCAAAAGACATTTGATCTAAATTCACCCTCACTAGACTTAGAGATAAGACTACAACAATATCAATAGGAGTTGCAAGCACTAAATGGTTACTTCAATGTATTCATTGATTTTGGAGGTGAATATCTATCCAAGATGCAAGGACATTAAGAATTATTTAGATCAAATAATAAAAAGAGAAAAGAGAAATCAAACTTATGGAAGTGTAATGCATGCTATCCCCAATAATGGGGATCATTTAAGCACATATTGCACATGCAGATGCACTATTCACTAGAGCATTGATCAACACTTTGAATGAACTAGAAGCACTCTTAGCAGACATAAAGAGTGAGACCATATCTCTCACCAACTTGAAGGCATCATGGGATATCCATTTTTCCCTCAAAAAGGGTCAATACAAAGATTCATTTGACATCCTATAGAACCCTTTATCATTGATTACAAAAATTGGGAGAATGAAGAGAAAGGGGGAGAATAGAAAAATAAGGACAATGAAATGAATAGAGTAAGGGGGAGAATGAACTAAAAAAAGGAGAATGAGAAGAGATAAATGGAGGAAAGTGGCATAGAAAAAAAGACATGGTAAGGGGGAAATGAATATGCAAAAGGAAAATATTAGATAGAAGATAAGGTGATCTAAAAATAAGATGATAGAAATAAAATATTTCAAGAATGAATCCAACTAAACAAAGAGGCAATCATATTTTTAGAGGGAGATGTAAAAAAATAATGCTAAGTTTACCTACTAGTGAAATAGTCTTCATTGATACAGGAGAGAGTGATGGTAAAAATAAAAAGGAGGTTTTTCCATCAAGAAGACTTTGCAAAGTATAAAGGGGGGTATTTTTTGTCCCACAAATCTCATTGGTATGAATATTGTGAATGATAATTATTTTCTCATTAATGGACAAATTTATTGACAATAGATTGAAGGAAGGAAATATCTCATGTTATTATGTTTACTAGTAGAAGAGTATATTGATATACACTGATGGACACCACAACAACACAAGAATATAAGCATGAAAGATAGTTGATCCATGTCATCAATGAATTGAGTCACCATGATGTAATGAGAGAGATGTGGAAAGAATGGATGTGATAGAAATGAAGAGAAAAATTGCACAAGAAAGAAAGGATGAAGGCTACCATTGGTTCATAGATGGACTAGCAAGGCTACTAGTCTAGACCATAGGTGTAGGGGTCATAGTTTTCCTATGAATGGACTAGGCATGGTATCCAAAATTTGAACTAAAAAATTAGTAGGATAATTTAGTTATGGGTAATTGTTCCCAAACATTGAAGAAAAAATATAAGTGATCAGAACATAAGAGAACCTTGTTGTCTTTTAACTAAGCTAAAGAAGTTGGTTGTTAGTGCAAGAATTTGAAGAAGCTAGAGATATGGAGAAGAGTGTGTAGAAGAATACATAGAGCTAATAAAGTTGTAGACTAGCGAGTGAAGAATTTGAAAAAGAAGATGATAGAATGCCATGTTGTAGAAAACAACCAAGAGGAGAGTAAGACCCAAAGGACCCATGAGGTGAATAAAATGATTAGTGCATCTTTGAGGATATGCAACAGAGATCTGCAAGGCAACAAAGTTCCATATTTCAAGTCTAATACATTAGATTTATTTCTTACCATTGCATATATTTGTATTTCTTGATAGAAAAAGCTTCATTAGTAAGCTTAGTCTAACATCCTCTAACAAGATGTCTCTTAGAAGGAAACTTGTAAATCCTCTACCAAGGTAGCTCTCATAGGCTAGTGTAACCCTAATAGGTCATAGACATTATTAACAAGATATGACTCTACAAGAAACAATTGTAGCCCCTAATAGGGAAACCCTTTACATGTAGTGTAATGACTAGTAGTTATATGATTAACGCCATGAGTTTCATCATCTAACCAAGGGTTTCCACATAAAAATTCTATGTATCAACTTGATGAATTTTTGTGTGTAAACTTAGTTGCTTCTACTTTACTACATTTATCTCACAGTTTTAGTTCTTAAGTAGTTTGCAATGAGGTTTTTTAGAGTGATTCAAGGAGTAACCAATTTTGGAGGTGGTAATGATCCATCCCCCTCTAAATACTAGATGGGACCAACATTTTCTCATTCAGAATAACACTGACAACATATTCAAAAATTAGGGTATTTGTAGTCGGTATGTGAAGGATCATGGTGGGCCAAAAAGTGGCGATGTGAAAAAAAAGTCTATAAACATGCAAAAGTGATTTAGGAATCATGTTGAATATTTTCCCCCAATCCTAATACCTAAGAATAAAACCATTATCTAATCCTTCATCACCCATACTAGAGGAATCTCATAGAAATTGGAGGGTTTGGATTCAAAATTAATGAGAGGTTGAGATTCTCTCTTCCTTGATACATCTAATTAAAATTCTATTGATCAACTTTATGCCTTTTTGGTTGATATTGAATAGAAAAATAGACAAATTTGTCTTTTAATTCTCTTTTTTAATTATAGATTGTTGCATATATGTAATATTATGAGTTAATAACATATAATATTTAAGATATTATTATAATATATAGAATAGTATTATATTATATTATATATTATATATAGTATGTATTTTATCATATGTATTAATTATAGAGTATAAATTTAATATACTATATATAGTTATTATATAGTATGTGTATTTAATTATAGTGTATACATTATATTATAGTATATATTAAATTATATACTATTTATTATAGTAGTTATAACTTAGTAATGTAGATGCTCAAAAAAGGTTCGCATCTATGGTTTCATCACTTCTTCATACTAATTCGTCCCATTTTCTCATTCCACTAACTCTACTCTTTTGGCCAAATTGATCATACTTTATCATTTGTATCCTCTTTCACATCAATTTCATGTCATTTCAAAATCATATCAAGTCAACTTGAAACCATTTCATATCAACTCAAAGTCACCCCAAATCAACTCAGAACCATCTAGAATCAAACATAATCATCACAAAACATATCAAACATCCAAAATCACTCTTCATTTGTCTAATCCTAGGCATTTTTGTGGCTTTTAATGCCTTGGAAACCTATCAAACTATCAAATCCTAGTTAGAACTCGCAAACAAGTTCATCTCCCACTTTTCCTTTAACATTACAAATGAGGTGACACTTTCTAATTTGTGCTCAACTAAATAGAATATGGGAGAACCATTTATCACATTCTTACTGTGTTGGAGAAGCTTGGTCAGTCAATGCTCACTAGACATTCTTGAAGAACAACAAGTAAACTTGTGCATTGAAAAATTAGTCCTGAACTTAATATATGAACTTAGAATCAAGAGCCCAAGCACTATTTCTAAACTAATGAAAAAAGGGGCTGATATTTAAGATGCTCTTATCCCTAAGGGAATCCTCAAGATAATCAAGGAAAACACAAATACTAGTTCCTCTAATGACAAGGCAAAATTTTTCTCCAAAAATAAGAATGTGACCAATGATGGCATTGTGGATGCCCACATGATTAGCACAACACAACCTCAATTGACTTTGAAAGGTGCAAACCCTACAAATTCACAAACTCCTAATCAAACATCACCTCAACAACCAACAACTAAGACTTCCACATAGGACAAACCCCGAAGACATCCTAGAACAAAGGACAGGAAATTCACACCATTAGGGATACCTCTTGAGACTACACTACAATAATTACTAAGTAATAACTTCCTACAGTTACCCCTGATCAAAGATGAGATATTGACTAAAGTCGACTTGTGGGATGACAAAAAATACTATGATTACCATCACACCAAAGGACATAAAACCTCATCATGCTTCCAATTGAAACATGCCATATAAGACCTTATTGATGATGGTGTAATCATAGTTGATCCATCATTGCTAGCATCCAACTCTAGTCGCACTATTTTCAAAGATCCTTTGGGTAATCTTGACAAAGAGAAACCCTCTATTTCAAACTCAAACTCACAAGTTAATGTGAATTACATGCACATTGGCTATGACTACACTATCAACTATTTCAATGATTTAGATTCCCACATATCCACATTCACCTTAAAGCCTGAAGACCCTTGCTACACTGTCACTACATGTCATACTAAGATCACTCTACCTAGAGACCTATCTAGACCTACTACTTCTACTAGACCTACACCCCCTAGTAGATCTATTGCTCCTGCTTCATCTAATTATAGCCTTGTTGAAAATCTTGGCAAGACCCCTACATAAATATCCATTTTAGATGTACTATGTGCATCTCCCCAACATCAAAAGATCTTGGAACAAGCCCTTAAAGAGTCAATAATCCCAGATAACATCGATATTGCCCAATTCCAAGCCATGATTGGGAACCTATCTGCCTCACACCATATTACCTTTTCCCCTCGGGATATTCCTAAGGGAAAACCTAACCACAATGATCCCCTTCATCTTGAAGTCTTCATCCATAATGCCAAAGTCAGACATGTCTTAATAGTTGGAGGAACATGATTGAACATCTGTACTATTAAGGTTGTCAAAGGTTTGGGTTATTTTGAAGATGATGTGGATCCTTCTTGAAGAATCACAATAAAATCTTGTGATGATGGTGAACATTTCTCCAAGGGCATCTTCAAATTACCTATTAGATTTGGTCCAACTATTGAAGATACATTATTCCATGTCCTAGATATAGAATGAATTGCAACATGATACTAGGATGCCCTTGGCAACAGGCTATGAATGCAGTACCCTCTACATATCATCAATGTATGAAGTTTTCCTATAACAATGTGGAGGTTACCATCCTTAGTGCTCTAGATCCTTTATAGTTTTGTGATAATCTGAGAGATGCTACTACATACCAAGTCCCAGCAAATAGTGAAGCATGATCCACAGATTCCTCTAAGTATGTGGATGCTGATATACTCCTTAATAAGGCCAAGGAAAAGATGAAGATTGAAGACAATGGGTGTGGAGAGTACTTATGTCCCAAGTATCCCACATTAGGGAGTCACCAGTTTGTCCCCAATCTTATGGTAAACCACAACTATTACAAGAACAATGCTTTGATATTAGTACACAAAATACCACTTCTACCAATGAGAATACTTTCATTTGTATTGAGAAAGCACAAGAAGAACAAAAACCCATTTTGATATCTCCTAGCAAGTATGGACTTGGGTTTACTATCATGCAAAAGAAAGGCTATGATGGATGTAGTGGTCTTGGATCTTAAGAACAAGGTATAATTGAACCTATCACTACAAAAGGATGACCTCCTAGTTTGGGGCTTGGATTTAAACCATTACGAATAGGTCCTCCTAGTACTATGGTACCTACATGCAAGACTATGGATGTTTTGAACAATGAAAAGGCATCTGAGGATATCCTAGCTGAAACCAAAAATCCTCTAGCCTCTGAGCATGACCCCAATGATATACCTGACTCTAATACCCATATCCATACCTTTAACCAAAACCCATTCAACACTGATGGTGACATCCCCTCAAGTTATCCTAAACTATTGGATTGGTACCAACGTGGACCACCATTTTTTGATCAATTCAAAAATGATGACACTCTCACAATAGACTTTGAAATCTATGAAGGCATTATGCTTGACAATCATAAAGAAGAAATTTCTTCTAAAGAGAACACATTGGCATATTTTGGGGAGCCAAATCCATCTTCTAGTTACAAAGCTAAAAGAAAAGAAAAAAATGACAAAAGTAGGTCTCTTGGTGAAAACTAAAAGGCGCCATTAGATGATAAAAAATCAAAAGCTAAGTAGTTGCCAAGGATACAAAATGAAAAATATGATGCTATGAATATCAGTGTTCTAGTGTTCAACATGCCACAAAGTCTTTTGGAGCTCTCTTGATCAGCATTCATGTGGAAGGTCATTGGTCTCAATCCTCCCAACCCTCCCTTATATCTAGTTGTTTATCCCCAAATCTAGCTACCTAATTTTCCCAACACCCAAGATCAAATCTTTATCCCATGAGCCTTTGCACATGTCATCATTAGTGACATCCCACATCACATATCTATTGACCCAATTATGCTCAGATGCCTTGATTCACAAGAGGTAGACACTGTCTTACATATGGTACATGATGGTATATCTCGAGGCCTTTTCAATGGTTTGATTTTAGCTATAGACTTGGAACAAATCCTATGTAGTTATGGTTATTCATGGATCCAAAGATTATCAGCTAGTAGTATCAACACTAGATATCTTCTTAGCATTCATTAGCAACATTTATGATTCCATGTAAAAGTCTTGAAAAAATATCAAAAAAATAGCAAAAAGTCCTAAAAAAGAAAAGGAAAATGTGAAAAAAGTCATAAAAAAATGGATGCCTTGATGAAAACCTACAAATAGGCATCTTGGCATGAAAATTTGAGTCAAGAGAAAAGGTCCATCCGCAAGTGTAAATCTAGCAAACAGGCACTTTGGGCAAGTACCATGGTGAAAACCTGGCAAATAGGTGCCATATATAATTAGTTATTGCTCCTCCATCTATCAAGATTCCATCTAGTGTTTTCCCCTTTTGTCATTCCTTGATCATATCCATTAATCCTACAAGACATCCTTGGCTACTTGACCATGGCTCATGAATTGGCTACTGTCCTTTGTTATCTTGCCTAAGCATCACCAGTCTACACACACTCTATCATCAACCTTTGTACATAGTTTTTGTCTTGTCTAGGGGCATATTACCTAAAAAATGCATGAGTTTGAACTTGAACTAGGCCCATATCCCTAAGAACTTTTTATCCATTAGACCTATCACATAATGGATTGGCGCTAACACTTGTATACGCTTTTACGATCCTGAAAAAATGTTAAAAATTCAAACACGATCCTAAAAAAATCCTAAAAATTCAAATACAACCTTGAAAATATCACTAAAAATCATAAAATGTCCTGAAGAAAATCCTAAAAATTGTAAAATTCCCTAAAGAAACTAGTCACACCAAAAACATCAAATATCCCCAAAAACCCTAAAAATCACAAAACCCATTAAAAATTTGCAATAAACCTTGTATATATTCACTATGCATAACCACCCCTTTTGCATACACACTTGCACTTTGTAGACTAAAACCCAAAGCAATCCACTTCCATGAAAATCACACCTATTGGAGCATTGAGAACTAGCAATCAGTCCAACTTGTCACCATAAACCTATCAACTAAATCAAAAATCATAACCATCACATGATCAACCCATCAAACACTATCTGAAGACCTCAAACACCTAAATAGCTATTGGCTCACATTGTTTAGTGAGTGATTTATTTTTTGCTTGGTTTTTCTTTGATCATGTTCCTATGCCACTCGATGATATAAACTGATCTATGAAAGTGGCCAGGATGGTTCATGGTCATCTTTTTCTATTTCTGTCTGTTACAATGTACCTTTGAGAATCTGGGGATGTGCATATGCCTTAGGAAGGACAAGGTCATATATTTTTTGCATCATACTTGTTTACACAAAAGGCTTGCATTTGTGCTCTGGCCCTTTATGCCATGATGTGTTACATTCCATTTTCCATATCAAAATATAGCTCCATTTGACATATAGTGCACTTTCCAAAAGAAAAAGTCTTCACCTCAATCTAATTGATTCTCATCCTATCTCCTCAATCTTCTATCATTCATCTCATTCTCCATCACCATGATCATGTCTTTTGATTCATCAAATCATCTTCATCTTGCATTCATGCATCCCTGCATCATCCTACACTATCAATCAACTTTCTGTGGCTTTCCACCTAGTCCAACCTCATTCTAACATTTAGCTAACCATATTTGACACAATTTGACCATCTTTGATTATTTCACTCATGCTCTAACATATTTCCATCATTTTGGGCATGCATGCATAGTTTCAGATCATTCCAAGTCCAATCAATTTAATTTTGGCCCTAGAGCCTTCTAGGGTGCAGTCCACACTTTTAGAGCATATTTGGGCCTCCTAAGTGCATCTTGGGTGCACTTAGTAATATCATGGCACACTAGGGCTTATCATGGCACACTAGGCATAGTTGGATGAGTTTTGGGCACACTTGGGGTAGTAGGATGCCCAAAATTGCTCTTGGAGCCCTTATGTTGCACTCTGGAGGCCATAACTTTTGGGTTTCAGCTCTGATTTACAAAATATTAGTTATCTTGGGCTCATATCTTTGTTGTGAAAAAAATGAGCTATAATTTTCATTATTTGGTCACTATATTGAGTGGTCATCCTTGACACTACTCTTGGGCTCCTGATTGACCCCCACTAGGTTGATTTTGGCCCCTGAAGCCTTCTAGGGCACATTTTGCATTTTTTGAGTACACTTGGGCTTCCCAAGTGTGTCATGGGCACACTTGGTATTGTAAAGACACACTTGGGCTTACCAAGTTCACATTGGATTCACTTGGGTGTGTTTTGGGCACACTTGGGGCAGTAGGATTCCCAGAACTGCTCCTGGAGCCCCTATGTTACACTCTAAAGCCAATAACTTTTTCATTTTAACTCCAATTTTTAATCTGTTAGTTGCATTGGATTCCTATCTTCGTTGTGAAAAAAATAAGCTATCATTTTCATCATTTTGTTACCTTCTTGTCTAGTAACCCATGCAATTACTCCTAGGCTCCTGCTTGACCCTGTTCTGCTGCTCTTACTAGTTATTCTTCCTAATTGTCATCCTCAATTAATTAATTGGTTCATCATTTGCAAACCATGGAGATTCTTAATTTCCTAAGTTGCATTTTCCTCCATTAATTCTATTGTTAGTAATTCCTATTTTTTGGAATAAAGTATTTTTAATTCAAATATTCCATGAAATATTGACATCATCATGACACTTGGTTATGACAGCTCGTGGATTCTCCTTTGACACTTGGTGAAGATATTTCATAACCCAAGATTCTTATTCTCTTATGCATGTCTATGTTTAGTTCCCTTTGTCATAGATTCTTTGCTTTAAGTGGGCTTGAGGTGTCATATGACGAGTCATAGATTCTCTCCCACATTTAGCCAAGTTTGACTTCCATACATCATAGAATCTTATACTTGGCATCTTGTTTCATATGCATCATGGATTCTCAAAGGAATCTCTTGCCACATCACATATCTAGGGTGAGAAATCCAATGCTCTCATCCTCCATACCAATTATAAAATGAGCATTCTTCCTTTCATTTTTGGTCCCTAGTTTTTGAGTCTTTTTCTTCATATCTCATATTAAAATCATAACTTCAAGTATTCTCATAGAACTATCCATATCATAGGCTTTTTTGCTTCAATATTGTGTGCACTATAGGAAACTTTGGAGCTACATCATTTGGAGAAGAAAGAAGGACATGGGAGCTACAAACGAAAGAGGGAGTTTTAACATTGTTTTCTTTCTTTATTAGTTTGTATTTCATGGTAGACTAGTGGGTGCTAATGTATGATTATTGAGTTTGTGATTTTCTCATAGTATGTTATGCATTTAACCAATTTTATAGTTCTCAGAAACATGTTTTTTGAAATCTACCCTCCCAAGTGCACCTAGACAATGCAGACTGCACCCATGGTAGCCCCAACTAAACCATGAGCATAGTTAGCATTGTTTGAGTGCACTTGGGGCCATTTTGAGCCATTTTGGCCTTCTAGGGTGCAATCTCCTCTATCAGAGCACACTTGGTTCATAGAAAACACATACATCAATCAAAATTTGCATGTAAGGTTTCCATTTGCTTCTAGAACATAGATTAGATAATTTTGTGTTACTAATGGTCTACTTGCAGCATGTGGCAATCAATAGATGAAGACATGATCATTACAAACTACTAATTTTTATTTGTAGGACATTTTTGAAGACCATTATGTGCTTGGAAAAACCATGTGTGTGGATTTCCTAGATTAGATAACACTTTGTTTGGTGCTTAAAATAAACTTTTTCTTTTCTGTCTGGCATGTCTATGGTGTTTAATCCCTAGGGGTTACATTGGACATATCCTCTCCCCTCGCCATTTTTGGATCTTGGGTGTAAGAGAAATACATGTAACTTCTATAGGAGACCTGCCTTGGACAAAGATACTCGATATTGGGTATGCTAGAGTATAACCTCAAAGCGGTAATAGACCAAAAGCAAGGTTAACATTCTAGCCACTATCTAAAATTTAATTACGATGAAAGCCATGTTGGCAGTATTGTTGCGCGATAGCTGTCCTCAAGTACGCTTGTGGTGCATCAAACCTCAATTCTCAAGGCTGGGAGACCTTCTATGGAAGTTTATCATTCACTTGCTAAATGAAATGCCCTTACTAAAAACCATGTTTTAGTGGCCAAAATCCTTTCTATCCACTAGCTCAAGGGATCACCCATGCCCATGAACACATCCTACATTCTCATGGTCCTTAGTAGAGGTAACAGTCCCTTGGGAAGTCATGCCCCTTGCGAAGAAGATCTTGGTAGCTTTGAGAATCAAGTGCGCTATAAGGGGGAGCTTGTGGTGCCAAGATCCTAGGTTGTCCACTTTGGATAAGTGCAGCTGAACTTTGGTTGAAGTAAGGACTCAATGGATACAGTCTTAAAGCCTAGGTTTTTGTGTGACTATTCATTTTTAACAACAACTATTCTTGTCTTAATGTGTCTTGCATGAGTGTAAAAAATGAATCAAGATAAAAGCCAATTTACAAATTTACACCTTGGAAACTTGCAAAAAAATTTCAAAACATTACACATCATCAAAACATTTCAACCTTGTCAAAACATTGTAAACTTTGGTTCAACACATTCAAACCTTAGAAAACATGGCAACTTGTGATCCTAAACATGCTTGGAAAAATATAGATTTCATCCTTGCATAGACTCCACTTGCATTCACCCTAGTCTAGGCCTCATACTTGCATCATATAGGTTTCATCTTGCATGTCTTAGCACTTACTTAGTATCCTTCATTTTCACATTGCAATCATTAGCGTTTACCTTACATCCTTTGCACTTCACACACAAAATCTACACTTTGCATGGCCCATCTTGCATCTTTGCATACCCAAACTTCATCTTAACCACATTAACCATTATTTTGAATGTCATAAGCATCATTTTGAACCTCCATTCTGATCTTAGCATTATCCTCTACTATTGAGCTCTCTGTGACATCAATCTGAAAACCATAGCTCCCATAATTGCCTTAGTTTCAGCCTAGTTTACCAATTGCGCCCAAACTAGCCCCAACTCCACCATAGGTGTAGTTGGTACTATATACACACTTGGTGTTCCAAGGACCTAGTTTGGGATTCCAAATAAGATTTTGAGGCTTCAACAGTGTCCTTAGGTACTTGGACAACTCTCATTGCATTAGCATGCCCAGATCTGCATTTTGCACCACCTAGTCTTCATTGCCTTCACTTAGGACATCATTCCTTATGTCATAGCCTCTATTCTACACCTCCTAACACATCCTAACATCAACCTTAACATCTTAGCTTCCTGACATATCAATTTGGCAACCACACTAATTAGAATCAGCAAGCATTCATCCTAGCCTCCCAATTGTTCCCAGAAACTACCAACTGCATCCAAACTAGCCCCAATTGCACCATAGGCATAGTTGGTTCTATTGGAGTTCACTTTGAATTTTCAAGGCTCACTTGGGAACCTGCATGACCATTTTGGTCCTCCAAATTGCATTTAGGAGGCTCTGTATCGACTCATTCTACACTTGACCCAAAACTACATCTTACACCAAAAATTTAATTTTCCATCTTAAGATCTTTCATATCACATATTCACTTAGCATCATCACCATTCTAAGTCTCCTAAAAATCATTTTGAACCCCAAAACCTTTTAACTTAGTCAAAAATCTGAACAAAGTATGAGTCTTAGAGTATCTCCTAGTGTTAACGGATGATGTATCTTGACTAGTCTTTTTATCTTTTATTATAATTTTATTTTGTCAAACTCTATCTATGTTTTGATATATTTGACCTTTTCATCTTTTATCAATTTGATCCTTTTTTTCTTCTATCACTTTTTTTGGTCAAGATCCAAAGTCCATTATGACAAGGTTAAACTCCTAGACAAAATACTTTCTAAAGGTTTCACCTAAGCTCAAAACTTTCCATATACCCTTGTCATTGCATTTCCATCTTCTTAGTGTCCCAAAATGTCATTTTGACTTACCCTAGTGGCATATACCCTTCATTTTGCACTATTCAAATCCTAGCATCATTTTCACTATCAGTCCTTATCAAATTGTCATCCTGATCATTTATCCTCATTTTGCATAGCCAAAACACCATTATCAACACTAGAATACCATCCTTTGCATAGTAAACCTTGCATACATCAACCTTTAGCTCCTTATCAAGTCCAAAATCAAACCCTAACCATCATTTTGCATACCATAATCTTCATTTTGCATACCTTGAAAACAACACCTTGCATTTGCATCTACATAACATCCCTAGGACATTTTCACTTTGCATACCAAAACCCTAGTTCATTTGGCATTTTCTTAGATTTCATATCATCCCTAAACACTTAAAAATCCAAAAAACACTCATATTTTGCATACCCACATCCTGATTATCAAGTTTTGGCCTATTTTACAAATTGTAACCCTGTTTTACCAACTGCACACTTTAGGTGTACAATTGGTATTTTTAGAGTGCACTTGGTAGTTTCAGGGTACACTTGGTAATTAGGTGTTTCATTCTAGTTTTTAGAACCCTAATCTGCACTTCCACACCTTGCATTGCATCCCTAAACCCTAATTTGCACTTCTACACCTTGCATTGCATCCCTAAAATTTGCATTTTAGGCACCTGTATATATTGTCCCTACTAGGGCATGTTGTGGCTTTATCATCAGTTATTCTTTGACACAATTCTCTAAATCACATTGTATCAAAGAGGGGCAAAATATAGATGCTCAAAAATGGTTTACATCTACGGTTTCACCACTTCTTCATACTAATTCATCCCATTTTCTCATTCTACTAACTCCGATCTTTTGGCCAAATTGATCATAATTTATCATTTGTATTCTCTTCCATATCAATTTCAACATCATCAGAAATCATATCAAGTCAACTCAAAACCACTTCAAATCAACTCAGAATCACCCCAAATCAACTCAGAATCACCCCAAATCAACTCAAAATCACTCGAAATCAATCATAATCATCAAAAAATGTATCAAACATCTCAAATTGATCATCATCTATCCAATTGTAGGCATTTTTGTGGCTTCCAACACCTTAGAAACCTATCAATCTTATCAATTTGACCTTAGTACTGTCAAGGCTCTCAGTGCTAGGTTAAACTATCATTCATGTCATCGAATCTTTGATGTTGCTGAGGCTTTCAATGTTATATAATGGAATTATCAACCATTTTAATAATATTGACAATGTTCATTGATGTTATTATGATCAACCTTATCAATCAATCTCAATCCTATAGCATTTACAATGTCAGCTAAATGTTACATATCAATCAATTCATGTCTTGTGTCCTTAGCATGTTATCAATTTTGATCAATCAATCAATTTGATCATGGATTTGGTTTGTCTATCATTATCATATTCAACTCGTATCATTATCACATCTTCATCAAAGGATATTGTTGCAATTATTTAATCAATTTTGGCCAATCATTTACTTATTTTTTCTATAGGATTAAATAACCCATAATTTAATCCTATGTCATTTTTACTAATTATTCTTCCTAACTATCATTCTAAATTAATTAATTTTATTAATTAATTGATTCATCATTCACAAACCATGGAAATTCTTAATTTCCTACGTCATATTTTTCATCCATTAATTCCATTTTTTACTAATTCTTATTTTGTGGAATAAAGGATTTTTAATTCAAATATTCTACAAAATATTGGCATCATAATCACACTTGGGTATGACACCTCATGGATTCTCCTTTGACACTTGGCTAAGAGATATTATAATCCAATATTCTTATTCTCTCACACATGTCCATATATGACTTCTTTGTCATAGATTCTAGGCTTTAAGTGGGCTGAGGTGTCTTATGACATGTCATAGATTCTCTTCCACATTTAGCCAAGTTTGACTTCCAATCATCATAGAATCCTACACTTGGCATTTTGTGATATATGTGTCATGGATTCTCAAAGGAATCTCATGCCAAGTTGCATATCTAAGGGTGACAAATCCAATCCTCTCATCCTCCACGCCCATTATATAATGAGCATTCTTCCTCTCATTTTTGGTACTAATTTATTTTAGATTTTTCACTCCATCTCTTAGACTAAAATCACAACATCAAGTATTTTCATAGCACTATCCATATCATAGGCTTTTCTGCTTCAATATTGTGTGCACTATAGGCAACTTTGGAGCTACATCATTTGGAGAAGAAAGAAGGACATGGGAGCTACAAATGAAAGAGGGATTTTTAACATTGCTTGCTTTCTTTATTAGTTTGGCTTTCATGGTATACTAGTGGGTGTTGATGTATGATTATTGAGTTTGTGATTTTCTCATAGTATGCTATGCATTTAACCTATTTTCTAGTCCTACATTTTGGTGAACCAGTCACACCAAAAACATCAAATATCCCCAAAAAACCCTAAAAAACACAAAACCCATTAAAAATTTGCAATAAACCTTGTAAATATTCACTGTACATAACCATCCCTTTTGTGTAAATGCTTGCACTTTGCAGACTAAATCTCAAAGCACTACACTTTCAAGACAGTCACACTATCTAAGCAAGGTGAACCAACAATCAATCCAACATAACACTATGAACCTATCAATTGAATCCACCAATAGAGCTATCACATTGTCAACTTGTCAAACACTATCTACACACCTTCAAACACTAGAAAGAAAGTAATAATGGACAAAGATAGCTATTGGTTTATGCTATTTAGTGAGTGATTTATTTTTTACTTTTTTTTTCTTTGATCATGTTCCTATGCCACCTGATGGTATAAATTGATCTATGAGAGTGGCCAGGATGGTTCATGGTCATCCTTTTCTATTTCTATCTATTACAATGTACCTTTAAGAGTCTAGGGCACATACATATGCCTCAGGAAGGACAAGGTTGGCAAGAGATTCCTTTGAGAATACATGATGCATATGACACAACATGCCAAGTATAAGATTCTATGATGCATGGAAGTCAAACTTGGCTAAATGTGGGAGAGAATCTATTACGTGTCATATGACACCTCAAGCCCACTTAAAGCCAAGAATCTATGAAAAAGGGAACTAAAGATAAACATGCATAAGAGAATAAGAATCTTAGGTTATGACATATCTTTGCCAAGTTTCAAAGGAGAATCCATGAGGTGTCGTACCCAAGTGTCATGATGATGTCAATATTTCATGGAATATTTGAATTAAAAATCCTTTATTCCACAAAATAGGAATTACTAAAAATGAAATTAATGGATGAAATTGTAGGAATTACTCATAACATATGCTGGGTTCACACAAATGTAAGACTAGAAAATAGGTTAAATGCATAACATAATACAAGAAAATCATAAACTCAATAATCATATGTTAGCACCCACTAGTCTACCATGAAAGCCAAACTAATAAAGAAAGAAAACAATGTTAAAACTCCCTCTTTTGTTTGTAGCTCCCATGTCCTTCTTTCTTCTCCAAATGATGTAGCTCCAAAGTTACCTATAGTTCACACAATATTGAAGAAAAAAGCCTATGATATGGATAGTGCTATGAGAGTACTTGAAGTTGTGATTTTAATATGATAGATGAAGCAAAAGACTCAAAAACTAGGGACTAGAAATGAGAGGAAGAATGATCATTTTATAATTGGCATGGAGGATAAGAGCATTGGATTTGTCACCCTGGATATGTGATGTGGCAAGAGATTCCTTTGACAATCCATGATGCATATGACACAAGATACCAAGTATAAGATTCTATGATGCATGGAAGTCAAATTTGGCTAAATGTGGGAGAGAATCTATGACATGTCATATGACACCTCAAGCCCACTTAAAGCCAAGAATCTATGACAAAGGGAACTAAAGATAGACATGCATAAGAGAATAAGAATCTTGGGTTATGATATATCTTCGCCAAGTTTCAAAGGAGAATCCATGAGGTGTCATACTCGAGTGTCATGATGATGTCAATATTTCATGGAATATTTGAATTAAAAATCCTTTATTCCACAAAATAGAAATTACTAAAAATTGAATTAATGGAGGAAAATGTGACTTAGGAAATTAATAATTTCCACGGTTTTCAAATGATGAACCAATTAATTAATAAAATTAATTAATTGAGGATGACAATTAGGAAGAATAATTAGTAAGAGTGATAGGATTAAATTATGGGTTATTTAATCCTATAGAGAAAATTAGTAAATGATTGGCCAAAATTGATTAAATAGGTGTGACAGTATCCTTTAATGAAATGTGATGATCGTACAAATTGAATAGGATAATTATAAGTAGACCAAAGCAATGGTCAAATTGATTGATTGATTGAAATTGATAACATGCAAAGGACACATGACATGAATTTATTGATACGTAACATTTAACTAACATTGTAAATGTTATAGGATCAAGATTGATTGATCAGATTGATCATAATAATATCAATGGACATAGTCAATATTATTAAAGTGGTTTGATGATGCCATGATCCAACATTGAAAGCCTCAACAATGTCAAATATCTGATGACATGAATGATAGTTTGACCTAGCACTAAGAGCCATAATAGTACTAAGGCCAAATTGATAAGATTTGACAGATTGATATGTTTCCAAGGCACTGAAAGCCACAACAATGCCTAGGATCGGAAAAATGATGATTGATTTTGGATGTTTGATATGTTTTGTGATGATTATGGTTGATTCTAGATGGTTTCAAGTTGATTTGGGGTGATTTTGAGTTGATATGAAATGGTTTTGAGTTGACTTGATATGATTTTGAAATGACATGAAATTGATGTGAAAGAGGATACAAATGATAAAGTATGATCAATTTGGCCAAAAGATCAGAGTTAGTGGAATGAGAAAATGGGACAAATTAGTATGAAGAAGTGATGAAACCATAGATGTGAACCATTATTATATAGTATATATTATAACAATTATATAGGGACATATCTCATTTGTTCCAATGGGACAAAAGTGGTCATAGGGTATCATATGATCCCTTTCAATCCATTAAATGATAAGTTCCTAAGGGTCCTAGGATCCTAATGACATATATAATGTGATTGAATGGGTCAAAAGTGGTCACAGGGAAACCTATGACCTCTTTCGGCCCATTTGTTGAAAACTATGTGTCTAGTTGTCGTAGGACCCCTAGAAACATATCTCACATGTTATAAATCATTAAAAGGGGTCACAGGGAAACTGATGGCCACTTTTCACCCATTTTGTAGTATCTCTCATGTTTACAGTCTATACCATATTATATTTTGATCTAAGAGATACTTATTACTCATGTTATTTTTACATTTGAGATGACTTGATGGTCTGGTGTTATACACTTGTTACTCATGTTATTTTTACATTTGAGATGACCTAATGGTCTAGTGTTATACTTTTATTCTAGTATATCATAGATATTAGATCACTATGTTGTTTAGTTGATCTTATCTGCATGATGATGTATTTTTGAGATGACAGTATGTTTTATGATAGTATCTATTTATCTTGTATTTAGACATATCCTCTTATTTCATTTATGCATTGGATTTTATGTTATGTTTATTTACTTCATTCTTTCTTTGTGAATCTTTATGCAGAAGTGAGTGATGTAAATGAATTATTTTAGTATAATTAAATAAATGGTTAAATTAGGTCATTTATTGCATTTATTGCTTCAGCTACATTATTATATGTAATTGCACTTGATCATGTGTTTTAGTGTCCATAAATTATGTCCCTAGCAGTGGCACATGGAGTTAGTGATTCAGTTGTTCATCTTTAACCAATGTCATCCTTGTATGGTTGACATGTCCTATTTAATTATTTAAATTAAACCCTTCAGTGATTTAGTAAATCTTGAGTCATTTACATTATGTGATTAGAATCGTGAGTGTATATGTGCAGTTAGAGGTTTGCATTTGTCACAAAAGTTATTAAGGAATTATGTGATTTTGGTTTAAGTGAATTTTAGGATTTATCTTATTTAATTTAATTCCTAGCAGCTTTGTGGTAGATGAATTCCAATTACTTGGAATAGCCTATTTTCATTTGGGTTGATTTAGGGTTTAACTAGGTGACCTAGTTAATTACCTTAATCCTTTATTCACTCAAAAAGTGAATAAGTATCCTTAAAAGAATTTTATTCCTCATTTCTCACATTTTGAAATAAGAAAATTGAGAGCATTTTCCAAATCTTCTTTTGTAGGATAACATTTTTGTTCTTTACAGGAGCTACGGGCATTGGATCATCATGAGATTAGTCTCCTAGGATCTAGCTTGGGGACACCTTGGATTGCCATGATTTTTAGAAACTTCTCTGAGATTTTTATTTTATTGTTCAGATTTCTATTTTGCCCTTTTGGCTATTAGGGAGGGTTCTCCTATTTTTTTCTTTTAGCTCTATTTTTGATTCTCTTTCTTGTAGTTGTATATTAGGAGGTTGAGAACATGTGTTCCCCTCTGTCTCTGATTGCTAGCTCTGCCCAGTTGGTCAAGTATGAAAATTTTCTTAATTTTTGGGATGGGGGTTGGGGTTTCACATTGTTAGAATGGTCATTTTTGCATACAATGTTCAAACCCAATTTTTATTGGTTTTCTATGGCTCATTCATCCTTTGGTTGAATGGATTTCATTTTCATTGTATTTCATCAACATTGGTTTTTTAGGTTTTTGCCTTGATTTGTGTGTCACCAGATTTTTTCAAAATTTCTTGGCATGATGTTAGTCATGGGTTTGGATTATCTATAGGATATCAATTTGACCACTGTTTCACTCTTATGTTGCATTGGGATTCATGCCACATCCATACTCTTGAGCTTCTTTTTAGTTGAGTGTTATTTTTCTTGTGTTCTCATCCAACCCTTGTTTTCTTAATCTTCATGATGTTGGTGCACCCACACATGAGCATGTGCACATACATTTGGTAGGTGCTTCTGAGGCCCGATCTCCTAATTGTTATTGGTGGAGTTATGTTCATTGGGGTTGGTTTGGGAATATGGATTTCCTATGGGCACTCATCATGTGATGAGCATGGTATGTAGTGTAGCAGCATGGAGGGGATTCTCTCACAAACTTGGTGACTATTTGCTAGGTTGGTGTGAAGAAGTTTATAAACAAAAGATAACTAAATAAATTATTGGGAAATAAATCTAAGATAATAAAAATGTGACCACTTGGAGCTGATTCGAGGATACTTAACATGTGAGCACCTATACTTGACCCGAGGACAAAATGGGAGAGCTTCCTCAAGAAGTTGAATTTAGATGATATTTATGTTGGACTACTTGATGCCAAAAGACTTACTCTTCATCGAGTCCCCACATAGTTGACCTATAGAGTGTCCGACTAGTTGCATTATCTCATGATCTTGGTTATAACTTCCTCTTTACTATCTAGTGTGAGTATTAGCCATGGATGTTTCTTTATGTGTATTTTTGATTGGATCATGTTATGGTTTCACAACACATGCCCTATTTTTCCTAGAAATTGGTCCCCCTACTTTATTTTTTTCATTTGTAGATCCCTAGTCTGGGGTCCAATTCTATTTTAGGGATTTTTCTAGTGTTTTTGGTCAAATCTGGGTCCCAATTTGAAAACCCAAATTCTATAAATCATCATTTGAGAGGCTAAGTCATATTTTTGCAAGAAAATAACACACTACCACACCTCACCTGGTGTCATAGTGTGCCAAACAAACCAAACAAGGAATTTCTCTTTGGTGATGCACAAAAATGTAGTTGCATAGCACCAAGGGTTGCATTGGGTCCTAGGTCTATAAAACCCAAGGACCCCCCTCTCCTCCTTACTTCAACTTCTTTATTTGAGCTCGAATCTTCCATAGCACTACAACTCCTTAGGTGTGCATTTCTGCACCTTGCCTCCACCTACACAATAAACATAAACTATAAATACCAAATGAGGTGTGTTGATACACGCCTTTTATTTTGCAAAACATTTTAAAAACTTAAATAAGTTAACTAAATCCTAGTGAAGGTGTGCAACTATGCACCTTTATACTTATAAGTTTCCCTTAGAAAGAAAAAGGGTGCGCATTTAGTGCACCCCATGAGGTGCGCTAAATCCACACCCTTTTTGTGCCAAAGAAATATAAGGGTGCACACAAATTGCACCCCATGAGGTGCACTAGTGTGAACTCTCATATATAAAGGCTTAACATGTGATTAGGCACACCTAGGGCACCTCTGAGGTGTGCTAGGTGTGCCCTTTTTCACACATAAGGAATTAAAAAATTAGTTTTTTCTTGAACAATTAGGGTTTTTGGGTTTCTTCATTTCATCATTAGGATTGATATTAATTGATTTTTCTTCAACTCTAGACTAATAGATGTCACTTTTGTGTAGATTCAATGGCCTCTTCATTATCCGCCCTTCCTACAAAGATGGTTCCCAAACCCATGGTTTTCAAGTTTCAATGTGTTCATACAAAGTCACATTTTCAAGATGATTATTCAGAGATCTAGGATATCAAACTTGGTCATACTGACTAGAATGCATTCTTGCTATTATGCAACAAGCCAATGGAGAGGTCCCAGTTGATATCTACTTTGATCCGATGGGAACTAGTCAATGCTACATCACATCCAATATCTGTACAGTCCTTGGAGCTGGTCATGACACACGCAGAGATATATGTTTTTGAAGAAAGGGTCATGAAGAGTATAACTGGAGAGATCATCTTAGATCTCTAACCTAAGAACATAGAGAAGGTGTTCCATCTTCCAAGCGCAGATCGGTTCATCAAATTTACATATCACTAAGTAAAAAGATGGTACAGGGAACATGTAGAGGAAGCATCTAAAATCATATAGTCCACGTACCTCACTGAGAAGAATCCTCTAGGGTGTAAAGTAGGTAAAGTGAACATGACTAGAGGTTATATGAAAGAAAATATTAGGTATTCTATCATACTCTTGAGTAGAGTCATGGGGTTGCCAACATCAAGACACCTAAATATATGGATGGTGCATTTTATTGAGACTATCAAGATGACAAAGATGCTAATTGATTGGGCTTTAATTCGTAGTGAGAACCTAGATGAGTAGCTAGTGATAGTTAAGAATAATTTTAAGTTCTACATGACATCTTATTTGGTGTACTTGCTAGCTACAAGGGCAACAGACTATCTAGGATTGTTTAAAAAGGGTAGTATGAAAGATGCAAATGCTTCGCCATATATAGTTTATCCCCATTTGGTGAAGAAAAGGCTTCTAGAGCATAGAAAGGAACACAAGATGATAAATGATTCATTTATATTTGCAATTGTCCAGTTCATTGAGGGAGATTATGTGAAGAGATGTTAGATGAGGCAGTAGCAAAGATTTTAGAAGTTGGAGCCTACTACATCCAGTATCACACATTCACCAATTTAAGGGTAGTGGGTACCACTCTCAATTCCAAGAAGCTCCCTATATATCCAAATGATAGACTTATATTGTTGGAGATCACTCAACAACTCTTGTCTACATTTGATAGAGTCAGGAAGTAGCATAAGATAACCTCGGTGTGGCTCATTACTATAGGACCATTCAATGTGGTCCAGAGACAATATATTCCATCTTTTGATTCTAAGTGGGATCAATATCCTTTGGATGAATATAATTCTCCTTGGCCTTACTTTGATAACATTGGAAGAGTACAATACTTAACTGGCAAGACATTTCAACATGAAGATGCAATTGAGGACCACTAGATGAATGCAGTAGATGACTATGGTATCCGTATAAGGGATTATTGTAGGATTAATCTCTATTTGGAAACCAATGATTTAAAGATTAAGGTTCCTTTAAAGGTTTCAAAACAAGATACTGAAGATGTCTTTGATCCATATTTCAATAGGGATAAGATTGGTGATTGACCCATTATGAATGTTGATGTTGATAAGGAAGAAAACTCAAATATTAATCATAGGGCTAAGCATGTCATCAAATTGACCAAGGATTGGATTAAGAGACCTTTCAAATTGGATCCAATTCCTCAAGCGGTAGTCTTCCACACTATAGCCCACCCAACAAGAGGTCAAGGAGCTAAAGTAATGGTAGCTACTTTTATGGCTCAGTCCCTAGTGAGGCCAAAAATAGTGCACCAACTTGATAGAGAAGTTGGATATTATAGGGCTCAGAAAAGTGAAGGCAAGAGAAAGAGAATTTCTCCTCCACAAGCTGAGCCAGAAGAGGAAGCAACTCAAGAACCTCTATAGCTAGGGGCAAAGAATGTACAAGGATCAGAGAATGTTGAAACTGCATAAGCCCACGACAATCCTCAAGTGCCACCAACTAAGCAAGGGTAAGGAGAAGCTAAAATAGAAGTATACTAAGTGTCTCCACTGCAACAATAGGTACAAGCCTCCCCATCCACTCCTAATAAAAGAAAGATCAAGACTTTGGTCAAGAGGAGATAAAAGGTGATTAGGAGAGTTATTTCTTTGCCATCAGTCTCAAAACTTATCCTAAAAGGAGAGGAAGAAGAGGATGATGAGGACAAAAAAGATAATCTTATTTTGAATTAGTGGACTCATCTAGCTAGAGCTATAGAGTTAGAATGGAGAAGAAGCTCCAAACTTATGCAAGCATCCATTCTTGAGCAGCCTATTCAGCCTACTACATCAGAGGATGAATTGCAGTAATGAATTGATGAGTAGGGAGGCAAAGGCAGTGATGTTTTCAAGATGTTAGATTTTTATTTCATGTCATTTGATACTAAATTGGTGGGTAGGAGGATTGGATTCAGTTACCACCTAAGCCACAAGGACCCAAAGTAGCTCCACCATCTCTAGTTCAAGTTACACTCCATATGGATACAGATTTAGCTACTCCTCTTCCTCTAAACAATGAAGAAGAATAGGTTCAAGAAGAACTAGAGGAAGAGCTGCAACAAGTATCCACCAATGAAGTGTTAGAGGAAGGAAAAATAAGTGAGTATCCTAATTAGACTTCCCAAGACATAGAAGTGAGAACAATGGACTCCATGGATATAGAGATTCCCAATGTGGATCTCTCACAAAATTAGAAGACTCCAAAGAGGAGTGCTAAAGGAAAGAGTGTAGCGGAGAAAAATCCTTCATCATCCAAAGGTAAATCTCCAATAGAACATGTTCCAAGATGGTTTAGGAAAGAAGTGATTAGAAGCAAAAGATAGCAATTCACTACTGAGGAAGAAGATAGGATGGAATTGATTGAAGTTCTCAGGAAACCTGAGTCACCACCAAAGGATGCATGGGTATTACCCTTCATTATGAGTCATTAGAACCAAGATTTGTTTGCATATGTTGCTATCCCTCCTCTACATGTAGATGTTGAGGAATTAACTCCAAAAGATTATCAAGTAAGGGAGGTTATTCTTGGGAAACCCACATTGGAAACTACTAAGTTGATGGTGACAACTAGAATTAAAGAAGTGTTTAGGCACATAGAACATGATGAGGTAGAATCATAACACTTCAGAGATAGAATGAGATCCTAAAAGGATACCTAAATGAAGTTGTTGGTCCCCTAGATCCTAAAAATTTGAAGGAAACTTTGAATGCGGCATTGGAGAAAAGGGATAACGAGATAGTATAACTAGACCCATTTTTGAAAGCTTGTCAGCAATGGGGAGAGAGTTTTGAAGAGAAAGGTGTACAGATTATATAGGGGAATCTTAAGTTTCTACATCATGTGCAAGATGATGTGGATAAGCTAGTAGCCATTTTCAATCAAGATTTTGGTTTGATGGACAAAGTACATACCTGGGGTAAGGACCTACAATCATTATAGTCAATCAAAGGCCAAAGTTATTATATGTTAATGGAGGTATATACAATAGTAGAGTTAGATAAGATTGATGATTGGATAGAGAATATTATGGATGGAAATAAAGTAATGGAAACATTACATGTGAAGATTCATAAGCTCAAGGATCAAACCCAAGTGAAAATTTTGGAGGTACAGAAACATTATAGTGGTGCATGCTTAGAAATTTTTGAGGATGTTTCAAGGTAGAAGTCGATATCTATGGAAGCAATTTTTGAACAGTTCTAGAAATTTCTTGAATAAGCTTCTAATGATGATGATATTAGACAAGCATTCAAAACTAAAGAAGCATTGCCAGATTTAGATGTGAAACTCAGAGATTTTGTGGAGACTCACATTGAGGTGGGCAATTATAGGCAAAAAGTCAAGGACAAGTATGAAGCCTTAGATTTGCTAGATGCAGCTCAAGTCACTGAGATTATTGAGAAATTCAAGAAAAAATACCCAAACATAGCTTTGGTATATAGGGGAATAAAATCCAGAAACTAGAATTTTAGTTTTGACACTTGGTGAAATTTGCATTTTTTGAACCTACTTCCAAGGTGCGCGGGTGTGCCAGGTGCGCTGCTTTTGTGGTACACTTTTTCATAGGTATGCTAGAAGTTTTTGAAGAATTCAAAGATGTGTCGACAGTTAATTGCCAATTCTAAATTTAGAGCTTTTCATGCATCAAAAATGCATTCTGATGACAGTTTAACTCCTACAAACATTCAGAGAAGATGGAGCTTCTATTTTTGACACTTCCAGACACTCCTACATCATCTAAAGGCTTTCTTTTTCTTATTTTCTCATTTTTATTTTTTAAAAGACATGTAAAGGTTTGTGTATCCATTTAATGATATAAATATGGATGAAGTCCTCCTAAGCACTAGTTAGAGAGTTAGTTTATAGATAAATTGATTTGTTTTATTTGTTTAGAAGCATATGTTTTCATAAATATATCTCTCACTATCAAAAAAAATTGAGGAGAAGATATCTTATAAATTTAGGAATGTAATATGTTTTTTGGGCTGCCATTTTTTTGATAAAATAAAAGATACTTTTGGTGCTTGCATTTGGAGTGTAGCAATTCTTGCGTAAGTGTGTTATATTTTGTGATATATGTTCATGGAATGTAATTGAGCCAATAGTTCAAGAAGAGATCACCATATTGTTCCTACATAGCTTTGCATCTCGCATGAGCACACTTTTCATGGCCTTGTGATTCGATGAAAAGTGAAACATCTTATGGTTACTAAATTCCCATCAATGATTACATTAGTGGACTTAAGGAAGCATTGCTCCTATTTTCATTGGTTACCTACCAATCTTTTCAAAGGCTTTAGTCATAGGCACGTTGTTTCCATGGCTTATGTCCATTAGGATTTTACTTTTCATGTTATTTGCTTCAATTTCTTGTTACCCTATCTTTGTTATTTTCTTTGCTAATGCCTTGGTTAAATTAGGAATTCATATAGTTGCATTGTTAGATTCCATTCATTAAAAAATAGAAAAATACAAAAGTATATATATAAATATATATATTGTGGTTATTCTTTTGAGATAGAAAGTATATTCAAATCTCATATGAATTGTTTAGAACTAGAAAAGGCTTCCCTATGAACAAATACATTTATCTTCAACTAAGGAGATTCTAGTAGGTTGCAAGATTGCCTGGAACCTTGGAGTTGATCCCAGATTAACTTTTCACGAGAGGAGTTTGAAAGGATTCCTATTTTTTAGCATTGTGCAAAATGAAAGCTCAACAAATCATTATATCCATCACCATGGTGGGAGACTACAAGTTCCATGTGGTTGGGAAGTATAGATACCTTTAGCACTTCTAGGGACTAGTGTACAGAGCTGATCTATTTCCAGTTGCGACCAACATTTGATGTTTGCTTGGTTTATTCAAGTTTCTAGAGTATGTTTCCTTGTGATTTATGATTTAATTAGAATGCTTGGATATCATGTTTAGATGATGTTAGTTTCATTCAACACATTTCTTTATTATTATGGTAGCATATGGTTAGATGATGTGATTCACTAAGCTGGAGTATCTATGCCTTGTTGGATTAGTATGTTAGATCTTCTTGTTCTTATGATGTTGTTACATTGTAGTAGTGATACCCTCATAAGATAGATCCAAATAACTATCTGGAAGTTTGGGATGTTCTGCCCAGGGGATGGCTAGGACTATTGAGGTCTCATGATGCTATTATGGTTGGGAGGAGCCGAGCATGAGTTTAGTCATTTTTGTACATTGTGATGTTTCTTTTTGCATGTTCCTTCTTATGTGTTTTTAGATTAGATAGCTAGATGGTTTTTATTTCTTGTTGTTTGGTGTCATGTATTTCTTCAGTTTGAGTATCCAAGACTTGAGTTTGAGGATCTGGTACTCCCTAATGTGGAGGAATTGCTTTAATTTTTACTTCATCCTAGGTTGTTCCTTTTTGTTGTTTTCATTCCTCGTGTCAAAGAAAGGTTTCCTCACTTGAGAATGTGTTCTTTCACATGAGAAATTCATTCTATCATGTGAAGTGTAGTGGAAGCTCATGCAAGATTTTATTCTCTCATGCAAGATGTGGCATTCACTCACACAAAGCTTGGCATTCTCTTCTATGAGCCTCGCTAGCAGCGATACAAGATTTTTTGGCCAACCCTTATTTTCCCTCATCTGAGAAGGTAGTTCCTCATGTAACAAAACACATTTCCTCATGTGAGTTTGGAGGTTTTGTTTTCTCATGAAGAAAATAGGGGGTGTCTTTGCTCTTTTTTGGGAAACTCGTCTTGGTGTTTTGAGAACCCTTTAGATTTTCTTTTCTTTCTAGGCTTTGAAAGATCAGAGATTCTAGGTTTTGTAGTTGTAGTTTTCTTTCAATTTGGGTAGTTGGTTGGTAGTGATGCTTGGAGATTCATTGGTTTCCTAGATTGGTTAGTTAAGTCTTTCAATGCAATCATATGATCAATTGCATGTTATGATGTTTAATTTCATGCTGGTTGTTTCAAAAAAATAAATCTTGTCTTTTATTTATCCTTGTTCCAAGGATCTCTAGGTGGGGCATTACATCTAATATTAGAGCCCATGTTGCAACATTAGGATCTTTGTGTTATTCTCCTATTATGAAATCCCTTTAGTAGTCTAAATCGCCATACTATGATGGTAAGGGAGGTGGCCTTAGCGCTGAGACTTAGTTAGTTGATGTGAAATGTTTATTTTCCATTTATATGTATGAAACCAACTTGACAGCCCATTGTGTTTTCATGCAACTGAGAGATCACACTGTTGGAAATATTCAAGATATGACAAGTTACTAAGAGGGGAGGGGTGAATCAGTAACTTCTAAAATTTCAAACAATAAAACTGTATACTGATATATTCACCATTCATCCAAATAACCTACTGTAAGCATGAAACAAAATCATTTGCAACACTTGAACACACAGATTTGGTGACCCAGAAACCTTCCAAATAGAAAGTAAAACTGGGGTGGGGATGAAACCCACAAGCTTCGTTACTGCAGTATGAAGTTGGCCGGTTAAGGCTTACAATGACCACTTCTGGTGATCTGCCCTGTTAGGAGCACAAAGGATTGCTAGATCCACCTTGTTAGAGGATTTTCAAACATACAATAAAGTATGCACTCTGTTAGGAGATTTACAAAAGACTGTTAAGTCTACCTTGTTAAAGGATTTACAAAAACTGATTCACCTGTTAGAATGAAACAGTGGATCTGATTACAACTGATTGCTAATAAGATCTGCTATGCTCTGATTCACCTTGATGTGATAGATAAAACTTTTCTGCTCCAAAATTCGACCTTGCTGAATATCTTTACAATTCAGCCCACATACTTTCGCACACATGTATTTCTTTCGCACTTTCACACTTTCACACTTTCACATTTCCATTCATTACCATTGCCATAACAACTACTTTTGAATGATACAATACATTGCATATATATACCATCCATATAAACAATACATGCAAGGTCGGCTAAACAATACATGCAAGGTCGGCCAAAAAAACAAGTGCAAATCTCTATACAAAGTCGGCCCAAGGTAAAAACTCGGGTTCAGTGAACTGACTCGGTGTCCTTCTGATACTCGGCATCCACTGCGTTACTCGGCATCGTCATGCACTTGGTAGAAGTGAAGGCACGGTTCATACTAAACACTTCGAGTAGTTCTAAACTCAGTAACCACTGGAGACTCGGTAAAAGAGATGTCACTCGGTGAATACTTCTATCTGAACTCTAGCTTGGTGATCAAAGGAAACACTTGATAGAACCTTGTGACTCGGTGATAGTTAGTTTCCTTGATATCCGTCTGAGCTCGGTAAAAATTAATTTCCTTGATAACCTCAGGAGCTCGGTTATCATGAAGTTCTTGGTTACATCTTAGTACATCTTCACTCGGTCAAAACTGATTCCTTTCTTTACCTTGAACACTCGGTAAACACTGGCTGCTTTGTTCACCTTGATCACTCGGTAAACACTGACTTCTTTGTTCACCTTGATTACTCGGTAAACACTGACTTCTTTGTTCACCTTGATTACTCGGTAAACACTGACTTCTTTGTTCACCTTGATTACTCGGTAAACACCGAGAACTAGGTAAAGCTTGGCTTCCGGTGAGAGCTCGGTAAGCATTTAGAATCCAATAAGTGTTGTAACTAATGACAAAAATGTATCATAATGCCAACAATCTCCCCCTTTGGCATTAGTGACAAAAACACTTATGAGACAAAATTTATCTGACATGCTGATGACTGATTCTGAATATACATAGCTTCATTATATACAACTCTCCCATAGAATATACATACATTATTTACATGAGCTGTATATCTCTTTCTTTGTACAATTTTTCTGAAAACACTTATTCACCCATAGTATACATATCCAACAATAATCTCCCCCTTTTTGACAATAATGCCAAAGAATAAAAGAATATATATACTTATATAGAAACACCAAAATGAGAGATGAACTCTGAATGTACCTAGAGAATAAGCTGGAGAGTCTTATCCCAATTCTCTTGCAAAATTTTGCAGGTGGAAAGAGCTACTTGAACTTTAGCCGAAAGTTCAATCACATGGTCTGCAATGGAAAAGTTATTATCATGGATTAATGTCTTTGAATGTGCAATGTGCTTTTGCATTGAATCCATGATGGGAAGGATCATGTTTTGGATATCTATCAATGTAGATCGGATCCTTGCCTCTTCTCTCAACAGCTCTGCCTGCTTCTCTGACAAAAATTTGATCCTGAGGTGATGAGATGAGCTTGAACTGGGGTCAAGCTTCAATTTTTGTGCGCTCACCTTCAGATCTTCATCAATTTTATTTAGTTTCTCTCTTATTCCTTTAGTGTACTCAGTAACATCACAAAGCTTAGCAAAAAGAGATGTTACATTATTAAAAGAATTTTCCATATCTGCCAAAATTGAGGTTAATGCAACCTGATTTATTGCAATGTTCTGGGCAATGTGACCTAATACCTTATTATCAAATTTCTTTTCTACACGCTCAATTAGCTTTTCTTGTTCGGAGGCATCTTCATTGAATTTATTAACTACCTCTTCCAGTTGAATCAAAATGTGTTGAGAAGTATCAACATCAACACCTATAGCCTTAGTAATTATGTTCTAGGCTTCCTCAATTATCCTATATTCCTTACCCCTTTCTGATCTTAACTGCATCTGAGTAGCCTTTTTCTCAATAAGTTGACTAGCATACCTCATTTATTCAATGGTAGCATTATCAAAGTCAATCTTTGGAATTACTATCTCTGTGTCCAAGTCAATGTCTTCAGGAATTTCCTTTCCAGTGATCATAAGTCTTAATGGTTGCTTTTGTTTGACTTCTGAGATGATTGGTTTGACCTTTGGAATAGACACAACAGTAGAGATAGAAGGACTAGCAATAAAAACTGGGATGCTTAAGGTTTGAGTGCCAATAGAAGTATGTACAGGGTCAAAAATTTGAGTGCTGGCCAAAAATGGTGATACACTCGGTAATATAGTATCTGAGCTCACTGTGCCTGAAGTAGATGGCGACAAAATTGTAGAACAAATTTGAGTTGTCAAAATTTGAAAACTTACATCAATACCAACTGATGATGATGGAGTCGAGGAGGCTAACTCGGTAGATGAAAAGGGGTGCAACTCGGTAGTCGAAGAGGGATGCAGCTCGGTAGATGAAGTGGTAGTCACTTCTACTGATGATACTTGGAGCTGAGATATGGTAGGTGTAGACGGTAAATCTGGTGTAGATGAACCTGCTGAAGCTGACTCCAACCTTGATGATGTCACAGGTTTGGCTGGGGAGTGAGGAAGGGATGCAATAACTGCTGCTGCAATTTTTACCGTATCATCCTCCTTATCTTCCTCTTCAGCTTCTTCCTCTTTGTCTTCTTCCTCTTTCTCTTCCATCATTGCATGCAACTCTCCTGGTGTAACTGTGATGGATGGAGTGCTATTTGATTCATCACTGCTACTGCCGCTATCATCATCCTTTATTTCTACTGGGTCTACACTGGGCTTATGTAGATGATAGATGTTTTTCCACATGTTTGTAGCATCATTTACAACATGCTCTATATCTTTGATCAAAACCAAACAAGTGTGGAAACTGATCATCATTTTACCTTCATAGGTTTTCAATTCAGATTTTACCTCTGCTCCAGTGAGACTAGGCCGAAGATTTTTCAGGGATTGCTCATATATATCTTTTACCGTCTTGGTGGCTAACTCCCATCTTGGTTGTACTCTCTCCAGTAGTTCTTTAGAGATATGAGGAGCAATCTGGTCCGGGGAGTATTTCCATTTTCCCATTTTGTTATGTACCAGTTCCTCAATTTGCATTTTCTCTGCATCAGTCCTTGTCTCAAATCTTAATGCCTTGAAATTTGCGATGCCAACTCCTTCTTCCAATGATTTTAGCCTTTGCTCGAATGTAGGGGCAGGTTTGACCAATACAGGTTCCTGAATACCTTTTCTCGTTCTCCGAGTGAATACTGCAGTAGGCTGCTTCTTGGGCTTGGTAATGATTACCTTGCCTTTCTTCTTTGCCGGTTGCTCTTTTTTTGATTCTTTTTCTCCTTCTTATTCTTCACTTTCTTTATCTTCACCTTTTCCCTCGGTGACCATAAGAGAACTCATTTCAGTTTTCAGTTTGGCCACTTTCCTTTTACCTTTGCTGATGGCCTGTGGAATTTGATTTCCAGTTCAATTATGGCCTTTGCTTCATCATAAGTACCAAAAATTTGTTGCCTTGGGTCTATTGGCTCATTTACCAGTGCTTCAATGATATCCCTTGTTTCATCAATATTTACCTCATATGGAAGAGGTTTCACCCATGCAACTCGGGGTCTAACTGCCTGTATGTACACTTTGTCACAGTCAACCATGAAACAGACATCATCCTTATACTCTTCAACAAGTTTTGGAGGTATTCTGAATCTGTTGTTCATCCTTTCCTTGAAATCTTCAAAATAATTGTCCATTACTTTGTCAAAATTCATACCTATTTCTGCTATGAATTCATTTATTTGATACAAAATTGGAGTATCTTTCCTCCATACAACTGTACCTTTGGATGGAAAGAATTTCTATACATAGAAAAATAAACAAACTAGCAAAGAACCAAATTTACAAGGGTTTGTCTTTGCAGTCCTTATGCTTTCCATGTTTTTATTGAATTGTTTTAATAGCACATCAGCTAGGTCAAACTCCATATTTTTCTTTACAATTTTATATGCCAAATCTACAGCCTTGCAAGGTACACTATTCAATCTGCTGAAACTATATAGTTTGTATGCAATAACATAAATACCAAATTTCAGTTCTATATCTGAAACATTGTTGAGTTTTAAACCTCTTCCATCCCATTTAGCTTGGGTTTTCTTCTGTAACTCATCCCGTCCTAGGGTTTTGGTGGTTTTGGCTTTGCTGAGCATCGGGAGACCCGTGATTTTGTGAATCATCTTCTTGGTTATCAAAACTGGTTGTTCCAACCACAACTGACCATTATGCACTTGGCTCAAGATATACCTCACCCATTTCACTTGGAAACTTCTTGGCAGGTGCGGGATATGGGTTAAGCCTTTTGGTTTCCAAATGTTTGAACTTAGGTTTGAGGGTTCCATCCATGCATAACTCGGCTAGGGTGTTATCCATATCTAGTGTCCCTATTTCTTGCACAGTACACTTGAAATGAGTACGAATATCATTGATTAGAAGTACCTTTGGAGGAATCTGTGATTGAGCTCCATGCGGATCGAGTGATTCAGCGATGGCAGGAACAAGCTTGAATGTCGGTGCCTTCCATTCCGTTCCCTTCACAAGCATTTCGGATCCTTTCTTCGCCTTGCTGCTGCTGGTGCTTGCGAAAGCCATTGCTGCTCGGTGAGTAAGAAGATTTCGTAAGAATACTTCGCTGGAAAATCTCTTCAACTTACTTGAACTCGCTTGAAAGCCCTCTTTTTGTAAATCTCGAATTCGCGGTGAAAAATGAGGTTGAAATCTACCCTTTTGATGAAAAATTTGCCATTAATGTTCAGTACGGAGGTAGATGCGATCGACAGACTGTCATCCACTAGCTCGGCTTAAACTTCGCAACTTGGTGACCAAAAGAAAATAGGTTAAACCGCTCTTAACTTGGTAAGAGAAGAACCAACCATGCTCGGTAAGTGCAACTTGGTGAAAGAGGCCTTATTGCACCCGACTAAGCTCGGTAAGGTCATGTATCGACCATGATCCTGATGTATCTGAAATACTGATTTGATCATATTTTCATTCTAGGACTGCTTAGGATATTGCTTTGTAGATACAGTCCTGGTCTTATCCTGATGAGTCTTAATTGAAAATGGGAGAGTCACTCACTTCTTGAGTGACCATTCCATTACTTGAATTATCTGGCTTGGTAGACTTTGGAATCCATTGCTGCTTCATTTGTTTTCGAATATTGTCTACTTTGATTTTCTTCTCATCCTTGACTTTCTTTATGTTCATGCAGTTTTTAGATATATGACCAAGTTCTGTACATGTATAACATCTTACAGTGGTATCCCTTTTTCTTAGGTGATGCCTTGCACAGTTTATGCCAGTATGACCATATTCTCCACAATAATGACATCTGCACTAAGTGTTGTAGTCCCAACCAAATATTGCTTTGACAAGTTGTTCAGCTGGATTAAATGATTTGGATTTGCATTGTGATGCCTTATGACCTTGCTTTTGGCATTTGTGACATTTACCTTCAAATTTCGATTTCTTTTTGCATTCATTGGCTTTGTGTCCATGCTGATTGCAATTGTAGCACTTTCCATTAAATTTTCCTTTTCCATTGCTCCAACATCCGTTAGATGTATGACCTAACTTACCACAGTAGCTGCAAGTAGGTTTTTGATTCTTTTGAGTACCCTGTTTGGAGGATTCACCTTCTTCCTTATATCCAAGGCCTGCTTTACCATTTTGTTTATGAAAGTTTTCTTCATTTTGTAGATTCAATTGATCCATGTCCTTTTGATATTTTATCATTCTCTCATTGACTTGTTTTTTAGAGATTAGATCACTTTGTAAGCTTGCATTGATTTGTCTTTCAGTAATTAAGTCATTTCTCAAATTCTCATTCTCAGATCTCAGATTCATAATTTCTTCATTTGCATTAGATAATTGAGTTACAAGATTTTCAAGCTGAGAGGATTGATTATTCCTTACCTCTAAGTCTTCAGCTGCCTTGTTCCTTTGCTCCAAGATTTCGCATAGCCTGATGGATTGGATTCCTTGTTCCCTTTTGAGCTTTCTTACTTCTTCCTGCAGAGATCCATTCTTTTCTAAGAGTTCTTTGATTGCTTTGTCAGCTTCATCTGAACTATTTGATGGTGAGAGATCTTCAATCTTTTCTTCAACATACTGATGGTCATTCATTTTCTTTTCAAGTTCTTTTCTTCTTTTCAAGGATTGTGAAAGATGCTCTTTTGCTTCATTGAGTTGAGCCATGGCCATTTTCAGATCTAGCTTTTCATTCTCAATAGTTTTGTCAAGTCTGAATACCTCCATTGTCTTTGATCTTTGCTCAAGCTGTGAGACTTTTATCTTGAGAACCTTAAAGCTCTGATACCAATTGTTGGAAATATTCAAGATATGACAAGTTACTAAGAGGGGAGGGGTGAATCAGTAACTTCTAAAATTTCAAACAATAAAACTGTATACTGATATATTCACCATTCATCCAAGTAACCTACTGTAAGCATGAAACAAAATCATTTGCAACACTTGAACACACAGATTTGGTGACCCAAAAACCTTCCAAATAGAAAGTAAAACTGGGGTGGGGATGAAACCCACAAGCTTCGTTACTGCAGTATGAAGTTGGCCGATTAAGGCTTACAATGACCACTTCTGGTGATCTGCCCTATTAGGAGCACAAAGGATTGCTAGATCCACCTTGTTAGAGGATTTTCAAACATACAATAAAGTATGCACTCTATTAGGAGATTTACAAAAGACTGTTAAGTCTACCTTGTTAAAGGATTTACAAAAATTGATTCACCTGTTAGAATGAAACAGTGGATCTGATTACAACTGATTGCTGATAAGATCTGCTATGCTCTAATTCACCTTGATGTGATAGATAAAACTTTTCTGCTCCAATATTCGACCTTGCTGAATATCTTCACAATTCAGCCCACATACTTTCACACGCATGTATTTCTTTCGCACTTTCACACTTTCACACTTTCACATTTCCATTCATTACCATTGCCATAACAACTACTTTTGAATGATACAATACATTGCATATATATACCATCCATATAAACAATACATGCAAGGTCGGCTAAACAATACATGCAAGGTCGGCCAAAACAACAAGTGCAAATCTCTATACAAAGTCGGCACAAGGTAAAAACTCGGGTTCACTAAATTGACTCGGTGTCCTTCTGATACTCGGCGTCCACTGCGTTACTCAGCATCGTCATGCACTCGGTAGAAGTGAAGGCACGGTTCATACTAAACACTTCGAGTAGTTCTGAACTCGGTAACCACTGGAGACTCGATAGAAGAGATGTCACTCGGTGAATACTTCTATCTGAACTGTAGCTCGGTGATCAAAGGAAACACTTGATAGAACCTTGTGACTCGGTGATAGTTAGTTTCCTTGATATTTGTCTGAGCTCAGTAAAAATTAATTTCCTTGATAACCTCAGGAGCTCAGTTATCATGAAGTTCTCAGTTACATCTTAGTACATCTTCACTCGGTCAAAATTGATTCCTTTCTTTACCTTGAACACTTGGTAAACACTGGCTGCTTTGTTCACCTTGATCACTTGGTAAACACTGACTTCTTTGTTCACCTTGATTACTCGGTAAACACTGACTTCTTTGTTCACCTTGATTACTCGGTAAACACTGACTTCTTTGTTCACCTTGATTACTCGGTAAACACTGACTTCTTTGTTCACCTTGATTACTCGGTAAACACCGAGAACTAGGTAAAGCTTGGCTTCCGGTGAGAGCTCGGTAAGCATTTAGAATCCAATAAGTGTTGTAACTAATGACAAAAATGTATCATAATGCCAACACACACATCTATTTGGTGAAACATTAAGTGATAGAAGCTCCAGATCAGTATAGCAGATCTCACCTAGGAGATCTTTGAGGAGAGATTCAAAGAGAGGTTCCTATCCCGTTAGTTCAAGGAGGCTCAAGCTAATGATTTCCATGAGATTAAACAAGGGAACATGTCAGTTGATCTATATGAGATTAGATTCTTTGAGCTTAGCTATAATCATGATGAGATACTCCTTACTTAGCTTTTTTTCTGAGGCATTAAGGACCCCATCATTGGAGAGGTTCAAATGCATCAACTTAGGATACTTATCCTTGCTACAGAAAAGGCACAAATTGTGAAGATCAATGTTTATAAGGGGTTTAGTAGAAAATCATTCTCTTAGAGCCATTGTGCATGAACTTTTGGGTAGGATACACAATTCCTTAGTCACTGTCCTCTAGAAAGGGCCAAAACTAGTCAGTACCCTTGTAGGGCGGTTATGCTCACCAGAAATGATAGAACTATCAGTGGTGGTCTAAGGGTGGACAAAATTTAGGTGCATCAGGGAAGAAAGGGGATGACCAAATTCATGGCTAGAACTCTTAGCAAAATTGTCCATCTCAGAATAATTAGCAAAACTCTAGCAAGAGAAGTACACCCTACTTTAGTGCTTCTCGGGATGGATGTAGATAGGGCTTCGATATGAAAGAAACATGTTTCTCATGTAGTTAGTTTGGCCATAGAGTAGTGGAATTCCCTTCAAATACATCTTTAGGATGTAGTAGAGGTGCACCCAAGTCAAATCCTACCATGGGACATGTAGGTAGAAATAATCAAGTTATTA
Source organism: Cupressus sempervirens (assembly GCA_028749045.1). Taxonomy (NCBI): domain Eukaryota; kingdom Viridiplantae; phylum Streptophyta; class Pinopsida; order Cupressales; family Cupressaceae; genus Cupressus; species Cupressus sempervirens. The sequence continues at coordinate 265,173,684 of CM053793.1, forward strand.
TAGTGGTTGATAAGCATCAATCTAAGGCATTAGGGTACAATAGTTATGGCTACAAGTACATTGCATGGTGTTTCATCTTTTGTATTATTTGACTCAAGTTTTATATTCTTTTATTTCACCATTCCTTATTTAGCAATGTGGGTTAGTGGTAGTCAATTATGTTGATAGGAGGAAATTTGAGTTAGCCACAGGATCCAAAGTGGTTGTAGACTCCTTGGTTAGTGGATGTGTATTGGACTTTGGTACCTTCACCACCACAGTGATTTTTTGCATCCTACCTCTAAGATCATATTATATTATGTTGGGTATGGATTGGTTAGCGGACCATCAAGAGAATATAGATTATTAGTGTAAGTTAGTATGGTGTGTGGATGACACAAGCTAGTAGGCGGAGCTTTTAGGGATCCAAAAACTAATCCCACTTTGGATGATCTCAGGTAACTTGTTGAACCAAAGTGTGTGAAAGTGATATTAGATGTGTGTAGTTTCTGTCAGTGATCTTGAGGAGGCTAAGATCCATATGGTGACACTTAATGATCACCCTCTCCTTTTTGAGTATGTAGATGTGTTTCTTGATGAGATACTAGTTATGCCACCATAGCGTGACATTGATTTTTTGATTGATCTCATACTAGGATTGGAGCTGATTTCATGAGCTCCTTACCACATGACTACTTAGGAGTTGAGTGAGCTCACATTGAAATTGGAGGAATTTTTATCCAAGGGCCATATTTGTCCTAGTGTATCTTGTGGGCTGCACAATACATCTTTGTGAAGAAGAAAGATGGATCATTGCATTTATGCATTGACTACTAGTAGTTGAATAAGGTGTCAGTGAAGAACTGGTACCCTTTTCCAAGGATAGAAGACTTGTTTGAGTAGATGAAGGGAGTACATGTGTTCTCAAAGATTAATCTTAAGTCAAGATACAATCAACTTTATATTCAAGAGGTTGACATTCATCAGACAACTTTTCATACACATTATAAGCATTATGAGTTCATGATTATACCCTTTGGGTTAACCAATACGCTATTGGTGTTCGTGAGCCTAGTGAATGGATTATTTCATACATACCTCAATTGATGTGTCATTATATTCTTGGATAACATATTGATCTATTCTAAGACTACGGGGGAACATGAGGTCCATTTATGCCAAGTGTTGCAGTGCTTGTGAGATCATCAATTGTATAGCAAATTGGGTAAATGTGGATTCTTCTAGTTTGAGGTGAAGTATTTGGGGCATATCATTACTGGAAATGGTATTGTGGTGGATCTAGAGAAAATCCAAGCTATGATGGATTGACTAGTACCCACTAATATTTTTTGAGGTTTGTAGTTTCATGAGATTCGTAGGTTACTGCTATCAATTCATGAAGGATTTTTCATGTGTGGTGTTGGCTCCTGAATTAACAACTTTTTAATAACCTAGTGATAAGGACACATACACCTAGGGGCAGTTTATTCCCATGTTCAATGAACCCATTCAGACAAAAGGGCCAACTATAAGGCAATTTAATCTCCTTCTTCTCTAGAGGCTCTACAAGACCTAGGTGGGTGGACCTCAAATTCTTTATATGGTACTAGTGTAAAGGAATATAACTAAATGTAGATAATAGATTAAAAACCCTAAATCTTTTGTGTTTATGGAAACATGAAATGCACATGAAATGGCTAATGACATAACACATGAATCTGATAAACTAAGTGAGGGAAAGCTCTTTTCAAATCTTAAACAGAAAGGGAAAGATATTTGATTAAATATTGATATCAGCAAAATCCAAATATACAACAACAAGAACATGATGATCTCACAACTGATCAGTTCCTTGTCTATTAGGCACTCTCACAACTTACATACACACATCCCTAGAAATCATTAACACATATCATGTACTAGGACTTTGAATCTATCATGTCACCTTGTGAATTGGACACCAATGTTCATGAAAAGTCTCATACTTATGCAATATTTTTCTAATGAAACTTGCAACCCTATCAAAGTAAGTAAACATTTACTTCAGCCTTCATTCCAAAAGAAAAGCCTAACATGACATACAACTTTAAGGGGATGAAAATGGGTTTAAACTCTTTGTTCCTAAACCACAAAACATTGTAGATAATAGAGGAAGGAGATGAGAATAAGAATGAAACTAAAAAAATTGGTTGTTTATTATATTCATCTCTTTGAAACAATACACTTAAGATGCATATAAATAACTTGAGAAATGACCCAATATACTAGGACTATACATAAAACTTTATTACTATTGGTCATATATAGAGAAAAACTGAAAATATGGTATCATGGTCATGTGAAAATTCTCCAAAACTAGAACCAACAATTTTTGTATCATAGCAATGGCAAAAAGTTCAAACAATACTAGAACCCTCACAAAGAGGAAAAGAGAGAGATATAGACAAGAAGAAGAATCCCATTTTGGTTCTGCTACTACCAAGTGTATAGTTGAAAAATCTTCGTTCTTGTTGCTTTTGAAAATGTCTCTTTTCCATCTATCGGCAATCGAATCTCATCAATTTCCATTGAAATATCTTCATTAGAATAATTAGAGAAACTCTCCCTTGAAGGAAAATTTTATATACATCAAAGGTATAAGAGCTTCAATCAGATTTTTCTTGACTTCATCTTCCTTTTCCATTAGCCTCCAACTAACTCTACTAACAAAACACTCATTACTTGCAACTGCCCATAAAAAATTCAATTCTTCCATTATGGCTAGTCATTGAAATTGATCTTATCAACAACTAATCATAATCTTATCTTATCTCATTCTAACAACATCAAAACTGCACTCATGCTAAGAATTCCTAAACATCACAAAACTACCTATAGCCTCTACCATTGAAGACCTAGATAAAAATTGACTATGGAAATAAAGAGTTAAGACTCTCTCAGTTTCGGTTGTATATTACACTACATATTTTTGACGAAAAACACCCCTCCAGCATGCATTTTAAAATTAGGTCCCCATTTCATAGGCCAAAGCATTTAATTGAATTTTTTTAAAAATTCTATAGTTAAAACTATAGAAAACCTTAAAATCTTTAAAATTTTCAAATCACAGGCTTGCAAATGAAAAATTTGACATAAAATAATAAAATATTAATTTTTTTAATTTCATATTTTCTTCCCTTTGTTCCATTCGAGTCAACCCTTGTTGACCACCTGGGTGCCATGTGGTAGCTTTCTATTAGTAGGCTCTACACTCTCACTATTACCACCTCACTAGTCCTCGCCACATGTCACATCAGTGCACACTTGCAAGCTTAACCCAAGTTTTTGCCTTAACTCTAGTGATTGGGCACAACCAAGCTCTTCACATCCTCAGAGCTCTTTCTAGCTAACCATGGTTAACTCTGATGAAACCATGAACTCTCTATTTTTGCACGGTTGCATGAGTTTTTTGTCTTAGTATTTAATGTTTGTGATCATGCATCGATGATTATCTTGACCAATTTTGCATTATCACATGGTTAAGCTCTGATGTCATGAATTGAATCCATGTGGCATGATGACATCACCATCTTGGTTGTGTGGTTTGGGCTCTAGACTGCTTGTCAATATTATGTTAGTAGCTTCTTGGATTACTATGACTACAGGCTTTGCTTATATGTGAAATAACAACTTTTAATGATTTGATTATGAGAACATATGAAATGGGAACATAATATAGATTTGATAAGACTTGCCGCCATATAATTCTCACTGCATGATCCTTAATTACCATCGCTACTAATATGTCATTTCTGAAACATGGAGCATGCATGTTTCTTATCTCAATCATCATTTTCTTCTTTGATTTGATGTCCTCACTCCTCACTCACATAGCTAATGCTTCACCATATTTAGCTTCCCTTCAAACGTTGCGGTAGATATTTGAAACTTTAAAACATTGCATGCATAAACTTATGGAAATAACATGTAAAGAAAATGCATCCACATAAATACTTGACACCAGATATGATTACCCAGAAACCCTCTAATGAGAAGGTAAAACTAGGGTGGGGATGACACCCATAACTCTTCACTACTGCAGCAATAAAGTTCACCTATTAAGGTTACATATTTTGACCATTCTCATGATCTACCCTATTAAAGGCTTACAAGGATTCTTAGATCCTACCCTATTAAAGGATTTTAACACACTGTTAGAAGTGTAATTGGCTAAAGGAATTTAGAACACTCACTTGGAATGTCACCCTATTAAAGACTTTATACAATGGTTGTTAAACCAACCTAAGTCCATAGGATTTCATTCTATTGTAACAATTGTTAGAGAGTACAATAGAATGTTTGATCTAATAAACTTACAATCTAATATTCCTAATTTCATACACTTGTTCTATCTAATCTGATCCTCACTAATCTGATATGACAAATGTTGTAACCTTTACCCTTTGTTCTGCTAATTGATTCTACAGTTTTGTCCTTCTTCCAAGTCAATTCACCCCTTTTACTTCCTTCAAAACTTCACTAACATCTTCTCCACACATGCATTCTCTTACAAACTCTCTCTCTATCTTTGAATTATGGTTCTTGGCCTCCTTTAAAAATATTTCATGACATAGGGTTAGGTATGAATCTATGATTGAGATTCAACCAATTTTCTTGCTCAAATCCTTTCATTTTTCTTATTGGTTGCATGCTGATTGCATAGGGAATCTAGATAGATTTGATCTTATCTTTAATCCTTCAAGATTTATCCATATTTCAACTCAAAAATAGTTTACATCTTATTTTGTGAAGGAAAAAACTCTTATGTTGATTCTATATTGCTCGACACTTACTAATTACTGATGCTCAGCACATACTAAAATTCTATCTGGCTTGGCACTGTCTATTTTCTTAGCATCTAAATGACTCAGTACTTGTTGAATTTCTTGCTCCACACATATTGTAACTTGACATCTATATTATACTTGGCATCACTAAAAAAATTCTTAAGTGTGTTGACACTCAATTGTCAAAACCAATTTCAGATCAACAATCTCCCCCTTTGACATGAGCGTCAAAAAAACTTAATTATACATGATGAAACTAATCTCCTTGAGTATAATATACATTTTTTTTGGCATACATACAAAACTTCAAAACTATTCAAAATTTTTTAAAGGACTTTATACCTCAAATTTTTTAATCTCCTCTAGAGTTGATGTACCATTTTCTTTATCCAAAAATTCTCTCTAAGTAGAGTGATTTGCCTCTACTAATACTCCTTGTCTTTATTCTAAATTCTGATACCTTTTATCTAATGTGTTCAGTTATGCCCTATTTCCTACTATATTCATTTTTTACTCTCTTTCTTTCTTCTCTCTATACTCCCCCCTTTCATTTTGACTCCCTCTTTCACATGTCTCACTTTGCAGATTAAGTGTCCTTCTAGCCTAATTTATCTCTTCCCCTTTTTTTAATAATTTCTCCCACTTTTTGACACTTATGTTAAAGGGTCTATACACTAACTAAATATTTTTCCAAGAAGGTTTTTCTCACTTCATTTACAATTCTCAAAGCACCATCCTAGATTTTTAATGAAACTTCTAGGGATTTTATTTGTATAGTTGTCCCTACTGCAAGGTGAACTAAGCCATCTAATGTTGAAAGAATGGAATCTTTCTTTAATACATTTTCTGCATAGCCTAGTTCTTTTTTTAAAATCTCCATGTCAGGGGTTAGGGTGGATTGAATTTAAACTAATTTGGCTCTAGTGTTAGCCTCTTCTACTATTAATACAACTAGTTCCTTTTGTGTGTGAACCATTGTGTTAAAGTGCTTCTCACTTTGAGTTGGATCTTTTGGCAATTGCATGCTAGATATCTTCAAGTTCCTTTCCAAGCTCATTATTTTCTAGCTTGTTTCCTAGGTGAAAATGGAAGGATCAGACAATTTTGAGTACAATGAGAAGATATTCTCAAGTACTTCCTTCACTTTATCTATTTTCTTAGCCAGTTCTACCTGTGAAAGTGCTATCTCACTAGATATTCTTTCATTCACCTTTTCTTGAAACTTCTTTTCTAACCATTCCATGAGTTTTACATTTGTCTCATGGTCTTCATTGGTCACCTGCTCAACAATTTTTGATAGTTGTTCCAATATTGGCTTTGTTTCATTAGGTGCATGCAAGCTGAATGCATCTAAAAAGATGTACTTGATCTCAATTAGTGCTTGCCTTTGCTGATACTCATTTTTGAGTATCTCCTACTTATTCTTCCTCTCTAGTGCCTCTTGCACTTCATTGATCTGATCAATGTTAATGGTTGCATAATCATACTTTGTAATGACTATTTCTTCATCTAGTGTAGGGTCTCCATAGTGAAGTACCCCTGCAACCTTTGTAGAGCTCAAGCCTGGTGCTGAAATTTGAAGTGGTATTGCTTCACTGCTCGGCTTTTGAGGCATTGTTGTAGGAGTCCTAGTGTTTGGCAAATTAAAGAAAGTTTGAATTGCATCCTATTTCTTTTTCTTTGGGATCTCCTTCTCCTCCTATAATTTGTCTTTATCAATAATAATTATTTGTGGAGGTGCACCTTGTACTTGTGTAGTAGGAGTAGAAGTATCCACCTATCATGTTTGGTCCTTTGTTGGCTCCTCGGTAGTTGTAGTGACTTTATCTATGGAATCAACCTTAGCTGATGTATCTTGTGTAGCTTTATTTTTAGGTTGTTCACTTGTAGTTGTGGGGATGAAAAAATATTTTTCTTGTGTTTCCATCTTATCCTTGGTCAAGTCAGCTACTTCTTTCTGCAACTCATCTACACTGACCAATACTGGATTACTACATAATTGAGCTTGCAGAGTTGATTGGTAAAGGATATTTTTAAGATCCTCTGAAATTAATGGATTGATCTTCCGACTAGAGTTGTTAGGAACATCCTTCACTTTTACTATATCATAGGTGTGGATGTGTGGTGTAGAGGACTTGGAGGTGTCAATTGTATGTCTTGCATACTCAATTCTATTTGCTGCTCTTCAGTAGTTTCCATATCATCTTTTTGAGTTTCCTTCTCCATTGTATCATCTAACTTTTCTTTTTCATCTTCACCTTCCTTATCATTTTCATCTTCTTCTCCATTTTTTCTTCCCTCAAAGGGGTCTTCCTCTCCTTCTTTGATAGTTGTTAGGCCATAAATCAATTTCTACATTTGAGTGGACATTTGACAACATCTTCAATCTTATTCTAAAGAATGCTAAAAGCTCTATATTTGGGTGCAAATTTTCTCCCATGCTTCTTATTGGCCTTGGTTATTTCCATTATTTGAGCTCAGGCATTACTCAAGCCAATGTAGACTCTCTTATTTATTTTTCAATATTAAGGCAATAATGCCATTTATTTTCAACAATAGATTATAACTCTTTGGGCATTGAATTGTAAAGTTCAAGTGGAGTGTTCTTGAACTTAGCCATCCTGGTATAAATTGATTCTTCAACCATGTTTTGCTCATTCTTACTTAAAGTATTGAATTCAACATTCTTCAAGCCATTTAAGTCAGCATTATCTTTAACATTGTCACAAATTTTTTCTAAATCAGATTTTAATGCATGACTTACCACTCTAAATTGACTTGTGTCTTCAAACTTTTTTCTCTCTTCATCTGAGTTAGGTTGAGCATCATATTGTCTTCTTAGTCTTTTCTTTTATAAACCTCTTTGCTTAGTTTCCTTCTTTTCTATGGCCTATTCCTTGTCCTTTTGAGTGGTAGCCCTTGTGCTTGCTCTTGTAGTAGGCTTAGTTGGGCTTGGCATGGTAGTCTTTTTGCTCTTGGGCTGAGCTGTAGACTATTTCTAAGATTTTCTCTTTTTAGGCTCTAGTTTAGGTGGTGCTTCCTTGGCTTGCTCTTCATCCCCAACACCTTCTTCCTCTTCATCTTCTCCCATGCCTTGTGTCAAGGAAAGTGGCTCTTCGCCCTATTCTTCTTCTTCTCCTTTCGTTGTCCCTTCACCAAATTTGGCTTTAAGTTTCTTGACCAATTTGTCCTTTTTCTTTAGACTTGAAGTAATTTTCAACTCAATCTCTACCTTAGACTTTACAACATTAAAAGTGCCAAAAGGTTTTTCACTTTTATCCATCTCTTCTACAAGTAATGTTGTGATTGCTGCTAATGCCTCATCAATGTTAATCTCATATCCTAATGGCCTTACCCATCTCACTCTAGGTACTTCTACTTGGATATAAGTGTAGTCAATGTCAACTAAGAAACAAATGTCATTAATATGTTGATCCACTAGGGAGATTGGAATCCTTAGTCTTTGCTTCATGGACTTCTTAAAGTCCTCAAAATAGCTTGTCCTGAGGGCTTTGAAATTAGCTCCCATCTACTATATGTACTCATTTACTTGTATTGCTATAGACCTATTGGTTTTCCAACTTATCTTACCATAAGAGGGAAATTCATTCTGAACATAGAAAAATATACATATCAAAATTGATCCAAACTTACACTAAATACTCTTGGATCTCCTTATTGCTCCCAAAGTCTCCATGATTTTCTATAGTTACAGTTCTACTAGATCATATGTATGATCCTTCTTAATAAGTTTGTATTCCACATCAACTGTAATGCATGGTACACTATTCAATCAGCTTGACTGGTAGAATTTGTGAGATATAACCCTAACAAAAAAATTCTACAAGTGCATCTCTTATTGTGTCAATTGTCATGCCCCTTTTATTTCACTTTGCCCTAGTGTCCTTCTCGATGGCTTCTTTTGAATCACTCCTCAGGGTCTTTGGCCATTCTAGGGTTGGGTATCATGTTACTCTATGTATGATTCTCTTTGACAACTTGATGGGTCCACCTTCCAACCATAGGCATCCATCGTGAATTCTAGTCAAAACTATTCTTTTCCACTCTGTCTTAAAAATTGTAGGGAAATATAGAGCATGAGTTAAGCCCTTTCTTTCAACAATCTAAATTTCCTCCTTCAATACCCTATTCTCACAAAGTTTTTCGTAGGCTTGACGAATCTCCATATCACCAATTGCTCCAACTTTATAGTTATAATACTTTCTAACATCTTGCACCATTAAAACTTTAGGTGGAATTGTGGATAGTGCACTAGCAGGGTCATTCTTGCATGTGACTTTAGGAATTGGCCTAAAATTTGGTTGTTTATTTTCATTACTGACTAACAGAACCTCAAATAGTTTCTTATCCTTGGAATTCTTAGAGCGAGAGGACATTTCTAAAAACTAGGGTTTCAAGATGTAAAAATTATGTGATTGCATAGCTTGACACTTCAGAAATACCTCTAAATCAATGAAATGATGCTTGATTTATGTTGGAAACTATGAAAATGCTTTAATCTTTGATCACCAATTGCTACTATGCTCTTCTCTCTCTTGCTCTATGTTCACAATGACAAGAAATGGTCAAAAAATCAACCTCATACCCTTCAATACATAGCATTTAATGCTTAGTGCATATATAACTATCCACTCGGCTCCTTATGCAATTTTTGTTTCACTTGGCTTGCATTGATTTTCCAACATTCAGCATCCATTGGAGTTTCAATTACACAACTTTAATAAGAATTTCCTTTTACTTGGAATCTGTTGTCACTTAGGTTTGCACCCTTTTCCAAAGCCTATGCACGAGGACAACCTAGTGAAATATGGAAACAACCTCCAAGTTGTGGGACTCAAACTGTGAGGTTGAGTCTCTGGAGAAGGTCGGCTTCCTCTTACTATCAAGGTGCACATAACTATTCTTGGAGAGGAAAAGGGAGAAGGAGAGCATGAAAGAAAATCTACCTAATCTAATCTAAATAGGTGATGCATCAAAATAGAGTGTTCAAACCAAACTCTACCTATATATGCACTATTGAACCAGAATGAAACTAAGGATATACACATTCATACTTGCTTTAATCTAATAATCACATGCAGATCAGAAGAACAAGATGAATGACATAAGGAAAGAGAGATTCACTTATATTATCATTCATAGGCCAAGGAGATACAGTCATGCAGATCATAGATCTCTAAAAAACACCATTAAGAGGCAAAGAGTTCTTGCACTTTCATACCAATGGCTGAAAGAGATAAGACAAAAAATTATGTAGTTTAGAGGCACAGGGGAATTTACACTAAGAATCTATAGAGTAGTAATAGAGAAAATAGAGAAAGGTCAACCCTTACAAAATTCACAAAAATTGCCTTTATAGTTCAGGCATAACTGAGATTTTCCCTCCAAAACTACCCTACAACCACCACCATCAAGGCTCTGCCAAGAACAATCATAGGGATCTGAAGAAATCTGATCTAAGTATAGCTTTAGGTACCATCAAAATCTAACTGTTAACTAAAACAAGGCCTTGAGAAGATAGAGGTGGTGCTATAATTGTTCTCTAACCAAGTAGATAGATTAGATCGAGGTGGTAGAGTGTCTCTGCATGCTTCATATTCACTTTTTGTGGTTGGAATTGATCATGAAGATCAGATGCATGTAAAACCTCAATTTCTTATCATTTTTGGTGCATGAATCAGCAGAGTTAGTGATTTAGCTGAACATTGTAAATGAAACATGCCACGTGAACCAATCTGTTCCTTTCTTTATGCCACCTTGCGAACGTTGACTGCGATAGTCACATTAACTACCAGCCGCTAATCGTCAATGTCTCCATCGGATCCACTGGGACATGTCACTAAGGCACTATGTCACTATGTGTATCGTCTAAGAAATTTCCCATAGTGAGATAGTGCCCATCGTGGATCCAGACTGATCTAACAATCATGAAGACTCATCATATTACTGCACTCTACCCTTAAAACTTCTAGGCCCATGAACCAACATTAGCATACTTGGCATCTGACTCAGCACAATCTAGTACCATCCCTGTCGTTTCATAACACTCGACCCCACCCTGCCACACATCACCAAGGTGCTATGTCACTATGGGTAATATCCTCGCAGCTTTCCATAGTGAGATAGCGCCCACTGTTGATTTTACGAGATTTGGCAGCGAGCAAGATGGATCTGACCTATCAATATACCAACCAATAAGAAACTAGCCACATGCCAACCTATCTGACATGTCCTCATAGTTTCATCTCATGGGAAAGCATTGATTGTTGATCTCCACAAAATCAATAATCATGGAAGATCCTCATAATACTACACTTGCCTCCTCAAAATTTTGGGCCCACGAAACACTTGGCAACCACTTGGCACAACTTAGCATCTTTATCTTGGCATGACCTAGCCCCATTGATCCATGTGGCACAATGGTGCTATGTCACTATGGGTAATATCCTCATATTTTTTCATAGCGAGATAGCACCTACCGTTGATTTTCCTTAGATCTAAGGTGATCAACAAAATTGTACAACTACACACCAAGCTGGCTGAATGGACCAATGAAATATCACCACTGTACTATGACCCACCTAAAAACTACCACTGAGGGTGACCCATAATATTATTTTGGAGAAGGGCAGGCCCATCATGTCATTTGTGCCACGCGTCGTCGAGGCATTATGTCGCTAACAATGAGGAACACAAATTTTTTGATAGCGCCATAGCACCCATCGTGGATCTAGCAAAACTTGGCATCTGAGAAACAATTAGGGAAAAGGAGGACCCAACGGACATGTGGCCAAAAGGAAATATGTCACTATGGAAAAATAACATGCAACTTCCCATAGCGAGATAGCGCCAACCGTTGATCTTTCAAGATTTGATGATGGGGACCTACGGACCCACAGAAACATAAAAATGCATAGGGAAAGAAATATATCATAAGGTTAACGTAAAGTATTTTGTGCCCTTTTGAACTTCTGAATATTTAAAACTTGTGAATGTTACTACATGAAATTCAAATGTGGTGATTCTGGTAGGAAGGCAAACATGACCAACAAATCTGGTGACTCAAAGGGGATGCAAGCCAGGTATGCGTAGACCAGTGACCTCATGCATCCATTGGGCTATAAGTCAAAAGATGTAGATACTGTGTATAATGTGAAATGCTAACCCTATCTTTGAGAGGAAAAAACCTTAAAACCCCTATCTCTGCAATTAGAACTAGAGACCAAAACCTCCTTCTGTAACCTTCAAATTTTCAAAACTTGCTATCTCACGGAGACAATCCTATGCTCGTGCACTTCTTGGAAATGCAGGGAACAAACTGGAAATGAAACTAAGCTAACTATGTGCATAGAATCTCAAACCCTAAAAAACATGGCTTGAGATAAATCTCATTGACTGGGATGGGAAAAATTTCACCACTAGGCTTACTTAATTGGAAAGCATTGGCCTACTTGCCATTGACAATTAGATAGGGACCATTGCATAATGCATCAAACTTTGAGTGTCTTCCTAGTTTTTCCCTTTCTACATCCCATTTCAGAACCAAATCTCCTTCTCTAAAATTCCTAACCCTAGGCTTCCGATCAAAACTCCTTTTTACTTGCTACTAGTGTGTCTTTAGGATCTGTATAGCTTTCTTTCTCTTCTCTTCTAGCTCCATCAACTCTACCATTCTTATTGTCATGGCATCATCTTCCATCAACTCCAACTGATGAGCTAGCTCTAGGGATGGGAACTCTAATGAAATTGGAAGTCTTGCTTCTTTGCCATAAACTAAAACAAATGGTGAATTCCCTATTGACTTTTTAGGTGTTATTCTGTCAACCCATAGTGTAGTCTTCAATTTTTTATGCCAACACCTCTGGTTATCTTCTATTGTCCTTTTCATGATCCTGATCAGGTTCTTGTTGGAGGACTTAGCCAAACCATTACCCTAAGGATAGTAATTTGAGGATGATCTCAAATAGATATTATGATCCACTGCCCATGCACAAATCTAAGCTCCAACAAAAGACTTTGCATTATCTGAAATAATGGTTGAAGGGGCACCAAACTTGGTCACAATTTCATCAAGGAACTCAACAACTGAAGATGCAGTGGCATCCTTCAATGCAACTGCCTCTATCCATCTGATGAAGTAATCTATAGCAGCTAAAATCCATTTGTGACCTAAATTAGGAGGATTGATAGGGCCTATGAACTTCAATCCCCATTGAGAAAAAGGCTAGTCCACCTTAATAGGATGAAGGGGAAGAGCTGCAAGTCTTTTTTTGCTAGAGAAGAAGGCACATTTTTCACACTTCCTCACATGCTTATGACAATCATGAAATAGAGACGGCTAGTAATAACCAGCCCTTGTGATTTTCATTGCAGTTGTCCTTGCTGAGAAGTGGCCACCATCAAGACCATCATGAAGTTCTTTGATCATTCTTTCAACCTGGTCTATATCAAGGCATCTTAATAGGGCTCCATTAAAATCTTTTGTAAAGAGGACACCGTCAACTATGACATAAGGAATTGACTGTAATATATACTATCTCCTTTTAGTTCTATCTAATCCTTGAGGGTATCCACTACCTAATAAGAAATTCATCATATCATCCATCCAACTCCTTGGGTTACTTTTTCTTACCTCTTGTCACTATGTTAATATCATAGCAGCTTCCTCATCAAGTTCTTGAGATGATAACATATGTTTACACAACTCCCTCCCTCTTACCAGCTTGGTAATCTGAATGTCAATATCATATTCCATCACTTTAGTAATCCAGCCAGCTCTTTTCTCACTAATATCTTTGTCAAAAGAAAATCCTTCACACTAGCATGGGGTACTAACAAATGAATCTTATTATGAGATAGGAGGTGTCTAAATTTCTTTAAAGCTCTTATAACTACAAGGGCTTGCTTCTCTACATAGCTATATTTATCTTCATACTCTTTAAGCCCTTCACTAAAGAAAGCTATGGGCTTCTTGTCACCTTTATCGTTTCTTTGAGTCAGGATAGCAAAAATGCTTGACTCACCACCTAGGGTATAAAGGATGAAATCTTTCTCAAAATTTGGATTCATAAGAGTAGGGGCTGAGGCTATGGCTGTCTTGATCTCTTCAAAACCTTCCTTCCCTTCCTTGGTCCATGTAAAGACCATACCTTTCTTGAGCATAGCTGTAAGAGGTTTCACCATGGTAGCAAGATTAGGGATAAATCTTCTCACAAAATTTATCCTACCTAAGAAAATTTGCAGCCCTTTCTTGTGTTTAAGAAGAGGGAGGGCAAGTATTTCTTTTGTTCTCTCTGGATCAATGGTTAAGCCATCCTTAGATACAATATGTCCTAATAATTTTCCTTGGTTAGTAGCAAAGACACACTTGATTGGGTTAAGGGAAACCCCAAACTCTCTGCATCTTAGGAATACCTATCTTAGATGATCAAAATGATCTTCTACATCCTTTGAATACATAGTGATATCATCAAGGTAAACTAAGACAAACTTGTCAATCAATCTTTTGAAGGCCATCTTCATTGCCTTCTGAAATGTAGCACCTACATTGGTTAGCCCAAATGGCATCTTACAATAAGCATAGGTAAACCATTTAGTGGTAAATGCAGTCTTGTACCTATCAAACTCATTAACCAGCACTTGATTGTAGCTAGAAAATCCATCAAGAAATGAAAATCTCTTTGAAACACTAACCTTGGACAAAATTTACTCCATAGAAGGGAGAGGTTGGTGATCTTTAAGGGATGCTTGGTTAAGGTCCCTAAAGTCCACATACAATCTAATTTCTCTATTCTTCTTCCTAACAGGGACAAGGTTTGCTACCCATGATGAGTGTTTGATAGGGAAAATTATGTGGGCCTCACCCAATTTGGATAGCTCCTTTCTGATTAAAGGTTCAATTTTAGGATTCACTAGTTTCTATTTTTGTCTTACTAGTTTTACATCATTAATTAAATCTATGGTATGTTGAAACAACCTTGGATCAAAGCCCTTTAAGTCATCATATGTACAAGCAAATACATCATTAAATTCTTGACATAGATAAATAAAATTTTCTTTTTCAATTTCAGGACATACCTTCCCCATGTTCAAGGATTTTCCATCAGCAACCATGACTAGAGTGTAGTCATCTTCATCAATAGCTAGGTTCATGGCCCTACCTCTTGCTTAATCATCAAGATTAAAAAAAATCTCTAAGGTAATGAGACCTTTAGGTAGCTTGTTGGAGCTGAGGTTAATGATTTGGTCACCACACGGATCCTGCAGTCTCAACTGGTTCCTGCCTAAAAATTTTGCCTCATTCTGCAAGAAGCTCACAATTTGCTCATCAGATTCAAACACTTGCCAATGGATGTTGTTATCAGGGATAGCAGGCCTTACTACCACTCTAATTTGTTGCTTCTTCTCCTCCTCAAGATTTCTTGGCACATCATAAGATGCACCTATTGCTGCAAGTCTATCAGCATATCTATTTTCCTTTCTAGGGATGCTTTGAATATTAAATGCATTGAAACCTTCAAGAAAATCCAATACCCTATTTTTATAAGACTTGAGCAAACCATTCTTGATGGTATTTTGATTTCTCACTTGATTAACCACCAACTCACTGTCTCCATACACCCTTAAGGCTTGGATTTCTCCTTTTCGAGCAAGTAGGAGACCTTGAATCAAGAATTCATACTTGGCTACATTATTAGTGCAACTAGACTAGAGCCTAAAGGAGAAGTAGTACCTTACTTATGTAGGAGAAATTAACATCACACCAACCCCTAACTCAACCTATTCCTTGATCCATCAAAGTACATACTCCATATCCCACTCATATCTTCTTTGGTCTCCACAAGATTGGGAATTAGAGCATCTTTCTCCAATATACAATATGTACTAAGACCTGTCTCAAGGGTTTCTAGCATAAGATCAAATTGATATGTGTTAGTCCACTCATCCAAGAAAAAATCAGGTATCTTTGCTAGGGGAGTGGCTAGCTCATTCACTATGTCACTCTCATCCATCTCTAGGATAGGGCAATTCATGTTGATGGGGTTGGGGGTGTAAGATTTAGTATGATGGAGGGCTTGAGGCTCTACTCTAATTGAAGCATTGGCTCCATATCTCATTTTAAAAGAAATATGTGACCAATAAGAAGATAAGAAACCACCTATTTGGGTAGTAAAGTCTCTTGATAGACAGATGGCAAAATATGGCTTGACCTTAGCAACAGAGATATCTTGGGTTATAGTACAACCAAGGCATGCATGTAAGGCCATCTCCACATTCCTAAGGATCCCTACAGTCTTGACAGTACTACCATCCAACTATAATACATCCCTAACAATGGGCTCATATTTCATTCCCAAAGCATCAACAACACACCTAGGCATCACTGAACTGCTAGCCCTTGAATCAATCATGCAATTATGGACTAGTATGCCCCCTATAATTAGAGAAACATAGAATGGAGGACATCTAACCTTTTTACTTGTTTCTACCTCCCATGATGGTTTTACTAGGCTTGTGGCACTTTTCATGGTGAGTGTCTAATCCTTTGGTTCAATTCTCTCCAATTCTTGCTGCAACAACCTCTTTTGCATGGGTATAGTAGCAATAGCATCCCACATGGAGATATTCACATTTGTCTTCTTCATTTGCTCTACCACATTGAATGGTATAGTAGGTATTTTGGTAGAAGCTTTGGGAGTTGCAATTGTATGAGGCTGAGATGGAATAACCTAAGGATCACTTGTATCTTTTCTGCCATGATTTTGCCTTTGCTGCTGAAAGGAACTTGATTGATTATTTGCTTCTTGCTCATGAGATATTGTATTTGAATTTGAGGCCTATTTAGGAGGAGGGATAGAATCTTCCATAGCTCTTCTTTTGCTTCAAGTTTTATGAGCAATGGAATCCTGGTTTACATTACAATGCTCCTCCATCTGATGATTCATAAAAGAGCAATCACCCTATCTTTGCATATCTAAGGCATCTTTAAATTGGTCCTCCTTGTATGATGGTTGTATTGTAGGCTCTTGGGTGATCAAAGCCAAATAAGATTCAGCCTTTTGACACATGCAACATGCATAGGAGTAGTTACAAGAGGGAGAAAAATCTAGATCTTGAGCCATATTGTTTAAGGGACTATGGCCCTACTTTGGTTTACATTTGAGGTTGAAGCATGGCCACCCTACCTACTCTGATCAAAAGAATTGTTCCAATGATTAATATTTGGAGGCCTACCATTTCTTGGAGTTTGATAATGCAATTGATAAGGCTTACTACCTTGACCTTGTTGTCTTTCTAAAGTCACCACCTTGTTTCTTACTTTCTACATCATAGAGGAGTTATCCTCCAATTTCCTCCCATAATCTTGCAATCTTTTCTCTAGGTTCTTTTCTCTTTTATCCATGTTCTGCATTAGAGATTGCATCATTTGTTTGATTTCATCTATCCCATTTGAAAATGTAGAAGCTTGAGGGACTGGGACAAGGGATTGTGATGTAAAAGTTATGGGAAGAGGAGCCATTGTTGGTTGATGATTTGGAACATTAGGGAAGAAAGGCACAGCAGGCCTTGGAGCTAGCTTACCTCCTTGTATTAGAATGTTCTCTAATTTTATTGCTATGTCATAAGCATTACGCAAGGTATCTCCTCCCATAACTTGGATTGTAGTGGCAATATCACTGTTAAAAGCTCTAAGGTAATGCAAGAAGGCATTACCAGGCGTAGGCTTCACTAAAGTAGGTATTATATCCCATGTGTTTTGAAATCTATAATTAAAATCAGTCATACATTCATGGGGGGCTCTTTTTATAGTAGTCAACTACTCCAAAAGTGACAAATTATCACTTTTATCCTCAAAATGTTTGCACAATCCTGCTCCTAATCCACCCCAATCTGTTACAGAACCATGAGCCAAACCTCTAATTGTAGTGCTTTTCCTTTCAAGGATGAGGCTACGAGCCTAACTATAACATCATCCTTTGTAATACCATGGATATTACAAACATTTGCAACCTCTTCAATGTGTTCTAAGGGAGAGATAGAAGTTTCACTAGTAAACACTGGTATACTTTTGAGGGTAGCTACTGGTATGTCATGTCTTTGGGATAATAAGAGAGGGCTCCCACCATTAAAGGTGGAAAAATTATGAGCTCTAGGCAATGCCATATAGATAAGTGATCTATTGATATGTATTGATGGCAGTCTAGGCTGAAATCTAACATTAGAAGGAGTAGAGATAGATCTTGTAGGTGTATTTGTTACTATTGCACTCCTAACTGGTGATAAAGATATTCTAGTCCTCCTTCTTCTAGGGTTTGAAAATGAAAGCTCTTGATACTGAAACTTACCTCTAGAAGATGCCCTTGTTTCAGCTTTGGGCATGAATCACTGCAACTTTGTTCTAGAACCAGATATGTAT
Organism: Cupressus sempervirens; assembly: GCA_028749045.1. Lineage (NCBI taxonomy): Eukaryota > Viridiplantae > Streptophyta > Pinopsida > Cupressales > Cupressaceae > Cupressus > Cupressus sempervirens. Next base: position 265,191,927 of record CM053793.1, read on the forward strand.
TTGAAGCTTAGAGTCACCAAGTACTTTGAAGAATGAGCCTCTTGAAGGCTTAAACACCGAAGCCAGTACTATCTCCTTGCTATTGATCTTGAAATCTTCCCTTTTGACACCAGTAGGCTTGAAATTTTTTGATATGTTGTCCCACCGAGCATGCCAAAAACTATTATCACTTAGGTTTGCACCCTTGTCCAAAGCCTATGCATGAGGACAACCTAGTGAAAGATGGAAACAACCTCCAAGTTGTGGGACTTGAACTATGAGGTTGAGTCTCTGGAGAAGGCTAGCTTCCTCTTACTATTGGGGTGCACCTAACTATTTTTGGAGAGGAGAAAGGGAGAAGGAGAGCATGCAAGAAAATCTACTAAATCTAATCTAAAGAGGTGATGCACCAAAATAGAGTGTTCAGACCAAACTCTGCCCGTATATGCACTATTGAATGAGAATGAAACTAAGGATATACACATCTAGACTTGCTTTAATATAATAATCACATGTAGATTAGAAGACCAAGATGAATGACACAGGGAAAGAGAGATTCACTTATATTATCATTCATAGGCCAAGGAGATACAGTCATGCAGATCATAGATCTCTACAAAACACCAATAAGAGGAAAAGAGTTCTTGAACTTTCATACCAATGGTTGAATGAGATAAGATAGAAAATCATGTAGTTCAAAGGCACAAGGGAATTTACAGTAAGAATCTGTAGAGTAGTAATAGAGAAAACAAATAAAGGTCAACCCTTACAAAATTCACAAAAATTGCCTTTATAGTTTTGGCATAATTGAGATTTTCCCTCCAAAACTATCCTACAACCACCGCCATCAAGGCTCTACCAAAAATAATCATGGGGACTTGAAGAAATCTGATCTAAGTATATCTTTAGGTACCATGAAATCTGACTGTTAACTAAAATAGGGCCTTGAGAAGACAGAGGTAGTGCTATAACTATGCTTTGACCAAGTAGATAGATTAGATCAAGGTGGTAGAGTGTCTCTGCATGCTTCACATTCACTTCTAGTGGTTGGAAATGATCATGAAGATCATATGCATGTAAAACCTTGATTTCTTATCATTTTTGGTGCATGAATCAGTAGAGTCAGTGAGTCAGCTGAAGACTGTAAGCAAAATAGGCCACGTGGACCAATCAGTTCCTTTCTTTATGCCACCTTGCGAACCCTGACCATGATAGTCACATTAACTACCAGCTACTAACTGTCAATGCATCCACTAGACCCACTAGGACATGTGTCACTGAGGTGCTATGTCACTATGTGTATCCTCTGAGCAATTTCCCATAATGAGATAGCTCCATCTGTGGATCCAGACTGATCTGACGATTGTGAAGACTCACCGTATTATTGCGCTCTACCCTTAAAAATTTTGGGCCCATGAACCAACATCAACATACTTGGCATCCGACTCGGCCCAATCTAACACCATCCCTACAATTTCATAACACTCAGCCCCATGCTGCCACATGTCACTGAGGTGCTATTTCTCTATGGGTAATATCCTCATAGCTTTCCATAGCAAGATAGCAGCCACCATTGATTTTTTGAGGTCTAGCGATGAGCAAGATGGATCTAACCTATCAGTATACCAACCAATAAGAAATTGGCCACGTGCCAACCTGTCTGACAAGTCCTCGTAGTTTCATCTCATGAGAAAGTGCAGATCATTGATCTCCATGAAATCAATGATTTTGGAAGATCCTCATAATACTGCGCTTGCCTCCTCAAATTTTTGGGCCCACAAAACACTTGGCAACCACCTGGCACAACCTGGCATCTTCATCTTGGTGTGACCTAGCCCCACTGATCCATGTGGCATAATGGCACTATGTCACTATGGGTAATATCCTCGCAGTTTTTCATACTGAGATAGTGCCCATTGTCAATTTTTGTTAGATCTAAGGTGATCAACAAAATTGTACAACTGTACATCGAGTTGGCTGAATGGACCAATGAAATATCACCACTGTACTATGACCCACCTGACAACTGCCATTGAGGATGAGCCATAATATTATTTTGGAGAAGGGTAGGCCCATGATGTCATTTGTGCCATGCGTCACCGAGGCGCTATGTCGCTAATGGCGAGGAATACAAATTTTTTGATAGCACCATAGCACCCACCTTGGATCTAGCAAACTCTGGCACCGAAGAAACAATCAGGGAAAAGGAGGACCCACCATCCATGCAGCCAAAAGGCACTATGTCACTATGGCAAAACAATGTGCAACTTCTCATAGTGAGATAGCGCCAGCCATTGATCTTTCAAGATCCAATGATGGGGACCTACAGGCCTACAGAAACATAAAAATGCGCAGGGAAAGAAATATATCATAAGGTTAGCGTAAAGTATTTTGTGCCCTTTCAAACTTCTGAATATTCAAAACTTGTGAACGTTACTATGTCAAATTCAAATGTGGTGATTCTGGTGGGAAGGCAAAAATGACCAACAAAATCTACTACTAACTCAGCTTCAACTAACTTTGGCTGGTAGCTCGACATACACTAGGATTTTACTTGGCATTTGAAAGCAACTTTCCTTACTTGGCAACAATGTGAGAACTTTGAATATTTAACCTTGCATCTTTATTGATGTTGATCTATGATTTTTAGTACTAACTTTTTCTAGGAGCTGATGTATGATAAAGCATTTAAATATCAGTCCCACATACCTTCTTTTGCTTAGTTTGATGAAGTATGACCACTTGACCATTTAGGTGAAGTGATCCCTTCATTTGATGTGCTACATCCATCTTTCTTCTTCCATGTCTTATTCATATCTGCTCTAATGTGCTCAACATCTACCTTGCCTTTTCCCTTGTTTGAGTTTGAGTTAGGTGCCTTTGATCTTGTTGGGTAGTGCTTGTTGATATGACCAATCTTCAAACAATTAAAACATGAAGTTTGGCTTAACCATCTGCTGTAGCTTCCACTAAAATGTGTTCTTATGCAATTCTCAGAGATGTGTCCATACTCTTGACAGTAGTGACAGCTATGTCTTGTATTGTAGTCCCAATTATAAGAATTTTCATGGCTTCCTCCCTTGTTTGATGACCATGTGGTCTTGCATCTGCATTCAAAGGCTTTGTGTCCAAACTTTGGACAATTGCAGTAGCATCCTTCAAATTTTGGTGCATGCATAGTTTTGATTATGCATTCATGTGCCTGATGACCTTATTTGTTACACTTGTAACAATGTGTCATATTCTTTGGCTTGGAATTCTAACTACCATTCTTGTTCCTACAAACATTAGCTATATGTCCTTGTTCACATTATATTTTATTTTTAATTAGTGAAAAAACTTATTCAATTCTAAATGATTACCGAGCATTCAGTGGTTACCTTGTAGATTCATCACTTAAGTAGTTCATACCGAGCATTCCTAAAGCTACCGAGTGAGTGTGTAGTCTATTAGTATCTATCGATCATTCAATATTTATCAAGCTTCATAGTGTCTATCGAGTCATCAATTTGTGTGATGGAAGCTAGTGTTTACTAAGGGATGGAACTATAGTGTTTACCGAGTGAGAACAAGGTAAATGAAGGATTCAGTTTTTACCGAGTGATACTATATCTACCGAGTCTCTAATGGTTACCGAGTCCCTAGCTACATTGTGTGATTAGTATGGATTGAGCTTCTAATTCTATTAAGTGCATGACGATGCCGAGTAATGCAATGGATGTCGAGTATCAGAAGGTTACCAAGTCAGCCTGAAGAACTTGAGATTTCTACTGTTTAGCCAACTTAGTAATATTTTGTTCACTTGTGTTTTGGCTAACCTTGCAATTGTAATTATTAGAATGGTATATATGTAATGTATCATATCATTTTCAATGAATGATTATGTTAAGGAATGGACATGCAATGTTTTAAGAAGAATAAAAGAAAATCAGTAGCAGAGAAGAGTATTCAACAAGGTCTACAAGGAGCAGTAAAGATTCATCAGTCACAAGAGGTGATCTGTACTTCAAGGATCTAATCAAAAATCAAGTTGTAAGTAGATCTACTATTTCATCCTAATAGGTGAATCAATTTTTTAAATGCTTTAACAAGGTAGACTTAACTGTCTTTGTATAAATCTCCTAACAGAGTGCATAATTCATTGTATGTTTGTAAATCCTCTAACAAGGTGGATCTAGTAGTCCAAATTGCTCTTAACAGGGTAGATCATTAGAAGTAATCAATGTAAGCCCTAAAAAGCTAACTTCATACTACAGTAACAAATTTTTGTGGCTATCATCCCAAACCAGTTTTACTTTCTATTTGGAAGGTTTCTAGATCACCAAAATTTTGTGTTCACGTGTTATAAATGTTTATCTTTCTCATGCATACAATAGATTAGATGAATGAATGATGAATGGATCAAGTGTTGAATTGATTTAAAGTTCTTGAGGTTATTGATTTACCCCTCCCCTCTCAGTAACCTAGTTAGTCTTGATTATTTCCAACAATTGATATCAAAGCATTGTGGTTCTTAGGACAAAGTTTGACAGCTTGAGCAAAGATCTAAAGGAAAAATGGAGATATTCAGACTTGACAAAGCAATTGAAAATGAAAAGCTAGATTTGGAAATGGCCATGGCTCAACTCAAAGAAGAAAAGGAGCATCTTTCTCAATCCTTGAAGACAAGGAAGGAACTTGCAAGACAAATGAATGATCATCAGTATGTTGAAGAAAAGATTGAAGACCTTTTACCATCTAGCAGCTCAAATGAAACAAATGAGGCAATCAAGGAACTCCTAACAAAGAATGGCTCTCTATAGGAAGAAGTAAGAAAACTTAAAAGAGAAAAAGAAATCCAATCAATCAGGCTATGTGAAATCTTGGAACAAAGAAATAAATTTGAAAATGAGACAAATGAAAGGATCAATGCAAATCAAAGTCTTATCAAACAAATATCCAATGCAAATGAAGAAATCATGAATCTAAGATCTAAAAATGAAAGCCTAAGGATTGATTTAATCACTGAAAGAAAAATCAGTGAAAGATTGGAAAATGACCTAAATATTGAAAACCAAATCATTGGGAGAATGATGAAGTCTCAAGAAGATATGAATCAATTAAACCAACAAAATGAGCAGAATCTTCATAGACAAAAGGGTAAAGCAGGACTTGGATATAATGAAGAAGGTGAATCTTCCAAACAAGGTGCTCAAAGGAATCATAAACCTACTTGCAATCACTGTGGTAAGTTAGGTCATACATCAAACAAATGTTGGAATGGAAAAGAAAAATTCAATGGAAAATGCTAGAACTACAATCAACATGTTCACAAAGCTAATGAATGTAAGGAAAAACCAAAATTTGAAGGCAAATGTCACAAATGCAAGAAGCATGGTCACAAGGCATTCCAATGTAGATCAAAATCATTCAATCCAGCTGAACAACTTGTTAAGCCAATCTTTGGATGGGATTACAATACCTGGCGCAGATGTCATTATTATGGAAAATATGGACACATTGGCAAAGACTACTCAAGGCATCACTTGAGAAAAAGAGATACAATAGTAAGATGTTATACATGCACTAAACTCAGTCATATAGCCAAGAATTGCATGAATATAGGAAGAATTGAAGATGAAAAGAAAGCTAAACCTGATAACATTCAGAAACAGATGAGACAACAATGGATTCCTAAATCTACCAAGTAGAATAGTTCAAATGATGGCCATGTCACTCAAGAAATGGGTGAATCCACCATTTCCAATAAGATTCATAAAGGAGGTTCTAGAACTATATCATCAAGCTATATCTGGAGTAGTTCCAAATTAAAGAAATAAAAAAATCTAATTAGTATTTTAGATACAAAGGGTCACAAGAAATCAGATCATACCGACCAAGGTCAATCACAAACTCAACCGAGCTAAGTCAGGAGTAATAAAAGTTTGTTTGGTCACCAAGTTACAAGTTTCTACTGAGCAAGTGAATGAATGACAAACTATCAAGCACTATTTCATCTTAGCTACTTTCGTATCAAGCATTAATGACAAAATTTTCATCAAAAAGGAAAAATTTGATTTCATTCTTCACCACAATTTCAGAGCTTAGAGATTTTTCGGTGCACTCAAGCAAATTCCAAGTAATTTCAAGTGATTTTCTAGCGAAGGATTTGTTCAAAAAATTTCTATCTTTTACCGAGCATCAATGGCATCCAGGAGTAGTAGTAGCACCAAGGCAAAAAGAGGTTCAGAAATGCTAGTTAAAGGTGTGGAGTGGAAGGTGCCAAATTTCAAGCTAGCTCTTGCAATTACATAATCACTCGACCCTAATGGAGCTCAATTGCAAACTCCACCAAAGGTACTTCTTATACTTATTTCAAATGTTCTATTCAAGAGATTGGAAACCTAGAAATGGACAATGCCCTAGGAGAAATGAGTGTTGATGGCTCTTTGAAACCCGAGCATAAGCATCTAGAGACCAAAGGATTAACCCATATCTCGCATATGCCAAGAAGTTTCTAGATTAAGTGGATTAAGTACATCCTCATTCATGTGCACAATGGTCAACTATGGTTAGAGTAGCTAGTATTAATCACCAAGAAAATGATTCATAAGATTACTGGTCTCCCCATACTAAGTAAAGCAAAAACTACCAAAACTCTAGGTCGAGACAAACTTCAAAAGAAAACCCTAGCTAAGTGGGATGGTAGAGGTTTGAAGGCTAGCATTGTTTCTGATGTTGAATTAAGGTTTGGCATTCATGTCATTGCTCACAAAATTTATAGCTCGAGTCATTTGAACAGTCTGCCCTATGAGGCCATGGATTTGGCATTCAAGATTGTGAAGAAAAATCTAGAATTTGATATGTCAGAATTATTGCTAATACAACTGAACAAGAATATGGATAGAATTAGGACTTCAAAGAACAACCCTTGCAAATTTGGTTCTTTTTTGACATGTCTTTTCTTCTATGTACAAAATTCTTTCCATCCAAAGGAACTATTGTGTGGAGAAAAGATATTCCTATTCTATATCAGATAAATGAGTTTGTAGCAGAAATGGGTGTAAACTTTGATAGCATCATAGATAATGATTTTGAAGACTACAAAAATGATGTATGCTTTATGGTTGATTGTGATAAAGTATACATTCAGGTAGTCATGCCCCAAGTTGCATAGGTGAAACCTCTTCCTTATGAGGTGAATATTGATGAAACTAGGGATATTATTGAAGCACCGGTGAATGAGCTAGTAGATCCAAAGAAACTAATTTTTGGAACATATGATGAGGCAAAGGCCAGAATTGAGCTTGAAATCAAACTTCCTCAAGCAATTAATAAAGGCAAGAGAAAGGTTGCCAAGTTAAAAATTTATATCGAGCCCCTAATGATTACTAAAGGAAAAGGTGAGGATAAAGAAGAGAAGTAGGAACTAGAAGATATAGAGGAAGAATTAGAGAAGGAGGTAGAGCCAATAAAAAAGAAGGGCAAGGTAATCATTACCAAGCCACCTAAAGCCTCCACAGCTATTTTCACAAGGCGAGAAAAAGGTAATAACAAAGGTGAAGTAGTATTCAGGAAGCCCCAACTAACCTTCCAAGAAAGATTAAAACAATTGGAAGAGGGAGCTGCCATCACAAATTTCAAGGCATTGAAATTTGAAACAAAGAATGATGCAGAGAAAATGTAGATTGAGGAACTGGTACTTAACAAGATGGGAAAATGGAAATACACCCCAGACTAGCTTGCATCTCAAATCTCCAAAGAGTTGTTGGCGAGATTACAACCAAGGTGGGAGTCATCCACCCAAATAGCCAAGGACATATATGAGAAATCCTTGAAGGATCTTCTACCGAGTCTTACAAAAGCAAAAATAAAGGCAACAATGAAGAACAACGAAGGTAAAATGATGATTAGATTTCACACATGTTTGATTTGGATTAAGGACATTGAGCATGTTGTAAGAGATGCAACAAACATGTGGATGAACATCTATCATCTGCAAAAGCCCAGTAATGATCCTGTAGAAATCAAAGATGATAATGATGACAGTGACAATGATGAAGGAGATAATGCTCCATGTGCCACTTTTGGTGTTGAGGACTATCAGGCACTAAAGGATGATGTTGAAGCTGAAGAGGAAGACAAGGATGAAGAAAATCTAGTAAAAATAGCAGTAGAAGTTATTGCATCCCTTCGTCACTCTCCACCAAAGAATGTTACATCTACTATGGAGATAGCTTCTGAAAGTGAGACTGTGAGCATAATTGCCACATCAATAACTCAATCATCACCTGTCATCTCCTAGCTGCAAGTATCTTCAATGGAAGTATCAAGTACTTCATCTACTGAGCTATAGCCCTCTTTATCAACTCCTGAGTCATCTATTGCAGCTTGTACAATAAGTTTTCCTATTTGTTCTAAAATTTTGTCATCCATAGCTTCAACTGCATCAATTTTTGTTCTAGTTAGTACTTCAATTGTAAATATTCTAGTTGGTACATTACCTATTGATACTTCATTTTTGAGAAGCACATCAATTTTGGATACAGTTAGCACCTCTCTCAGTTTTCCTCTAGTTAGCTCAATTCAAGTTTTTTCTTCTAGTCCAACTTCATACAATATTGTAAGCAATAAAGTAAATCCAAAGACTCCACTAAAAATTTTACTTACTGGCAAGGTAATTGATGAGGATATAGACTTGGAAAAGGAAATTATTATACCTAAGATAGATCTGGATGCTACCATAGTTGATGAAATGAGACTGGTCAATTAGCATTTAGAGCAAAGAGCAAGGCATAAACAACTTAGAGATGACAGAGATAAAGAATTCACTATAATTGTAAGTGCTAAAAATATAATTACTGACGCCATAGGTGTTGATGTGGATTCATCTCAACACATTTTGTTACAATTAGAAGAGGTTGTACAAAAGTTCAATGAGGAAACTTCTAGTCAAGAGAAGCTTATAGAAAAGGCAGAGAAGAAATTTGATAATAAAGTGTTTGAGCACATTGCAATAAGGCAAGTTGAACTATCTTCAATTTTGAACAATCTTGCAAATTCTTTTACAAATTTAACATCCATTTTTGCCAAGCTATGTGATGTTATCAAGTATGCAAAATAAATAAAGGTAAAATTGAGTAAGATTGATGAAGATCTGAAGGTTAGTGCTCAAAAATTGTAGCTTGACCCCAGTTCAAGCTCCACACATAACATAAAGATCAGATTCCTATCAGATATGTAGGCAAAACTATTGAGAGAGGAAGCAAGGATCCAGTCTACACTATTAAAAATCCAAAACATGATCCTTCCTATCATGGACATAATGCAGAAGCACATTGCATATTCAAAAACATTGATCCATGATAACAATTTTTCTATAGCAGATCATATGATTGAACTTTTTGTAGAAGTTCAAGTGGCTCTCTCCACCTGTAAAATTTTGCAAGAGAATTGGGATAAGACGTTGGCTCTTATTCTTAAGGTACATTCTAATTTTTTCTCACATTTTGGTGTCTCATTATAAGTATGATTACCTTTGGCATTAGTGTCAAAAAGGGGGAGATTATTGAGTAAGAGATAATAAAAGTGAAAGAGGGAGTAAGAGAAAATGGAAAAAATAAGAGAGAATATATTGATATATGTACAATGATAAGCTATGTATATACCATGACATATGTATGGGGGATATATGTAAAGACATGTAAGAAATGTATATACAACAGGTTTACAAAGATCAATTTTGAAAAATCAAATCTAGTATGTCAGTGTACATAATGTTTGGCTCATTAGTTTTTTTTCACTAATGCCAAAGGGGGAGATTGTTGGCATTATATTGTATTTTTCATTAGTGACAACACTTATTTAATTATGAATGATTACCGATTTCATCACTCAGTCTACAGTGTATACTAAGCATTCAGTGGTTACCTTGTAGATTCATCACTTAAATAGTTCATACCGAGCATTCCTAAAGCTACTAAGTGAGTGTGCAGTCCAACAGTATCCACTAAGCATACAGTGTTTATCGAGCCTCACGGTATCTATTGAGTCATTAGTTTCTGTGATAGAAGCTAGTGTTTACCGGGTGATGGAAGTATAGTGTTTACTGAGTGAGAACAAGGTAAATGAAGGATTTATTTTTACCGAGTGATACTATATCTACCGAGTCTCCAATGGTTACCAAGTTCCAAGCTACATTCTATGATTAGTATGGACTGAGCTTCTACTTCTATCAAGTGCATGATGATGTCGAGTAATGCAGTGGATGCCAAGTATTAGAAGGTTACCAAGTCAACTTGAAGAACCTGAGTTTTCTACTATTTGGCTGACTCAGTAATATTTTGTTCACTTGTGTTTTGGCTGACCTTGCAATTGTAATTATTGGAATGGTATATATGTAATGTATTATATCATTTGTAATGAATGAGTATGTTAAGGAATGGACATGTAATGTTTTAAGAAGAATAAAAGTGAATTAGTAGCAAAGCTGAGTATTCAACAAGGTCTACAAGGAGTAGTAAAGATTCATCAGTCACAAGAGGTGATCTGTACTTCAAGGATCTAATCAGCAATCAAGTTGTAAGTAGATCCATTATTTCATCCTAACAAGTGAATCAGTTTTGTAAATCCTTTAACAAGGTAGACTTAACAGTCTTTGTATAAATCTCCTAACAGAGTGTATACTTCATTGTATTTTGTAAATCCTCTAACAAGGTGGATCTAGTAATCCAAATTGCTCTTAATAGGGTAGATCATCAGAAGCGATCAATGTAAGCCCTAATAGGCTAACTTCATACTGTAGTAATGAAGTTTTGTGGGTACCATCTGACCCCAGTCTTACTTTCTATTTGGAAAGTTTCTGGGTCACCAAAATTATGTGTTCATGTGTTATAAATGTTTATCTTTCTCATGCATAAAATAGATTAGATGAATGAATGATGAATGGATCAAGTGTTGAATTGATTTAAAGTTCTTGAGGTTACTAATTCACCCCTCCCCTCTTAGTAACCTAGTTAGTCTTGATTATTTACAACAGTCTTTTATGACCCAAAAAATGACAAGTGGGTCTAGAGTTCTTACCTTTGTCATTCCTTTCTTTAGTGGTCTTGGATGACTCTCCTTTAGTTCTTTTGTAGCCCAAACTTGATGTGTCTTTATTAGATCTAGCAGATTTTAGTAGTTGCTCAAAGTACTTGATGGCTTCATTTGGCTTGTTCAAGCTTTTAGCAAACTCCTTCTCTCTTCTTAGTTCTTTCTAAAGTTGCTCATTTTGCAACTTCAATGTAGTTATCTCAATGTCCTTAACATTCAACTCATGATGGTCATTCATCATTTGGCTTAGGGTATCCAAGTGCATGTTTGAGATCTTGGATAACTCTGCTAATTTTTCTTCCAATCTATTTGCAAGATTCTTTTGTTTTCTTCAATGATGTCCTTATCCTCTATGGCTTTCTTCTTTTTTTCAGTCACCTCACATACTAGTATTGCTTGTGATTCTTTCTCTAACTTGAGATTTTTGATCTCTTCAGCTTGTGCTTTGTTCTTGTCCATGAGATTTGCAATTGTTGAATCAAACTCACATGAGTGACCATCTACAAACAACTTTTTGGTGTAAATCTCCTTGTATTGGATGTTATTCTCAGCTATGACAATCTCTTTCCTTCTCTTTAGCAAACTCCTCAACGCATTTATGGCTTAATCCAATTGTTATAGTAAGAGGTGTATCTCAATCTCCTGATTCTCGATGGTCTTTCCCACCTTGTAGAATTCCATCTCAAGATCTTTTCTCGAAGTTGTAAGGCTTCTCCTAATGAGAACCTAGCTCTAATATCTATTGTTGGGATTTACAAGTGGGAAGAATGTGGGGGGGGGGGGGGGGTTGTAGGGGCAGGGTGAATCAAAAGTACAAACTTTTAACTTTAAAACATTGCATGCATAAACATATGGAAATAACATGTAAATAAAATGAATCCACATAAACACTTGACATGAGATATGATTACCCAAAAACCCTCTAATGAGAAGGTAAAACTAGGGTGGGGATGACACCCACAACTCTTCACTATTGCAACAATAAAGTTCACCTATTAAGGTTACATATTTTGACCATTCTCATGATCTACCCTATGAAAGGCATGCCCTGTTAAAGGCTTACAAGGATTGTTATATCCTACCTTGTTAAAGGATTTTTACACCCCATTAGAAGAGTGCTTGGCTAAAGAACTTTAGGACACTCACTTGGAATGTCACCATATTAAAGGCTTTATACAATGGTTGTTAAACCAACCTAAGTCCATAGGATTTCATTATGTTGTAACAATTGTTAGAGAGTACAATAGAATGTTTGATCTGATACCCTTACAATCTGATATTGCTAATTTTAGAGCCTTGTTCTATCCAATCTAATCCTCACTGATCTAATATGATAAATGTTGTAACCTTTATCTGTTCTTCTACTAACTGATTCTACAATTCTTTCCTTCTTCCAAGTCAATTCACCCCTTTCACTTCCTTCAAAACTTTGCTAGTATTTGCTCCTCACATGCATTCTCTTACACACTCTTTGTCTATCTTTGAATTATGGGGCTTCGTTTCCTTTAAAAAGATTTCATGAATTAGGGTTAGGTATGAATCTACGATTGAGATTCAACCAATTCTCCCGCTCAAATCCTTTAATTTTTCTTTTTGGTTGCATGTTGATTGCATAAGGAATCCAACTAAATTTGATCTTATCTTTAATCCTTCAAGATTTATCCATATTTTGGCTCAAAAATAGTTTACATCTTAGTTTGTGAAGGCATAAAATCTTATGTTGATTTTGTATTGCTCAACACTTACTGATTACTGATGCTCAACACATACTAAAATTTTGTCTAGCTCAGCACTTGAACTTTTCCCAGCATCTATTGTTTGCTCGGCACTTGAAACTTTCTTAGCACTATTTGTTTGCTCAACATCTAAATGAATCGAAACTTGTTGAATTTTTGGCTTGATACATATTGCAACTTGGCATCAACTTAGAAAAATTCTAAAGTGTGTTGACACTCAATTGTCAAAACCAATTTGAGATCAACAATCTCCCCCTTTGACATGAGTGGCAAAAATACTTAACAATACATGATGAAACTAATCTCCTCGAGTATAATATATGTTTTGTTTGGCATATATAAAAACTTCAAAACTGTTCAAAATTTTGTAAAGACTTTATACCTCATAATTTTGTATCTCCCCCTAAGTTGATGTACCATTTTCTTTATCCAAAAACTCTCTCTGAGTAGAGTGATTTGTCTCTGTTGATACTCCTTCTCTTTATTCTGAATTATGATACCCTTTATTTGATGTGTTCTATTATGTTGTGTTCCCTACTATATGCTTTGTTTGCTCTCTTCCTTTCTTCTCTTTGTACTACCCCTTTCATTTTGACTCCCCCTTTCACATGTCTCCCCTTGCAGATTAAGTGTCCTTCTGGCCTGATTTATCTCTTCCCCTTTTTTAAAAAATAATTTCTCCCCCTTTTTTGACACTTATGTCGAAGAGTCTATACACTAACTAAATATTTTTCCAAGAAGGTTTTGTTCACTTCAATTACAATTCTTAGAGTAGCATCCCAGTTTTGTATTGCAACTTCTAGGGATTTTATTTTTATTGTTGTCTCTACTACAAGGTGAACTAATCCATCTAATGTTGAAAGATTGGGATCTTTCTTTGATACATTTTTTTGTATAGGCTAGTTCTTTTTGTAAAATCTCCATGTGAGGGGTTAGGGTAGATTGAATATAAACTATTTTGGCTCTAGTGTTAGCCTCTTCTACTATTAATAAAACTAGTTCCTTTTGTGTGTGAAGTGTTGTGTTAAAGCGCTTCTCACTTTGAGCTTGATCTTTTGGCAGTTGCATGCTAGATATCTTCAAGTTCCTTTCCAAGATTATTATTTTTTGGCTAGTTTCCTATGTGAAAATAGAAGCATCACACAATTTTGAGTAAAATAAGAAGATATTCTCAAGTAATTCCTTCACTTTATCTATTGTCTTAGCTAGTTCTACTTGTGAAAGTGTTGTCCCACTAGATATTCTTTCATTCACCTTTTCTTGAAACTTCTTTTATGACCATTCCATGAGTTTTACATTTATCTCCTAGCCTCTTAGTTTTACAATCTCTATTTAAGTTGTTCCATTATTGGCTTCATTTCATCAGGTGCCTACAAGTTGAATGCATCTGAAAAGATGTCTTTGATCTCAATTAGTGCTTTCCTTTTCTTATACTCATTTCTGAGTATTTTGCTTCTTCTTCCTCTCTAGTGCTTCTTGTACTTCATTAATCTGATCAATGTTCATGGTTGCATAGTCATACTTTGGAATGACTATTTCTTCATCTAGTGTAGGGTCTCCATAGTGAAGTACCCTTGCAACATTTGTAGAGCTCAAGCTTGGTTCTGAAATTTGAAGTGGTATTGCTTTAGTGCTTGACTTTTGAGGCATTGTTGTAGGAGTCATAGTGGTTGGAAGATTAACCGATGTTTGAATTGCTTCTTGCCCCTTTTCATTTGGGGTCTCCTTCTCCTCCTCTAATTTTTCTTTATCAACAATAATTATTTGTGGAGGTACACCTTGTACTTGTGTAGTAGGAATAGAACTATCCACCTATCCTATTTTATCCTTTGCTAGCTCCTCGACAGTGACTTTACCTGTGGAATCAACCTTAACTCATGTATCTTGTGTAGTTTTCTTTTTAGGTTGTCCACTTATAGCTATAGGGATGATAAAAGATGTTTCCTATGTTGCCCTCTTATCCCTAGTCAAGTCAGCTACTGCTTTTTACAAATCATCTACACTGAGCAATACTAGATTACTGCGTAATTGAGCTTTTAGAGTTGATTGGTCAAAGATCTTTTTAAGATCCTCTACAATCAGTGGATTGATGTTCTAACCAAAGTTGTCAGCAAAATCCTTCACTTTTAACTATATCTATAGGTGTGGACATGTTGTCCAAGGTATCACATTTTTTACCCATGAGGACATCTTACACAACTTCTTTTGCAGCGCATGTTTTCTTGGAAGACATTATTTGATTACATGTGGGATCCCTTATTGGATTGTTTCAGATAGAGATCTAGTGTTTACTTCAGCACTATGGACATCTCTCTAGCATGCTTTGGGCATGTAGCTCAATTTTAGTTTGTCTTACTTCCCAAAGACTGATGGTCAGACAGAGAGAGTAAATCAAGTTCTAGAAGACATTCTTTGCATGTATGTGATGGATAGGCAAGTGAAGTGGGAGGATTATTTATAACTTGTTGAGCTTTCTTATAACAATGGGTATCATAGTTCTTTTTGCATGTCACCTTTTTAGGCCTATTATAGTAGATGATGTTGTATCCCTTTGAGTTGGGATCGTTTGGAGAAATAAGTACTTCTAGGTCTAGAGATACTTTAGGATAAGCAGCAATAGGTTGTTCGTATTAGAGAGCATTTGGTTACTACTTAGGATAGGCATTAGAAGTATGATGATGCGCATAGCTTGGATCGTCACTTCTGTGTTGGTGATAGGGTGCTTTTTAGAGTGCATTTGATGAATAGCCCCATCCATTATGGGAAAGGCTATAAGTCAGCACCACATTTTATTAGATTCTTTGAGGTCATTAAGAGGATTAGTCCTTTTTCTTATCGACTAGCATTGCCACCTATCCTATCAAGCATCCATGATGTTTTCCTTGTTTCTATTTTGAGGCATTATATTCTTGATGTGGCCCATGTTCTTGATTGGGATGCTTTGTAGGCAGAGGATGGGAATCTTTCTTTGGAGCCCATTTGTATCCTTTAGCACCAGAGACTAACTTTGAGAGGTCACAACATAGAGAGGGTAAGGGTCCAATTGGACATGGGTAAAGAGACTTATGCTACTTGGGAAGATGCTACACGATTGAAAAATTTGTACCCCTATCTTTTTACAAGCTTCCAAGAGTAAGCCTATGCCTAGTGGGGTGAGGATGTAGTACCTCTTGTGTTTGCAGTCTATACCTAGTTACATTTTGATCCGAGAGATTCTTTTTACTCATGTTATTTTTACATTTGAGATCACCTGATGGTCTAGTGTTATACTTTGGTTCCAATATCATAGATGTTAGATTACTATGTTGTTTAGTTGATCTTATCTACATGATGATGCCTTTTTGAGATGACAGTATGTTTTATGATGATATCTATTTATCTTGTATTTAGACATATCCTATGAGTTCATTTATGTGTTGGATTTGATGTTATTGTTATTTACTTCATTCATGCTTTGTGAAGCTTTATACAAAAGTGAGTGATGTAAATGGATTATTTCAGTATAATTAATTAAATGGTTAAATTATATCATTTAATGTATTTATTTCTTTAGCTATGGTATTATATACAATTGCACTTGATTGTGTGTTTTAGTATGTAGGACTTATGTCCCTAGTAGTAGCACATGGAGTTAGTGATTTAGCTATTCATCTTTAACCAATTTTGTCCTTATATGGTCAACATATCCTATTTAATTGCTTAAATTAAACCCTTAGGTGATTTAATAAGTCTAGACTCATTTCCATTATGTGATTAGACCTGTGACCATGTCTATTCATTTAGAGGTTCACATTTATTGTGAAAATTATTAAGGAATTCTATGATTTTGATTTAAAGGAATTTCAATCTTTATCTTATTTTATTTAATTCCCAACAACTTTTCCATAGATGAATTTCAATTAATTGGAATAGCCTTTTTTCATTTGGGTTGATTCAGGGTTTAACTAGGTGACCTGGTTAATTACCCTAATCCTTTAGTCACTCAAATAGTGAATAAGTATCCAAAAAGGAATTTTATTCCTCACTTCTCACTTTCTAACATAAGAAAATTGAGAGAATTTCCCAAATCCTCTTCTATAAGATTGCATTTATGTTCATTGTAGGAGCTACAAGTCTGGGATTTTCACGAGATTAGTCTCACTAAATCCAGCCTAGAGAGTGTCAATTATCATGATTTTTTGACAACTCTTGTGGGATTTTTATTTTGTTGTTCAGATTTCCTTTTT
Source organism: Cupressus sempervirens (assembly GCA_028749045.1). Classification (NCBI taxonomy): domain Eukaryota; kingdom Viridiplantae; phylum Streptophyta; class Pinopsida; order Cupressales; family Cupressaceae; genus Cupressus; species Cupressus sempervirens. Next base: position 265,208,941 of record CM053793.1, read on the forward strand.
TCCCTTTTGGCCATCACAAAGGGCTCTCCTATTTTTTTGTTTCAACTCTAATTTAGCTTCTATTTTTGGTATTTATATATTAGGAGTTGATAACTTGCGTTACCCTCCATTTATAATTGCTAGCTCTATCTGGTTGGTTAGATATGAGCATTTTCCTAATTTTTTGGATGGGGGTTTGGGTTCTCACACCGTTATGCTGTATGTTTTTCCATATGATGTTCGAACCCAATTTTCATTGGTTTTCTATGTCTCATTCATCCTTGGGTTGCATGGGTTTTTTTTATTTTTTATTTTTGTCAAAGTTGGTTTTTGAGGTTTTTGTCTTGATTTGTCTATCACCCAGTTTCCTTAAGTTTCCTTGGCATGATTTTGGTCATCGATTTGGATTATCTGCAATATGTCAATCTAGCTACTATTGTACTTTTATGTTGCATTGTGATGTGCATCACAACTGTACTCTCGTACTTATTTTTAGTTGGGTGGTATTTTCTTGTGTTCTCATCCAAACTTTATTTTTGTCATCTTCATGACGTTGGTGCATCCACACATGAGCATGTGCGCATGTATTTTTGAATGCTTGTGAGGCTTAGTCTCCTAATTTTTATTGATGGAGTTATGTTCATTGGGTTTGGATTGGGAATATGTATTTCCTATGGGTACTCATCATGTGATTAGAATAGGTATGTAGGGTAGCAACTTGGAGGGGCTTCTCTCACAACCTTGGTGACTACTTCCCAGTTTGGCATGAAGAATTTTCTAAATAAGTGATAATTAGATAAATTATTGGGTAATAAATCTAAGATAATAAAAATGTGAGCACCTGAAGTTGATATGAGGATACTTAAAATGTGAGCACTCAGAGTTGACCCATGGACACAATGCAAGAGCCTTTCTAGGGAGTTGAGTTCATATGATATTTATCTTGGGATACTTAATGCCAAGTTCCTTACCCTCCATTGATTCCCTACATAGTTGACTCATAGAGTGTCTAACTAGGACCTATTGTACATGCATTCTCTCATGATCTTGGTTGTAGTCCTCTTTATTGTCTAGCATGAGTGTTAGCCATGGATGTTTCTTTATGTGTATTTATGGTTGGATCATTATCTCCATTAGCATGATGGGAGTTGGTCTACAGGTTCCACATAGACTGGAGGTGTAGTTACCTTTACTACTACTAGGGACTGGTGTATAGAGACAATCTATTTCTAATTGCGATCAATGTTTGATGTTCACTTGGTATATTCAGGCTTCCAGAGTATATTTCCTTGTCATTTATGCTTTAATTGGAATGCTTGGATATCATTTTTAGATGATGTTAGTTTTATTTGACACATTCCTTTATTATGATTTTAGCATATGGTTAGATAGTATGATCCACTTAGTTGGATTATCTATGCCTTGTTGGATTAGCATGTTAGATTTTCTTATTCTTATGATGTTGTTACATTGTAGTTGTGACGCCCTCATAAGAGAGCTTTGACTATCTAGTTGGTAGTTTGAGATGTTACGCTTGAGGGATGGCTAGGACCCTTAAGGTCTCATGATGCTATTATGATTGGGAGGAGCCAACCATGAGTTTACTTATTTTTGTACATTGTGATGTTTCTTTTCACATGTTCCTATGTTGCCTTGGATAAGATAGCTAGATGGTTTTTCCTTCCTATTTTTTGGTGTCTTGTATTTATTGACTTCAAGTGTCCAAGCCTTGACATTTTTTTTTGTTTAACTTGTTCCTCATGTCAAAGAAGGGTTTCCTTGCATGAGAACATGTTCTCTCAAGCAAGAAATCCATTCTCTCACATGAATCAGGGTGGAAGCTCGTGCAAGATTGTAATATCTCACATGATATGTGACATTCACTCATGCAAAGTCTAGCATTCTCTCATGCGAGCCTCGATAGAAGGGCTAAGAGATTTGTTGGTCGGTCATTTCTTTTTCTCACATGAGAAAGTAGTTCCTCATGTGGTGCAATGCACTTCCTTGTATGAGTTTGGAGGTTGTGTTTTCTCACACAAAAAATAGGGGGTATTTCTGCTCATTTTTGGGAAACTCATCTTGGTGTTTCGAGTACCCTTTAGGTTTTTTCATCTGTCTAGGCTTCAAAAATTTAGAGAATCCTACTTTTGTATTTGTCTTTGTTCTCATATTTTTAGTTTAGGTGCATTGGTTGGTAGTGATACTTGGACATTTGTTGGTTTCCTAAATTAGTTGGTTAAGTCTTTTGTTGTGATCTTATGATCAATTGCATGTTATGATGTTTAATTCCATGATGGTTTTTTCAAAAAAAAAATTTACCTTGACTTTTATTTATCCTTCTTCCAAGGATCTCCTGTAAGGGCATTACATATTTGATGACAATATATGCCCCTAGGGGTCCTAAAATCCATATGGACATATCTCATATGTTCAAAAGGGTTGAAAGGGGTCATAGGTCAGCCTATGACCCCTTTCAACCCATTTGGTGACAAACATATCTCCCCAGAGTACTTAGAAGTCGTAGGGACATACTTATTATGTTTGAAAGCATCAAAAGGGGTCATAGGGTAGCCTATGACCCTTTTTGGCCCATTTGATGACAACATATGTCCTTAGGGGTCCAAGGACCCCTAGGGACATATCTCATATGTTCAAATGGATTGAAAGTGGTCATAGGGTAACCTATGACCCCTTTTGACACATTTCATTACATATATGTCTAGGAATATATTTCATTTGGTCATATGGGTTGAAAGGGGTCATAGGATCACCCATGACCTTTTTTTACACATTTCATGACAACATATGTCCCTCGGGGTACTAGAATCCTAGGGACAAATTTCATTTATTCATACAGATCCAAAGGGGTCATATGATATTATATGACCCCTTTGGACACATTCCATGACAACATATGTCCCTAGGGTTCCTAACATCCCTAGAAAAATATTTCATTTTTTTATATGGGTTGAAATGGTTCATAGGATAACCTATCACTTCTTTTGACACATTTTGTGACAACATATGTCCCTAGGCATCTTAGGAACCCTAGGGACATGTTTTATTTGTTCATATGGGTTGAAAGGGGTCATAGGATTACCTATGACTCCTTTCAACATATTTCATGACAACAAATGTCTCTAAGGATCCTAGGATCCCTAGGGACATGTTTTATTTGTTCATATGGGTTGAAAGGGGTCATAGGATAACTTATGACCCCTTTCGACACATTTTGTGGCAACATATGTCCTTAGGGTCATAGAGACATAATTCATTTGTTCATGTGGGTTGAAAGGGGTCATAGGATGACCTATGACCCCTATTGACACATTTGATGACAACATATGTCCCTAGGGACATATTTCATTTGTTCATATGGTCAAAAGTGTTCATAAGATAGCCTATGGCTCCTTTCGAAACATTTTATGGAAACATATGTCCTTAGGGGTCCTAAGACCCCTAGGGACATATTTTATTTGTTTATATGGGTCAAAAGAGGTCATAGGATAACCTATGACCCCTTTAAACACATTTCATGACAACATAAGTCCCTAGTGGTCATATGACCCCTTGGGGCATATTTCACTTGTTCATATGGGTCGAAAGAGGTTATAGGATAACTTCTGACCCCTTTTGACACATTTCATGACAATATATGTCATGGGGACATAATTAATTTGTTCATGTATGTACGTAGGGGTCTTGGTACCCCTAGTGACATATCTCATATGTTTGAATGGGTTGAAAGGGGTCATAGGATGACCTATGCTCCTTTTCAACTCATTCAATGACAACATATGTCCCTAGGGGTCCTAGGACCTCCATTGATATATCTTAGATGTTAAAATGGGTCAAAAGGGGTCAAATGGTACCCTTTAACTCCTTTGGACCTTTAAGTACATAGATAATGTTGTCTAATGGGTAAAAAGGGGTCATAGTGTACCAAATGACCCATTTTAACCCATTCGAACACATTATGTGTACTTAGTAGTTTTAGAACCTCTAATAACATAAATAATCTACTCAAATGGGTCATAAGGAGTTACAGGGTATCCTATGACCCTTTTGACCTATTCAAACATTATGTGTTCTTTGGGATCTTAGAATTCCTAATGATATAAATAATGTGTTTGAATGGGTCATAAGGTAACCTATGATCCCTTTTGACTCATTCAATCACATAATCTATGCTTAAGAATTGTAAGACCCCTAACGAAGTAGATAATGTGTTTGCATGGGTTTTGACCCTTTCGATCCTAAGACCCCTAAGGACATAGAAAATGTTCTCGAATGGGTCAAAAGGGATCATAGGGTACCCTATGACCCTTTTTGATCTTTTGGAACCATTATATGTGCAATTAAGGGTCCTAAGACCATATAAGAAATACATATTAAGGGTCCTCAAAAGTGGTCATAATTAATAGAATTTTTTTTTTAAAAAGTTGTTTTTAAAGTAATTTTTTAATGAGGAAAAATGGGTATTTGATATATGGGACACCCAATTTAGGCTTGGTCTTGTTTTGGATATGAACCCTACATGGTCAACACCAAAAATGTCCCAAAAACATGTTTTTACCCTATTTCTTTGAGTTTTTTTAATACATGCATGTACTTGATGACTTTTTTTCATGCGTATTCAATGAAATAAAAAGGGTTTCTTAATAATGTTCTCAGCTTTCTATCGATATAATGTCTATCAAATTATAAGTTTAGTAAGTAATTTTTACATATTTTCTAATGGAGTTAGCTATAAAGTGTTGATTGATATACTGATTGAAAAATAGCTATAACTTTCAAACCGTAAAACATTTTCTAAATCTGAATGATATGTCACATTCTATGCTTCGTCTACTACAATAAAAAAAATTAAAATGTTTAATTTAATAAATTTTTAAATTATTTAAAGTGGTTAGACACAAGAATTTTTTTTCTAAAAATGTTCTACCATATGTAATTCATAATTAATTGTTTTATTGGAATAAAAATACAAAAAAATATGTGTCACATTCAGGCATGAGTCTACTTATATCTAGAATCTTAAAAAATTATTATTATTTGATTTTGATTAAGGTTGTCAGACATACACCAACTTCTTCTTTTTGTCCTGAAATATTTGTATTACTACATTAAAATAAGAATTTTGTTCCAATTAGATTAAATTTATTTTCAAATAAGATCTAGTAGTTTAGAAACTACATTTGATTTCCCACAGATGCTATTCTTACAACTTTTTAATATACACTTCATAACTAGTTCAAAATTGCACATCAAGTTGACATAAACTCGATTTGTTGATTTTACACTGCCACTTAATGGTATAGTTTGGCACACCGTGATCATGCACATACCCTACTATAAACATATAATTTACTAATAGCCATTACTAAGTCATTCCAAGTAAAGAACATAGAATTAATAAATCCCTATTATCTCCATCAAGATTGACATTTATAGAAGATTATTTAGTAGTAATTGTATTAAACACATTTAAATGATCATCAATAGATGCACTTTCCACCATTTTCATAGTAAACAAATGAGTATGTGCAGGATCATGGTGTGCCAAAAAAGTGGCAATCTAAAAAATATGTAGTTCTAAAATGCCTCAAAGCATTTCAAAATCTATTTCAATTTTTTTCTCACCTATCTTGATACTCAAAAAAAAAAATTAATACCTTTATAAGGCCTACTATATCTTTCGATACCAACCCTATATGGTCAACCTTAAAAATGTTGCGAAAATGTGTTTATGGCTTGTTCGTGTGTATTTTTTACTTCAAACATGTATCTAATGACCTTTTTTCACCAAAATTTGATGAAATGAAAAGAGTTTCTTAATAATGTTCTTATCTTTCCATAAACATGAGTTTGTCAAATTATGAGTTCAGTAACTTATTTTCTAATGGAGTCATGTATAACATGTTGATTGACACATTGCTTGAAAAAAACTATAATTTTCAAATGGTACAACATTTTTGAAATCCAAAAGATGCATCACATTATATACTTCTTCTACTCTAAGGGAAAAAAAATTAAATTAAATTAAATTTTGCAGAGTTTTGAATTAGTTAAGGTGGTCAGACATGAGATTTTTTTATTCCAAAAATACTAAAGTAGAAAATTAATAATTAATAATTTATTTAGAATTAAAATATCCAAAAATATGTGTCACATCTAGGCATGAGTCTACATCTTATATCTAGAATATTATTTAAAAATATTATCATTTGATTTTGATTAAGGTGGTTAGACATATGTCTACTTCTTATTTTTGTCCTAAATTTTTTGTACTATTGCATTAAAGTTCAAAATTTTGACCAACCAATTTTATTTTTTTTAGATAAGGCCTAGTAGTTTAGAAACTAAATTCCATTTCCTAGAGATTATTTTTTCTCAACTCTTTGATATAAAGTTTATAACAAGTATAAAATTGCACATCAAGTTGACATAACCCCGATTTGCTATTTTTTTATTGCCACTTAAGAGCATGGTTTGGTTGACCATGATCCTACACATACCCAAATAATTAATGAGAAATACCTTAGTGAAAATGGAAGGATTTTCATATAACTTTTCTACAACTTCTATGTACTCTTCAATTGTATTCATTTTTGTAATATTAAATATCATTGGTTGTGTCAGGCATAAGAGAACACTTCCAAGTGTCTTTCTATCTAGAATATCCCTATCCTGATCTAACATATTTGGGTCTTTCTTGGATTTTCCTCCCAATCATAGCCATTAATCCTTTTGATAAAGATAGTCATCCATTGGCATTTTCTATAACTAAAAGTTTTACCCATTAAACTTCCCAAACTTTAAATTACCCACATCTACCATTACTCTCACTCAACCATGAGACCATCTTGGAGAGGATAACTAGAACAAATTGGCTCTAATACCACTTGTTAGGATTATTTAGACATAAAATATCAGTTACATAAAAATATAACCAATTTCATACACGAATAAAGCACACATAAATAGAACTAAAGTAACAAAGATTTAATGTGGTTCACCCCAATATTGGGTTGTGTCCACCAAAAAGAGAGTTTAATATTATTATCCAATGACTTCAACCTTTTGCAATCTTCAATCTCCCTTACAACTCAATACCATTGCAAGAACCTATATATTCTCTTTAGAAAAGCCTAACCCTAAGACAATATTGCATGGTTTATGTCATCTTATTAAGTTAACCCTAAACATACTTGACAAGTCAATTTTGTAAAATGGTTGATGAGTCAACTTGAAAATGCTTAACGAGTTTAACACCCCCCCCAACCCCCCCCCCCCCACCGAAAAAAATAATAATAATAATTGTGACATTACTTTGATCCCCATTCCTTATGAAAATTATATAGTACTTACTTAATCAGTCACCACAAATCAACAATTACTATATATATATATACACCCCCATACACATGTAGATATGCGTGCACCCATTTACTTATACAAACATGTACATACATATATCTTACTTATTTATAACATGTAAAATTATTTACAAACACATTGTGTCTATATACTTATATAGTGTACACTCAATATATTAACCAACATTTATACACAAATTAAAATCTAACATGTGATCTTATTATCACTTATCATAATTAATATAAAATTACAAAGATCTCCATATCATGATAACTTATAGAACATATGCAATCTCACTTCTAGATATAGAAAGTTAAAAAGGTAATTACAACATCAAGTAACTAGAATTCAACATAGGTCAACAAAGTAGCCTTAGAATCTCTTGACCAAGTAAGAATTTCCTAGGAATCATAAAACAATAATGTAAAACATGAATCCACCTAATATAATTTGTTAGACCATTATAAAATCACAATTATGGTCAATCGAGGGAAATTATCTTGGGTCAACCCCCTCGACATTTGACCAACTAGATAAGAGCCTAAATGTTCCCAAAATAGATAATGGAAAAGGGGAGATACATGTAATGGCCTTGGTACTATCTCTTCAATAATAATGATCAAGGATTTGAGGGCACACTCATAGCTATGGAGCTAGGTGAGGTTGATGTCTTGTACTTGTCAGCTTGCATCACAAAGAGAGAATATGTGTTAACGTATACATATATAAAGAAGATAATATAGATAGATGATAGCCCAATCAAGAGATTGTGTAGATCTCATTAGGTGAGTGACTATAGCTTCATCCCTAGTCGTGCAAATAGATCATAGATATAAACATACACATATTATAATCCATCATATCATTAGGATTAGTTTCATTATTAAAATCCATAAATGGAATGATATATATATAGAGAGGGAGAGATTGTGCTATCTCAACAAAAGTTCAAATATAACAATCCCATAGTGATGCGTGAAAGATATTGAATTTGGAAGAACATTACACTAAACACTTGAATCCATGATCATCTCATAAAATTATAAAGGATCAAGAGGAGGAGGGTGTTCTTATTAGCTAGAAGTCAATTGATGAGCATATTATCCATGCTAATGTATGGAATTAATTTGATGATTGTGATCTTCTCCCTACTAATGTTTTTTTGGGACACTTAAACAAATTCATTCATAATGGTTTTTTGGGACACTCAAACAAATTCATTCATATTTATTATTGATCAAGATATTATCTTAGCTTGTTTTGTATCTTTCGTTTGAACTTGGCCAAGCGTCTCTTTCTATTTTGGAAATCATCCTGGTTATTTGCATGAGTCCGAGGAACAAAAGGCAGCAAAAATAATGCACGTCTACTTCAGTTCAGTCCAGAGATATGTCTTCTAGAAAGGAATCACGTGCCAATATGAATAACCCATGTTGTCAGTGCATTCTGCCATGCCTACTTTGTTTAAAGGAATAAAAAGTTAAGACCATTCGCATTACTACACTGTGCTATTCTTGTCTTTTACATCCATTCATATATCATTTGCTCACCACTCCACTCAAACTCTGTCAAAAAAGACAATTTTCATTATCCATGCACGGATGTTGTCACAGCATTATAGTAGACATCTTAATATGAACAATGCTAAATTGCGGATTGTAAAACTGGCCATTGCCCATTTGTACAAATTATTTGTTTATGTCTGCTTCGAAAAGCTATGAGAATGATCCAGTAGAGACACTGTTTATCCTTAAAAGGCTTATATGTGTACATGACTATAGTCAAGACACTGTTTATCTTTATTATTTGCATAAAAAACATTTTAAATTTATATGAAACAATGTCTTGGCATGCATTATTATAATCCACATGAGCTACGTTCTTCGAGTTGAATCAATTGACAAGCATTCATGTTTTCTTACAACTTTGACAGTTTGGTCTGCTCTAGGGAACTACTTAAAATGATCAGAGTATTTTAATCATTTAAGAATTTAATTAGGTCGTGCTTGGAGAAGAAATAAAATATAAAATTGATATAAATAACAAGAGTTCTATAGATCTAGAGTCCCTATCTTGTATAAGGGAAGATGCACAAGAAAGTGAAGTAAGCAGGATTGAAGAGGATGGAAAATAAAAAACACACGCAAACTGATATTAAACAATGAAATTAATAGACAAAATTTAAGTATGAAATCTTCTTATTATTTTATCAGCAATCATTTGAATAGAAATTTAAATACTCATTTTTTTAATTCTTTGTAGTGGAGGCAATTTTCAAATGGAACACATCCAAATAATCAATTTTTCTATGTAATACTCTCCAAGTTGTCTTACAATCACTTCATTGTTGGGGTTGCCTACAAATAGTCTACTTCTACAAGAACAAAGTTTCTTATAGTCATTCATATAACACCATTGACATTGTTTATATAAATAATTGTACGTTATGATTGTCTCCCATCTACAAGTTTTGAAGACCAACCTCTTAATAATCCCTAAGGGTTCATAGTCATAGACAGTCATCATACAAACAATTAGCAAAATAAATTTAACATAGGTTTGTTGCATCATTCATTTCCTCAATTATTTGATCATCCAAAAAGACTCAATCACTAATATAGATAACATAAAGGATGCACACGGTATAGCCAAACTTACATTACTAAAAACATGTAAGAGCCCTTGGTGCAACCTTACTAGGTCCATTGATTCTAGTGATAAAATAAATTTCGGGACCTCCAATCTAGTTCAAAGGTCTAACAATCATGCATTAAAGATTATTCTTAGTCCCCCCACCTAAAAATATTCAAATCAAATTCTAAAACAACTTTCCAATGCATGGTTTTCATTTTAAAATTTAAAACAACTAGTAATTAATATTCTTCTTACCATGAATAAGCCTCTCAATCAGCTTCTTTGCACATGCATTCAGTTGGACCAAAAATAGAAGGAAATTCATCTTCTTAAGAACATAAAAAGAGGGGTCCTTGTGCACACAGAAAAGGCTTCAAATAAATAGAATTAATCGCAATGAATAGACCAATTTAGTTATAGAAATGGTGAAAAATGACTCCTTAGTATGCACGTTATAGAGGATGTTCTTTACGAAGAAATCTTCCAATTGTCTTTTCATAAACTTTACATGTAGAGAAGTGAATCGAGCGATTTCCTCTATCTAAATAATACTTAACCTAAATACACAACCAACAAGATGTTTATTATCTTTTATTACTTTCTATATTTTAATAGACTTGTTCGATTAGTAAACTATCTAACAAACAAGATTGAGAATCTTCATATGTGTATCAATTTATTTTAGCTACATATCAAAGTGAATCGTAATTGAAGAAACAATCCCACTGACATTCTTCATCAATGAAGTATACCTATGCTAAAACCAATTGCACACATTATAGAGTCAACCAACTACTTTAATCCTAGTTTCATTAAATTATTAAATTGCAATATGATTCATAGTTGAAAGCTTCTTCAATTTTATCAATTTAGGAGAAATAGCATTCAAAGTCATTTTACATATGAATTTTACTATAAAATTTCATGTGTCTCATCAAATTTTGAGAAAACAACTTTCTTTATATACAAATTTTATAGTACATCATCTCAAAAATTCATCCTTTTGAAATAAAAATTCTTTGTCATTTTAAAATATGAACCCTAATGAAAAGTTTCTTTAATTGTATCAATTAGTGAGAAACTACTATTCCTAAAATCATTCTTAACTAAGAATCCTACTCCAAAGCTTCCTAACATCTCCAAATATGAGTTCTAGCATAAAACTTCTTGAAATTCATTAATTCATAAAAAAAAAAAAATTATTATTATCATTTTAGGATAGAATCCTACTAATAAGATTCTCCATTTGATAAGAAAATCGATCTCTTTGAATCGGTTTACTATATGATTCCTACTATAAAACTTCATAAACAAGAAGTATTGAAAATGTCTTACAATATGATTCTTACTGCAAAACTTCTTTAATTCCATTAATATGTGAAAGAGCAATATCTTGTTATCTTGTGCTTCATGCTACTAGCTACGAGATGAGACTTTTATGCATAACTTTGGGTGATTGTGTCTAAATATGAACAATAGCCACAATAGAGCAATGCAAGCTACACCTTCCAAGGTTCCAATCAAGATGATCTTGGGAGGTTCCAATTAAGATTGTCTCATTCTTTGAAGGCTATTTGTAGACACAATCAAAGCCAAATGTTACGAAACGTGTAACAAAATTAACAATAAATTTCAAAGATTTTGGATTTCCACACCCTGATGTTTTGTGTCATTTGTGAATTTGTAATTTTAGATTTTTTTTCATGAAAAATTCAATAGCTTAGGTCAATTTAATAAACTTTGAATAAAATCTGATTTGGAAAAATTAAAAAGATTACAATGACTTACAGGATGAAGTAGTAGAGAAGAAAGGAACAATAGAATACTACAAATAATAGTCGGCTTAGATAGCTCTTGAATCTTGAAAAATATTCTTGGGTGTTTTTTATAGTAGTCTGTAGACATAGATACTAGAATTAAGCATCCACCTATACTTGGAAAAAGAATAACATTTGTCCATCATGCATATTGGCATTGCATTTCTACAATAGACATGTTGTAGGCATAAATTTCTTGAAAAATTGACAATTGTCATGTGGGAATATTTGAGATAATATTTGTATAGAAAAAAGAAAAGATTGCCTAGAAAAATACCAAGAACCAATAGAATAAAACTTGTTTACATATATGTCATCAAATGAATTCAATTTTTATTGCTAATTATAATGTAGGATGCTATTATATGAAAAATCACAATTTTCAATGAACAAACTAATACATTACAAGCAATCAAAAACTATAGTCTCTGCCTTTACGGCAAACACTAAAAATAGTTTCTAAGGTCTAATGTCTTTGGTAGTGTATTTAGGATAGATGTAGGAGTTGAGTATCATAAAGTTATAATTCTTATAATCTTATGCGTGTACATGTGCCCACACACACACACACACAGAGAGAGAGAGAGAGAGAGAGAGAGAGAGAGAGAGAGAGAGAGAGAGAGAGAGAGAGAGAGAGAGAGAGAGAGAGAGAGAGAGAGAGAGAGAAAACTTACTGCAAAATGATTTTAAGATAATTAGTTTTGAAGTTTTTTTAAAAATCTATTTAGAAGAGAGGAATTGATATTTGAGTATCCAAAGTTTGCTCTCCTAAAAAAATTGTACACAAATTTCAGATCATTCCCATTTTTTTCTAACAATGATGTGTGACTTATAACTAATATTTTAGAGCCACAACATTAAATATGATATTACATAAGTAGGGGAAGAGACACTATCATTAATAATTAATAGGGGATTTAATAATCATGATAGTTTTTTCATAGATCCACCATAATTATCATTGTTAAAAGAGTCCAAAAAATAAAAACACATATACTAATAGTTGATTATTTTTTATCTTTTTGGTAGGTGACTGACCAATTTGTGCAACACTATTGGGAAATTTCATAACAACTACAAGGACATTTAACCACAACTACAAGTGTTTTTTGAGTGAGTAACTATAGGTGCGTGAACATAGTGGGTTCTGAGCAAACATTTTGAAACAACACTTTTGGATCACTTTGTGTTCCATGATCCTTATAGAGAGATTTGTAAATACCCAAAAGTTGAAACCTTAGCTTTAAGATATTCACTCACCTAGGGAGGTACACTAAAAAAATCAACAAAATTTGGCTTACAATTTAGGAGTGATAGGTGTGGGATTTAGTCTAAGCGATTACTAAGGCTTTTCCCATTTTTTTGTTTCTTTCTTCTAAGGAGGACCAAATAAAGTGAGACTAATAGTTGAATAGTCAGTTATGTTTTATGGTGTGATGTGACATCACACAATTTCTTTCTTGTAAGTGAATAAGTTTCTTTCAATTATAAGTAAATATAATGAACACTAACACCTCTAAAGTTAGACTATTAGTACAATATTGTTGAAAAAATACTAGACATTAATCAATACATGTTATAACTTGTTCAAATACTTGATCCTTTCCCTTATTTATCATTCTATTTTAATACAATTTTTCATATAGATTACTTAAATATATTATATTAATTTTATTTTTTATAATACTATTATAATTGACATTTTCTTATACCATTTTAATTTTTTTTCACATTATTAATTTCTTACAAAGAAGAATATCCATATAATAATTTTAAAATACGATAATTAAAGTGTTGATTTATATGCTATCAGTTTTGAAATGGTTGAGAATCTCTCATTGATAACAATATACAAAACTTAATTCCAATTTTTTTTCACAAGATAAGGTTGTTGAATCTCTTCTAAATATAGCCCTTACCATTTCAAATATCCAAAGTATATATAGATGATCTAAACCTCATGATCAATAAATTATTTTGTAGTTAGAAACTCATTAAAAAACATGCTTAAAATTTGGGTGATTATTACTTGGTCCTCTTACCAAATTTTATTAAGGACTGTCTAATAACTAACAAAAGGTTATCATTGTATCAAAAGTAATTACATAATACATGGACATTGGGTGATTATTACTTGGGCCTCTTACCCCATTTTACTGAGGACTATCTAATAACTAACAAAAAGGTTTTCGTTGTATCAAAACTAATTACATAGATGCAGTTTTTAATATAGACACTAATATGTATAGCTAATTCTTTTATCTTTATTTCTCACACTTTTTTTTAGAGCATTTATTTGAATAATTCCTCATGTAATAACAATATATTTTGTGATACTTGAGAAAAGATGATAAAAATAAAATATAATTAACTTTTAACTTTCAATTATTGTCATATATCTAAATATTTTTTATTATCTTACAACAATGAGCATAAACGTAACTTTATTTTTCCAAAAAAGTGCTCATTTTATGTTGGTGTGGGTTAGTTATTCAACTATACTATTTGGTTCATTTCTAATATATAAACTAATATTTAGAATCATTAATCAACAATCCTTAAGTGACATTTGGAGTATTTCAAAAATGTACAATAGATGTTGAAAAGTTACTTCAGTATATTAGAGGTTTTATCAAAAATATTATGTCCCTTGATGTAAATGACTTTGGGAAATAGAAATTTCATGTTCTACATGTGAAAAATATTATTCTTTGCAATCATATTTGTTAATATTAGGAATTAATAATATTGAATTCAAGGTATAACATATTTTATGGATAATAAATGTTTATAGTGACGCTTGAAGAGAGAAAAAATTTAATCAGTGTCATATTACTATTTTAAAATTTATTTCTAGGTTAAAATCATAATAAATATTTAAGGCTAAAAATGGAAAAAAATATATGAAACATATTTATTCTCAAGCTCGTGATCTTTAGATCATGTTCATATGATTCAACATATTTGGAATCTTATGCTATTTGTACAAGGTAATGCTAGTAATATTGGTTTATTGTCAATTACTAAGTAAAATCCTAATTTTTAGAAATGTATGATTATTAGTAAGCTTATATAAAATATTATGTATTATAATAATCACCATTAGGTAAAAATTTAATTTAGATTGAACTTAATGAATATGACACTATGATAATGATGAAGGGAACTCCCCTTAATAAAACAAACACGTAATAGTAATAGAGAAATAATAGCAAGTCTCGAGAACAAAAAGTTGGCTTCCTATTGTTGGAATTCTTTAGAAAACCTAAGTGGGGGGGTTGAATTAGTTATCCAAGGTCCATATGTATAAATAAAAAATATCATAGCTTAGTGAACCCATAAAACATTTATCATCATGCATGCATCCATAAGGTTATGCATTCACTTAAAACTTGTAGGTTACTGAAAGATCAATTTGCATAAATGTAAACATGAAAGATAAAGGATTTAGCAACACATTTGATACAATGATTTATGTAGAAACCCAATTTGGAAAAAAAATAGTAACATTATACTCTTTTTCACTCTTCTAAAGCGATTCCTTGTGAAAGGCCAAGCCTATTAAAGGTTATAATACACATTGTTAAATGTGACCCTATTAAAGGATTTAAATCACCTTGTTAGGAGTGAGCCTTGTTAGAGGACTTTAGACCATTCACTTGGAATGTCACTTAGTTAAAGGATTTACATATGACTGTTAGGGAAACCTTAATCCAAAGGATTTACCCTAGAATAATACAATTATTAGAGAGTAACAATAAGGCTTTGATATGATAATGACTGGCAACTCTATTTGCAGATTATAGATCTCTATTTTGGTCCTCCATTTTGCATGGCTTTCACACATTTAATCTTTGATAGCTTTTTCACCCTTTAAGAATTCATACCCTTAAGCCTTCTTGCTTAACATGCCAATGCAGATTCTTCTCTTAGGTCACTTGATGAAGCAATACCCTTCTCCTTGTCTTCCTTAGGTTCTCACACATAACAACCCTTGCTTCTGACTAGCCATCCCTATAAATAGAGAATTAAGATATTTTTTCGTTCATTCTCCATCATCCAATTTAGAGTTAGGACAAAATAGGTAGGATTTAATGAATCTACCCCTCATTCCATATTACTTCTAAAAACCTCTTCAATCCTCGTTGAATTCACCTCAAAATGTTTACCATGAATTTTGTACCACCAAATCATCAATCTTATCTTCCACCTGGTTCACACAATCCAAGAAAACAAACTTGTTGGCTTAGATCTATCAAATTCATGATCTTTCTAATAATGTTGATACTCCACATTAACTTGCTTCTGATGCTTGGCTCATACTATGTTTCTCGACATCCTCTGAAAAATCACTCGACATGAACTAAAGTTTACTGTTGCTCGACATCAACTAAACTTTACTCATCATCCACTATTTTTCTCGGCATACACTAAAATGAACTTTTACTTGGCTCTAACAAATTTTCTCCTTGGCTTGAACTTACTTTTCTGAGCACCTACTATCCATTCGATCAAGCTTGGCAGACAAACATTGTTTAACTTGTTCTTTTGAACTTTCTTAGTGTAACTAGCCTTTGTAACCTTAAGTAGATTATCAATGCATTATGTTATCACTATCTTAGCTAATTCTTGTACTCCTTTTTATATATAATTCAACCTTTCCTCTAGGTTTGTTTGTTATATATTTTTTTATCAAATCCTTTCCATCAATCAAACAAGTGGTAGTACTTAAATCATATAAGTAGTTGTCTTACCACCAAAAAAGCAGGTTTGCAATCAATGACAAAAAAATGATTGAAACACATTTATCATACTTGTACTAATTTTTTTTCAATAATCTCCCTCTTTGGCATTGATGGAAAACCAAACTTATCAACCAAACTAAATAGGTTAAAATAGTAAGACCAAAAAAATACCAAAAGAAAAATTCTTGTATTAAAATCTCTCCCTCTATTAGCAACTTTCATCTTCTAAATAGCTTACAAAATTATTTTATGCCATCCTTATAACTCTCTCTAAATTACTTCTTATATCTCCTTCTACAGTATCTCCCATATCTCCCTCTTACTAGGTTGATGATCTCAGTAGATACATTATCTCTCCCTATAGCCATCATTTTCTCCCTCATATTGTGTGTTAGGATTTCTCCCTCTTTCTTCCATATCCTCTTCTATTTCTCCCTTTAGGATCAGTTTAACTCTTGTATTTCTCCCTTCAGGATTAGTTTAATTCTTGTATTTCTCCCTCTTTGACAACAATGCCAAAGGCTTGTCATCTTAATATGAACTTCTTCATTTTCTCCTATGTCACCTTGCTTGTAATCGATTTGAAGATTCAACTCTTTGATTACTTTAGGCAGCTCCTTAAGTAAGATCCACTACATCAATTTGTAACATATGGCAATCAGCTTGTTTGATGTAGGGTACTCCTTTTGTTACTTAGATAGCCTTTGATAGGGGTATCATCCCTAGTTTACCTCTTAGATACTCATGAGCATCCTTAGGTAATGCTTTTGTGAAGATATTAGCAATTTTCTCTTTTGTGTTAACATATTCAATCTTCACCTCTTTATCTTGAACTAATTCTCTCAAGTAATGATACTTAATTGCAATGTGCTTAGTCTTTGTGTGCATCACAGGATTCTTTGATATATTTATAGAACTTGTATTATCACAATAAAGTGTCATTGGTTCAGTGATCTCTTCCTTCATACCTTTAAGTAGTTGTTTGATCCATACAATGTTTGTACAATTTACAACAACAACATATTCAGCTCTAGTAGTAGATTGTGAAGTGTAGTTTTGTTTCTTGCTACTCCATGTAACTAGCCTCTTGCCTAAGAAAAATGCTCCTACATTGGTACTCTTTTTGTCATCAATTTTTCTAGCCCAATCAGAATTAGTATGAGCTCTTAATTCAAATTTCTCATTTTTCTTGTAGTATAGACCCTATTCCTCTATTCCTTTTAGATATCTCATTTATTGGTTAAAGATTAGTACTTATGATTCACACCCCCCCCCCCCCCCCCCCGCCCCTTAGAAGTATACATTTTCCATTTGTATATCGAACACTAATAACACATGTGTTGGATCATTCTTGTATGCAACTTCTGGTATGGCTCTAAAATCTGGTTGTTTGACCTCATTGTGGACTAATTGAACTTCAAATGGTTCCTTATCTTTTGGCTTCTTAGAACTTGAGGCCATTATGCAAGCTTGGGTTTTACAAATATAAAATGGCGTAGCTCGATAGGTGAAGAATATTTTTGGAACTGATGAACTGATGCTTGATCTTCACCATGATCCATGCAAATTCTTTGTTCTTTCTTATCAATCACTTCTTCGCTCTCCTCACTCTTGCTCTATGTTCAAAATGACAAAAATTATGTTGAATTTGCCCTTATACCCTTTCAAAATATAGCATTTATTGCATGGTACATGTACATCTATAAACTTGGCTTCAATGTAATTTTTGTTTCACTCGACATCCATTGGTTTTTCCATCACTTGAAAGCTATAAGAATTACCTTTACTTGGCTTCTATAGAAGTTTCCTTCACTCGACAACTACTACTAACTCGACTTCAATTGGCTTTGGCTGATAGCTAAGCAGATACTAGTGCTTTACTCAGTAATTGAAGAGGACTTTTCACACTCGGTAGTAATGTGACAAATTAAAGATTTAACTGTGGAATTTACTTATTATCTTGTATCTTTCTTTATGCTAATATATCTATTCTAGTACTAACTTCTTTTGGAATTGATGTATGATAAAACATTTTAAAGTATTAGTCCCACATACTTCATTTTGTTTAGTTTGATGAGATGTGATCACTTGACCTATTAGGTGAAGTGATCCCTTCATTTGATGTGCTACATCCATCTTTCTTCCTCCATGTTTTTTTCATCTCTCCTTTGATGTGCTCAACATCTACCTTGCCTTTTCCTTTGTTGAACTCTAAGTTAGGTGTCTTTTTCCTTGTTGGGCAATGCTTGCTAATATGACTAGTCTTCAAATAGCTAAAGCATGTAGTTTGACTCAACCATATGTTGTAGTTACCACTAAAGTGTGTTCTTACGTAATTCTTAGGGATATGTCCATATTCTTGACAATAATGACAATTATGTCTTGTATTGTAATCCCAACTATAGGAATTTTCATAGCTTCTTCCCTTTGTTGGCTTGTTTTATGACCATGTGGACTTGTATCTGCTTTCAAAGGCTCTATGTCTAGACTTTTGACAATTGTAGCAGTGTCCCTCAAATTTTGGTGCATGCATCATTCTGGTTCTACATTCATGTGCTTGATGACCTTGTTTGTTGCATTTGTGATAGTGAGTCATGTTCTTAGGCTTAGCATTATTGTTCCTACAAACATTAGTTGTATGTCCCTTCTAACCACAATGATGACAAGTAGGTTTAGAATTCTTGCCATTATTATTTCTTTCCTTAGTGGCTTTGGATGATTCTCCTTCTTTAGTGCTTATGTAGCCCAATCCTGATGTGTCTTTAGTGGATCTAGGGGATTTTATTAGTTTCTCAAAGTACTTGATGGCTTCATTTGGCTTGTTGAAAATTTCAAAAAAATTATTTTCTCTTTTCAGGTCATTCTGCAACTTTAATGTAGTTATCTTAATGTCCTTGACATTCAACTCATGATGAGAATTCATCATTTGGCTTAGGGTGTCCACTGGCATATTTGAGATCTTGGATAGCTCTACTAACTTTTCTTCCAATCTATTTGCCAAAACTCTTTTATCTTCTTCAATCATGGCCTTTTCTTCTATAGCTTTCTTCTTTTATTTAGTCACCTCACATAACAATATAGCTTGTGATTCTTGTTCCAACTTGAGATTTCTAATTTCCTCAGCTTGTGCTCTACTCTTGTCCATGAGATCTGCAATTGCTACATCGAATTCATAGGAGTTACCATCTGCAAGTAACTTTGTGTGTCAACTATTTGTATTATGTGTCATTTTTAGCCATAGCAATCTCTTTCCTTCTCTTTAGTGAAATTCTCAAGGCATCCCTGGCTTCATTCAGTTGTTGTAGTAAGAGATGTATCTCAATCTCCTAATTTTCAATGGTCTTTCCCAACTTGTAAAGCTCCATTTCAAGATAATTTCTCCAAGCTGTAAGCCTTCTCTTGATGAGAACTCAGCTCTGATACCAATTTTTGGAAATAAAAATGGGAAATGTATACTTCTAAGAGAGGGGTGTGCATCAAAAGTACTAATCTTTAACCAATAAAACTTTTTAAAGCAATGAATGCATAAACATATTGAAATAACATGTAAAGTAAATGCATCCACATAAACAGTTGAAACCATATATGATTACCCAAAAACCCTCCAATGAGAAGGTAGAACTAGGGTGGGGATGGCACCCATAATTCTTCACTTCTACAGCAATAAACTTCACCTGTTAAGGTTACATAGTTTGACCATTCTCATGATCTTCCCTATGAAAGGCCTACCCTATTAAAGGCTTACAAAGGATTATTAGATTCCATCCTATTAAAGGATTTTAACACATTGTTAAAAGTTTGCCTAGCTAAAGGACTTTAGAACACTCACTTGGAATGTCGCCCTATTAAAGGATTTTATAATGACTGTTAAATCAACCTTCGTTCAAAGGATTTCACCCTGCTGATATAATTGTTGGAAAGAAATAGTAGAATGTTTGATCCGATACACTTACAACTTTTCCTTATTGATTTCATATCACAGTTTTGTCCATCTTGATCCTCTTGATCAATTATATCAATGTTGTATAGTTTTCTCCTCTATTCTACAAACCAATTCTACAATTCTTTCACACTTCTAAGTCACCTTGGACAATGCTTGACACTTACTATCATTATGTCTAGCTCAACACTTGGACTTTCTTGGCATCAACTGTTCACTCAATACTTGAACTGCTTGGCACATGAGTGACTCAGCACTTATTACAACTCGACATCTATAGATATTATATTCAGCATGTGTTACTAGCTTAGCATGAACTTAGTAAATATCTTAAGTGTGTTGACACTCAATTGTCAAAACCAATCTGAGATCGACAATCAGTTATTCCACCTAAGATTGTTATGGTTCAAGACATAAGGAAGCGTTATAATTGCAAAGTAGAAGAGATTGGAGATATGGAGATTAGAAAACATATGATAGGTTATGCAAAAATGGAGTGTCGAAGGAGGAATTCAAAATTGTAGAGAGGAAGGGCTTAACCTATGCCCTAGATTTTCCAACTGTCTTTAAAACTAAGTAGATCAAGATTGTTCTAAGTAGAATACATGATGGTTGTCTATGGCTAGAAAGTGTACCCATCAGACTTTCAAAGAGGATTATACATAGGGTTACTGGATACCCAACCCTAGATTGGCCTAAGACTTTGAGGAGCAATTCAAAAGAGGTGATAGAGTGAAATGCAGGAGTGAAGTGGAACAAGAGAGGAATGACTATTGACACTATTACAAATCCACTTCTTGACTTTGTAGTTAGAATCATATCACACAAATTCTACCAGTCAAGCTGATTGAATAGTATTACATGTATAGTAGTTGATGTAGGCTACAAGATAGTCAACAAAGATCATACTTATGATCTTACAGAACTACAGTTACAACAAATAATGGAGAACCTAGGAGCAATAAAGAAACCTAAAAGTGCTCAATGTAAGTTTGGTTCCATACTAATATGCATATTTTTCTATGTTCTAAATGAATTCCTATCTTTTGGTAGAATAGGATGGAAGACCAATAGGTTAGTTGTTATGCAAATAAATGAGTACATTGAACAAATGGGAGAGAATTTTGAGCCATTAATGACTAGTTATTTTGAAGATTTCAAGCAATCCATGAAACAGTGGTTGAGAATTCATGTTTCCCTAGTGGAGAAATATTACAATGATATTTTCTTTCTTGTAGATATTGGTTATACCTTCATGCAGGAGCATCTAGAGGTATAAGGGCAATCCTATGTCATCCAAAAAAATGCACTTAGACTTAGTTTCTGTTTCATTTGTTTTCATTTCTGGATACCCATTTGGGTCAAATAAAGGTTCCAACTCTCACAGTTCCACTATTAGTGTTCTAGGTTAGAGTTTTTAATCACCTTGGGATATGTGTAAATGCTAAAAAAATAGGAGTATGTAATTGAGCCATTATTTTGGTGAACTAGAAGGTGTAAATTGGCTAGATGAATGTAATTGTAATTTAGGTGTAAATGTCAAAAAAATAGGTGTATGTAATTGAGCCATCATTTTGGTGAACTAGAAGGTGTAAATTGGTCAGATGAATGTAATTGTAATTTAGAGCATTCCAGAAAAAGAATCAAGTCAAAAGGCCCCACGGTTTGAAAGTTATCACAATTTTTTGTTTTTTTGAGACCTCCTAAGAATGCTTCAAAGTCAAGCTAGGGGCATTAAATGACCTCAAATAGGGCCAAAAAATGGGGGATGAGTAAAGCTCGTCCATAGGGCTATAGAGCACTTCAAGAGCTTTCCGAAA
This sequence comes from Cupressus sempervirens, assembly GCA_028749045.1. Classification (NCBI taxonomy): domain Eukaryota; kingdom Viridiplantae; phylum Streptophyta; class Pinopsida; order Cupressales; family Cupressaceae; genus Cupressus; species Cupressus sempervirens. Next base: position 265,231,256 of record CM053793.1, read on the forward strand.
ATCTAAACGGTTCATCAATCAAAGCTACGGTTCAAAAGTTATGCCTCCCGAAAGTTCAGTTACCATTTTTGGATTCTTCTAGATTTGCGCCAACTTCTAACGCAGCTTCTAGAGCCTTCTACTTGGTCAGTGGATGCCAACTAGCACTTTCTAGAATGTATTCCTAATCCTTAACCCTCTGAGGTCTATTTAAAAAAATTTATGGCATTGTAAAAGGCAGTTAGGAGTGGAGTTTGAGAGAAGGTACTAGGAGAAGAATTTATCTCCAAATTTATGCTATTGTAAGCCCTTAGGTCCTGTTTTGAAGTCTATTTTCTTTGCACTAAGTGTACTAGCATATTTTTACAGTTAATAAAATTTTCCCTTTCCTGTTGTGTCCATTCTGTGCTTGGGTTGTGTCCCCATCATACCTTCATCCAGGCTACAGTACCTAGAGTGAGATGGTTAAGGCCTCTAGGTTATGAAATAAACATTGATGAAGCTTCAGCTACTATCACTACACTTCTTGTTGAAGAAGTTGATAAAATTGCTAACATTTTTGGCAACTATGATGTTGTTAAATCAAAGGTTGAGATGGAACTGAAAACAACATCAACCTTGAAGAAGAGAGACAAAATGGTGAAGAAACTCAAGGCCAAGTTTGGAGAAGGAAATGATGGAGAAGATGATGAAGAAGAAGAAGAAGAGGAAGAAGAGGAACAAGGTCAAGAACCTCTTGCCCTGACCCAAAGAATGGGTGAGGATCAGGACAGAGAAGATACTAAGGGAGATGATGTTGAGGGAGCACTAGTAAAAACACAAGAAAAGAAGAGAAAGGCCAAAACACAACCAGTTGCACAACCTAAGGCAAAGAAGATTACAAAGCTTAGTGCAACAAAGCTTACAGCTCTAGCAATTAGAGCCACTACAAGGGCTACCACTAAAAAGGCAAAGAAGAAAGCAAAAGAGAAAACTAAGTAGATTGGTCCTGTGCAAAAGAAACCTAAAAGAAAATATGTAGCACAACCCCAGTCAAATCATGAAAAGACAAAGTCAGAAGACATAAGCCAATTCAGATTGGTAAGTCATGCTCCCAAATCTGATCTTGAAAACATTTGTGATAATGTTAGAGATAATACAGATTTGACTAGTTTGAAAAGCATTGAATTTGGTAAACTGAGTAGAGAAGATAAAAACATGGTTGAAGAGTCTATATATTCCATGATGGCAAAATTCAAGAACACTCCTCTTGAATTTGATAACACAACACCCAAAGATGTGTATACCATTGTTGAAAATAAATGGCACTATTACCTAAATATGAAGAAAGAAATAAGAGAATCTACATTGGCACAAGTGATGCCAAAATTGTAAAAGGACAAATAACCAAAGCCAATAAGAAATATGGAAGCAGATTTGCACCAAAGTATAGGGCATTTAGTATTTTATAGAATAAAATTGAGGATGTTGTGAAGAAATCCACTCAAATGTGGAGGCTAATATATGGATTAACAACTGTAAAAGAAGGAGAAGCAAATCCCTTTGAGGGAAGGAATAATGAAGAAGAAGCTGAGGACAAGGAGGATAAAACAAAAAAAGAGAAAGAAGACATTATAGTGGAGGAGACACAACAAAACAAAGATGAGGTGGCAACATCTAATGAGCAGCAAGCAGAATAGAATGTGAAATATTCACAATTGCCAACCATGAGCCCTCCACATGACACAAATACAACTGTAGAGACTATTATAGTGAAAGATATTCCTAAAAAATCACCTCAGAACATCAATCCATTAACTGTAGAGGATTTGAAAAAGATACTTGACCAATCCACATTACAGGCAAGACTATGTCAAAATCCTATTTTTGGTCTGTGTGGATGAATTACAAAAAACTGTAGCTAACATAACAACGGAAAAGGTGACTACAAAAGAACCACTTGCTACACTCCCTCTAGCTACTACTGCTCAACCATTGACACAAATAGAGGATAAATCCATAAAGGTTGACATTGCTACAAAAGTTGGTGAAGTTCAAACTGCAGAAGAACAAAGGAACAAGGAAGACAAATAGATGCTTATGTACCTACTGTACAAACACAAGGTGCACCCCAATTAATCATAATTGATCAAGGTAGATCTAATGAAGATAAGGACATACCCAAGGAGAAGGAGCAAGAATCCATTCAGACTTTGGTAAACTTACCAACAACTGACACTCCTACTAAAGTCCTTCAGAGGTCGAGCACTAATGTAATACCATTTCAGATTTCAGTACTAGGCTCCAGCTCAACAAAGGTTGCTAAGGTATTTCACTATGGTGATGCACTATTAGATGAATAAATAGTGATACCACAATATAATTATGTAACCATGAACTTAGAATAGATTAATATCATGCAATAAGCATTGGAAAGAAAGAAGAATCAAGAGATACTATGGAAGGAGTATAAATAGAGGCAAGCACTTCAGGAGATCAAAGACATCTTTCTAGATGCTTTTAGCTTGCAGACACCTAATGAATCAAAACATATATTAGAACAACTATGAGAGATTTCTGAATAGGTGACAAATGAAGACTAGGAAACCTATGTTAAACTCATGGAATGTTCTGAAAATAAATTTCAAAGAAAAGTCAATGAGAAGATATCTAGTGGAATAGTACTATCACAAGTTGAGTTGGCTAATAAAATTGAGAAAGTGAAGAAGGTACATGAGAACATATTCTCATTGTACACAAAATTGTGTGACCCCACACTCTTCACACAAGAAATGAGCCACAGGATTTTGAGTTTGGAAAGTAATTTGAAGATTTAAAGTATGCAACTACCTCAAAGTCCAACTCAAAGTGAGAAGCACTTTCATTCAATGCTTCATTCACAAAATCAACTAGCTATGTTAATAGCAGAAGAGGCTAACATTATAGCCAAGTTGATTAATATACAAACCTCCCTTACCCCCCATATGGAAACACTTCAGAAAGAACTAGCCTATGAAAAAATAGTGTTAAATAAAGACCCCAATCTTTCAACATTGGACAGTTTAGTTCATCTTGCAAAGAGACAGCCATCCAGATCAAATCCTTAGATGTTGCATTAGAAAACAAGGATGCTACTTTGAAGATCTTCATGGAAGTCCACAAGAATTTTTTAGACAAAAACACAATCAATGTATAGACCCTTTGACATCAATGTCAAAAAGGGGGAGAAATACTAAAAGGGAGAGAGGGAACAAAGGGGGAGCAACTAGCCAAGGAAAAAATAGAGTACATTAGATAGAAATAGAGTCTCAATAATTTTAAAGATAAAGAGTATCAGCATGAAGAAAATATACTTAGAGGAGAGAAGAAATTATGGACACAAAATGGGCACATTAACTTAGGGGGGTTACAAAAGTTTGAGGTATATGAGTCTATTATAGAGTTTTAAAAATTTTGAATTTTTGTACAGATGCCAAACTATATGTATATTATACTCGAGAAAATTAGATTTGTTATGTATAGTCAAGTGTTTTTTCTACTCATGTCAAAGGGAGAGATTGTTGATCTCAGATTGGTTTTGAAAATTGAGTGTCAACACACTTAAGATATTTACTAAGTTCATGTCAAGCTAGTAACACATGCTGAGCATAATATGTATAGATGTTGAGTTGCAATGAGTGTCAAGTCACTCATGTATCGAGTAGTTCAAGTGCCGAGTGAATAGTTGATGCCAAGAAAGTTCAATTGGTGAGCAAGACATAATTATAGTAAGTGCTAAGCATCAGTATTATCAAGTACCAAGTAACATAGAATGCACCTAGTTGTTTGTGAAAGCACAAACAACTATGTAAATCATTTTTGAGCTGATTTATGGATAGATCTCGAAGCTTTGAAGATAAGATCAAATCTATTTGGATTCCTTATGTGATCAATATGCAACCAATCAAAAAAATGGAAGTAATTGAGCAGGAAAAGTGAATGAATCTCAATCGTAGATTCATACCTAACCCTAAGCCACCAAAGTCTTTTTAAAGGGAGACGAAGCCCCATAATTTAGTATGAATGAGGAAATGATGTGAGTGAAGATTTTAAGGAAGTAAAAGGGGTGAATTGTCCAAGGTGACCTAGAAGTGAGAAAGAATTATAGAATCAGATTGCAAAATAGAAGAGAAAACTATACAACATTGATAAAACTGATCAAGAGGATCAAGATGGACATAATTGTGATCTAAAATCAGCAAGGCAAAGTTGTAAGTGTATCAAATAAAACATTCTAATATTACTTTCTAACAACTATATCAATAAGGTGAAATCCTTTGAACTAAGTTTGATTTAATAGTCATTGTAAAATCCTTTAATAGGGTGACATTCCAAGTGAGTGTTCTAAAGTCCTTTAGCTAGGCACACCTTTAATAGGGTGTTAAAATCCTTTAACAGGGTGGGATCTGACAATCCTTTGTTATCCTTTAACAGGGCAGATCATGAGAATGGTCAAACTATGTAACCCTAATAGGTGAACTTTATTGATGTTTTACTGAAGAACTGTGGGCGTCATCCCCACCCCAATTTTACCTTCTCATTGGAGGGTTTTTGGCTAATCATATCTAGTGTCAAGTGTTTATGTGGATGAATTTACTTTACATGTTATTTCAATATGTTTATGCATTCATTGTTTTAAAAGATAAAAGTTTTATCGGTTAAAGATTAGTACTTCTGATTCACCCCCCTCCCCCCCTGAAGTATACATTTCCCATTTTTATTTCCAACACTAATTTATTTATTTAAATTTAATTTAATTTAATTAATGATGGAGATTATTTATGATTTTTAAATTTATTTAATTAGTATTTTAATAATATAGATTTAAATAAAATGGTAAATTATTTTAATTGAAAATCAATAAGTATTATTTTAATAATTTAAATAAATAATTATTCTTAAATTATTTTTGGTTAATTAACTTGAAATCAAATTAGGGTTGTTAGAAAGTAACAATAGAATGTTTGATTTGATACACTTGCAACATTGCCTTGTTGATTTCAAATCACAGTTCTGTCCATCTTGATCCTCTTGATCAGTTATATCAATGATGTATAGTTTTCTCCTCTATTCTGCAAACTGATTCTACAATTATTTCACACTTCTAATTCACCTTAGACAATTCATCCCTTTTACTTCATTCAAATCTTCACTGGCATAATTTTCTCATTCATATTGAATTATGGGGATTTGTCTCCCTTTAAAAAGACTTTGATGCCTTAGAGTTAGGTATGAATCTACGATTCTATCTTTCTCGACACTTGAACTTGCTTAGCATCAACTATTCACTCAGCACTTGAACTGCTCATCACATGAGTGACTCAGCACTCATTGCAACTTGACATCTATACATATTATACTCGGCATGTGTTACTAGCTTGGCATGAACTTAGTAAATATCTTAAGTGTGTTGACACTAATATATATATTCTTGTACTAACTTCTTTTGGAACCAATTTATGATAAAAAAAATTAAAGTATCAGTCCTACATACCTCCTTTTGCTTAGTTTGATGAGATGTGATCACTTAACCTACCAAGTGAAGTGATCCCTTCATTTGATTTGCTACATCCATCTTTCTTCCTCCATGTTTTTTTCATCTCTCCTCTAATGTGCTCAACATCTACCTTTCCTTTTCCTTTTTTGAACTTTGAGTTAGGTGCCTTTCTCGTTGTTCGGCAATGCTTGTTGATATGACTAGTCTGCATATAGTTAAAGTACATAGTTTGACTCAACCATCTATTGTAGTTACCACTGAAGTGTGTTCTTATGTAATTCTTAGGGATATGTCAATATTCTTGAAAATAATGACAACTATGTCTTTTATTGTTATCCCAACTATATGAATTTTCATTACTTATTCCCTTTGTTGGCTTGTTTGATGACCATGTGGACTTGGATCTACATTCAAAGGCTCTACATCCAAACTTCTGACGATTTCCTTCCTGCCCCCTCTTCCTATCACCTCTTATATCCCTATATTTATATCATTAATATCCATTGGTAGTGGGTCACGACCCTTGGTCTCATTGCTATAACCCTATCCATTTATTACTAGTAATGTTTATATCCTTCACAAACAACTAGGTGCATTTTGTTTTACTCAGCACTTGATAATATTGATGTTTGGCACTTACTATAGTTTTGTCTTGCTTGGCACTTGAACTTGCTTGGCATCAACTGTTCACTTAGCACTTGAACTGCTTGGCACATGAGAAACTTGAAACTCATTACAACTCGATGTCTATACATATTATACTCGACATATATTACTAGCTCGGCATGAACTTAGTAAATATATTAAGTGTGTTGATACTCAATTGTCAAAATCAATCAAAGATCAACATCATTATTCTCTTTATAGCCATCAAATGATTTTCCATGGGATTAGTAGAGAATCTTGCAACTATCCCTATAGATAATGCAATATCAGGTCTATTATGTACTATATATTGTAATTTTCCAATCATAGACCTATATAATGTTTGATTCACCTCAGTTGAATCATCATTTTTTGACAATTTATGGTTCATCACCATAGGTGTACTTACTAGTTTGGAATCCTCCAATCCAAAAGTTTTCAGTATCTACTTGACATACTTTGATTGAGTGATGTATATGCCATGTTTCATCTAATGTATATGCCATGTTTCAATTTACAGAAATGTAAACATGAAACATAAAATCTTCAACAATACATTTGACACAATGATTTATGTGGAAATCCAATTTGGGAAAAACCACCAGTAACATGCTACTCTTTTCCACTCTTCTAAAGTGATGCCCTATGAAAGGCCAACCTTGTTAAAGGTTATAATACACACTATTAAATGTGACCCTCTTAAAGGATTTCAATCATCCTATTAGGAGAGAGTCTTGTTAGAGGACTTTAGACCATTCACTTGGAATGTCACCCAGTTAAAGGATTTACAAATGACTATTGGGTCAAACTTAATCCACAAGATTTACCCTAGACTGATACAATTATTAGAGAGTAATAGTAAGGCTTTGATTTGATAACAACTTACAACTCCATTTGGAGATTATAGATCTCTATTTCAGTCCTCCATTCTACTTGACTTTCACAAATTTCATCTCTGATAGCTTGTTCACCCTTCAAGCATTCATACCCTTAAGCCTTCTTGCTTAAAATGCCAATGTAGATTCTCTACTTAGGTCACTTGATGTAGCAATATCCTTGACTCCTTATCTTCCTTAGGTTCTTGCACATAATAACCCTTGCTTTTAATTAACCATCCTTATAAATAGATAATTAAGATATTTTGTCATTCATTCTCCATTGTCCAATTTAGGGTTAGGATAGATTAGGAAAGATTCAATGAATCTACCCCTCATTCTATATCACTTCTAGAAACTTCTCCTTCAATCCTCTTTGAATTTGCCTCAAAATGGTTTACCATGAATTATGTGCCACCAACTCATCAATCTTATCTTCCACTTGGTTCACATAGTCAAAGAAAATAAACTAGTCAACTTAGATCCATCAAATTCACGATCTTTCTAATAATGATGACACTTGGCATTAACTTGCTTCTGATGCTTGGCACATACTGCATTGCTTGAAAAACTCTAAAAAATCATTTATCACAAAATAAATTTTACTTGTGCTTGACATCAATAAAATTTACTCAGCATCCATTGCTTTTCTCAACATACACTAAAATGAGATTTTACTCAGCTCCAATGGTTTTTTGCTTGGCTTTCACTAACTTTGCTTGACACCTGCTATCTATTCGGTCAAGCTTGGCACACAAACTATGTTTAACTTGTTCTTTTGAACTTGCTTAGTGTAACCAACCTTTGTAACCTTAAGTAGATTATCAATGCACTATGATATCACTGTCTTAGCTATTTTTTGTACTCCTTTTTATATCATAAATCAACCTTTCCTCTAAGTGCTTGTGTTACATCTTTTTTATCAAATCCTCTTCATCAATCAAACAAGTGATAGTACCTAAATCATATAAGTAGTTGTCTTACCAGCAAAAAAGTGAAGCAAGATTTCAACATAGTAAGCACTGTCACATAGAATCTTTTCTATGAGTTTGATAGAACCTTTTCCTTTTATCAAATATGGTGCATCATTACTAAATCTTACACACATGCACTATTTTCATCATAACTATTCAAGGTAATGAACTTACTTTTATCTCCAATCATATGATGTGAACATCCACTATCAATGATCCATCTATCATTCTTGTTCACACAAGACACAAGTGCAGTTGCCTAATCTTCATCATATTCGTTCTTCATTGCAACATGCACCACTTCATCATCATGTTCATCTAATTCATTGTTTGTTTCCTCTTTAGTAATGTATCAAGACTTCTTGCCTTTGTCTTTGTATTCTTTGTTGTCTTCATCTCGTCTACTTTTGTATTTGTCACCACTTTTGTAGTTCTTCTTCTTTCGACATCTAGCAGCAATATGACCAATTTCATTGCAATTGAAATAAATAATATGCAATTTACCTTTAACCTTGCCTTTAGCTCTATGAAATCTCCTTACCAAAAGTGCTTCAATTTGTTCTACATCCTCCTCATCTGTGTCACTATCACTGAACATGTACTTGGTAATTTTCTTCTTCTTCTTCTCATTAGGCTCCTTCAATGATAACTTAGCTTTAAAAGTATATTCAATATTTTTAGGTTTGTAATTGTCAAAGTTGGATAGCTCAAAAACAATTAGTCTACCTACCAAATCTTCATGAGATAGAGTATTCTCTGGTATACATCTTAGTTCTTGTATTGCAAAAACTCTAATAGCATATATAGATAGTAGTGTTCTTAAAACTTTTCTTAGTACAATATCATCATCTATTGTACTAGTAGCTCCTCTTATTGCATTAACAACATCTTTTATCCTTGATTAATATTGAGAAATATTTTCACCTTCTTGCATTCTCATATCATCAAACTTACCTCCGAGACTTTCAGCTTTGACTCCTATAACATTAGTGTCTCCTGCATAGATGGTGTTTAAGGCATCCCACATTTTCTTTGCACTATCAAGACCTTCGGTATCATCAAATTTAGCATAGCTTAGGGTAGAGGCAATCTCCAACGTTGCTATGTTGTATTCTTTCTTCTTTTTCATATCCTCAGTAGTTAGGGCTCCAAAAGGATCAACATGCTCAATAGTAATGGTAGATTGTGCATGATCTCTAAGTTCTCCAAGGTGTGGGTTCATCAAAATTTTCTATGCAAGAAATTTATCTCTATTAAGCTTAGGTACATCTCTTTTTGACATCTTTATCTTTGAGCTTCTAGTACCTTCAAACTAGTCCTCTTAAGCAAATGGCTCTGATACCAATTGTTGGAATTCTTAAGCATAAATGAGAGGGGAGGTGAATCAGTTATCCAACGTCTAGATGTATAAATAAAACTTTTCATAGCTTAGTGAACCCATAAAACATTTATCATCATGCATGCATACACAAGGTTATGCATGCACTTAAAATTTGTAGGTTATCGTCAGATCAATTTATAAAAATGTAAACATGAAACATAAAAGCTTCAACAATACATTTGACACAATGATTTATGTGGAAACCCAATTTGGGAAAAACCACCAGTAACATGCTACTCTTTTTCACTCTTCTAAAGTGATGCCCTATGAAAGGCCAACCTTGTTAAAGGTTATTATACACACTATTAAATGTGACCCTCTTAAAGGATTTCAATCATCCTATTAGGAGAGAGTCTTGTTAGAGGACTTTAGACCATTCACTTGGAATGTCACTGAGTTAAAGGATTTACAAATGACTGTTAGGTCAACCTTAATCCACAAGATTTACCCTAGACTGATACAATTATTAGAGAGTAATAGTAAGGCTCTGATTTGATAACAACTTAAAACTCCATTTGTAGATTACAGATCTCTATTTCAGTCCTCCATTCTACTTGGCTTTAACAAATTTCATCTCTAATAGCTTGTTCACCCTTCAAGCATTCATATCCTTAAGCCTTATTTCTTAACATGCTGATGCAGATTCTCCACTTAGGTCACTTGATGAAGCAATATCCTTGACTCCTTATCTTCCTTAGGTTCTTGCACATAATAACCCTTGCTTCTAATTAACCATCCTTATAAATAGATAATTAAGATCTTTTTTCATTCATTCTCCATCGTCCAATTTAGGGTTAGGATAGATTAGGCAAGATTCAATGAATCTACCCCTCATTCTATATCACTTCTAGAAACTTCTGCTTCAATCCTCTTTGAATTCACCTCAAAATGGTTTAGCATGAATTATGTGCCACCAACACATCAATCTTATCTTCTACCTGGTTCACATAATCAAAGAAAACAAACTAGTCAACTTAGATCCATTGAATTCATGATCTTTCTAATAATGTTGACACTTGGCATTAACTTGCTTCTGATGCTCGGCACATACTGCATTGCTTGACATCCTCTAAAAAATCATTCAAGAAAAAATAAAGTTTACTTATGCTCGACATCAATAAAATTTACTCGGCATCCACTATTTTTCTCAACATACACTAAAATGAGCTTTTACTTAGCTCCAACTGGGTTTTTTCTTGGCTTTCACTAACTTTTCTTGACACCTACTATCTATCCAGTCAAGCTTGGCAAAAAAACTTTTTTTAACTTGTTCTTTTGAACTTGCTTAGTGTAACCAACCTTTGTAACCTTAAGTAGATTATCAATGCACTATGATATCACTGTCTTAGCTTATTTTTGTACTTCTTTTTATATCATAACTCAACCTTTCCTCTAAGTGCTTTTGTTAAATCTTTTTCAAATCCTCTTCATCAATCAAACAAGTGATAGTACCTAAATCATATAAGTAGTTGTCTTATTAGTAAAAAAGTACGTTTGACATTAGTGACAAAACAATGATTGAAATACATTTATCATACTTGTATTAATATGTTTTCAACACTTATTATCTCCAAAAGTATGGAATCAAAAATTTCATAAATAAAATATGAAAAGCCACGAGCATTTTCCTTACCATACGATGTAAGCAAGAACCACCACCAACATTGTGGAACTATTCTAGACAATCCTATGAGTCTTTCTTATATATAGGAAAAATTACACCACCCAAGACAATTCTATAAACATTAACCTTCGATCCTAAGGCCAAAAAACCCTAGAATATTATTATTATATTAGAGAAGACCTTTGCAACTTTGAGAACTCAAAAGAAATTTTGAAGGAATTTAATTTTTGGTCATTTTAGGTGGCACCCACACAACTTTTGAAGGCCATAAATCATCACCAGTTCCTTTGATGTATTATTTATACATGACTCCATTTTTAAAATGCCAGGAATTTACATTAAGTGTTTATTTTGGAAAAACTCTATTTATCCAATGTTTAAACTCTTTTGAAGTCCTCTAAAGCCTTCAAAAATGATTTTAAAGTTATTATACCATCCTACCAATACCAAAAAAAATTCAATAACTTCACAAAAAGACTTGTTATGTTAGCATTCGCATTTTATGAATTTGATGATAAAGTTTTATCTCTGATTCCAAATATCTAAGGAGAATTCATTGACTTGATAAGCCCACTTATTATTGGTATCAATAAGGAGAAGTTACTCTCAAAGTATATGTACAGTTATTGGAAATCCTACTATGGGAGAAGAGTATGATCAATGTAATCGAAAGCTTATGAGAGAAGTTTTGTTTAGAAGTCAACAATAGGATGAAGAATGAGATTAACCTTAAGATATATGGTCAAGATCACATGTAGGGTTAGAAAGAAAAAATGAGATAACAAAAAATGGAATCAAGTTAAGAGACAAAGAGAAGACAAACAAAGAGAACAATGAATAAGTCATCATAGAGCAAGAATAGAAAAAACTAAGGGATCTAACAAGCTTAAGAAAGAAGAAAAAATGGGTCAAATTATCTTGTAAAAATACTTAATTATATTTCTACAAGATTTTTAAAGTCTTTTACAGTACTAATAAGTTCATGTATGAACTTTTGTCAAATCATCTAATAAGGTGGATGCCTAGATAGGCAGGATAAAATCTCTTAGCTAAGTAGTCTTAATAGAATAATGATACATTTAACACTATATCAATCACTCCTCATAGGGTGATTTTCTCAGAAGGGAGCATTATTGTAAGCCTAATCAGAAACCTTTTGGGCTACAATGAAAAAATCTTTGGTCCCATCCCCACTATATTTTTTCCCTCTAACAAAGAGTTTTCTATGATACCAAAATTCATGTGTTATGAGTGTATTAATTTCTCATGTGTTATTATTTACTTTCATGCATATGAATTTCATGTTATGAACCATGCTATTGATTACATACAAGGGTCGTTAGATTAAAATAAAAATAAACTATTTGTTAAAGTGATGAAAGAAAATTGAAAGTTTCTTAACTATTGATTCACCTCGCACCTCCACCCCCTATGAGTAGTCAACATTTCCAACTTATAATTAACAATTAGTATTGAAGATGAGTTCTATTAAAAAAATTTGACAACAATTTCATAGTAGATCTAGGAAAATGGAAAGGTACAAAAAGGAAAAGCAACTTGAAGAGGCCTTAGATGAAGAATTAGCTCAAAATGATGAACTAAAGAAAAAGTTGAAAGTTTTATTTGCAAAGAGAAAGGAACTATTGGAAAGATTACCAAAAAGTCTTAAGGATCTTAAATAACTCTCCCAAAATATTACAAGATCTAAGGAATTTGATGTTGCGATAATTGGTCTATTATAAAAAAAACATTATTTTGGAGGAAAATATATAGCAAGCCAAAAGGCAACTTGAAAGTCAAGCTTTAAGAATGACTGAACTGCTAGAAAGAATGAAGGTTGTGAAAGACAAAAGTGAAAAACTTGAAGCCGATAAGAGAAATAGAGAAAAGAGCATTAAAGATAAAGATAATTTAGTTCTTCAGCTACAATATGAAAATAATACACCAAATAGTTACATGAGTAATACAAATGAGGAAAACTGACAAATTCTTGCTAAAATTGAAAGACTGAGAAATGAAATAAATGGAAGAGCATCTTGAGTGTAAGAGAAATCTTTCTTAAACAAAAAATATTTCCTTTATGTTTCTTGAATAAGGATTGTCTTAATGTAGATTTGTTGTTTCTAGAGGATTTCTAGTTAGTAAGTTAGTCATACAAGCTCAGAATGTCCTAAATTCAAGGGTGGAGATTCATCATTTATATATCGTCCTACTAGTAGAGGCTTAGTGTCATATCATGAGTATTCATGAGGTTATTGCATATTTTTGTGTTTAATTTTGGTAGACAGAATTTAGGCACAATTTTGAAGACCTTAGAGGCCTTGGATGGGCTCCAAAATGGCATCAACTAGAAGTTACGTTAGGCAAGCCCTATAGATCATAAGTTGTGGATTCCAAAATGGGTTTATAATAGCCTATTGGATCAATAGTTCACAAGTTATTGTATTTCAAAGTTGGTCCAACCAAAATTTCAAAAATAAATATCATAATTGATTTAAGATGACTCTATATGTAATTTTAGGGTTGGTCAGCCATAGGAGTTAGTGTTTGATGTCTAGAAGCTTCTCAGGCGATGTAAAATTAACTATATAAGGAATGACCATAGATTTTGATAGATCTTGGTGATGGTTTGCAGCTCTCTCTTGAAGAGAATTATAAGAGAGGCATCTATGTGGGTTTGCATATTCTATTTCAAACTTCTATCATTTCACACGTGTGGTGATAATGAGAAGCCCATACTTTACTCTCACAAATTATTTTTATTTCTTTGTTTATGTTATGTATTTATGGTATTAAGAGGAGAACCCTACATCAAGTGTTATCAGAGAAGGAGTTCTTGATTGTGTAAATAGATCATTGTTTGTGAGGTAGTTTGAACCATGGTTGTGGTTTGTGTTGAGCATGTAAACAAATCACCAATTGTGAGGCAATTTGCCCTAGGGTTTCAGCAAAAGTACAAAATTACCTCCATTAAGAGAGTATGGTTGAAGAGACAAAAATTTTACACATGAGGTTTTTAAAATCCTCTAGAGATAGATGCAATAATGGGAAGAAAAAATGCGTAGAGGAATATATCTTTCCATAAGAAATGAAACTGAGGATGAAGAAAAAGAAGAAGAAAATGCTAAAGAAGAGATAGATCTGAACCTAGAAGAAGAGAGGCTTTTTACACCATCTCCGAAAAAGACCTAAGTTTGGGATTCCCACACTTTTGGAAAATATTAACCCAGAGGAGTTGATTGATTAGATCAATGAATTAGAGGAATACATTGAGTATGAATATATCAAATATCCAGATAGGGTCAAGTTTGCAAAGGCCAAACTAAAGGGTCACATGAAGATTTGGTTGCAAGAGATTTAATTGGAGCGGGATAGAAGAGGGGAGGAAAAAAAATCCCAAGATGGGACTAGATGATAGTTGAATTAAAGTGGCAATTCATTCTTGTGGATTATGAGCTTTATTTGTTGAAGAAAATGCAAAGGTTGAAGAAAGAGGGAAGATCTATTTAGGAGTATACCAAAGAGTTCTACCAATTTCTCATTAGAATAAGCCATGAAAAATTTGACAAGGAGAAAGTTTCCCATTATCTTAATGGGTTAAGGTCAAGAATTTAGGAGGAATTAAGTCTAGTTTGGATGACCAATATTAAAGAGGCATATAAATTTTTCCTAAGAGTTTAGGAAAAGTTGAATAAGAAGTTTGATATAAACATTGTGGAAGAGGTCACTATGGAAGATCTAGAAGATGGTCTTATGCAAGTCAAAATAAAGATCAAAAGAAGAAGGATAAGTCTAGTAGTAGCAGTCAAAACCATAGGGGAAACAATTATAATCATTTCATTTATTAGAATAATAGAGATTAGAGAGGAAGAGGAAGAGGGAAAGGATCTCATAGAGGAGGTTTATGTAGAACATGTTTCCATTATGGAGAAGGACATAGGGCATTGGAATGTCCCTAACACCAAGGAAGGAGATATAGGAGAATTGAAGGCAAGGCCAAAGTTGTGCATGTTGATGAAAATGCCAAATTGTTACATTCTAAAGATGCTAAAAGAGAAGTCCTAATAATAGAAGAGTCTTGTTGAGTGGTGAGAATGAACCTAATCAAGGATGAGCCTATTTCAAACAAGTTAAAAAAATGAAGATAAGTGTTGTGCTATAATCATTGATTATGGATGTATTGATAATTTGGTGTCAAAAAAGATGGTCACAAAGTTATAGCTCAAGAGATAGAAACACTCATGTCCATATTGTATTTCTTGGGTGTAGGATGACCAAAAGGTCATGGTCAATGAAAAATACCTAGTGAAGTTCAAGATTGGAAGTTATCAAGATTAGTGACTATGATAACATACCTATGGACATATGTCATATGTTTTTGGGTAGACCAAGGCAATTTGACATACATTTTTACATAATGGGTGTGCAAATACCTTCACTATGAAACAGGATGGAGTGAAACATAAAATGAAGTCATTGAAGGGTACAAATGAAAAGGCATGTAGTACTTCTATATGTTTTGTTGATAGAAAGAATCTCCCAGAGGGTATGAGGTGTGAGCATATGTGGTTTTTTGTAATTCCAAAAGATGGTAAAGAAGAAGTAGAAGAAGACCCTACAAAAGTTGAAAATTTCTTGGAGGAATTTCTATATATTGTATCTAATAATGTGCTTGATGGATTATTACTAGTAAGGAAGATCAGTCACCAATTGGACTTGATTCTGGGAACTAGTTTTTGAAACAAGAAAACACATAGAATGACACCAATAGAAAGTGAAGAGTGGAATAGACAAGTGCATGAGTTGTTGTAGAAGGGGTTGATTCAAGAGAGTCTGAGTCTATGTATTATACCATCAATATTAGCAACAAAAAGGAATTGAGAATGAGGGATGTGCACACATTTACATGCTATTAAAAGGATCATAATCAAGTAAAGACTTCATTTTCATGGATGGATGATATTATGGATTGTTTGAGTGGAGTTGTGTATTTCACAGAGATGGATCTAAAGTATGGGCACCATCACATTCAGGATAGAGAAGGAGATTAATGGAAAACTACCTTCAAGATAAGGGAAGGACTATATGAGTTGTTATTCATGACTTTTAAGCTAACCAATGCACTGAGT
The DNA here is from genome assembly GCA_028749045.1 of Cupressus sempervirens. Taxonomy (NCBI): domain Eukaryota; kingdom Viridiplantae; phylum Streptophyta; class Pinopsida; order Cupressales; family Cupressaceae; genus Cupressus; species Cupressus sempervirens. Next base: position 265,247,378 of record CM053793.1, read on the forward strand.
ACTTTCATGTGGATCATGAATGAGGTAGTAAAGGAATTTTGAGGTACGTTTGTCATTATTTACCTAACTAATATTTTGATATTTATTAAGACATTGGAAGATAATATAATGCATATGTGTAAGGTGTTTGAGAATTAGGAGGAAGAAAAGTTGCTAATAAATCCGAAGAAGTGTAGTTTTGTAAAGTAGGAGTTGGTGTACCTGGGATTTTTAGTTTCAAAAAAAAGTCTAAAAATGAACCCTAAGAAAGTGAAGCCTATGCTTGAATGGCTTACTCCAAGGAGTGTGACTAAAGAAAGATATTTTCATGGATGTCTAGCTAGTTCTTACAAAAAATTTATCAAAGGTTTTAGTAGTATGTGTAGAGCCTTGACTAAAATAATGAAAAGTGATAGAAAATCATTTAAGTTGACTGTAGTCTACAGCTATACATATCAACTTCAAATAAACATATAGAGACTAGTCCCTAATCCATTGGGAAATACAATTCCAATCTTCTCCATATCCTTATTCTCAAAGAACTTTAAGAAATAGTGTGTGTAGTACCTACCCCTACTTTTCTTTTTAGTTATTATTGGCAAACTCTATTAGGCCAGCTTTATGTGATTATGTTTGATGTTTAGTGGTATCTAATTTTCATATTGTAGGATATTTTTATACTCATTGGATTATATGATGAGATTAATTTGGTACTAGTTATTTCGTGTACACATGATTATTCTTTGATGATGATTGTATGCAGTGATTCCAATTATTTCATGATGATAGAAAAATTATTGGTATGTGTTTTCTATGGATACTTACCCCATACTTGCATGTGTATGGTATAATGTGTACCCCTAGTTTACATTCAGTGATTATCGCCAAACTCTTTTAGGCTAGTTTATGTTTATGCTTGATGATTAGTAGCATTATTTTCCAGATTATTGGATATTATTTCATACTTAGTTGATTATATGATGAGACTACTTTGGTATCAGTTAGTTCATGTATGCATGATTATAACTTGATGATGATTATTTATTTTGATTTTAGTTATTTGATGATGTTTGTTAGATGGATTATTTATATGTGTTTTCCTATGGTTACTTACCCCATACTGCATGTGTATGGTGTGCATGTATGTTTCTTAATGTATGATGTTTTTTATGTGGTTAAGGAAGGTCGTAGTCATTTGCTACTTGAGACCTACACAATGCACCACTTCCTACCATTGCCCATTTAGTTTAGAATATGTGTTTGTACATATGTGAATTTAATACAGATTGTAGGCATTGAGTATCGACTTCCTTGAATTGCTAGGATGAGTGTACCCTATCGCAATATCATAATGGTAAGAGAGGGGGGAAATAAATTCTTGAGTCCAAATTCTAAACTTTTTAACCATTTGTAATAGAAAATTAGGACAAGTATATGTGATGATTACCCTTCCAAATTCATTGTATGACACAAATTCATGATTATAACCCTTGAGTTTGAACTTGTATGTGGTATTTTATGATGGGTTTTCATAATTCATCTTTTAGGTCTTTGATGATTTTATATTAATTAAGTCAAATTAAAAGATTAATTCATAATTTAATTTAATAGAAAATTATTATGATGTTTTCAATATTTAATTAATTGGAAAATTAATTAAATTAAAGAATTAAATTTAAAGAGGAAATTATAGTTCTATTTTAGACCATAATAATATTTATTTAATTTAATAATAATATATTTAGGAGATCATTTTTAAATAAATGCTAAATATTATTATTACCTAAGTTAATAAATATTATATTAAAAATGCTTTGAAAATTATTAAGGAAGAGTAAGCAATTATTTAATAAATCTTATTTTACTTAAATTGCATAAAGCTTATGCATGAGATTAAAATATAATAAATTAATTTAAAATAGAAAGAAAATAAATTTAATAAAGATATTTTTATTTTATATTTGAAAAGTAGGCATGAAAACATAAAAGAAAAGATAATAAAAAGTTAAAGGGTGGTGATTAAGGAGTTCCCTTAGAGAATTGCACAATTAGTGCCCTGAATTTAGGAGAGAGCTCCTTATTAGTAATTTAAAGTTTATTTTTCAGGAACCAAAGATTTGGGAGGATGGGAAATTTTGGAGAAGGAAAACTTTCAGAGAGAAAGTTTTGAGAGAAAATATTTCTCTCACAATCTTCAGGTGTTTGCAAATTAGCATCAAAACAAGTAGGCCCTTGTTTTTCGTTCACCCAATTAAATTACATAATTTAATATTCTTGTCTTCATTGTGATTATGAATTGTTTATCTGAATTTCATCATGTCAAATCTTTCAATGTTTCATTTTGAAATTACTAGTATGCATGTTGATTTCTTTCGTATACATGAGGATAAAAATATCAGTAAAACCCTTGTTCTATAGATTTAAAGTTGCAAATTAAACTAGGAAGGGTTTTGAAAGAAATGAGAATTTTTAGAATAAAGTTTGGTTGGTTTATCATAATTCCTCTATCAGAGTATTGATAGAATTCTTTATAAAAAAATATATAATAAATAATATTTGTTAAGGGGGAGGATTGTTATTAAAAAAATAAATTGAAAAAAATAATAACATAATATTGGTGGGGAGGTGGGGCCATCAAACCCACACCTCCCACCAATCTCCCCACCACGACAACATAGGATTGTCAGTGGCCATTAAAGGCCGCACAGCAGGCCTGTTGCCATGAATAATAAGTACACCTGTTGTTATAGGAGCAGGGCTATCACAGTAGCAACTAAGCCTACAAACTTTATTTAATAAATCACAGGGTTGTTATATATAATTAAAAAATTAAATTATTATTTTATGAATCATTTTTATTAATAATTTTATAAATAAGGTTTTATTAATTATTAATTTAATTGGTCAATGAATTTTTGGTTATATTTAAATATATTTAATTTTAATTAGTTATTAATAATATATTAATATAGTTTTGTTCATAATTATTAGTTGTATTTAATTAAATGAAGTTTAATTAAATAATATTGGATTAGGTTTAAATTTATTCATTATGTTATTATTTAATTATTTTAATTATTAAAATAATCATTAATTATTTTTTAAAAAAATTAAAATAATTTATTTATTATATTATTAAAATAATAAATTATTGACTATCTTATAAGATAAGGGTAATTGTGCATTTTATTCAAATAGAAGAAATGGGTTAAATAGTAAGGGTTAAAGTGTAAATCTTATGTACTTGGAAACTTATTTTAAAACAAAAACTTGACCTTATTGTTACTTCAAACTATGTGTTCTTAAAATCAAACCAAACTACGAAACTACATTATTATTTGTATGTTGTCTATGCTTTGGGCTTGGGTTGACTAGAGTGTTGACCAATTTTAGAATGTCTACCAGAGGCTTGGGAGTTTTGTGTTTGTGGTATTATGATGATTTATGCTTGATCTTTTAAACTCAACCATGTATGGTAATGTGTCTAGTATGCTCTATGATGAGTTTGCTATATTGTTCATTATTATTTTTAGTGTTCTTGTGTGACACTGAGATAAATGTTATGACATATTTGACTTAACCTTTTTGAGTCTTTGATCAATTATTTTTGGGATGCTTTCTAGTTTCTTGTAGAGAACTAAGGTGTTATAGTGCATTACCTTTTGATGTTTTCTAGTCACTTGTATAGAGATGAGGTGAAATTCGTGATTCTTTGATTTATACTTTTATGAGCCTAGGGTAGGTAATATATATGTTAAGTTGAGAAGTGGCTTGCAATGGAGGCCAAGGCCTAAAGTGGCTACCAGGGTAACCCATTGTAAGTTGTTAATAAGTGATAACACTACACCAAATGAGAGTAAAATGAACCTAATAAGAGTCTTTGTTTTCCTTGCACATGCCTCAAGTGCTATTACAAACTAGGATGGAAGCAACCATGCATTGTTTGTATGCCTTGTTAGTATGAAAGGGTACTAGTGCCACATAGAGTCACTAGGGGGGTGGAGGATTAAAAGACTAGCCAAGTAACCCTAGAGTCAGTTCGTCCGATGAAACTTTCCCACTAGTAGTATAGATGTCATATGTATCTTTGTTTTCCTTTAGGTCTAGATGTCGACTTATCTTAGAACCTTTGAGTTAGATTACTTTTAGGTTTTTCCTTGACCTAGATATTGCTTTTAATTTTTGGGATTGATATTTTTTTGGGACTTGAGACTATCTCCTCAGCATAGTGGGAGTGGACCTTTTTGAGTTACCATGAGGTCGGGAGATAGTGGTTTTTACTCTTACCTTTGAGATCCATCTGTTGATGTCGTGGTTGGAGTTCTTTATTCTACATTTCCTTTCATTCTATCTTTGTGTGTTATGATGGATGGTTATATCTATTTGACGAATGATTTTACTTATTGTATTTTATCTTGTTTCATGGATCCAAAAGAGATGATGTAATCTATTTTATATATGTATATTCTTTCAACCTTTCATACCCTCTGACATGTATAGTGGATGGTTATGCATTTTGAATTTATTGCCAAGTGGCATTCAGAACAAATGTATATTATTAAAATGGATTGGACTTGTAGTTATTCTTTTATGTGGACGTGTTTTTTATTTTACTTAGTATTATTTAAATTTAAATGTGACTCAATATCTTGGGATCCTTAAGGAATGTAATCTATTATGTTTTCTTATGTATGATTGTATGTTATTGCTTCCGCTACTTTATAATTGTTGTACATGTTATTCATTTTCTATATAAAAAAATGTTTGGAAAACTTAGTAAAATTTTAGGTTAGTTATTTTGGATCCCTCGACGGAGTGTTACATCTAGTATCAGAGCTCAAGTTCTACATTGGAGCTTTGGGCATATTGGAATGCCATTAATTGTTAACTAGTTGAACTAAAATGAAGATTTAAACTATTATGTTTATCTATACAAACTGAAAAACTTGAAACTAATTGAACTGAAACAGAATTTAAACTATTAGTTGTATAATCTCAAACTTGGACACTTAGCCTTCAAAACTGAAATATACTTAAACCTAAAAATAGGCAAAACTAAAAATTTAATTTATACTATTTTCAAAACATTTTTCTTTTAAGTATGCCTTATAGTAGTATGTTTTATGGTTATTATAGCATCTTGTTGTCTTGGGTATTATTGAAGTGTTCTTAGTGGAGTCATATCCTCCTATAGGGGTAAAGGGTCCAATGGGACCCACATAGTAAGTTATTTAGTTTTACCATTCTTGTAGGCTTCCAAGAGTAAGCCTAAGTCTAGGGGGTGGATGTAGTGCCTGCCCCTAGTTTATATTCAATGACTATCACCAAAAAAAATTATGCTAGTGTACGTTTATGCTTGATGATTAGTAGTATCATTTTCCAAATTATTAGATATTATTTCATACTCAATTGATTATATGATGAGACTACTTTGGTATCAGTTAGTTCATGTGTGTGTGATTATACCTTGATGGTGATTATTTACTGTGATTTCAGTTATTTGATGATGTTAGTTAGATGTATTAGTATATGTTTTTTCCTATGGTTACTTACCCCATACTGCATGTGTATGGTGTGTGTGTGTATGTTTCTTAATGAATGACATTTCTAATGTGGTAAAGGAAGAGAGTCGTAGTCATTTGCTAGTCAGGATCTACATGGTGCACCACTTCTTGCCATTGCCTATTTAGTTTAGAATATATGTGTTTGTACATGTGTGAATTTTATGTAGATTATACATATTGTGTATTGACTTCCCTAAATTTTCAAGATGAGCATACCCTATCACAATATCTCAATGGTAAGAGAGGGGAGATAAATTCTTGAGTCCAAATCCTAACCTTTTTAACCATTTGTCGTAGAAAATTAGGACAAGTATTTGTGATGATTACCCTTTCGAATTCATCATATGACATAAATTTTTGATGACTACCCTTTTGAATTCATCATATGACATAAATTTGTGATTATAACCCTTGAGTTTGAACTTGTATATGGTATTTTATGATGGGTTTTCATATTTTGTCTTTTAGGTCTTTGGTGATTTTTCTATTAATCAAGTCAAATTAAAAGATTATTTAATGATTTAATTTAATGAAAAATTATTATGATATTTTTAATATCTAATTAATTGGAAAATTAATTAAATAAAAGAATTAAATTTATAGAGGAAATTATAGTTATATTTTAGAGTGTAATAATATTTATTTAATTTAATAATATATTTAAGAGATCATTTTTTTTTAAATGCTAAATATTATTATTAACTAAGTTAATAAATATTATATTAAAAATGCTTCAAAAGTTATTAAGAGAGGGTAAGCAATTATTTAATAAAGTTTATTTTAATTAAATTGCACAAAAATTATGCATGAGATTAAGATGTAATGAACTAATTAAAAAGAGAAAGAAAATAAACTTAATAAAGATATTTTTGTAGAGAGATGCATATTCTAGATTTAATTGTGTGCCATAGTTTTGCATCAGGGAGGCAATTGAAATACGCAACCACCCATCCAACCTGAATTGAGATGATGGTTGGTGCATTAGTACTTCGTGGCATCCTCTTCTAACTAAACTAAGATAGCCCCTCTTTTTCTTCTTCCCCCCCCCTCCCGCCCACCCCACTCCCCTCATTGCCCTACCTTGGTGCCTCTTTTTCTTTCTTTTTTCCAATTTCCTCTTTTGTGTTTGGGTTTTTCTCTTTTTATTATATCCAATTTCCACTTTTGTGTTTGGGTTTTGCATTTTGTGGTGACCCATTATCCTATTTGGATATATATTCATATATGTATATTTATACACACACACACACACACACACACACACACACACACACACACACACACACACATCTTCCATTGCACTTCCCAACATTTATTCTTTATGTTATTTTTCATTTTTATTATTTTACTTTTTCATTTTTTTATTTTTTTTTTGGCCTTATTTTTCTTTTTGGTTTTATTTTTAAATTAATTTTTCTTCTTTTTCTTTTTAATTTTATTTTACTTTTATTTTTAACCACTAATATATAGTTAGATTTCCTTTGTCATTTGGGAAATGGATACATTGTTTACATAGTATCCCTCATCTTCCAGTTTGTTTTTCCTTCTAGGAAGCCCCTTGGGTCTCAATTTTCTTTTTTTTATTTCTCTTTCATGGTCACCTCAGTTTTATATTTAGGTAGGTCTCTCTCTTCGACTTTTTATTGTAGACTTTTCAATTTTTTCTTTTTGATTTATTTATTTTCACACCCGCTTTGATAGATTTCTCCTTTTAGGTAATATTTTCTTTATGTTTATTCTTATTTTTGTACTGGTCAACTTTTATACGTATTTATATACATACATGCATACATACATACATACATATATATATATATATATATATATATATATATATATATATATATATATATATATATATATATATATATATATGTATGTATATATATATATATAGATATGTATACATATATATATCTGTATACATATGTATACATATATATATATCTGTATATATATATATATATCTATATATATATATATATATATATATATATATATCTGTATATATATATATATATATATATATATATATATGTATGTATGTATGTATGTATATATCTGTGCGTATGTGTTTGGATATATGTACATATATGCAAATATATGAGTATGCATATATATGTGTATAAGTGTACCTATACACACACACACACACATATACATACATATAAGTGTACATACATACATACATACATACATACATACATACATACATACATACATACATACATACATACATATATATATATATATATATATATATATATATATATATATATATATATATATATATATATATATATATATATGATACTTATTTCATTTATAGTTCATTTATTCAACGTCATTATTACCAATTTCTTCTTTATTTGCATTTTGATTACTCTTTTTCTCCACATTATTGTATTATTATTTTCTCGCTACTATTATTAATAATATTGCCACCACCTTCTTTATTTTATTTTGTTCCTCATACTTGTTTAATATCTTCTATCTTGGTCACTACTTTTATTTGTGCCTTTAACCTTCTTTGCCTTGGTATTTGGGCTGACTTGAGAAAAAAAAAATCTCATGGTTGACCTTGCTGCCTTGATCTTTGTGTCCTTTTTCTCCTCACACCCAGGTCTTCTCACATATATTCTCTTATGGATCTGCAACTAAGCATTTTTTCTCCTCCAACTCTTCACATCCTAATGATGGATCATAGAGTGTGATTTGAAAAATTGATGCAAAAATATGGCACACAATTGAATCTAGAATATGCATCTCTCTACTATGATTGATTGTTGAAATTTGTTCATGTTAAAGATATTTTTATTTTATATTGCAAAAAACATGCATGAAAACATAAAATAAAAGATAATAAAGAGTTAAATGATGGTGATCAAGGAGTTCCTTTGGGTGATCGCACAATCAGTGCTCCAAATTTAGGAGAGAATTCCTTATCAACAATTTAGAGTTTGTTTTCTAGGAACCGAAGTTTTGGGAAGAAGGGGAATTTTGGAGAAGAAAAATTTTCAGAGAGAATGTTTTGAGAGAAAAAAAATTTCTCACAATCTTTGGGTGTTTGTAAATTAGCATCAGAACTAAGTAGATCCTTGTGTTTTGTTCACCCAATTAAATTATGTAATTTAATATTCTTGTCTTCATCATGATTGTGAATTGTTTATCCAAATTTAATTGTGACAAATCTTTCAATATTTCATTTTGAAAGTTCTAGTATGCATGTTGATTTCTTCTGTGAATGTTAGGATTAAAATATTAGTAAAACCCTCATTCTATAGACTCAAAGTTGCAAATTAAACTAGGAAGGGTTTTGAAAGAAATGAGAATTTTTAGAATAAAATTTGGCTGGTTTGTCATAATTCCTCTATCAGAGTATTGATAAAATTCTTTATTAAAAAAGTATAATATATCAAAAAATTTAAGGGCTGAGGTGAAATTTGTGATTCATTGATTTATACTTTTATGAGCCTAGGGTAGGTAATCTATATGTTAAGTTGGGAAGCGACTTGCAATGGAGGCTGGGGCCCAAAGTGGCTGCTAAGAACCCATTGTAAGCTGTTAATAAGTGATAACACTACACTAAATGAGATTAAAATGAACCTAATAAGTGTCCTTTTTTTGTTGCCCATGCATCATTAGAATGCCTTGTTACTATGAAAGGATACTAGTGCTGCATAGAGTCACTAGGGGGGCAAAGGATTAAAAGACTAGTTGGGTAACCCTAGAGTTGGTTTGTGCGATGACACTTGCCCACTAGTAGTATAGATTTCCTACATGTCTTTGTTTGCCTCGAGGTCTAGATGTCAACTTATCTTGGAGCTTTTGAGTTAGATTACTTTTAGGGTTTTCCTTGACTTAGATGTTGCTTTTGATTTTTGGGATTGATATCCTATTTGGGACTTGAGACTCTCTCCTCAATGTGGTGGGAGTGGACCTTTTTGGGTTACCACAAGGTCAGGTGGTAGTTCTTTTTACTCTTACCTTTGAGATTCGCATGTTGATGTCGTGGTTGGAGTTCCTTGTTTTGCATTTCGTTTCATTCTATCTTTGTGTATTATGATGGATGGTTATATCTATTTGATGAATAATTTTACTGATTGTATTGTATCTTGTTTCATGGATCTGAAAGGGATTATATAATCTATTTTATAAATGTATATTTTTTCAGCCTTTGATACCCTGTGACATGTACAATGGATGATTGTGCATTCCAAATTTATTGACAAGTGACATTTGAAACAAATGTATTTTATTTAAATGGACTAGTGTAGACACCTAAATTTGTCCAAAACCCGTTCCTAGCCAATTAAATAAATATTCATTATTTATTTAATTCCCCTACCTTAATTAAATAAATTTGCATTTATTTAAGTACATTTGCCTTACCCTAATTTAAATAAACTAAGGTTTATTTAAATCATTTGCCTTACCTTGATTTAAATAAACGAAGGTTTAATTAGGTACTTCATTTACTTAATTAATCCCTTTTGTAATTCCACTAGGAATTAAATATTGCATTTAATCCTATTTGAGCACATGGCTCCTACTTTTAACCCTCACCTAACCTCACTATCCTAACTAACCCATCATGCTAAACCTACCCACTTCCCTAATCATGCTTGCTTTACATAATCACCTTAGCTAATCACCTCTTAATCCTAAGTGTGTGCTCACACGTGTGAGGAATCCTCACACATGTGTGAGAGATGTTCACACTTTCCTCATCCTTCATGTCTTGCATGTCTCTTGCACACTTGTCCTCTTGCATGAGAGTCAAGGTGTCTCACACGTGTGAGAAGCCATACCTTCTCACACCTCTTGCACACTTGTCCTCTTGCATGAGAGCCAAGTTTTCTCACACATGAGTGAGAAGCCATGCCTTTTCACACCCCTTGCACACTTGTCCTCTTGCATGAGAATCAAGTTGTCTCACACATGTGTAAGAAGCCATGCTTCTCACACCTCATTGATCATGTCACCATTAGAGGTTGCTCACACATGTGTGAGCATATTGCCCCCTTTGAATGGTCAAAACCCTAATCCATGTGGAGTCTACTTGTCCTCCACCTCATTGACACCTCATCAATCCTGAGGGATCCTAGCCCTCCATCTTGCATTCAATCTTAGCCATTTGTTGCATCCATTTTCCTATAAATGGAGAGCCCTCTCCTCATTTTCACAAGCACCATCTACCTCATTGTTATGCTGCTAGATTTGTGAGCAACCACATCCCATGAGTAATGAAATCATCTCCACTTGATGGTTTCATGAGGTTTGCATAGTGATATTTTGAATGCTTTTATCTCTTTTTTGTTTCATGTTGCTTATTTCTTTCATATTTTGAAGTTTGCATAATCATGTAGGAAGATGCATTAGTTGTTTAGATTTATTTCTTTAGTTACATTTTTATGCCCTTTGTCATCTGTGCAGACGACAGGTTGGAACCTATCATCTTCGCGACCCTTCTTCCCTCTTTTGGCATCTGCACAGATGACAGGATGTATCCTGTCATCTCTGCGGATGCCTAGATCCCTGCTTTGTCATCTGCGTAGATGACAGGGTAGAGACTGTCATCTTTGCTCGAACTTTTTCTTAGCGCATTTATGGCCTCATAAATGTGCCTAATCTATACTAACCTACCAACACACGAAGAGGATTAGATGACTTATTGGTGGGCCCATCTCCGCTGCTTGCTGGTACTCTCGCACACGCTCACCAAGCTGCAATCAATCAATGGGGTCCATATTGGCTCTAAGTACTCTACTCGCAGTGTGACAATGACCTTCTTTGGGCCCCTCGGAGGCTTATATAGGCCCCCTGTAGACCCCGTTTGAGCCTTGCTCTTCCCTGAGCCATATCTGTTCCCTGTTTACTGGCAAGTTATGCAAATGTTGTCATTTATTCCCTTTTTCTGCTTTTCCTTCTTTCTTACAACCTTTTTTGCAAAAATAGTCAAAAATTTATTTTTTACGCAATTTTTGCGAGGGGGCACCCTCCTCCTCTATTGTCACCATAGGACCCCTTCCTTCTCTAGGGCAACCTATATTTTCTTTTCTTTGATATGATGTTGTTCCAACATCACATCAAAGAGGGGCAAAATGTAGGCAAAATGTAGATGCTTAAAATCATCCCTAAACACTATATTAATTAATTTTAATATTTTTCATGACATTGTAATTAATTATTAATTAATTAATTATGTTGTTCACATTCCTCTACTTATTTAATTAAGCTAATTAATTAAATGAGTTCATTCTCCTAAGTATTTAAATTTTATTTAAATACTTCTAGCCTTAATGTGTTAAATTAATTTAACACATGATCCTCCATCTTTCCCCCCTTTTAAATAAATTTTATTTATTTAAATTTTCACATCCCATTAATTCCTCTAAACCCATGATTAAATTAAATTTCATTTAATTTAGTCTTAAACCTAACCTAGACCCTAGTCTACACCCATCATTTTCATCCTCTTAAGCCTAATCCCACTTGATCATTCCTAATCATCTCCCTAATCCCCCTCATTAGCCTAAGAGTGTGCTCACACATGTGTGAGATGGCATGCCTACACACTCTTGTCTCCCACTCATCTTCTCAAATTTGCTCACACATGTGTGAGCAAACTTTGAATTTTTGACCATTTGCATGGCTTGCATGTCACCTTATGTGGCACTTACTTGGATGCCACCTCACTAAGCCCTCCTTCAAGCTTATAAATAGAGGGCTTGTCTCAAGCATTTGCATCTCATTTTTATTGCATTGTTACCATGTTGGTTTGAGATTTGAGTTTTCATTCATAGTTTGAGCTTGCATTGGTAGAGTCTCATAGTGATTTTGTAAGTTCATACTAACAATTTGGTAGCTGATTTAGTTTACATCATGCATTGTTAATCTAGTTTCTGAATGCATTTGTAGCTTCATTTTAGCTTGCATTTTTATCATAGTTTGCATATCTAGTTAGTTTTTCATTACATATCATCTTCATCCTTGAATGCCTTCAAGAATGGCTCTCTCCATAGCCATTTCTTGAGGTGTTATTCATCTCATTAAGTCTAGATTCATACCTTACTTGCATACACACTTGCACTCACTCACTCAAGAGATTCATTTATTGTTGTGTTTGGGAGAGCACATCAAACATCCCCCCATCTTAACACACCAACAAGGCCTCTCATGGGTGCCTTTGTTGAGCTGTAGGGTGGCTAGAAGGTTGGATTTGTTGGTTGCTTAGGGTTGCAAAACCCAAGCAAGAATTAGTTGATATTTTCTTCTTTTCATTTTGATGAGTATTTGATGCAATTTCAAGGTTTTTAGCTAATGTTTGTTTGTTAACCCATGCTTCTTGTAGGTCACATTTTCTAGCACACAACTAGACTTGTAGTTATTCTTTTATGTGGATGTGTTATTTAGTTTACTTAGTATTGTTTAAATTTAAATGTGACTCAACAACTTGGGATCCTTAAGGAATGTAATTTGTTATGTTTGCTTATATATGATTGTATATTATTGCTTCTGCTACTTTATAATTGTTGTACCTGTTATTTTATTTTATTTTAAATGTTTGGCAAACTTAGTAAAATTTTAGGTGAGTTCTTTTGGATCCCTTTACGGGGTGTTACATATGGTGTACCTATATGTTTACTTTATGTATGGTATTTCTAATATGGTTAAGGGAGGGAGTCGTAGTCACCTGCTAGTCAAATCTACACAATGCATACCATTACCTATTTAGTTTAGAATATATGTATACATCTATGTGTGGATTTGTATAGATTACAAGTAGTAGGTATTGATTTCCCTAAATTTCTAAGATGAGCATACCCTATGACAATATCTCAATGGTAAGAGACGGGCGATAACTCTTGAATCTGAATCCTATGCTTAGGCTAATTGTCCTAAAAAGTGCAACACATACCTAAGTTGTTTACCTTTCAAATTCATCAAGTGACATAAATTTGTGATTATAACCCTTGAGTTTGATCTAGTTTTCTATACTTTATTATGGGGTTTCTTTTCAACCTTGTGAGTCTATGATTACTTTATGTTCTAATTAAATCAAATAAAAAGAATAATTAATGATTTAATTTAATAGAAATTTTATAAGGAAAATTGATATTTAATTATATTTAATTAAGTGAGAAATTAATTAAATAAAAGAATTTAATTTAAAGATATAGTTAAAGTCTCAAATACAAGGGTGATGATCATGAATTGGCATGTTACTCCATGTTGGGAGCCCACCCCCTCTGCTACTACTATAAACGGGTTGGTTCCAGAACAAGAGAATAGTGTTGTTGCCTTTGCAAGCACCACCCTAGTATCTAAATTTTCCCTACTATCTATAGGTCTTAAACACCTTGAATGGGTTATGATGACTTTTGACTTGGAATAATATTTATTTAATTTAATAAAAATATGTTGGAATATTCAAATATGGAAAGAATACTTATGAGAGGGGGGGGGGGGGGGGGGGGGGTGGGGGGTGAATCAGAAGTATCACACTTTAACCAATAAAACTTTTAACTAAAAGTAAATTGCATGCATGTAAACACATCAAATAAACATGAAACTAATACATGCATCAACAACACATAACAGTACTGAAATTTGGTAACCCAGAAACCCTCCAGAAATAAGAAGGTAAAACTGGGGTGGGGATGATACCCACAAAATTACTACAGCAACATTGTTCAACCACTTCTGATGGTCTGCCCTATTAAAGGCTTTACATTGTGTCAATAGTGACCTAGTTAAAGGATTTACAAACACTTTACATGAAGTGTTACCCTGTTAAAGGATTTAATCACCTTTTGATAAGGATCTACAAATAGCTGTTAAGCCAACCTATCTAATACAATGGTAAGAGAGTATTAGGTATTATAAACCTGATAGTTTGCAATCCTTGATTGCTGAATACAAGCACTTGTTAGGGATCTCTCTCTGATTTTGATCCTCCGAGATCTGATTTCTATTCATCTCCTTTGCTTTGTTCTAATCAACTGAATATCAAATTGCTGCTCTTACCCTCTATGTCTCTTTTTACTGAATTCCACTATGTTTTCCTTTTAGCATTGTTCTCCCTCTTTCATCCATGTTACACTGAGAATTTTTGTCTTCCTTAAAAATATTTTGAAGACTTAGGGTTAGGTATGGATCTACGATCCTCATTGAATCTCAATTTCTCTCTCAATACTTGCCTTTTGCTGATTGGTTGCATACCTTTCCAATTCTCCAATTGACTACATGCAGATTGCATAAGAAATGTAAAAGATTCATCCTTATCTCTAGATCTTTCAAGATTTACCTTGTGTCGGCTACAAAAATGGTTTACATCGTAATTTGTGCAATTACAAACTCTTATGCTAATATTCTAAGTTACTCATCTCATGAAGCATTATTATTGCTTGGCACATGTTGTTTCCTAGATAGCTCGGCACCTAAACAAAATTGTATCACTCAACACCTGATCACTCGGCACTTGATATTACTCAGCACTTGATATTACTCGGCACTTGATATTAGTCGACACTTGATATCACTCGGCACTTGATCATTCTGGATTGCTCAGTACTTGATTGTGACTCGGCTCCTACTCTTTGCTTGGCATGTAAAGTGAAAAAATGGTTAAGTGTATTGACACTCGGCTGTCAATATTATTCTTTAAACCAACAAAATATATCTAGGAGTTCATTTTTAAATAAATGCTAAATATTTTTATAAAAAATGTCTCAAGAATTAATTAAAGAGGGAAAGAAAATTATTTAATAAACATATTTTAACTAAATGGCAAAAAGGTTATGCATGAATATTATAATATAATTAAATAATAAAGGTAAAGGGTTTTTCACATGATTGCACAATCAAAGCCCTAAATTGGAGAAAAACTCTTTATTAGCAATTCAGAGTACATTTCTCGAGGATCAAATTTTGGAGGAGCAATTTTTTGAGAAGAAGGGCTTCATAAAGGAAAGGGAAATACTTGTTTGCTATGTGCATTGTTGTATTAGCATCAGATTCAGGTATAATCTTGTGCATTATTTGTGCAATAGTTTTCCATTCTTCAAATTCTTGTTTTCTTCATGTCTAGATAAATCAATTTTCAGAATTTTAGATTTGGTTGAAACCCTTGTGTTAAAATTTCCTATTTTTTGTTATTGATCTCGTATGTAAATGAATTATTTAAATTGAAACCCTTGTTGTAAATTTTAATGGTTCTTCATTTTGAGATTATTTGTATATCAGAATTAAGAATTTATAAACCCTCATTCTGTTAATTTAATAGAATGAGATTTTTAATTTGGTAGGGTTGGGGAAAGAAATCAATTTTTAAAATGCAAAAATTTGATTGTTTATCAGTGTTTTCCCTATCAAATTTAACTTCACAATTTTTGTATATATATGTATGTATGTATGTATGTATGTATTCATGTATGTATGTATGTATAAATTATTAAATTGAAGGGGGGAGGAGTTGTTTTGTTTTTTTTTAAACAATTTATTTTAAAATATTAAATTGGTGGGTAGGGCCACCTACCATTTTCTTAACTATGATGGTTAGCAGTAGGTATTGTTGTTAATGCAGCAGTACTCTATTGTAATCTCAACAAACTACTATGGTAATCCATAGCTTTGTAGGACGACAAGCCTTGATAAAAAAATTCATTTATGTTGAAGTTTTTTTTGTAATGTAATAAATTTATAATATATATATATATATATATAAATGTTAATTAATATAGTTTTTTATTAATTTAATTTAGTTTAGTTTTATGATTATGATTATTAATTATTTTAGTTAATATTAAATGTTATCACAATATTTTAATTAATTTTTAATTATATTATTATTATTTGATAATTGTGGTTATTAATAATTGTAGTATCTCATTAAGAAATTGATAATTATTATTTTAATAATTTAATTATTATTATTTAAATTATTTTATAATGATTAATAGAGGTAGTATTATTTTATGAGTTAGCGGTAGTTGTGCATTCAAATTTAAAAGTGAAAATGGGTGAAGTTGTAAGGGGAAAATTGTAGACTTTATCAAGTTGGAAACTTACTACAAAATGTAAACTTAAGCCTTACTATAAACTCAAACTGTGTGTTTTCAAAACCAGACAAAACTATAATGAAACTACATTGCTAGTTGTATGCTTTCTTATGTGTTGGGTTTGGGGGTTGACTTAGAGTGTTGACTAGTTTCATGATGTCTACCAGAGGTCAGGAGTTTTTTTTTTGTGATGTCATGTGATGTGATGAAATTGGTTTATCTGTACTTGTTTTTAGATCAGTCTGCTTAGGGTGATCATATTGGTGAAACTTGAGATTTTTGGATCAGTGTTATTTCAATGCTTTCTAGTTACTTGTTTAAGAATTGATGTGTATTTTATGGTCATATGAGACCCTCTACTTTTACTAAGCTTAGGTTAGATTATTTTTATGTCTTTTTGGGAAGTGGCTTACAATGGCAGTTGGAGCCCTAAAGAGGTTGCCTAGGTAACCCATTGCAAGTTATTTTAATAAGTTGTAACATTACATTGAATGAGATTAAAATAATTTTGCAAGATTCATTTTTCTACCTCACCCATGCCTCAAGTTCTAGTACAGACTAGGATGGGAGTAGAGAGGATGCTTGGTTGTGACCTTACTTTGTTATTATGCCTTATCAATACGAAAGGATACTAGTGTCACATAGAGTCACTAGGGAGTTGGAGTCTAGTCAAGCTTCCAGGATAACCTTAGAGTTGGCTCATGTGATGACACTTGCCCACTTACATAGTAGATTTCCTACGTGTCATTATTTTCATCTAGGTTTAGATGTCACTTGTGTCTCGGTACCTTTCCTTGACCTAGATGTTGATTTTGGCTTTTGGGTTGTTATCCTATTTGGGACTTGAGACTATCTCCTCAGCACAATGGAGTGGACCCTTTTTAGGCTTTTTACTTTTACCATTGAGATTTTTCAGTTTGATGATGTGGTTGGAGTTCCCTATTTGTAAATCCTTCCATTATATTCTTGTGTACTATAATGGATGATTATACCTATTATATTGTATTTTATTTCATGGATATTAAGAGATGGTGTAATCTATTTTATGATGTATATTCTTTTAGCCTTTCATATCTTGTGACCTGTACAATGGATGATTGTGCAATCTGATTATTTCCAAGTGACATTCAAGATAATTGTATATTATTTAAATGCATTCATACTTGTAGTTATTCTTTAATGTCAATGCGTTATATATTGGTTTTAGTATTAATTAAACTTAAATGTGATTCAACATCATGGGACCCTTAAGAATTGTAATATTTTTTATGGTATGCACTTATGTGTATGTTATTGCTTCCACTATATTATTTATGTTTATGTTAAGTTATTATCTTTCAAAACAAATATGTTTGATAAACTTAGTGAAACTTTAGGTTAATTTCTTTTGGGTTCCCTGCTAGGGCATTACAATGTGCACCTCATCATCCATTGGACAAATAAGATGTAAATGCAGTCCCTAGCCTAAACATTTTTTAACCACAATTAAAGGAGACTAACTAGACATATAGCATAACTCAATATGAAAATATTTGTTAAATCAAGTTCATGTATTATTCTCACCCATCAAAACAATACTATAATCCAAAGGGATAAAAAAGAGCATGAGAGATTAAAACCATACACCATTTAAAGAGAAAGCATCATCATATTAACTTCATTCATAAGGAAATATAGCAGAGCAGTTTCATTTCACATGCAAGTAATTGCACAAAAAAGAAATCACTTCATTATGTTTATTTTTGTAAAATAGTACTTCATATCAATATCATCACTTACTTTGTCTTTTAAAAATGTATCTTTGTAAATATGGGTTTTGTGCCTTTTCTTATAAAATGAAAATTTTCACATAGCTTCAACTAACTAATAATTAAAAAATAATTAAGGAAATATAATAATACCAGTAATTATCTTATGCTTCATCAACAACCACAATTTCTTCATAAACATCTTCAGGAACTTTGATATAGTCATCAATCAATTTAGCAAAAAGGGCATGAGTAGGCCATATGAATTTTGATACTATTGGAGTAAATTCTTGTAGATTCATCCACCTCTTCCCTCTTTCTATCTTTACCTCTATTATAAACTTTGCAAATTTTTCCTCTATAGTTATTATCTTGTTTAGCAACCTGTAAAACTAATCAATCTAGAAATTGTGTTCCTCCTTGACTTTGGTTGTTGCTATCTGAAGTAATCATGAAAGCTTTGACCTCCATTCTCCCAATTTTTTGATCTTTCCATCTTCTTTTTTAATGGTAGGGAGAAGGAAATGATCAACAGAAGCAATTTGGCTCAATTTTTCTTTCAGCCTTGGATGTTCTTGTCATGTACTCATAAATTAGGAGGAATGATATATTTTGGATATTATTCTTAGGATATTGTTGAGTCATCCTTTAACTCCAACTAATCCTAAAATTCACATGTGGTTAATTCCAATTTGGAAACCACCCTTCTAGATTGTAGGTGGATGTTAGGTGGTTGATTCCATCAAGACTTTGCTTCCTCTAAGTTGAGACACTTGTCTCAATCTTGTCCAAATTTTCTCCTAGCTCATGCATATATAAACATGCTACCTCTTTGTATTTCATATCTTAGATACATATCAAATATATCATATAAAATATTAGGAAATATTGATGCTAATGTCTCTAACCATTTACATCAAAAATTAGTCTCATATAATTTTATGTCAATTTTATGTCTTGTTGTTTAATCTAATTCTTTCAGTGTGTTCTGGGTTTATTTTTGTTTTCAAAAATTATAACATATATAACTCAAATTCTTTGAAACAACATCAATAATATCAATACTATCTTTTATCTATGTAGGGGCATTAGGATCTCTTTTTTTAACCTCAAAGAATTTTCTCAACCCATATCTAGTGTTGGATATAATTAATTAATTTTGTGTTGTCTTTGATGTTACACAAATGTTCACATCAATTGACAGACAGTGCTTACGGAGCTCACTTGGTCAGTGAAGATAGTTTTCTTTATCTACCAAGTGTTCACAAGTTTACTCTGAATAGATGATAGTGTCTACTGAGCTCACTCGAGTGTTGAAGGAATTGAGGCATAAAAGAGTGTTAACTGATCTCACTCAGCTAATGAAGGGAAAGTTGGATAGAATTAGTATTCACCGAGTTCACTTAGTTGCCAAAGGATTTTTGCAAGTTCACAGTGTTAACCAAGCCTCTATTGGTTAACATAGAGAATCATTCTAAAGTTAGTTTCTACCAAGTAGGGTCGACTTTTGAAGAATTTTTCTTGTTTTGGCATATGAAGCTTAATTACTTTATGTATTAACTCTAGTCAACTATGATGATGAATATTGGTTATTGTAATTTGAATTTGTGCTAACTTGACAATCTAGAAGGTATAAATAAAAGTCAAGTTGAGATTTCTAGTATGTGTGCAAGTGTGTTGATTGAATTGAAAAGAAAAGAAAGGGAGTGAACATGAAGGATAAGAAAGTATCCTTATGGAGTAGAAAATTAATATTCGATCAGAAAGGATCAAGTTTAAGAAAACAAGAGATCTGGATTCAGCAATTCAGTTGCATCACAATCAGGTCATTTCATTGTTACTCTCTAACTATTGTAGTAGTGATCTAAAATATCTTAACAAAGTTGATTTAACAACCAGTTGTAAATCCTCTAACAAGGTGGCAATTCCATTGAATTTTTTTAAGACCTCTTTCAAGGCCACTCCTAGCAGGGTGATTAAATCCTTTAACAAGGTCACACCTAATAGTGTGTTTTGTAACCTTTAACAGGGTTGGCTCCTAATAGGGCTCACTTCACAAGAGTGAAAAATAGTAACTAGTTACATTGGTGGTTTTTCTCAAATTGGGTTTCCATGTTAAATCTTAGTGTCTCATGTGTTCATGTTATTTCTCTTATGCTTGCAAGATTAACTATAGTTAATGTTTTAAGATCTGCTAAAAGCAATTCACAGTCTACATTTACCAAGTTACAATATTTTATGTGTGTTTACCAAGTAACATCAGCAATTAGTTTTCTTAGTCTAAATTTTATTGTTGACATATAAGGGATCTAGGATTTATTTTAGTGGTAATTAATCCACCCCCCCCCCCCGCCCCCAGTTACTCCATCTATATTTCCAACAATCTAGATGGTCCCCATTTTCTTTCTATTTTAGAGAGTTTATATTTTCCTTTCATAAATAATTCTTACACATTACCAATGTTATTAAATCCTTCATGTACTTCATCACACTTGGCCAACATAATATTCATTCTATAAAATATAATTTATTCTAGTATCTTGAAGGTACATTGTTTATGATTAAGGCTTGGGGATACTACTAAATTCTATTTTTCAATATCAACATATGTAGACATATGAACCACAATAGCTTGATATCCTTCTTGTTTTGATCCCTCTTTCTCCAATCTCCTTGAGATCCTTTAGGTTTTTATACATGCATTTTTTTAATACTTGAATGAATCTCCATTTCTCTTCTCTATAATTCCACAATTATTTCTTTCATATGTTTAATCTAGGCATGATTAAACATTGAGTCATGATTAAATCTAGTTGCAACAAGAATGGGGTCTATATTGTCCACTAACTATACCAAGGTCATCCTCTCTTCTTCTTATGATATATCAATCATCCTTAATTTATTTCTTTTAAATATTACCCAAGTAGTGAGAGTTTATGTATTAGGGTCATACCTTATTCCATCAACCTTGGCCAATGACTCAAAATTTGATACAAATGTGGAATTCTCTTGCTTTCTTACTTGATCAAGTAAAAATAAGTCTCTTAATGTCAAATAAGGAAGAATCAAAATGTCCTTATTTTTCACCATCTCTTTAGCTTCTTCTTTAGGGCATGAGATATTATCTAGATTCAATCCATCAATCATCTATAGCACAACTGAAGCACGTTGAGACTCATCAATTCCCTCAAGCCTCTCCTTTTTCTCATCAAAATCCTTCTTTTTATACCTGATCCAAACATCTTTAAACTCTGAAGTCTAGTGGAATTATCCTACTCAATGAACCTAAGGCATACACATTCCCTTAGTATACCAAGGAGATGTTTTAGATGTTTCAGCACTCTCTTTCATATTTCTAAGGACGTTAACAATTCTAGTTGAAGCCTCATCCTACTAATCCTCATAAAATACCAAGGGAGTATTGGCTTCATCTTCCTTTTGGGTATTAACAGTTGATTAAGCAACACATGAACCTTCCTTACCCATCCTTCTCTTCTTGGTTTGAGGATATGGAGGAGATACATGTTCTAATTTATTTCCTATTTCTTTCTCAACATTTTGTTTATACAAACTTTTAAAATCACATATACATTTTTCAATTCTCGGAACTTCAATATTCTCTTCAATGTGAAAGCAAGGAAAACCTTTGCTTAATCTTTGATTCTCTATTTTTTTCAAGATATTCCACTTCTTAATCCTTTAAGTTACCTCTTATACATCATTAAAATTCCTTATAACATCATCCTCAATGTTGGGTTGATGATAATATCTAGCTTTTATGGCTCTAAAGTGCCCTTTGGGATCATAATCTTTGCTTTTATCACTAGTCAACTAGAATTTATTCCTTAAGGACCTCATGTACTTCTTGAATTTTTTTAGCTCCAATTACATACCCATAAAATTTTATAAAATAAGGCATCATCTTTCCCTTCTTCCTTGGTTGAATATATTCCTTCTCAACCCACAATAATTGCCATATGAATCCCAAGAAGCTTAATCTCTCCAAGACAAACATAAGGAGCCTATGAGGTGGTTCTCTACACCCATATAACCTTATTAAAGAATATTTTGGTTTAAGAATCTAGTCACCCAAATTGTATTCACAACCCTTGTTATCCAAAAATTCCTTAGGTCTCAACATGTTTATTGATTGATAATGGCATTCTAGTAAGGGTTCCCACAAGTGCTCTTATTATTCACTGGACAAACACATCTCTGAAAATTGAAAAATCTCCATCCTTAGCATGTGTACCCAAAAATGGACACCATGTTGGCTACTCCCTTCCTCATCAACTGTAACCAACTTCATGGAATCCCTAAACTAGCTGACAATATAATGAAGAATTAAGTAAAATAACAGGGAATGGTTCTTGAAAGATATAGTAGTTTTCCATTTGATCAATTGATTACGAAGGGACCTCTCAATCTTGTTGGAAAAAAAAATTCTCCAAATATGTGTGAGGGTTCTAAATTTTCATGCACATATACATATAATCTAAAAGAATTTTGTTTTCCTCTTCGGATAATTGTAACCATGCATAAAATGTGTACTTCAAAAAATCCATAAAGGATTCAACTGAGTGAGGACCCATATGATGGGCATACATAATCCTATTATTATGCCCCTTATACATGTAATGTACAATTTGTATGAACCTACCAAATTTCATAGTATTCTAATATTTAGATTTGAAATGTTCTCTATCAATCTTTGTCAAGGCTTGGGTACTTAGACCAAAACACTCCTCAATGCAAGATTTTGTGATAAATAGTAAAAGCATTATGTCCATTTTCCTTATAGCCCTAGTTGCTAATTCATAGTGGTTTGCTATGGCATCTTTAGGCTCAATATCCACAAAAATATTTGGAACCATAATTTTCCCTAAGTCTAGCAGTCATGGGTAATCTTTGGGCTCCTTCCTTCCTTATTTGTATCAAAATACTAAAACAAAGATCAACCATGCAATGAAATGTTAGAATCCCTACAATTCTAAAACTCATCTAAAAAGACCAACTTTTGACCACTAATAGAGGGATCAGGAAAGACTTCTAACAAAATCCTCTGAATGTGTCTCTCAATAGGAACTTCCCTGGACTCCTCAGTATCTATTTTGACAGGCATTTTTATCAAATGAGTAATAATTGGGGCAAGAAAAGATCTCAAACTTAATATTTCTCAAAACCCCTAGTATGTTTCCAAATCCTTCTCATGAGCTTTCGTCCTAGCTCCACTCATATGGAGTTATGAAAAAGACCCTTTTTCACAAAGATGATTAATTTACTTTCATTCCACATTTATGGTTCATAATTTTTTGTGCATATACAGTACACTTTGCAAATTTTCCATGTGTCCAATCAACTAAGTACTTGGTTCATACTTCACACTATTAATTTAACAATCTTTTATTTTTATCTTTTTACATTCTCATAATGAAATCATCTCTAAGATTGTAATTTTTGAAATCTTGACTAGCCCTTTTAACTCCTTTTCCAAGATTAGGATTTTTTGAATCTTGGCAAGCCCTTTTAACTAATTTTCTAAGATCATGAGTTTGAAAAGGGTCCTTTTAACCTTTTGCAAAATCACAATTTCTAGATTCTTCTTCTTTGTTTCCAATGAAATCACAATTTTGAGGATCAATTTTTTGGTTACCTCCAAGATAGCAATTTTGGAGTCCTTATATTTTTTATTCTCTAAAATTTCAACATTTTGCATTTGCGCTGATGGATAAATTTATATATCTTAAAATAGTGAAAATACATAGAATCATGATTTTGGAAGAAGGATCTTTAAGAGTCTATCACAACCTATTTTAACATGTCTATATTTTAACAAGGTGGTTCAAGTAGACTGTGATACTAGTGGTACTACAGTAGGAGTTTTTATGAGTCAAGAAGGTAGACCTATTTCTTAATTTACTGAGAAGCTGACTTATGCCAAAAGAAAGTATTCTTTTATGAGCACAAATTTTATGCTATAGTTGAGTCATTGAAGTGGATAAACTATATTTTTCCTAAGAAGTTTTTATATATATTGAGCATCAAGCTTTGCAATATTTGAATAGTCAAGGAAAATTGTACCAAAGGCACTTGAAATGTGTTGATTTTTTGTAGAGTAATACATTTGTTTTGAAACATAAGAATGGGAAGTCTAATGGAGTTGTAGATGCTCTTAGTAGAAGATACATTTTTCTGACACAGGTGTAGATTGAGGTGGTTGGGTTCAAGGAACTCTAGAATTTGTATTTGGAGGATCTAATTTTGATGAAGCTTAGAAATCTTGTTCAAAACCTATTAAACTTGATAGGATGAAGTGGTTGGATTTCATGATCCAAGATGGTATGTTTTTCAAAGGAATTTGTGCATTCCAAGAAGTTTTATGAGAGAGAATATCATCAATCATAAGCATAGTGGAGGATTAACTAGACATTTTGGTACAGATAAAACCATTTCTTTAATTGTCAAGAATTATTACTAGCCATAGTTGCAACAAGATTTCAAGAATTTTTTATAGATTTGGAGAGTATGTCAAATGGTGAAAGGAGTGAAGCAGAATACGTGGTTGTATCAACCATTGTCTATAATAGAGAAGTTGTGGGAGGATGTCATCATGGATTTTTTTCTTTGTTTAATAATGACTTAATGAGGCCATGATTCAATTTTTTTTTAGTAGTTGATAGCTTTTCAAATATGGCACATTTAATTCCATAAAAGAATTTTTATTTTTTTCACATGGTTGAGTTTTCTTTCAGAGGTGGTGAGACTAGATGGTATGCCAAAGAGTATAGTTTCCAATCAAGATACCAAGTTTGTTAGGTATTTTTGGTGTGCATTATGGAATGAATTGAAGACATATTTGAAGTTCCATTCATTAAATTATCCACAAACTTATGGATTGATAGAGGTGGTGTCTAGAACTTTGGGAATTTATTGAGATGTTTAGTTGGAGATAAGCCAAAAGGATGGAATTTATTTTTTCCATAAATAGAATTTGCATACAATAATTATGTCATTAGGATTATCGATAAATTACCATTCTATATTATATATGGGAGTAGTCCTAGAAATACTTTTGAGTTGAGGAAGTTGGATAAAATAGAGATAAGTAGTGCTAAAATGGGGGATTTTGTTGAACATTTGAAGAACATCCACCATGAGGTGAAAAATCACATTAAAAAGATGAATAAAAAGTACAAGGTTGAGGAAGATGTGAAAAGGAGGTATAAGGAATATCAAATTGGAGATGAAGTCATAGTTCATTTGAGGAAGGAGAGATTTCCAGTGGGTACATATAATAAGATGAAAATGAAGAAGTTTGGACCATGAAAAATACTGAAAAACACATGATTCTAGAAATGCATATGAAGTAGAGTTGTCTATTGAACTAAATATTTCACTAGTATCTAACATTTTAGATCTTCTAGAGTAACGTGAAGGAAGTGATGGAGATTAAATTGTAGAATCAGAGTAGAGTATTCTAGTGCCTACTTTAGCTATGAAGGAGATTGAGAAGATATTGGATTGTTGTGTTAGAATGGACATAAGGAACAAAACATTTTAAGAGTATCTAGTCAAATGGAAAGTGAGACTAGTAGAAGATTTTTTATGGCTAGAAATGGAGGAGGCTGACTATCTTGGTCTTCCTCTAACTACTTGTGATGTGATAGGGTCACTTCTTAAATTACTCCAGGTGTATGATGTAGGACCCTCTTGGGTGTAAGAGAAATCTTACATCATTCAAAATATTTCCTTTATGTATCTTGAATAAGGGTTCTCAATGAAATATTGTTGTTTCTAGAGGCTTGTTACTTAGTAAGTCAATCATATGAGATCAAAATGTCCTAATTTTAGGGGTGTAGGTTCATATTGGATATATCAACCTACCAATTGAGGCTCAGTGCCATATCATGATGAGTATTTGTGAAATTATTACAGATTTTTAGTTTGTAATTTTCATAGAAAAACTTCAAGCTCAATCTTGAAGGCTTTAGAGGCCTTAGATAGGCTTTGAAATAGGGTTGACTAGAGCTTGAAAATACAAGCCCTTATAGACCAGAAGCTAAGGAATTTGGAATGGGGTTATAATAGCCAATCAAATCAATGGTTTGTAGTTATCACCTTCCAAAGTCAGGCCAACCAAAATTCCCAAAATAAATGTCATTATCAATTTAAGTCAATTCTATCTATAATTTTAAGGTTGGTCAGCCTTAGGATTTAGGGCTTGATGTCTACAAACTTCCCCAATAATGCAAAATTGGCTATATATAGACGGCCCATAGATTATCCAAGACAACTTGGGGTGATAGTTCATAGCTCTATCTTGAAAATTATTGTAAGGAAGGTGCCCATGTGGGTTTGCATATTGTATTTAAAAATTTTATAATTCCACATTTGTAGGGATAATGAGAAGCCCATTTTTTTTTTACTAAGTTTGACCAAAGCATGAAGAAAATTGATGAGTAGTTAAAATGGAAAGGAGATCAAGCGATACATATAGAATTAGCTATACTAATAACAATAAATTTGAAATTGATGAATCATCCAAAAAGCCATAGAAAAGAAATAACATTCAATCAATAATTGTTGGTTAGATAAATAGTATTGACAAATGAGTGTCAACACACTTAACCATTTTCACCATACATGTCGAGTACACAATAGATATTGAGCCAAAATTTCAATAGGTACCGAGTCACAATTAGTGTTGAGAAGATTACACTATAACACATGTCGAGCAAGACAAGAATTGTCCATGTGCCAATTAATAGAATCATTCACATGATGAGCAACTCAAAACAACATATGCCGAGTGATACAGGACACAATAGGTGCTGAGAAAACTAGGAAATGTAGTACATGTCGAGCAATCGCGAAATAGTATGTGTTGAGCATCAGTAACAATTCATGTGCTGAGCAACACAAAATCAACATAAGATTTTGTGGCTACACAAACTAAGATGTAAATCATTTTTGGAGCTGACTTATTAAAATCTCGAAGGAGAAAGAGGATAAGGATGAGTCATTTGCAATCCCTATGAAATCTACATGTAACCAATTAGAAAAATTGTGAAGGCATGCAACCAATGAGAAAAATGCAAAATATGAGTGGGAATTTGAGATTCAATATGGATCATAGATCCATACCTAACCCTAGAAGTCTTCGCATTCTTTATAAGGAAGATGAATGGACCATTGTATGTGTGGAAGAGAAGTTGCATAAGGGGAGATTATGGTGAAATCTCAAAAACTTAGTGAAAGGGATAGCAGTTATATTTAGTTGACCATAGCATAATAGGAGACATAAATAGAGATTAGATCAAGAGAGGATCAGAAGAGAAAGAGCAAATCAAGTGCTTGAACCTAGTAATTCAAGATTGCATACAATCAGGTCAAAAGTTCTAATACTCTCTCACAATTGTATTAGAAATTGAAATCCTATGGTGATAGGTTAGCTTAATAGCTAGAGAGGAAAGTCTTTGGATAAGGACAAGAAAATCCTATGTATTAGGTAGGATTAACAACCTTTATGTAAATACTTTAACAAGGTGACCCTTCATGTAAAGTGTTTGTAAATACTTTCAACATGTCACTATTGATAAAGTGTAAAACCTTTAATAGGGAAAACCATTAGAAGTGGTTGAATTCATTGCTACAGTAATTTTGTTGGTGTCATCCCTACCCCAGTTTTACCTTCTTATTCCTGGAGGGTTTCAGGGTAACCAAAATCTCTTGTGTTATGTGTTGATGCATGCTCTTATTTTATGTTTGTTTACTTGCATGCATGTTGATTTCAATTATATGTTATCATGAATTTGAAGAATGAAAAATTGGTGCTTCTGATTCACCCCCACACCCCCCACCCCCCCCCCCCCCCCCCCCCCCCCCCACCTTCTCAGAAGCACTCTTCCCATTTGAATATTCCAACAATTGGTATCAGAGCACTTTGGTTCTCATAAGAAGAAGCCTAACAGCTTGGAGAAAAAGCTCAAAAGATGGAAGTTTTTAAACTAGAGAAGATCATTAACAATCAAGTGATTGATGTGCAACTAGCTCTACACAAAGTAGAGGAAGCTATGGAGGAATTGAGAAAATATTTGAAAAGAAGAAAGGAGATAGCCATAGCTAAAAATGACATACACTACAAGGAGATTGATACCACACACATATTTTCCAATGAAGATTCCAAGATATTTGATGCAGCAATAGAAAAATTAATGGAGAAAAATAGAGCACAAGCTAAAGAAATCAAATTACTTAAGCTTGAACAAGAATCAAAAGCCATATTTCTTTGTGAGGTAACTGAATAAAAGAAAAGAGCTATTGAAGATAAGGCCATGGTAGAAGATGACAAGAAAAATCTCATCAATAAGCTGGAAGAGAAGACAATTGAATTTGAAAAGATTTCAAACATGTAGTTAGACACCTTAAGCCAAATGATGAATGCTCATCATGAGCTAAATATGAAGGACATTGAGATCTCCACCTTGAAGATGTAGAATGAACAATTGCAGAATGAATTGAAGAGAGAAAAGGAAATAACAGAAAGCTATAACAAACCTAATAAGGCCATTAAGTATTTTGAGCAATTGCTAAAATCATCAAGGGAAAGCAATGACACTATAGGACTTGGCTACATCAACACTAAACAAGGAGAATCATCCAAGGCTGCAGAAGAAAGAAGCAACAAAGGTAAGAACACTAAACCTAATTTTCATTTTTGTGGTAAAAAGGGACATACCTCTAATGTATGTAGGAGCAAGAATAGTCATCAGCATGATAAGCCCACAAATGCAAGTTTTTGTCACAAGTGCAAAAAACAAGGACACTTAGCACAAGACTGCAAAACCAAGACCATGAGAATACCAAGATTTGAGGGTCACTGCTACAACTTCAAAAAAAATGGACATAGAGCATCTAAATGTAGATCAAAGCCTATGTGGACCCCTAACCACTCTACAAGAAGAACCAATCATGTACATCACCACAATTGGGATTACAACACTAGGTATAGCTATCACTATTGCCAAGAGTATGGACACATTCCTGTAAGTTGCATAAGGACACATTTTAAGGGAAATTATAGTAGATGGTTAAACCAAACTACTTTTTTTAGTTGCTTGAAGACTAGACATGTTAGCAAGAATTTTCCAACAAAGGCCAAGGCACCCAAGACTAAGGTTAATAAGGGAAAAGAAAAAGTTGATGTGGAACACATTAGGAAAGACATGAAGAAGACATGGTAGAAGAAAGGTGAATGCAGCACATCAAATGGAGAGATTACTTCACCCAAGAGGTCAAGTGATCACACCTCATCAAATTAAGCACTAGAAAGGCACATAGGTCTGACACATATAAAGATGTATCATAAATCAGCCCAAAAAGAACATAGGAACAATATAAAGAAGAAATTTGCATAAGTTAAGATGACAGGATAAAAGTTGGAAGATGATGCCGAGCTATCTTTGGTTACTAAGTGAAATTCTAGTTTAGGCCAAGTTAAAATAGACTACTAGATGTCGAGCAAACTGATAATAGCAGCTGCTGAGTGAGTGGAAAAATAGTTGATGTCAAGTTGAAAAATCCTTTGGAAGCCAAGTGTACAACTGTAAAGCACAAAAGCAATAAATGCTAGGTTTCAAGACTAATAAAGTGAAAATCGCTCATTTTCATGGCATTCAAACAAAGAGAAAAAAAATAGGAGAACTAAGAGGTGATCAAGCAGCTATCTTACAGTCACTCGCATCAAACACAACAGAGATTTAGCATGAACTTATCAATCTAAAGGTATTTATCAAGTGCTGAGTTATGCAGAGTTTTAATTTTTAATACATTTTAGAGCCCTAGTTTGGTAATATGACTTCTAGCTCAAGAAACCCTAAGGCTAATTGAGATCATGAGATTCAACTAGTTAGCAATGAAGTTAAACAACCTAAATTCAGACCAATACCCGAAGTAGCCTATAAAAATGACCTGACTGGTGGGCTATCTATCATTCCACCCAAAGTCATTATGGTTCAAGACGTAAGGAAATGCTACAATTGTAAAATCAGTACTATAGGTGACCTAGAAATCTTTAATGCCTATGATAAGTTATGTGAGAACAAGATATTGAAGCACAAATTTTCAATCATTGAGAAGAAGGGTTTAACTAAAACCCTAGTTTTCCCCATAGTGTTTAGAACTGAATGGATCCACATTGTTCTGAGCCGAATTCATGATGGATGTTTGTGGCTAGAGTTAGGACTAGTGAAGATTACTAAGAAGATTGTGCATAGGGTTACTGGTCTTCCAATCCTAGATCGACCAAAAACATTGAGAAGTGACAGAAAGGAGGTAATTGAGAAGAACACATGTGCAAAATGGAACAATAGGGGAATGACTATTGATACTGTGAATGACCCCCTACTTGAATTTGTTGTAAGGATAATCTCACATAAATTTTATCAATCTAGTAGACTAAACAATCGTCCCTGCATAGTTGTTGATGTGGCATACAAGTTAGTAAAGAAAGATCACACCTATGATCTGGTTAAACTCATGTTGCAGTAAATCAATGAGAACTTAGAAGCAATAAGAAGATCAAAAGGTGCACAGTGTAAATTTGGCTCAGTTCTCATGTGCATATTCTTTTATGTGATGAAAGAATTCCCTTCATTCGAGAAGGTAAACTAGAACTCGAACAAGACATAAGTCAGTCAAATTAATGAGTTTATTGATCAAATGGGTGACAATTTTGAAGCCCAGATGACTAGCTATTTTGAAGATTTTAAGAGGTCTATGAAGGAAAGGATGAGGATACTAGTCTCACTAGTTGAGAAACATGTAATGACATATGCTTCTTGGTAGATATTGACTTCACATATATTCAAGCTGTAATACCAAGGGTAAGATGGCTAAGGCCATTAGGATATGAACTAGATATTAATGAAGCCTCAACAAAAATCACAACATTGTTAGTAGAAGAAATTGATAAAATAGCTCCTCACTTTGGAACTTATGATGTTGTTAAGTCCAAGATTGAGATAGAACTAAAAATTGCATCATTTGTTAAGAAGAAGGATAAAATGGTGAGGAAAATAAAGAAGACATTTGGAGCAAATATTTAAGGAGAAGAAAAAGAAGTAGATGGAGAAAGTGAAGAAGAAGCAGAACAAGGGCAAGAAAAGGACAAAGAGGAAGGTGTTGAGGAAGAAGAAGCTGAGGAAGTACCTACATCTATGAAGCAGAAGAAAAGAAAGGCGAAAACACAACATGCAACTCAGTCAAAGCCCAAGAAAGAAACAAAATCAGCCCCAACCAAGCTACCTCCAACCAAGCCAATAGCAACAAGGGTCACAACAAGAGCATCAACTCAAAAGGCCAAAGAGGTAGAAAAACAAAAGAAGAAAGCTACTACATAGCTAGTAGAAGAGCCTATGAAAAGAAGAAGATATGTGGCTCAACTAGACATAGAAGATGAAAGGACATAATCTGAAGATATAAACCAATTTAAAGTGGTAGTCAGCCACAAAAGTCTTCCATTGATAAATTATGTGCTAATATTAAGAATGAAGACTTAAATGATTTGAAGAATGTAAATTTTAATAAGCTCACAAAAGATGAGAAAAATAAAATAGAGACATCTGTCTATAATATGATGGGAGAATATAAACATACACCTCTTGAACTAGATAGTTCATTGCCAAAGGAATTATACAAGATTGTAGAAGAAAAATGGCATTTTTTCTGTAAACTGAGAAAAAAATAAGAGAGTCTACCTTAGCAAGGATGTTTCCTGATTTGACTAAAAGTCAAATAACAAATGTAGTAATAAAGGCACAATAGTAGATTTCCTCCCAAATATAGGGCATTTAGTATTCTACAAAATAAAATTGAAGAGGTTGTGAATAAAACCAGAAAAGTATGGAAAGTTATCTACAAGAAAATTGATGATGTTTTTGACGAAGAATACAAGGCAGAAGCAAGTGCCAAAACAAAGGAAAAAAAAGAAGTAAGAAGAAAGAAAGTGGAGGAAGAAGAAAAGGAGGAGGAAATAAGTAAAGATGAAGAAAAGGGGATAGGTGAGCAACACAAACAAATTGTGCAAGACACACAACTCCACCTCCCAGTCCTCTTCACTCAATTACTACAGCTGTAAAGATAGTCATCATAAAAGATGTTACTGACAAAACAGTTCAAAACATCAACCCACTCACTACAGAGGATCTCTCAAAGATCCTTCACCAATCTACTCTTCAGGAACAATTATGCACAAATCCTGTATTGGTGAGTGTAGATGAAATACAAAGGGTAGTAGTAGTACCACAAAGACAAAAGGTGAGGCCAAAGATACAACCTTTTACATACACTAAAGCTAAAGTTTTGATGTTGCCACCACCACCTCCACCTAGTGTAAATATAGATAATACTTAGATACCAAGTATAGAGGAGAGGAAAGATGATGAGAAGGATGATGCAGCAAAAGAAAAGGAGCAGGTCACCATTCAAACATTGGTAGAATTACCAAAGACTAGCACTCCTACTAAGACTATTCAAGAGATGAGCACTAAAGCTATTCCATTGCAATTTTTCACACTAGGCTTATTTCAACAAGAGTGGCTGGGGTACTTCACTATGGAGACCCTGAACTTGATGAAGAAATTAAGATACCCTCCTATGATTCCAAAAATATCACAATGGCACAAATGACTGAAATGTAAAATGCATTGGATAGAAGGATGAGGCAGGAAATTTTGAGAAAATAGTTTAAACAAAAGCAAGCACTTCATGATATCAAGGAAATCTATATGGATGCCTTTAGCTTGCAGTTACTAGATGAAGGAAAACCAATAATTGAGCAACTATTAGATATAGTTAATCAGGTGACAAATGAGGATCAAGACACGAATGTTAAACTAATGGAATGGTTAGAAAGAAAGTTTCAAGGAAAGGTTAATGAGAAGATATCAAGTGGCATTGCACTTGAACAGGTAAAGTTGGCCAAAACAATTGATAAGGCCAAAATTGTCCTTAAAAATATTTTTTCATTATACAGAAAGTTTGTGATTTTTCAAATTTCACACAAGAAACTAATCAATGAATAATGAGCCTCGAAAGGAACTTGAAAATCTCTAGTATGCAATTATCTAGAGATCCAGCTCAAACTAAGAAGCATTTTGCACAGACGCTTCACACACAAAGGGAGTTAGTTGTGCTAACAATAGATGAGGCAAATATAAAGGCTAAATTGATGCAGATCTAGTCCTCTATAACCCCTCATTTAGAAATCCTCCACAAGGAACAAGTCTATGTTGAGATAGTATTAAAGAAAGATCCCAATATTTTTACTCTTGATGGACTAGTACACCTTGTTGCAAAGACTGCCATCCAGCACAAGTCATTGGACATTGCTTTGAGAATTGGGATGCAACTCTGAAAACAATAATGGAGGTAGAAAACAATATTTTTGGCTAAATATGGTATTACTCCATAGAACCCTTTGACATTAGTGTCAAAAAGGGGGAGAATGAAGAAAAGAAGGGACATATATTATAGGAGGAGTAATAACAAAAGGAGGAGAAGATATAAGGTTTACCAAATTTAGACAAAATTTAGACAAATTTTGATCATTCTTTCATTTTGAGAATAAAGTGGAAGGATTGTATATAGCTAAAAATTGGAGACAAGGAATAAAGGAGTGAAGAAGGGATGTAGACTTTTGGTAATCAGATAGACTCCAGGCACATCATGCAGATCAAAGGATAGAAAGGATCAGGCATATTGGTACAGAGTTTCAAAATTCAAATGTATAATCAACTCAGGGGGAGCTATAAATTAAGTGTTTTTGACACTTATGTCAAAGGGGGAGATTTTTGGTCAAATAAATGGTATTGACAAATGAGTGTCAACACACTTAACTATTTTCACCATACATGTCGAGTACATAATAGAAGTTGAGCTAGAATTTCAATAGGTACTGAGTCACAATTAGTGCCGAGAAGATTACAGTATAACACATGCCGAGCAAGATAGGAATTGTTCATGTGCCAAGTAATAGAATCATTCACATGTCAAGCAACTCAGAACAACATATGCCAAGTGATATAGGAAACAATAGGTGCCGAGAAAACCAAGAAACATAGTAGATGCTGAGCAATCCAAAAATAGTATGTGTCGAGCATCAGTAACCCTTCATGTGCTGAGCAACAAAGAATTAGCATAAGAGTTTGTGGTGACACAAACTAAGGTGTAAATCATTTTTGGAGCCAACTTAGTAAAATCTCAAAGGAGAAAGAGGATAAGGATGAGTCATTTTCAATCCCTATGAAATTTTCATGCAACTAATAAGGAAAATTGTGAGGGCATCCAACCAATGAGAAAATTTCAAAATATGAGCAGGAATTTGAGATTCAATATGGATTGTAGATCCATACCTAACCCTAAGTCTTTGCATTCTTTATAAGGAAGACAAATGGACCATTGTATGTGTGGAAGAAAAGTTGCATAAGGGGAGATTATGGTGAAATATCAAAAACTTAGTGAAAGGGATAGCAGTTATATTTAGTTGACCATAGAAGAACAGAAGACATAAACAAAGATCAGATCAAGAGAGGATCAAAAGAGAAAGAGCAGATCAAGTGCCTAAACCCAGCAATTCAAGATTGCATACAATCAGGTCAAAAGTTCTAATACTCTCTCACAATTGTATTAAAAATTGAAATCCTATGGTGATAGGTTAGCTTAACAGCTAGAGAGGAAAGTATTTGGATAAGGACAAGAAAATCCTATGTATTAGGTAGGTTTAACAACCTTTATGTAAATCCTTTAACAAGGTGACACTTCATGTAAAGTGTTTGTAAATCCTTTCAACAAGTCACTATTGATATAGTGTAAATCCTTTATGTAATGGACACCCAGGAATGCCCAAAAGTTGAACCAACTGCTGAAATTATATTAATTCTAAAAATGCTGTAATCAAGTACAAAGAGATGTATTCCAAAGGCCAAACCCTAAGGGAATGACGTCTAGAATGTTACAAGAGAGGATGAACGTCCTCTAATGCAAAGAAAGATATGTGATTCACACATCCAAGCTGTTATCAAATGCAGGTCATAATCATTCGATACAATAATCCCATGCTAAACAATGAGACTCTCACCCCTATTTATCCTATTCCTTCACCCTTCTAGAAAGAACTAAAACATTAATTAATTACAAGTGCTAGAAGCTTCCCCCTTCCAATAATTAATGCACTCTCTAGAAACTCCTCTCTTGCAATAATTAATTGTGCTTCTAGAGGCTTCCACCTTTCCAATAATTAATACACACTCTAGACGCATCTCCTTTGTAATACAACAATTAATTAAATTAATTAAATATAAAGCTACCTTTTAATTTTAATTTATTTAATGACTTTATAAGAAATTAATTTAATTTTTTCTCATCCTCCACTTAGACTTTGGAGAACGTGAAGGCCAAAAGATGGGATCATTACAAATCCGCCCTCCTTGAAATTGCTTGTCCTCAAGCAATTAAGTAACGTAATGAACTTCAACCTCTACCTGGATCCCAATTGAAGTAATATGTGATATCCATATGGAAGTTAAACCAACTGCAAACCAGCATCATTAGGACCAACCCCTGTAGCCTAGCATTCAAAACTTGTGTTGATGAAGTCAGAATGTCACCATAAGACAACTCCATAGAAGATCTATGAAATGTCTTCTTCCCTATATCCATCCACATAATATATATTGGAATGGAATGCATATTATCACCATCATGCATTGAAAAAGATGTCGCTGCAGGTGAACCATATGTACTCATGCTAACTGTATCAACAATAGGTGTTGCCGCATCGAAATATATGGACATAGGAACAACATTAACTGCTGCAACAAAAAATTGAACTGAATTTGTAGTTGATGAAAACTCATAATCATTAACATGTGTGGCTTCATTAGAAAATACATCAACCACTGCATTTATACCATTGAACTCCTCATTGGATGCTTCAACTGACATAGAAGTGGCTGTTGATATGATAGTATCCTCGCATTCTCCTAATTCCACTATTGCTACGTCATCATCCCCTGACAAGGCTTCATATGTGGTCTCCTGACTTTGCACGCGTGTCTCTACTGACTCTGCCAAAATGCCCACATCACCAACATCATAGCTGGCTGGCTCTATACGTGTCTCGATCCCACCTGAGAAATTTACTATCTTCTGCTCTGGAGCAACGTACAAATCATCAATGTTGATGCCCATATGTCTAGCCATAAGCTGCAACATCATATCCATTCGCCTATTCTGCTCCTGTTGCATACATTGCCTCTTCTCTAATGTACCCAATAACTGTCTGAACATCACATCTT
This sequence comes from Cupressus sempervirens, assembly GCA_028749045.1. NCBI lineage: Eukaryota > Viridiplantae > Streptophyta > Pinopsida > Cupressales > Cupressaceae > Cupressus > Cupressus sempervirens. The sequence goes on from CM053793.1 coordinate 265,284,088, forward strand.
GATCTGGACTAATATACATCTTTATCCGGCTATCAATATGATCTCCATAGGATGGCAGGACTTATAGCTCTGATACCACTATAATGGGCACCCCTGGACGTCCCAAAAACTAAACCAAATTGCTGAAAGGAATTATGTCAAACAGTTTGCATTCAACTTCTTAAAACCCCTTATAACTCCAAAAATCAAACGTTTTTATGGAATTGCTATCATACAACATAAACAAGAAAGAAACTACAATAATATGCAAAGTGGAAATGAATTGCTGCTAATAAAATGTTATTTTCAGAATTCATAAAGCCAAATACATGGCAGATTTATCAACTCACTAATTACTTCAGCAATATTGTCATAATACTCCAGCCCATGCTTACGAACTTGCTGCTACAATACTTTGTCCTCCAATCAGTCCACTACCTTCATAATGCCATTCCCTCCAAGCGACATAAGCGTTGGACAAGCAGTGAAGAAGATATGAGCAAAATATCAAATCTGCCTGTAGCCGGAAATGCAACTAAACTGCCTGATAATGAAGCCAATAAGAAAGAATTCCAAAGGCCAAACCCCAAGGGAATGACGTCTAAAATGTTACAAGAGAGGATAGACATCCTCAAATGCCAAGAACAAAGCTACAACTCATACACCAATTTCTTCTCATATTCAACCTGTCTAATGAAGCCACAAATGCTTCCTTTTATTATATTCCCACGGGTCCCCTCAACTCATATGGGCAATGTGGGATAAAATATGTGTAATATAAAACATATATTAAAATACCCCTTATGTCTCCCTTGGGTACACATCACCATAAAATAAATATTAAAGTAAGACTTTAATATTTTACAATTAAATTAGACGTTACTTTAATAAAACTTCAGGCATTAAAATGTATTAGCAATCGGACTCCAAATAATGCGAGTGATAGCTCATCGAAAATCTCTCACCGAGGAGTATCGAATCCAATCACCGAAATTGACCTGCACTGTGTCCTACCGACTTACTAAAAATAGTAAGTATGCCTGAAACTGAGTAAATCAACTTCGTTTTGGCCCAAACTAGAAATGACTAGGCCAAAACACTCCAAGATCCCATTAAACCCTTCGTTAGCCCTTGGGACCATGTAGAACAAGGCTAACATGCACACACTTGGTCAACTGCTAAAATGGGGACATTACACTTTAACAAGGGAGGCTTTAATAGGGCAAACCATCAGAAGTGGTTGAATTCATTGCTGTAGTAATTTTGTGGTTGTCATCCCCACCCCAATTTCACCTTCTTATTCCTGGAGGGTTTCTGGGTAACCAAAATCTCTTGTGTTATGTGTTGATGCATGCTCTCATTTTATGTTTATTTACTTGCATGCATGTTGATTTCAATTATATGTTACCATGAATTTGAAAGAATGAAAAATTGGTGCTTTTGATTCACCCCCCCCAAAAGCACTCTTCGCATTTGAATATTCCAACAATAATTGGCAAAAGAAACCTACTTGCCATAACTATGGGAACTAAGGACAAACAACAAATGTGTGTAGAAGTAGATCATTGAAAATCACATTGGAAACATATTTTAATGTTTATTGTTGCATATATAACAACTTTGGATACATAATAAGAGATTTCAGAGTGAGAGCATCAAGAACTTCAATTGAAAGAAGCTTTATGGGTCACTGTTATACTTGAAACATATTTGGTGATATAAATAAACACTATATGAATCAAATGTCACTGTCAAGGAAACCAAGAAACATATAGTGATGTAATTGTGATTATCTTTGACATATCAAAAGAGATTGAAAGTTCACAAATATAAACATGAGTACACCATCAATAGGTATATCGTGTTATGTATTTTATAAATATGGCCATACAACACAAAACTGTAGATACTAAAAAACTATGGATAGGAATCATATGGGAGTTAGAATAATGAAGAACAATATTCGACAAGTATGGTCAAGAAAGAAGACATGAGCATATCCAACAACAAATCAAAAAACTCAATTCAAGGAGGAAAATCCTTAGATTGAGATAGTAAGTACATGTTAGGGGCACATAACAATGGTAAAACATTATTGTGACCCCTACTAGATAGAGAAGTGTGATGAACAAGAAAATAAAAATGAATGACTATTGTAATTCTATCGATATTAAAAGGGTAAATTCTATCATTTCAAATAATGAAATGCATTAATTATGCAATTAACCATGTTATTACCTTTTGAGCTATAAGTACATGCAAAAGGTAATTCACTTGACACCTTGGTCTCAAAAGTTACTTAGTGTAAAATAATTTTGAAGCAATTTATTAAAAGCATTAAAAGAAAGAACTTGTAAAAAGTGATTTTTGCCCTAAAATTTTTTAGAAGGAAAAATACTCTCTCTAGTGCATATTTTAAGAAAGTAGAGTTTTTTTGAGGAAATGGAAGCTTTTCCTAAGACACCCCTTTGTCATGAACATCAATGAAAGACCAAAACCAAAATGTTATATTTTCCTAGTGGATTCAAGCACATAAAATGATGTCAATGCTCTATCATATCTACCATTGAGAGTGATACTGACTTAGGATATTACTACTTTTATCCATTAAAAAATTTAGTATTGGGTAATGCATGAATTGAAGAGATGTATAAAAGAAAAATGTATGTAGATGGAGCACTAAAAGATAATTATAAGAACCTAGAAGCTCAATGTATTTTTTGATGAATGGATTAGATATGTAATGAGCCATGTAAATGATGGATCACTTTGGTTGGATGAGGAGAAACCAATAAAGGTTACAAAGGATATTTTCAACAAGTTTACAGGCTTATTGGTGAGAGGGAAAGAATGTCAACTAAGAGTTAGTAACATGAATTAGCTAAGGTAAATAAAGGAGACCACTTTAGATAAGAGAGCCGTGATAGTAGATAAGGTCAAACATGAAGGAATGAGGTTTTCACTAATGATAATAGGATACAAGATATATCAATCAAGATTCCCCAATAGTTTTGCCAGAAGAACTATTTGAATAGAAAAAAAATTTTCTACTTAGGATAAAGGATATGATTTTTTAGGTATGGTTGTTGATCAATTAACTATGAATATGGAACATTTGAAGAAGGATTGACAATAATATATCAAATATTATGCTTTACTTGTGTGTATTTATTTCTATGTTAATATTTTTTCCCCCATCACAAGAGGGGTAGAATGGAATGAAAATAGACCAATTATTTACCAAATGAATGAATATGTTAGCAAATAAGGAGGAGAATTTAGGAAAATCATGTAGAGCTACTTAAAATAATCTCAACTAAGAATGCAAGAGCACTATCATCTTCCAAGATTTAAAGTAAAAAGGTATAAAGATACTCTATGTTTTTTGGTTGATACTGATAATTGTAGGATTCAACCAATTGAACCTAAGAACTCTTGGGTTCCATATTTGGACTATGAGATCATTGAAGAAGAGTTGTTCATCTATTTTGACTATATGTTGAGTTATCCAAAGAATACTTTAGTCACACACTTTGGGACTTATAAAGAAATTTTTTGTAGAGAAGTTTCAAAGGACCCAATTTTTAAGAAAGAAAATAAGATGAAGAATAAATTAGGTATAGTACATGAGGTGTCTAATAGCCTATCGGTGCAAGAGGTTATGCTAGAAATGACATCACTTCAACTATTAACCCTAATAAGGAAGACAAAAGAGAAAATTCTCATCCTACTATAGTGGCTATTGTCACTATCAAGAAACATGAGGAAGAAGGAATTATTGAGGAAATTGAGTTGAGCACACCTTGAAGGGCACCCAAGGAAAGATTCATATGTTCTAAATATTAAAGATATGATAAGTTACTAAGAGGGGAGGGGTGAATCAATAACTTTAAAATTCTTCCTCTAAATTCATCACAAATCCATCTATGCTACTACATATATTAGTACTAAAAGATAAAACATTCATCACACAAAAGAACACAATGTTTTGGTGACCTAGAAACCGTCCAAATAGAAAGTAAAACTAGGGTGGGGATGATACCCACAAAACTTCACTACTACAGCACAAAGTTGTCCTTTTAAGGCTTACATTGACCACTTCTAGTAATCTACCTTGTTAGGAGCACAAAGGACTGCAAGGTCCACCTTGTTAGAGGATTTATAAACATACAATGAAGTATGCACTTGGTTAAGAGATTTATACAAAGACTATTAAGTCTACCTTGTTAAAGTATTTAGAAACTAATTCACCTATCAAGATGAAGCATTGGATCTACTTGCAATTGATTGTTGATAAAATCCTTTATGCACTGATCACCTTATGTGATGGATATAACTTTTCTACTTCTATATTGACCTTGTTGTATTCCTTAAGCTATTGTTGATAATCCTTTGCATGCACTTCTCAAAAATACTTCACATTACTTCACTAATACTTATATATATTGATATCTTACAAAACACCTTACATATATACCTTTCCAATTTACAAAATTGCAAGGTTGGCCAAAACACAAGTGAACAACACATTACAAAGTCAGCCCAATAGTAAATAACTCAGGTTCACTGAACTAACTCGGTAACCTTCTAATACTTGGCATCCACTACATTACATGGCATCGGCATGCACTCAATAGAAGTGAAGCCTCATTCCATACTAATCACTTTATGTAGTTCTAAACTCAGTGACCATTGGTGACTCGGTAGATGTAGTGTGAATTTATAGATACTGCACACTAAGTTTACCTTGCTTCACTCGATAAACACTACTTCTTCCAACACTCGATTTACACTAAATCTCCATGACACAAACTTACTACTCAGTAGACACTATGAAGATCGATAGATACTGAGAAGCTCAGTAGACACTGCTGATCTTTACATTACCTAAGCTCACTCAGTAACCATTGTTCTACTTGGTGTAAACTATTGAACACTTTGAAGCTTGGATAACACTAGAATGCTCGGTGAGAGTAGGAAATTGAGTGCTGAGCTCAATAGCTATACTGATATAGATAAGTGTTGTCACTTATGGCAATAATAACTTAATTCCAACAATCTCCCCCTTTGGCATTAGTGACAAAACACTTATAAGCCAAAACATATGTACATAATCTAACTCACTAAATTTTGGTTTTTCAAAATTGATTTTTGTAAAGCTGTTGCATATACATTCCTACATATATCTCCTTGATGAAACATAATGTATATACAAATATAATTATGTACATAGCTATACAGATATACATACTAACTCTACTGAATGCTATCTCCCCTATCACTTATACTAAAATCTTTATTTATATATAGTGTTTCCCCTTTTTTCTTAAACTAATATCTCTCCTCCTTTTTGATAGTAATGCCAAAGGGCTACATATAATATCTATATAGTTACACCAAAATGAGATAGAAATTCTTGATGTACCTTGAGAATGAGGACCAATGTGTTATCCCAATTCTCTTGCAAAATTTGGCAAGTGGAGAGAGCAATCTGAACTTTTGCAGATAATTTGATCATGTGATCAGCCACTGAGAAGTTTTGATCCTGGGCCAATGTTTTTCAATGAGCAATATGTTTTTGAATTGTATCCATTATTGGCAAGACCTTGTTCTGAATATCAATCAAGTTTGTTCTTATTCTTGCTTCTTCTCTTAGAAGTTATGCTTGCACATGTGCCAAATATTTCACCTTGGTGTGATGAGAGGAGGTAGAGGAGGGGTCAATCTACAACTTTAATGCACTTGATTGCATGTCAGCATCAATCTTATTTAGCTTCTCCTTTATTTCTTTAGTAAAACCAAAGACATCACAAAGTTTGGCAAAAAGTGATGCTGCATTATTAAAAGAATTTTCAAAATTACCCAAAAATGCAAACAACTCAACTTGTTTGATTGTAATTTTCTTAGCAATATCCTCTAGCACCTTGTCATTTAAATTCCTTTCGACATTTTCAATTAGTTTCTCTTTTCTAGAAGAGTCCTCATTGTATTTCTATATAGCCTCTTCTAACTAAATCAAAATATGTTGAGTGGAATCCACTTCAACACCTATAGCTTCTGTAATTATATTCTTTGCATTTTCAATTATTCTATACTTTGTATCCCTTTCAGACCTTAACTACTTCTGTGTAGGTTTCTTCTCTATGAGCTAACTTGCTAACCTCATCTCTTCAATGGTAGCAGTCTCATAGCCAATTTTAGGTATTACTATTTCTATGTCTAAGTCAATGTCTTCTTCAATTTCCTTTCCAATGATCAGAAGTTTCAATGGTTGCCTTTGTTTTACTTCAGTGATTACTGGTTTGACCTTTGGAACAAACACAATAGTAGAGATAGAAGGGCTAGCAATGAAAAATGGGATAAGACTTGCGGATTGAATGCCAATAGGAGTACTAACTGAATAAAAAACTAAAACACATCCCAAAAATGGTGCCACACTCGGTAGAATACCCATAGAAATATTTGAACTAACTAGAGTTGAAGTGGATGCAGAAAATGTTGATGAAAACAAAACTGTAGAGCTAATTGGAATTCATGAAGAAAAAATTGTAGAACTTACTATTGCACTTACTGATGATGTAGGAGCAAAGGGAGCTAATTCGATAGTTGAAGAAGTAATAAGTAGCCTGATGGATGAAGTGATTGACACTTAAATTGTAGATAATTGGAGCTAGGAGGTGGCTGGTGAAGATTGAGCAATTGATGTTACTATTGAGCTCACAATCTCACTAGTAGAAGCTGACTCTATAGATGTGATAGTATGTGGTGGAGTGTGAGGAAGAGATGCAATTGCTTCAGTTGCTATCCTAACTGGATCATCTTCATCCTTTTCTTCCTCTTCTACTTCTTCCTCCTTTTCTTCTTCTTCCTTCTCCTCCATTAGAGCATGTGATTCTCCTACTGTGAGTATGATTGAAGGAGTATTGTCACCATCATCATCATTGTTGTCGTTGTTGTTATCATCTTTAATTACTATAGTTTATTTTGATGGCTTATTGATATGATATATATCTCTCCAAACATTTGAGGCATGCTTAACCACTGATTCTATATTCTTTGTTAATATGAAGCATGTGTTAAGCTTTAGAATCATTCTGTCTTCATGCTCTTTTAATGCCTTCTTCAATTCTGCATCAGTTAGATTTGGTACCAATTATCTGAGCTATTGTTCAAAGATGTCTTTTATAGTTTGTACTATGTCTCCCATCTGAATTTGATTTTAGCAAAAAGATCTGCATGGATTTGAGGTTGCAAATGTGTAGGGGAGTATTTCCAAATACCCATCTTCTCCATAACTAATTCCTCAATCTCCTTTTGCTCAGCTGGAGTCCAAGTCTCATATTTGAGAATTTTGAAGTTGCAAATTCTTGATCCAACTCTTAGCTATTTCATCCTATCCTCAAATGTAGGTGTAGAGTGGATAAATACTGGTTCACTTTTACCTTTCCTAGCTCTCCTAGAGAACACTATAGTTGGTTGCTTCTGAGGTTTGGTGATAATTACTCTACCTTTCTTTCTTACTAGTTCCTCTTTCTTTGATTCTTCTTCTTCTTCTTCTTCTTCATATTCCTCCTTTTCATCCTCACCCTTGCCTTCGATAAGCATTAGAGGACCTTCAGTTATCTTTAATTTGGCAATTCTCTTCTTGCCTCTACTGAGACCTTGAGGAATCTTAATACTAAACTCTATCCTCTTCTTGGCTTCCTCATAAGTTCCAAATGTAGGAAGATTAGGATTGGCTGGCTCATTTACTAATGCCTCAATGGTGTCTCTAGCT